>JBBGZY010001185.1:1592500-2320000 GCA_037952925.1 Lithobates clamitans | reverse complement strand
ATCGCCAGATCACCGCCATTACTAGTGAAAAATAAAATAATAATAAAATGCCAAAAATCTATCCACTATTTTGTAGACGCTATAACTTTTGCGCAAACCAATCAATATACGTTTATTGCGATTTTTTTTTTTTTTTTTTTTATTACCAAAAATATGTAGGAGAATATATATCGGCCTAAACTGAGTAAAAAAAATTGTGTGTGTGTGTTTTTTTTTATAAAAAAAAATGGGATATTTATATAATTTTTTTTTTTTCAAAATTGTCGCTTTTTTTTTTTTGTTTTATAGCGCAAAAAAAAACTGTAAAGGTGATCAAATGCAACCAAAAGAACGCTCTTTTTTTGTGAAAAAAAGGATGTAAATTTTGTTTGGGTTCAGCGTCGCACAACCGCGCAATTGTCAGTTAAAGCGATGCAGTGTCGTATCGCAAAAAATGGCCTGGTCATTAAGCAGGAAAATCTTCCAGGGTGAAGTGGTTAAAGTAGTTCTAAGTGCAGAAGGTATTTTATATTTAAGCAGTTTATATTTACTAAAATAATTGCATTTCTATGTTCTGACACTTGGGGATAGAAGAGCCAAGAGCAACGAACTTGAGAAGAGTAGGATTGGGGCAACTCTGTGCAAAACCACTGCACAGGGCTGGTAAGTATAACATGTTTTAACCTCAGAAGTCGGGTGGAACTCCACTCTAAAGTGATTCTAAGGGCAGAAGGTTTTTTATCTTAATGCATGTTATGCAGCAGCCCCCCTAATAATTATCTGAGCCCCCTCTCAATCCAGCAATGTGCATGACTGCCTCTGCTGCCCGGGACTCACCCCCCTGATTGGCTGAGAGACTGCAACGGCACCATTGGCTCCCGCTGCTGTCTAAATCAGCCAATCGTGAGAGGGGGCGGGGCCCAACCACAGATCCCTGTCTGAATGGACAGGGAGCTGCAGCTCGGGTGCCCCCATAGCAAGTTGCTTGCTGTGGGGGCAATCTGCAGAATGGAGGGGCTAAGAGAGCCAGCAAGGGACTCGAGGGGAGGAGGATCGGGGCTGCTCTGTGCAAAAACCACTGCACAGAGCAGGTAAGTATAACTTGTTTGTTTTTAAAGAAACTTTACAATCACTTTAAGATAACAAGGTAATACTTTTTAAGGCCAAACAAGGCTTTCTTTTCATGATATTTTCTTGCAACATTTTTTGTTTTCACAATCCTTGGACAATAAAATGCAACAAAACTAAATAACACACTTTCTTTTTTTGACCAGTTTAAAAATCGATAGTGTTGCTGCAGGTAAAAAGGGTACAGTTGTTATTCTGTAATTTGTCCTATTTAAACTATGATTCTGGTACAAAGCATTGCACAGTTATTAAATTAAATAGTATTTTTCTTTGTTTACACTTGTTTTAAATAGGAAATGCAAAAAAATAGGACCGTATAAAAACACTTGCAACATCCAGGTAGTGGACTTTAAACCTGGGTGCTGTTCATATGTTCTTTTCTATTTGTGCTCGGAGTGCACTTCCCAGCGCTAAGACTGGGCTGTCAGTGACAACCCTGGGATCACATGATCGCTGTGAACGCCACTGATTGACTATCACAGTGATCATTAATTCTGTAACCCAGTCTTGTGTTTTCTCATATGTCAAGATGAGAAACAGACTTTTGGTGGAGGAAAAGATGCAATGTATTTTTCCCTCCTCCCTAGAGAAGCTTGTAGAAAAATCAAAATGTCAGGAGTTTATTTGGAAGGGTATTTTGGTGGTGGAACATGGTAATGTCAGAAAAATATACAATTAAAGTGTTTGTTTTTTTTTTTTTTTTTTGGTGCAGTTTTCCTTTGATAAAAAATCAGGAGATATCCATTAACGTTTACCACCAAATTAAAGCCCAATCTGTCCTGAACAAAGCAAGGTATAATCCCTCTGGATATACAAAGTAGTTGCAATATGTACAGTTATATTAACCATTTAAGGACCGGGCCTGCTTTTCAGACCTGGTGTTTACAAGTTGAAATCATTTTATTTTTTGCTAGGAAATTACTTAGAACCCCCAAACATGATATATATTTTTTTTCAGACACCCTAGAGAATAAAATGGTGGTCGTTGCAATACTTTGTCACACCGTATTTGGGCAGCGGTCTTACAAGCGCAATTTTTTTGGAAAAAATACACTTTTTTAATTCAAAAATAAGACAACAGAAAAGTTAGCCCAATTTTTTCTTTATATTGTAAAAGATAATGTTACACCGAGTAAATTGATATCCAACATGTCACGCTTCAAAATCGCGCCCGGTGGTGGAATGGCGACAAACGTTTACCCTAAAAAATCTCCATAGGCGATGAAAAATTTCTACAGGTTACCAGTTTTTAGTTAGAGGTCTAGTGCTAAAATTATTGCTCTCGCTCTAACAATCGCGGCGATGCTGCACATGTGTGGTTTGAACACAATTTTCATATGCGGGCACTACTTACGTATGCGTTCGCTTCTACGCGTGAGCTCGGCGGGACGGGGCGCTTGACATATTTTTTTTTTCTTATACTTTTTTATTTTGACACTGTCCTTTTAACCAGTTGCCAACCGGCCCATAGCCAAATGACGGCTGCAGGGCGGTTGGATAACTCTGGGATCACGTCATATGACGTGATTCCAGAAAACTGCTCCAGCGCGCCATGACGGAGCGATCACATGTAAACGCATGTCATGACGCCGGTTCCTCCCTCCCCTCTCTGTACCGATCGGTACAGAGGGGGAGAGATCGGATGGGAGCCGCGCTGTGGGCTGCATGTGTAGTGCCCACAGCGCTGTTCAGTGACATGTACAGTCGCATCCATCCCTCCATGCTCAGCCATCCCCCCCATGCTCTGCAATTCCCTGTGCAATACTCTGCGATACCCCGCAATATCCCACAATACTCTGCAAAACCCCACAATACTCTGCAATACCCCACAATATTCTGCAATGCCCCACAATACTCTGCAATACCCCACAATACTCTGCAATGCCCCGCAATACTCTGCAATGCCCCGCAATACTCTGCAATGCCCCGCAATACTCTGCAATGCCCCGCCATACTCTGCAATACTCGGTGATACCCAGCCATACTTTGCCATGCTCAGCCATACCCAGCCATACCAGCCATGCTCGGCTGTACTCGGCTGTACTCGGCCTCTGTATGTGGCCAGGCTGTGGAAGTCTCACACATGGTATCACCGTACTCAGGAGGAGTAGGAGAATCTATTTAAGGGTGTCATTTTTGATATGTACATGTTATGTGTTAGAAATATTGTATAAATGGACAATTTTGTGTTAAAAAAATGTGTTTTAACAACTTCCCGCCCGACGGCCGTCATATGACGTCTTTGATTTTGTGAGGGGATATCTGAATGATGGGTGCAGCTACAGGCATCATTCAGATATCAGCTTTTTCAGCCGGCGATTCCCTACACCATAAGAATGACCATAGCGGATGTTCCACTGCTTGATCGTTCTTACGGGAGGCGAGAGGGGACATCCCCCCCCCCCTCTTGCCCCCCCTGAGGTGCTTCTACCGACTCACCGCTACGATCGAAGCCAGGATCTTTTTATTTTTTTTATTTTTTTATTTCAGGCTTCCCAGCCTAGAGGTGAGATGTGGGGTCCTGTTGACCCCATATCTCACTGTAAAGAGGACCTGTCATGCCATATTCCTATTACAGGGGATGTTTACATTCCTTGTAATAGAAATAAAAGTGATCCAAAAATTTATTTTTTGGAAAAAAGCCTCAAACTAAAATTAAATAAAATGAACAATAAAAAAAAATAAAAAAAAATTTTGTGCTCGCATGCAGAAGCGAACGCATACGTAAGTTGCGCCCACATATGAAAATGGTGTTCAAACCACACATGTGAGGTATCGCTGCGATCGGTAGAGTGAGAGCAACAATTTTGGCCCTAGACCTCCTCTGTAACTCACAACATGTAACCAGTAAAAATTTTTAAAACGTCTCCTATGGGGATTTTTAAGTAGCGAAGTTTGGCGCTATTCCACGAGCGTGTGCAATATTGAAGGGTGAAATGTTAGGTATCTAATTTACTCGGCATAACTTCATCTTTCACATTATGCAAAAATATTGGGCTAACTTTACTATTTTGTTTTTTTTTTAAAGCACAAAACTGTTATTTTTTGTTTTTTTTTTAAAAAACGCGTTAGAAAAATTGCTGCGCAAATACCGTGCGAGATAAAAAGTTGCAACGACCGCCATTGTATTCTCTAGGGTCTTTGCTAAAAAATATATAAGTATATATAATGTTTTGGGGTTCTATGTAATTTTCTAGCAAATAAATTGATTTTTACATGTAGGAGAGAAATGTCAGAATTGGCCTGGGTGCTCCTAGAATGCCTGATGGTGCTCCCTGCATGTTGGGCCTCTGTATGTGGCCACACTGTGCAAAAGTCTCACACATGTGGTATCACCGTACTCGGGAGTAATAGCAGAATGTGTTTTGGGGTGTAAGTTGTGGTATGCATATGCTGTGTGTGAGAAATAACCTGCTAATATGACAATTTTGTGGAAAAAAAAAAAAAGAAAAAAAAAATCTTGATTTTGCAACGAATTGTGGGAAAAAATGACAACTTCAAAAAACTCATCATGCATCTTTCTAAATACCTTGGAATGTCTTCTTTGCAAAAAGGGGTCATTTGTGGGGTATTTGTACTTTTCTGGCATGTTAGGGTCTCAAGAAATGAGATAGCCGTCAGTAATTCAGGTGTGATCAATTTTCAGATATTGGTACCATAGCTTGTGGACTCTAACTTTCACAAAGACGAAATAATATACACCGATTTGGGTTATTTTTACCAAAGATATGTAGTGGTATAAATTTTGGCCAAAATATATGAAGAAAAAACTACTAATTTGCAAAATTTTATAACAGAAACGAAGAAAAATGCATTTTTTTTTTTTACAGAATTTTCTGTCTTTTTTCTTTTATAGCGCAAAAAATAAAGAACCCAGCGGTGATTAAATACCACCAAAAGAAAGCTCTATTTGTGTGAGAAAAAGGACAAAAATTTAATTTGGGTACAGTGTTGCATGACTGAGTAATTGTCATTCAAAGTGTGAGAGCACTGAAAGCTGAAAATTGGTCTGGTTATTAAGGGGGTTTAAGTGCCCAGTGGTCAAGTGGTTAAAGAAAAAAAGCTTGGGTCACTTTGATTCCTATTACAAGGAATGTAAACATCCCTTGTAAATGAAAAAAAGCATGACAAGGCTCCTTAAATGTGAGATCTGGGGTCAAAAAGACCTCAGATCAAACATTTACACTAAAACGCAATAATTAAAAAAACAATTCCCCTTTTTAAGACCATTGGGCGGAAGTGACGTTTGACGTCGCTCCTGCCATCCAATGGTGTGGAGCAGAGTGGGGGCCATCTTTCCCTCACTCGGAATCCAGATGTAAGGGGAGAGGACCCGATCATCTCCATCGCTACCGATGGCTCCGGTAAGTAGCGGAGATGACTGGAGCGTGGCGGGGGCCCCCCCATAAGTGATCTTGCGGTGAATCTGCCGCTGAGACGACCGCTTTTATCTGAAAGCAGACCGCCCGCTGTTGAAGAGGATACTGGGGTTATGGCAGCTAGCTGCTGCCATAACAGTATTCCCCTTCAAACAGCTGACATACGCGGGTGCCGCTGGTCACGGCGCAGGGCCCTAAAGATACGGCACGATCAATCGTTCCTTCATTGCGCATGCGCCGATGGCGGCGTATTTAGTAAATGTCTCCTAAACGGTGCAAGCTTAGGAGATATTTACAGTACCTACAGGTGAGCCTTGTTATAGGCTTCCCTGTACGTACAATTTTAACAGGAAGACTTTACTTCCTCTTTAACCGCTTCCCGACCAACCGTCGCAGTTATACTGCGTCAGGTTGGCTCCCCTACGCGAGCCATCGTAGCTATACATCAGGATAGCAGGCGCCGATGCTCGTGGCCGACGGTCGTGATGACCGCCGGCCACGAACGATCGTGCGCAGGAGAGACAGAACAGGGAAGAGTGTGTCTTCCTGGGCTACCTGTAAATTGAGACTCCTTGTCAGATAAAGTCACAAATTGCAATTGTATATTTAGCTTATCATAATACCTTCACAAAGCTGTATCATTACTAAATGTGAGGCATTGCACCTATTTCATGTGGCCTTTAAATAATTTCTTCAAGCAAAAGCATGATTTTTTTCTTTCTACTAACTCATCCATTCATCCACAGGCTGGTTGGAAGGAGAATCATGCAACCTTTATGAATGAGTTGAAGAACCTTCAAGCTACAGGACTCACTACTCTTGGCCAGGCACTAAGATCTTCCTTTGACTTACTCAATTTAAATCGTTTGGTGTCTGCAATTGATAACTATGGACAGGTATGTAATATAAAAAAAAAACTCTGCCTTCTAGCTAGATTTCAGTGCTGAGTTGGGAAGGTCAAAATGTTGGATGCTGTTCTGTTGAATAAAATTTCTTCTCCTGGTGGGGTGGTGACCTTGTTGAGAGAGTGATTGCAGCATAGGGTAGACAAAGGCCACTGGAGTCAACCTAGCCTTGTGCTTGTAAACCCTCACATATACCCAGTGAAGTGAATACCCTCAGATGATACACGGATATGAAACAAATCTCCCTACATAATTTGTACTTGTATATCTGTTTTCCCCTTTCTACACTCTTTGGAAAGTGCATATTGTGTTACAAATCTCTCTTCCTCTTTTCCTCTTTCAACAGCACATAGGGGTGGGTGGGGATACTGGATTTACACTGTGTGAGGGCTGATTAGAGGAAAGGGACACACCCCCTCCACATAGGCAGATGAATGAAGGAACATGCAGAGCTGAATTGTGAATAGACAAGCTCCCTCCCCCGACAAAAATTTTCAGCTACTGTTATCTTGTGTGTTGAAAAACTTGTCAGGAGGGACTCATGCTGATAACGGAGGAAGGAAGCACCAGACAGAGAGAAACAGCACTTAGAGCTTTGGAGAGAGATAAGTAAACACTACAGATAGCCGTGCTTGGGTCAAATTTCACGAATGGAGTTTACAACCACTTTAAAGTGGATTTCCCCGCATAAACCTTACGAAGGCTTTAAAGTGGAGGTCCACCCTGAAAAAAAAATGCACAAAAAAATACCTAAAAAATGGAGGAAAAGAAGAAGAAAAACTTTTTTACTTGCGTGAAATGGCTGTTGTTAATCAGTCTTCCTAATCTGCCTCTTCCTACGCCGCGGTGATGTTGTCTCTTCTCCTCCCCGCGTTGTCTTCTGGGGAATGGGGCGCGGTGTGTTATGGGAACTGTGTGTCCCCCAAAACACATCGCGTCCCATTCACAAAGCGCTGCACGACTCTCGCATGCGCAGTAGGAAACGGGCAGTGAAGCCGTAAGGCTCCACTGCCTGTTTCCCTTAGGATGGCGCTGCCGGGAGCCGAGGGTCGGCCTCGGGCGGCCAACATCACGGGCACCCAGGACAGGTAAGTACTTATTTAAATTCAACAGCTACAATGTTTGTTGCTGCTGACTTTTAATTTTTTATTTTTTTTTTACGTCCGGAATCCCGCTTTTAACATTGACAGACACAGCGCTCCATTATTCAAAACCATAGGGTTATACCCCCCCCCCCCCTATAGGAGTAGGACACTAGGCAGAAAAAAAGACTTGGCTACGCCTATGGGCAGTCCTATGTGGTATACACCCCCCTCTCTGCTATAGACCTTCAGTTTTTTTTCTGCCTACTCAGGAGTAAGGACCTAGTTCCCTACTGGGATCTCTAGTCCTGGTAATTTTTTTTGTTTATTTTCTTTTTTCCTGTTTTATTTTCTCCAGTGATATCTACAATCAACTGCTGGGCGATGGGCTGGACACTAAGATCCAGTGGTCTCCCCAGTCTGGCTAGTAAGCGCGTGCAGACCGCAGCTACGCGCTAGGTCGGCCGCGACATAGCCCCACTGGACGGGGGCTGACCCTACGAGTTAAACATCTCGAGAGGTCGCATACGACCGGGTCTCGGCCTGAGTCGCAGAGTTTCTCATGGCTGTCAGGGAACGTTACCCGCACGCTTCGCTTTCCACACTCGGGGTTACTACTGGGAGAGGTATTCCTTGGGCCCACTGCTGCAGTGGCTGGGCCTAGGAAGCGGGTGACCGGACGTCCGCGTTTGAGGGACTTTGCGGCGGAGGCCGCCACTTTCCGTTTTTGGGTGTCCGCCCTCCGTTCAGCAGCTCGGATTGGTCCATTAACCCCCCCTTGTGGGTCTCGGCAGGCGGCCGAAAATTTAGGCCACGACTTTGCGGCCTACCGACCGGGTGCTGGGCGGGAGGCGGAGGCCGCCGCTTCCTTTTTTTGGGTATTCGCCCTCCGTTCAGCGGCTCGGATTGGTCCGGTCCACCTCCCCCGACCCCCCCCCCCACCCCCCGCAGGCCGCGCACTCGCGGCAGGCGGCCAAAGAGTTAGGCCACGGCTTTTGCGGCCTGCTAGGCCTCGTGGCCGCCTCCTACCAGAGGGACAGTGCTGTGGGGGCTCTGAGGCGATCCTTTAGGTGGGCCCGGCGTGGGTGCTCCCTGTGAGGGGCCTCAGTGGTGCCTCATGTGGGCGGCGTCCGGTGCCCCCTGTGCAGGCCCTCGGTCAGCGTCCCCTGTGTGGGCCTCGGGCGGTGGGGGGGTCTCAGTTGGTTGCCCCCTTCTGAGTTTTTTGTGGTGGTGCTTAGGCATATAGCCTAGTAAATGGCACCCCCCGCCTTCCCCTACCTCCTCTGTCTCGAACGATCCTATATCTGGTTGTTTCGCCACGAACATGGATCTGGTGATTTTGATTCTCCAGAAGCCTCTCTCTAAAATATATAAAATATACTGGAGATTCCACTGCTTACTCTATCTCGGAAGGTGGCCTAGACAGAGTGGCCATCACCTCTGCTCGCAGGGTGCCGGAAATTGTAGCGTTATCTTGTCGTACACCTTACCCAGTGTTACACAAGGTTAAGGTGTTTCTTCGCCCTTTTCCATTGTTTCTTCCTCGGATTTGCATTTTAATAAGGACATTGTGTTGCCTTCCTTGTGTCCCTGGTCAACATATCCTAAAGAATTTGCCTTCTCTGCTCTGAATGTTGCTTGGGGGAATCGGGTGTATTTGGCAGACACTGAGTCTTTTTGGAGGTCAGACTCACTGTGATCACAGACGGGCCAAAAAAGGGGCTGTCTGCTTCTTCTGCAAGCATTTCTGGATCAATCAGACAGATGATGCCTCTGGCCTATTCTGTCAGGGATAGGGTTCCTCCTTCCCCTGTTATGGCGCATTCTTCTTGGGTGCTTAGTGCTTCTTGGGCCTTCTGTCATAAGGCGTCCGTTGCGCAGGTTTGCAAGGAGATCACTTGGGCGTCGGTGTACACTTTCACAACGTTCTACAAAGTGGATGTGTTGGCATCTATGGATGCCTCTTTTGGCCGCAAGGTTTTGCAGGCTGCTGTTTAGAGGGTCTATTCCCTCTTGAAAGGGTATTGTTCAGGTTGGGCTCCAGCTTGTTCAGGTTGAGCTCCTTTTACCTGGTTGGCTCTTGTGTTTAGCTGTGGGATTTTTCGTTGTCCCACCCCTCATGTTTGGCACTGCTTTAGGACGTCCCTATTACTTGCGGTCTTAGGCCCCTTTCAAACTGGGGCGGTGGGGGCGTCGGCGGTACAACAGCGCTATTTTTACCGCCGTTCTTGCAGCGGTATTCGGCCGCTAGCGGTGCGGTTTTACCCCCCGCTGGCGGCCGAAAAAGGGTTAAAAATCCCTCGTACAGCGCGGCTATAGCCGCGGTATTGCCGCGGTATAGCTGCGCTGTCCCATTGATTTCAATGGGCAGGAGCGGGGAAGGAGCGGTGAATACACCGCTCCTTCCCCGCTCCAAAAAAGCGGTTTGCAGGACTTTTTTCACCGCCCTGCCTGCGCACCGCTTCAGTGTGAAAGCCCTCGGGCTTTCACACTGAACAAACAGCGGAAGCTGTTTAGGGGCGGTTTTCAGGCGGTATTTTTAGCGCAATACCGCCTGAAAACCGCTCCAGTGTGAAAGGGGCCTTAGTGACAATGGTCAACAGGACAAATAGAGAAGGTGGATCTACCTAGGGAGGGCACTGACGGCAATAAAAAAAAAATTGACAGGGGTTCTAACCCTTCAATAGTCTATACCAAATATTTGGCTATACATACAATTTACCTGTTTGTGTGATTTGCATTGGTTAGTTGTGCGTGATATGATGTCCTCTATTGTATTTCCTTTGGTATTTTGATACATTTGTAGCATTTAAACTATGCAAAAGCTTTAGTCTCGGTTCACACTGGGACGACTTGTCAGGCGACCTAGTCGCCTGACAAGTAGCCTCCCGTTCTGTGCAAAGGAACCGTTCTAATCGGAGCGACGCAAGTCGCTCCGATTTAGAAAAAGGTTCCTGTACTACTTTGGGGGCGACTTGCATTGACTTCTATACAGTCGTTTTTTTCAAGTCTCCGCTGAGTCGTGTCCTGGGTCGCCTGAGGCAGTCGCGCTGCAAGTCGTGCTGCCTCAGTGTGAACTGACCCTTAGCATAATGTAATTTGGAAACAAAAGGACAGAAAGGTTAAAATAACTTTTAGGCCTTATGTACACTGCTGCTGGTAAACTGACGTTTAGGAGCAGTTGGGAACTCTCCTCTGTTATCTGTACATGTACACAGGTTTGTTTATAGTAGTTTCTAGGCAGTTTTTTTGAAAACCAAAAAAATGTGTTCAGAAGCTGTGTTTAAAAGGCATTTCAAACACCAAATGTGGTAACTCGCGTTTAGCCGTGTTTCTTTTACAGGCGTTTTTATTTTTTGGCTATTTTGAAAGAAAAAAAAATTATTTTTTTTTCAAACGCTTCTAGACGCAAAAAACAACTAAACGCGGCATGTAAATGTGGCTAAACGGCCGTTTGTAGGTGCGAGTTTCTAGCTGTCAAGTTAAATCGTTCAGGAGAGGTTGAACAACGTCCCGTGTACATGAAGCCTTAAAGTGGATGTAAACCCAATTCATGAAATTTGAGCTGGGCACATATAACTACGGTGTTTTCTTATCTCTCTTCAAAGCCCTATGTCCCGTAGCTTTCTCCTGCCCCGTTCCTCTGTTATCAGCATGAGAACTTCTGACAAGCTCTCCAACACAGAAGATAAAAGCAGCCTGAGTTTTGTGTTGGAGAGGATGCTATAAATAGATTAGCAGCGAAAAGAACTGAAAGTTTATACCTATGAGGAGAGGGGATGTGTGCCTTTTCTCCAATCAGCTGTCTTGGCTGTATGCCCAAGCTTCACTGCAGTGCTAAACAGGAAGAGAAAATCTCCTAACACCATCTGAACTTTCTAAAGGATATATAAAGATGAAGACAGCAGTTCTGCATGTAAAATTATGTAGGGAGATTTGTTTCATCCCTGTGTATCATCTGAGGCTGTTCACTTCACTGGGTATATGTGAAGGTTTGAATCCACTTTAACCACTTCGGGACCGGCTTACGGTGATGTACATCAGCATTTTAAAGAGGAATATTGTTGTTATGGTAGCAGCTAGCTGCCATAACCCTGGTATCCTCTTCTTCAGTGAGCGGTCCTGTTTCAGATAAAAGTGGTCTTTGGGACAGATTCGCTGCAAGATCGCTTTTATTGGTGGCGGGAGAGGGCTTCCCGCCGCGCTTCGGTGCCCTCCGCCACTTAGCGGAGCTGCCGGAAGTGGCAGAGGCTACTCTTCCCTGTTAGGTATGGAGCTGAGTGAGGGGAAAATGGCCCCCACCCAGCTCCATACCATTGCAGGGCAGAAGCGATGTCAAATTGTCACCTCCGCCCATAGCTCTTAAAGGCCTTTTTTTTTTTTTTTTTTTTGAACTGAACTCTTTTTTGACCCCAGATCTCATATTTAAGAGGTCCTGTCATGCTTTTTTTTTTTTTCTATTACAAGGGATGTTTACATTCCTTGTAATAGGAATAAAAGTGACACAATTTTTTTTTCTTTAAAGAACAGTGTAAAATAAACAAGAAAAAAAAATAAAGAAATTTTAACGCTCCCTTTTCCGCCGAACTCGCGTGCAGAAGCGAACGCAAATGTGAGTAGTGCCCGCATATGAAAACTGTGTTCAAACCACACATGTGAGGTATCACTGCAATCGTTAGAGCGAGAGCAATAATTTTAGCCCTAGACCTCCTCTGTAACTCAAAACATGCAGCCTGTAGAATTTTTTAAACATATGGAGATTTTTAAGGGTAAAAGTTTGTCCCCATTCCACGAGCGGGTGCAATTTTGAAGCGTGACATGTTTGGTATCAATTTACTCGGCCGTAACATCATCTTTCACAATATAAAAAAATTGGGCTAACTTTACTGTTTTATTTTTTAATGCAAAAAAGTGTATTTTTTCCCAAAAAAGTACGCTTGTAAGACAGCTGCGCAAATATGGTATGATAGAAAGTATTGCCATTTTATCCTCTAGGGTGTTAGAACCCCCAATAAACTTGCTGATTGGAGGAGAAAGCTCAGCGATAAGCTTGTCAGCAGGTCAGACCTCCATAACTAGGGTTAGAAAGTACATAAATGCATATGGCAAAGTACTACAAATTGTATAATCATAAACCTTCTTTAAATGTACAATTGCATCTGTTTTCTTAGAGTTGTTTTAGAAGTGTAAAACAGCCAGGTAAATCATTTTTTTTTTCGCTAGAAAATTACTTGGAACCCCCAAACATTATATATTCAGACACCCAAGAGAATAAAATGGCGGTCGTTGCAATACTTTGTCACACCGTATTTGCGCAGCGGTCTTAAAAGCGCAATTTTTTGGGAAAAAATACTTGTCTTATATTTTAATATATTATATTATATTGTGTTATATATTATATTTGTCTTATATTTTAATATAAAATATATAATATATATAAAAAAAAAAAAAAAACAGTAAAGTTAGCCCAATTGTGAAAGATAATGTAACAATAGTAGATTGATACCCAACATGTCATGCTTCAAAATTGCACCCTCTCATGCAATAGCGACAAACTTTGACCCTTAAAAATCTCTATAGGCAACGTTTAAAAACTTCTACAAGTTACCCGTTTTGAGTTACAGAGGAGGTCTTTTGCTAGAATTATTGCTCTCGCTGTAACGATCATGGCGATACCTCACGTGTGGTTTTAACACCGTTTTCACATGTGGGTGCAAGCTCGACAGGACGGGGCACTTTACATTTATTTTTATTTTATTTTTTTATTATTCTTATTTTTTTTACTTTTTATTCTTACACTGTCCTTAAAAAAAAAAAAAAATTGGGTCACTTTCTTCCCATCTGCTGCCATAACACCGGTATTCTACATCAAAGTACCGGCGTATAACAACCGCGGCTGGCCCGTAAGTGGTTAAACCTAGCAAACCGGTTTATATTTAACTGCTCTGTGCAATGGAATTGCACGGAGCGGCCCCAAACCTCATCTCCGGTCCCCTGCCGGCACTCCTGGATCCTCCTCTCTAGTGAGTGCCCCCATAATGGGGGCACTTGTGCAAGCTCACTCCCTAGTCTTGCTGTCTGCATCTATAGACTGACATCAGCACTCGGCCCCGCCCCCCACTCCCTTGTCACTGGCTTTGATTGACTGCTGCCTCAGACCCCCGGAGCTGTCTAATAAATTACTTTAAAAATCTGTGTAGTGTTTTTTTTATTGACACTTTTTCCCTAGGTGAATGGGTAGGGGTACCATGTACCCCATACTCATTCACATAGGGTGGGGGGCCGGGATCTGGGGGCCCCCTTATTAAAGGGGGTTCCCGGATTCTGATAAGCCCCCCGCCCACAGACCCCGACAACCAACGGCCAGGGTTGTCGGGAAGAGGCCCTTGTCCTCATCAACATGGGGACAAGGTGTTTTGGGGTGGGGGGGCCCGCAGCGCGCCCCCCTCCCCCAGGGCACCAACCCCCCATGTTGAGGGCATGCGGCCTGGTACGGTTCAGGAGGGGGGGGCGCTCGCTCGTCCCCACCCCCATTCCTGACCGGCCGGGCTGCGTGCTCAGATAAGGGTCTGGTATGGATTTGGGGGGACCCCCACGCCGTTTTTTTCGGCGTAGGGGGTTCCCATCAAGGTCCATACCAGACTTAAGGGCCTGGTATGCTCTTGGAGGGGGAAACCATGCCGGTTTTTTATTTAAAATTTGGCACGGAGTTCCCCAAGATTCACACCAAGACATCCAACATTGTGTTATTTCCTGCCCCCTGCTGTAGCCCCTCCCATTGTGTGTTAGTATACTTGTCCTTTGACCAATTAAAACTATCTGAAAAGTCGGATCAAAGTAGTATCCTGTTCATGAAAGTCGGATGGATATAGGACCAATGTAGGATCAATGTAGGACTGATGTCGCAGAGCAAAGTAGGATGAAAGTCGTACTACTGTCGTGTAGTATAGTGTGAACCCAGCCTAAAAGCAATGGGAGGCTGCCGACTCTTGCAGCTATCATAACCACTTGCATGCAATTGCTATGCGGCCATCACCTGTGAGTTATTGGCCCTGGACCTGAACAGTCTGCATCCAGGTGCCATAACTCACAGGTGTATGCCGCATAGCAATTACATAAGAGACGGTAGCCTCCCATTGCCTTTCAATGGGGCTGCCTCCTGCAGCTAATCACCGGGACCTCGCGCTGGGGTTCTCGCATTTACAAGCTGTTGGGACAATACTCAGGTGTGAATGTAGTCTTATTGATTGAATTTATATCAGCATATTTTTTTGCTGAAAAATATAAAAGCTTTCATTTTATAAAATATAGTTCGTAAAGTGAATTAAGCAAGGAAAGCGCATACTAAAAATTTACCCTTTTAATATCTCAAAGCCAAATTCCAGGAAAAAAGTGGTCCAGCTTAGTTATCTCTCTGGATGTAGCATATACAGCTTTAGAGTTGCTGGACATGCTAAAAATCTATCTGTATTGTCTTCATGAGAGATTTATTTTCAGCTTTGATCTTCAGGCGCTGCTGATGTGACTTGCTACCTCATCTTGTATATTGCAGGAGTAGCAGCTGCACACTCTTCTTCCACCCCTTATCCCATTGATAAAGTCTTGCACTCTGTAATTGGACAAGGGGAAAGGAGGGGTGGATAAACAGTACTGCACCTTGTCCAATCACTTTTTTTTATGTGAACCATTTACCGTATATACTCGAGTATAAGTCGAATTTTTCAGCACATTTTTTTGTGCTGAAAGTGCCCCCCTCGACTTATACTCGAGTCAAGCACTTTTCTGCAGCAAAAAATTTCATTTTCCGAACCGATTTTGGGGCCCCGTATCTCAGGGCCACTTGGTACTAGGAACGCCAAATTTGGTGTGCAAACCCAGTGGAACTGGTACCATAACATATCCAAAGCTGAAGTTCCTAGCACTAAGTGGCCCTGAGATACGGGGCCCCAAAATCGGTTCGGAAAATATTCTCTGCTGCAGAAAAGTGCTTGACATTTTCTGAACCGACTTTGGGGCCCCGTATCTCAGGGTCACTTGGTACTAGGAACCCCAAATTTGGTGTGCAAACCCAGTGGAACTGGTACCATAACATATCCAAAGCTGAAGTTCCTAGCACCAAGTGGCCCTGAGATACGGGGCCCCAAAACCGGTTCAGAAAATGTCATTCTCTGCTGTAGAAAAGTGCTTGACATTTTCTGAACTGATTTTTGGGGCCCTGTATCTCGGGGCCACTTAGTGCTAGAAACCCCAGCTTTGAAAATTCTATGGTGCTAGTTCCACTGGGTTTGCATACCAAATTTGGGGTTCTTAGCACTACGTGGCCCCAAGATACGGGGCCCCAAATTTGGTCAACTGTGTCTATCTGCAGCAATGTCATTTCGGGACCCTTTGGGCTCAGAGACCCCAAATTTTGGCTGCAGCTAGGGTACATCTAGGAACCCTTAACTACCGAGTTTGAAGTTCAGGGGACCTATGGCTGCAAATGGGAACAGTGAGGCATGCAAATGGGCACAGTGATGCTGCAAATGGGCATTGTTGACCCTCTTTTCCACTAATAGGGCGTACACACGGTCGGACTTTGTTCGGACATTCCGACAACAAAATCCTAGGATTTTTTCCGACGGATGTTGGCTCAAACTTGTCTTGCATACACACGGTCACACAAAGTTGTCGGAAAATCCGATCATTCTGAATGCGGTGACGTAAAACACGTACGTCGGGACTATAAACGGGGCAGTGGCCAATAGCTTTCATCTCTTTATTTATTCTGAGCATGCGTGGCACTTTGTCCGTCGGATTTGTGTACACACGATCGGAATTTCTGACAACGGATTTTGTTGTCGGAAAATTTTATATCCTGCTCTCAAACTTTGTGTGTCGGAAAATCCGATGGAAAATGTGTGATGGAGCCTACACACGGTAGGAATTTCCGACAACAGGGTTCTATCACACATTTTCCGTCGGAAAATCCGACCGTGTGTACGAGGCATTACAGTAGCTGTGCATTTCTCACCCTCGTCTTATACTCGGGTCACTAAGTTTTTCCTATTTTTTTGTGGTAAATTAGGGCCTCGACTTATACTCGAACGACTTATACTCGAGTATATACGGTAATCTGTATGGACTCTTTCATGATTTTGGTCTGGTGCTCCTTCTTCCGATTCATGCTGTAATACATTTTGGGTACTCATTAAAGGGTAGCCCTGTATGTATGTGAACTGCCTAGCTAGAGCCTTCACTCCCCACTTCACTGCTCTGTTATAAATATGTTTTGAAATTCCAGCGCCTCATAGATATGTACATTCTGGAACCTCCAATTTTCTGTCATTATATTTTCTGCTTTAAACAATTTAGTTCATTGTGTAAGCATAAAGAAAACCTGATGCACCATAAATACTTGTTTAGATCTGGCTGGCCTTTTGCAGATGGAGCTTTCGTTTGTCCTCATTCCCACTCCCCATTACAGTTTTGGGGAAAAAGTATTTGATCCTCTGCTAATTTTGTACGTTTGCCCATTAAAAAAGAAATGATCGGTCTATAATTTTAATGGTAAGTTTATTTTAACAGTGAGAGACAGAATAACAACCACAAAAGTCAGAAAAACGCATTTAAAAAAAGTTGTAAATTGGTTAGCATTTTAATGAGTGCAAACCCTTCGCAAAACATGACTTAGTACTTGATAACAAAACCCTTGTTGGCAATCACAGAGGTCAGACATTTCTTGTAGTTGGCCACCAGGTTTGCACTCATCTCAGGAGGGATTTTGTTCCACTCCTGTTTGCAGATCCTCTCCAAGTCATTAAAGCAGAATTCCGGGAATTATTTTTTCCCATGTCCTTGTTACTGATCTACCTTCACCAACTATGCTATCCATGTTCTTCTGAGCTTTGTAGTAGCCTGCTGATCTTGCTGTAAAAACGTTACTGCCCTGTGGCTTCCGACCGCTGGCTGCTATTCCTCCTGTATCCTCAGCCAGCGGTCCGGATGACAGCGGGGATCTCTGGCTGTGACAGGTATTGTATGTGAAATGCCGATCGCCATAATGTCCCGGCTACCGGTATTGTGATAGCGCACTGTTCCAATGGCGGCGGGACATTACAGCGATCAGTATTTCACATACAATACCTGTCACAGCCCAAGATCCCCGCTGTGTCATCCGGATGATTTCTGAAAATCCTGCGCTGCACCGTTGGTCACTGACATGCTGCACCGGTGGTCACTGACATGCTGCACCGGTGGTCACTGACATGCTGCACCGGTGGTCACTGACATGCTGCACCGGTGGTCACTGACATGCTGCACCGGTGGTCACTGACATGCTGCACCGGTGGTCACTGACATGCTGCACCGGTGGTCACTGACATGCTGCACCGGTGGTCACTGACGAGCTGCACCGGTGGTCACTGACGAGCTGCACCGGTGGTTTACTGACGAGCTGCACCGGTGGTTTACTGACGAGCTGCACCGGTGGTTTACTGACGAGCTGCACCGGTGGTTTACTGACGAGCTGCACCGGTGGTTTACTGACGAGCTGCACCGGTGGTTTACTGACGAGCTGCACCGGTGGTTTACTGACGAGCTGCACCGGTGGTTTACTGACGAGCTGCACCGGTGGTTTACTGACGAGCTGCACCGGTGGTTTACTGACGAGCTGCACCGGTGGTTTACTGACGAGCTGCACCGGTGGTTTACTGACGAGCTGCACCGGTGGTTTACTGACGAGCTGCACCGGTGGTTTACTGACGAGCTGCACCGGTGGTTTACTGACGAGCTGCACCGGTGGTTTACTGACGAGCTGCACCGGTGGTTTACTGACGAGCTGCACCGGTGGTTTACTGACGAGCTGCACCGGTGGTTTACTGACGAGCTGCACCGGTGGTTTACTGACGAGCTGCACCGGTGGTTTACTGACGAGCTGCACCGGTGGTTTACTGACGAGCTGCACCGGTGGTTTACTGACGAGCTGCACCGGTGGTTTACTGACGAGCTGCACCGGTGGTTTACTGACGAGCTGCACCGGTGGTTTACTGACGAGCTGCACCGGTGGTTTACTGACGAGCTGCACCGGTGGTTTACTGACGTGACCACACTGGTGGACACTGATTGCTGTTAGGTTATCAAAGCTGGAGGAGGAATAGAATGGAAAAGGACCTGGGGGTCCTAGTAGCAGTAGCAATGGCATGCAATGCCAAGCTACTGCAAGCAAAGCAAACAGAATATTGGCATGCATTAAAAAGGGGGATTAACTCCAGATAAAAAAATAATTCTCTCACTCTACAAGACTCTGGTCAGGCCACACCTGGAGTATGCTGTCCGGTTCTGGGCACCAGTACTCAGGAAGGATGTGCTGGAACTAGAGAGAATCCAGAGAAGGGCAACAAAACAAGGATCTGAAGGACATTAGTTATGAGGAAAGGTTAGGAGCACTGAACTTGCTCTCTTTGGAGAAGACGCCTGAGAGGGGATATGATTTAAATGTACAAATACCGTACTGTGACCCCTCAATAGGGATAAAACTTTTCCGCGTAAGAGAATTTGATAAGACACGCGGCCATTCACTAAAATTAGAAGGAAAGCGGTTTAACCTTAAACTGTGTAGAGGGTTCTTTACTGTAAGAGCGGCAAGGATGTGGAATTCTCTTCCACAGGTGGTGGTTTTAGTGGGGAGCATCGATAATTTCAAAAAAACTATTAGCTAAGCACCTGAACGATCACAACATGCAGGGATATACAATGTAGTACTGACATAAAACACACACATAGGATGGACTTGTGTCTTTTTTCAACCTCGCCTACTATGTAACTATGAATATTTCTAATACTGAATTACAGCAGAGTACAGTGTGTATAATATATCCTTATGGGATGTGTGTACAGTTCAGTAATGATTACATAAAGCAAGTAAGGGCAATATGTTTATCTCCTGTTGTGGCTGGAGGGGAACGAACAGACATGCTTTGCATTTATAACGCTGTAACCTACCTATCCTGCTATGTGTTGCTGAGTAGTATGGCTGGCTGGAGAATGAGGGGTGTGATTTATGTTATAGTGGGTGAGTTCACATTTACATGTACAGGCCTAGTGTACCTCCCACATTCACTCCAATCCCAAAGATTAATGGGAAATGTAGTTCAATTATGGTTTAGAGAGAGAGTAGAGGACATAATGCAATCGCTGTTCTAACAGATCCTCCCTGGCAGAATACATGATGCATTTTTTTAATTAGAAAGCTGACTTCCTGAAAATTCAATTAGACTTTTCTCTTCAATAGTAAGGAATTTCACAAATGTAATAACTGTTTAGTGTTTTGTGTGTTGGGGGGATTTTTTTTTAAATCATGGAGTTCTGCTTTAAGTTTTCGAGGCTGGAGTTCGGTAACTCAAACTTTCAGCTCCCTCCTTATATTTTCGATGGGATTAAGGTTTGGAGACTGACTAGGTCACTCCAGGACCTTAATGTTTCTTTTTGAGCCACTCCTTTGTTGGCCATGTGCTTTGGGTCATTATGCTGGAATACCCATTTTCAATACCCTGGCTGAGGGAAGGAGGTTTCAACCAAGATTTGATGGTACATGGCACTGTCCACCCTGAAGTCCTGTCCCCTTAGCAGAAAAACGCCTCCAAAGCATGATGTTTCCACCTTCATGTTTTATGGTGGGAATGGTGTTCTTGGGGTCATAGGCAGCATTCCTCCTCCTCCAAACACGGCGAGTTGAGTTGATGTCAAAGACCTTGATTTTGTTCTCATCTGACCACAACACTTTCACCTAATTCTCCTCCGAATCATTCAGGTGTTCATTGGCAAACTTCAGAGGGGCCTGTACATGTGCGTTCTTAAGCACGGGGACTTTGCAGGCCCTGCAGGATTTCAGTCCTTCATGCTGTAGTGTGTTGCCAATTGTTTACTAGGTGACTATGGTCCCAGCTGCCTTGAGACCATTGACAAGATTCCTCACCGTTCTCATGATCATTGAAACTCCACAAGGTGAGATCTTGCATGGAGCCACGGACCGACGGTAATTGACAGTTAGTTTGTTTTGTGTTTCTTCCATTGTAGGTCTACAATCTTGTCCCTGACATCCTTGGACAGCTCTTTGGTCTTGGCCATGGTGGAGTGTTTGGAATCTGATTGCTTCTGTGGAGATGTCTTTTACACAGGTAACAAGCTGAGATTAGGAGCACTCCCTTTTAAGAGTGCTCCTAATCTCAGCTCATAACCTTTTATAGAAGACACCTGGGAGCCAGAAATCTTGCTGATAAGGGATCAAATACTTATTTCACTCGTTTAAAAAGCAAATCAATTTATAACTTTTTTGAAATGTGTTTTTCTGGATATTTTTGTAGTTCTGTCTCTCACTGTTAAAATAAACCTACCATTAAAATTATAGACTGATCATTTCTTTGTCAGTGGGCAAACGTACAAAATCAGCAGGGGATCAAATACTTTTTTCCCCTCACTGTATGTGCTGCTTAAAGCGGAAATTCGGTCATTTTTTTTCATCTTTCCATCTATGAACCCCTTCCCGCCGAGCGTATGCAGATGGGCGTACTCGGCTTTCTGGGGTTATACCAGGATAATGCCTGCAGCTGCAGGCATTATCCCGGTACTGGCGGGTACTGGTACCAGGGATCGGCTTTCCAGGTATAACAACCGATGCGACTTAGAGCCGCTCGGCTGTTATACCAGAGGAGCGGGAGGGGACGCCCTCCCTCCCGCCGCTCTTACCGGGCCTCCCATTCCATCGGGAGGCCCGATGACCAACCGACTGCCTCCAGCGGCTAGCACAGTCTGGAACGAAGCCGTGGCTTCGTTCCAGCCTTCCAATCGTAAACACGGAAGCGAAGTCATGATGTCTTGTCCCGTTTACTCGGCTGCCAATGGTGCCGGTTTTAAAAAAAGTACACAGCATTCAGAATCGCCGAAAATGGCGATCTGAATACTTTGAAGTGCAAAGGAGGGATCGGGGGTCTTTTAGACCCTCGATCTCTCCATAAAGAGTACCTGTCACCACCTATTACTGTCACAAGGGATGTTTACATCCCTTGTAAAAAGCAATAAAAGTGATCAAATGTTTGTTTGTTTTTAAAACACAATTTATTGATATAAAAATTTAAAAAAATAAATAAGAAAAATTTTTTTTTTAAAGCGCCCCCGTCCCCACGAGCTTGCGCAGCAAAGACATACGGAAGTCACGCCCGCATATGTAAATGGTGTTCAAATCACACATGTGAGGTATCGCCGTGATCGTCAGAGCGATAGCAATAATTCTAGCACTAGACCTCCTCTGTAACTCTAACCTGGTAACCGTAAAATAAATTTAAAGCGTCACCTATGGAGATTTTTAGGTACCGTAGTTTGTCGCCATTCCACGAGTGCATGCAATTATAAAGCGTGACATGTTTGGTATCTATTTACTCTGCATAACATCATCTTTCACATTATACAAAAAAATTGGGCTAATTTTACTGTTTTTTTTTTTTTTTTTTTTTTAAATTCATGCAAGTGTCCCTTTTCCTAAAAAGCTGCGTTTTAAAACACCGCTGCACAAATACCGTGTGACATAAAATATTTCAACAATCTCCATTTTATTCTTTAGATTCTCTGCTAAATATATATATATATATATATATATATATATATATATATATATATATATATATATATATATATATATATATATATATGTGTGTATGTGTATATATATATATATATATGTATATATATATAATGTTTGGGGGCTCTAAGTAATTTTCTAGCAGAAAAAAAAGGATTTTAACTTGTAAACACCAAATTTCAAAAATAGGCTGTCATGAAAGGGTTAAATCGTCTTTCCATGTTTTAACTTTGGATAGTAAAAAAAAATGTTCTGCCAGTAAACACCTTATACAGCTTACTTCCTGATTCCTGTCTGGGGAAAAAAAAAGCCTAGGGCTATGACATCATGCACAGCCCTCTCTCACTCCCCTGAGAGTTTGCCAGAAAGGGTGGAGGGGGGTGAGTCATAAGGGCCAATGAGAGCTGGAGGTGTGCCTCTGTATGTCTGTGTAAATCCAGGAAGTGAACAGGCAGCAGCTTCAGCTGCCCACAGTTAAAATGGTTGCAGCCAGACTCAGTGGAGGGAGATTTCTGCAGCATATTTGGCAAGTACAGAATCACAGTATATATAAAATATGCAAAGTGATGAAGGGAAGCTTCAGAATGGCAAAGAAATTTTTATTACAAATTATGCGAGCAGACTGCAGTTCCTCTTTAAGCCAGCCATTGACAGTTCGAGCCTCAGCCGATTAAGCAGGGACAGGCCAATATTCGAACCTCGGCGGTTCAGCAGGGACTGGTCAAGATTTTAACCGTGTATGTCCAGGCTGAATGTATCCAAGTTGATCGATGAACTTGGGTAAAACTACCCTGTTGGATTTTACTTGCGATTATCCGCTAGCAATAATCACTGTTTTCTCCAATGGCTCTGCTCTGTGAGAGGGATTTCCCCCATCAACACTGACTGTGTTAATAGGGGAATCGGGAATCAAGAAATTTTCTTTCCTGCAACCAGTGGCTGCAGGAAAGAAAATTGCTATATCTATGGCCGGCTTAAGATACAGGTGATCATTTTGTGGATGAAGACTTAACAAATTCTTCACAAACTGAGGATATTCAGTTCTGCAAGCTTGGTTCTTTATGCTCCCCACCAAGGTTCCCTATCTTTCCCTTACTCCCCAAATCCCCCCCCCCCCCCCCCTGTCTTTTTTTTTTCCTTTTTTTCTTCCCCGCCCCCTTTTTCTCACTCTTGCTTTTCTTCTTCTCTTCTTTTTTCCCCTTTTTAGACACTTAGTGTATCCACCTTTTTGTCTAAAAACAGCCGAAAATGCCTATCGGTATGCACCGACCGTATGATACGACTGTCTTGTGAGCTGAGCGGGGTACCCTCTTTTTGAAGAGGGTCATCGCTTGCCTTTACATTACAAATGATGCGTGCCTGTAGGTAATCTGATCCTTTCAGTATGTACATGTGAGCCATGTTCCTGAAAATATTTTTCTACACATGGTTATGTTTTTTCCTAAAGTTGAATTAGTTGTTAGTCACGATTTATCACTGAATTAACATAGGGTATTTAGTTTGGTTAGTTAAAATTAGCCTCTGTTATTTTAATTTCCCTCATGTCTCTGCTGATATTGAGAAGTGAAACGTTTGTGTCGTTTTGGACCTTTGTCACTTTAAACCAGGGGTAGGCAACCCCCGGCAATGGTGCCACAAGAGGCACGCGAAGCCTCTTTTGCTGGCACCCGATTCCCTTCCCAACAGCAGAGCAGTGCAGGGAAGTGTCAGTGAGAGGCTAATGCATTCCAATTTCACAATATTCCATGCTGCACATGCACTGGGGGGGGGGGGGGGGGGAGGCACTGTGCCAACACAAATTGTAAATTATGGGAAACAATGGTTGTCTAACTTTGTAGCTGCGATCGTCCGCTCTTGTGATGGGGAAGAAATTGGGTGCAGTTCTGCTGGGGGTGGGGGGGGACTGTGATTGGCCACTGCCAAAGCCAAACACAGGCCTGCTAGCCCCACCCACCATCTGGAGGAAGAGGACTCTCTTGGTTGCCAGTACCAATTCCAGAAAGAAGGGCTTTCACTGTGATTGAGAACCACAATCGGGTGACAGTTTGTGGAATTATTGTTGAGCTTCTGGGAATTTTGTTTAAGAAAAAAAAAAGAATATATATATATATATATATATATATATATATATATATATATATATATATATATATATATATATATATATATATATATATATATATATATTTTGTGTGTATGTGTCACTACTGACCCCTCAGCACTGCATCACCTACTCTGAACTCTGCGTCACTTACATCTAACCTCTGAACTCTGCGTCACTTACTACTGAACCCCTGACTCTGTGTCCCTTTAAGCCACAGCCAGTATTCAGCGCAATGAAAATCGCACCCAATTTTTCCAATGCTTTCAGAAAATGCCCCTGACCCGAGCTCATCATTGCGCATCCATTCCAGATGCTTGTATGTGACAGGTAGATGTGTCTCATCTCTGCTTCCTTGCAGCACTCTGCATATCACGCATATAGATGAGAAGAGGATACATTGGTGGGGCAGATGAGCAGGGGGGTTTAGCGGTGGGACAGAAGAGCAGGAGGGTACAATGGTGGGGCAGATGTGCAGGGGGTTCAGCGATGGGACAGAAGAGCAAGGGGTTACAGTGATGGGGCATATGAGCAGGGGGTTACAGTGGTAGGACAGAGGAGCAGGGGGGGGGGGGGGAGTTCAGAGATGGGCTAGATGAGAAGGGGGTTATAGTGGTGGTACAGATGAGCAGGGGGTTACACTTGTTGGGAAGAAGATCAGGGGGGGTACAGAGGTGGAGCAGTTGTGCAGGGGGGTACAGTGGCAGGGCAGAGGAGAAAGGAGGTACATTGGTGGGGCAGATGAGCAGGGGGTTACAGTGGGGGGGCAGAAAAGCAGGGGGGTATAGAGGTGGAGCAGAAGAACAGGAGGGTATAGAGGTGGAGCAGAAGAGCAGGGGGTTACAGAGGTGGAGCAGAAGAGCAGGGGGTTCAGCGGTGGGACAGAAGAATGGGGTACAGTGGGGGAGGGAAATGTTCAGGGGGTACAGTGGTTGGGCAGAAGTGCAGGAGGTACAGTGGGTGGGGGAGATGAGAAGAGGGGTTCAGCGGTGAGACGACAGAGCACAGTACAGTACAGTGATAGGGCAGATGAGCAAGGGGTTACAGTGGTTGGACAGATGAGCGGGGGGTTTCAGTGTTGTGCCAGATGAGAAGTAGGGGACAGTGGTGGAAAAGACAAGCGGGGGGCGGGGTTTAGTGTTGAGGCAGATGTGAAAGAGGTGCATTAGTGCGGCATAAGAGCAGGGGGTACGCAGGGGGGGTACAGGGGTGGGGCAGGTGGGGCAGATGTGCAGGGGGGTACAGAGGCGAGGCAGATGTGCAGGGGGGTACAGAGGCGAGGCAGATGTGCAGGGGGGTACAGAGGCGAGGCAGATGTGCAGGGGGGTACAGAGGCGAGGCAGATGTGCAGGGGGGTACAGTGGCGGGGAAGAGGAGAAAGGAGGTACATTGGTGGGACAGAAGAGCAGGGGAACAGTGGTGGGGCAGGTGGGTTCAGTGTTAGGACAGTTGAGAAGGTGGTTCAGCGGTGAGACAGAAAAGCGTGGTGGAGCAAATGTGCAGGGAGATACTGTGGCGGGGCAAATGAGAAAGTGGGTACATTGTTGGGCAGATGAGCAGGGGGGTTACAGTGGTGGGACAGAAGAGCAGGGGGTTACAGTGGTGGGACAGATGAGCAGGGGGTACAGAGGTGGGGCAGATGTGCAGGGGGGTACAGTGATCTGAGGTGTTGAAGGTGCAGGAATTGGGGCTGATCTGAGGACTGGCGGTATAGGAATTGGGGCTGATCTAACGCATAAGAGTGCAGGATGTTAATCAGTCACTTTTTACTCAAGTAGTTTACAGCATTTACTTTATAGAAAAATCCTTTTTGTGAGTGAGAGTGTGAAGTTAACATTTTTTTTGTTATAAAATCGGCAGTGCTCCAGTTTTAGTAAATCTCCCCCCCCCCCCCCGCTGTGTTACTAATTACAGCTCCCAGTAACACTGGCTGCTTGGGTCATAGCTGTCTTTTTGGTATCTGGTATATGCTTATTGCACTTTTATATTAAATACTGAAAGCACCAAACATGATTATAACTGCACTTCTTAAAATAACACACAGTTGTATAATCTCATTAGGGTTCCCCTTTTAATTGGC
Source organism: Lithobates clamitans (assembly GCA_037952925.1). Taxonomy (NCBI): domain Eukaryota; kingdom Metazoa; phylum Chordata; class Amphibia; order Anura; family Ranidae; genus Lithobates; species Lithobates clamitans. The sequence continues at coordinate 2,293,732 of JBBGZY010001185.1, read as the reverse complement.
TTTTTATTTTAAAATACTTTTTTTGTGGTAGTGCAACACATTTTAGATTTTCAATATTGAACGTATCCTGCAGACTGGAAGTGTTCCTTAAAATATAGGGGTTGCCTGACTGTAACTATTTTAATTATCTCTTGTTCGTATATAAAATTACACAAGTGTGTAGCTGGTTATATCTGCCTGCAGAAATTGTTCTAATTTATTGGTTCATGTTCATAATCTGATTTTTTTTAAATGTCTTTAAGGGAAGAAATCCGTTCTTTTTGGAGCCTTCCATTTTAATCACCATCACAGATGGCAACAAGCTTACAATTCCTTCAGGAGTTCAGGAAGAGGTGAGTTCTTTACACTGACTAGTTTTAGTTTAATTTTAGATCTCCATCTTTTACTACACTTGACATAGTTCTGCCCCAAACGAATTATGTCTCTCACTAACATGTGAGGCCGCTGGATGTGCAATATAAACTGTATGTAGTTGCAGCTACATACAGCATACCGCACTGTTACCGGTTTGAACCGGGACTTCCAGTCTCTTACCCAGAACACAATAGTGTCTATCAGTGATGCTCAGCCATTCAGAGAAAGTGCTATATTCCATCAATGAATACAAGTGTTCCTCTGATTGGCTGAGTCAGAGAGGCGGGCTGATGTCGCAACCTCTGACTCAACCACTTAGAGGACGCTTTGTATTGATAGAATACATCACTTACTCTAAATGACTGAGCACCTCTGTGATGGGCTCTGTGTTCCAGGCATAAGAAAGCAAAGTCTCGGCTCGAACCTGCAACAGCTACATACAGTTTATACCGCACATCTAGCAGCCTCACAGGTTAGTGAGGGACATAGTTTGGGCCAAGCTGGCCCAAACCAACTATGTAAAGTATATGAAAAGATGGAGTTCAGCTTTAAACAGAGCTCTGTGCATTTCATTCTATAATCCATCTGGCTAGATTTCACATTGGCCAAGTGAGCCAGGTCCTGCTGGAACAATTTTTTTAGTGTTTGTTTCTTTACGTGTTTTTTTTTATGCTTGTATCCTCTTTCTCTCTTAAAGCTCCATCTTCCACTAAACTCTCCATTGCCGGGAAGCGAACTCACTAAAGAGCCATTCCGGTGGGATCAGAGGCTATTTGCACTTGCACTTCGCCTTCCTGGAGCTTTGTCTGTGGAGCCTGAGCAGCTCGGCAGTGTTCCATCTGATGAGTCCGCCATTACACAGATGTGTGAAGTCACAGGAGGTAAGATATCTGCACCCGTAAGAAAAGTGCAAATTGCATCCTGGCAGAAGGGAATCTCCTCAGACTTGAGTTCCTAAAGCCCATTCTTCCTTTTCTGCCTATTTAGCACACATCCTTTGTGTTTTTTTGTTTGTAATTTATGAAAGTTCTCTTCAATTAGGATTGATAAAGAGAGCTCTTCATTCAAAAATAGCATAGAAGGGGGCAGCATTTGTGTATACTTATTAAGTTAAACTTAAAGAGGAAGTAAACTGTTTTTTGTTTTTTTTGTTATGCCCTGTAAAGTAAAGGCATAATGTGCTAGTATGCATCGAATACTACCGTGTTTCCCCGAAAGTAAGACAGTGTCTTACTTTCTTTTTATCCCTAAAAGCCCCACTATGTCTTACTTTCGGGGTATGTCTTATATTGGGGAAAAAAAATTTTTTTTATTCTTTATTGCAATATTTTTTTTTTTTTTTTTTTTTTTTTAATCAGCCCTGTTGGGGGGCTTTGGTGAGATATCAGGGGTCTTAACAGACCTCTGATATCTCCCCCTTGAGACAGAGAAAGAGACAGAGGATAGAGATTCCCCAGTCCCTTTCTCTGCAGCGTCAGCTGCTCTGAGAATGAAAGGAGAGAAGACAGCGGCTTCTCTCCATTCATAAACTGACACATTGTAATCACAGGAGATTACAATGTTTCAGTTATGTGAATGGACAGAGTCAGCTGACTCTGTCTATTCACAAGGGAAGGAGGGGGAGGACGGAGGAACGGAGGGGGAGAACGGAGGGGACAGAGAAGGAGGGGGGAACGGAGGGGACAGCGGGGAGGCACAGAGGAGGAAAGCGGAACGGAGGGGGAGAACGGAGGGGACAGAGAAGGAGGGGGAGAACGGAGGGGACAGAGAAGGAGGGGAGAACGGAGGGGACAGCTGGGAGGCACAGAGGAGGAAAGCGGAACGGAGGGGGAGAACGGAGGGGGACAGAGAAGGAGGGGGGAACGGAGGGGACAGCGGGGAGGCACAGAGGAGAAAAGCGGAACGGAGGGGGAGAACGGAGGGGACAGAGAAGGAGGGGGGAACGGAGGGGACAGCGGGGAGGCACAGAGGAGGAAAGCGGAACGGAGGGGGAGAACGGAGGGGGACAGAGAAGGAGGGGTACCGCACTTCACTGCAGGCAAATCCCCCCGTGTTTCCCCGAAAGTAAGACATATGTCTTACTTTCGGGGTATGGCTTATATTAGCTGACCCCTCTGAAACTCCCGATACGTCTTACAATCGGGGGTGTCTTACTATCGGGGAAACACGGTAGTGCATTATGTGACCCTTACCTGCAAACGAAGCCTGCATCGTCCCCGCTGCAGGCTGCATACATCTTCGCCCGTCTTCCTTCCGGGCCAGCAGACTCCGGCTGTGTGACTGGCCGGAGCCACGTGACGTCACTCCTGCGCATGCGTGCGGGATATGCCGGTCACGGCACATGCTCCTGACGAAACAGCACGGACGGTCGTTCTTCAGAGCGCATGCGCCAATTTCGTCATCGGCATAGTATTTGGTAAATATAGGTACAAGTTACATAGGGAGGTTTACAACCTCTTTAGAGTGATACTAAATGCACACATGTGACTTCCTCCCACAATAGAGTGCACAGATCTTAGTGGAGGAAGTCCTTAACCCTGTGTATGCTTCAACACTGAGTTTACACAAGTTTTGAACCCCTGGCCCCCATGGATTATAAGGGGAACCCAATTTGGCCTGCAGGTAGATGATGCTTTTTAAAAAGAACATCTATAGTGACAACAGGCTTAAAGGGGAAGTCCTGAAACCCCCCCCCGGGAATCCCCCTATAATTCAACCCATGAGTCCTTACTATTTTGCTAGTGGCCTAGGCGGATGGACCTCTTCTCCCCTATGGAGAAATCACTTTCAGTTTAACTAGTTTATTATTTTATTTCAGATTCTTCAAATCCTCACTGTCTTCTAGTACAGCAATAAAAATAGTGCTTCCAGATCAATGCAACCTTGGTATAACCATAGGAGCTGGTACCCAAACCCCACATCGTGGGGGCGGCTTGTGTTGCTGCTTCAGGCACTGGATCCTGCTTGGGCGCTCACCTTGGTACTTGGTATACAGGTCCATGATTGTGGTCCATCCCTATAGAAACCAGACTCTGAAGTCTGCTTCAGGGGTATTCCCACCGTGACAAGTAAAGCCTGGAACCAGCAGGGACCAGCGACTTATTGTATCAATGTTGTAACCCCATAGGAAGTGTGAGGCATAATATCTCTACTACTTTTACACTAAGGCCTCATGCACACGAGACGCCGGTGCAAACTCTGCTGAACACCTTTTTAAAAGCTGAAACCAGTGTTTAGAAACGCCCGTTTTGCCGCATTTGCATGCCGCGTTTAGCCACGTTTGCGTCTAGAAGCGTCTGCAGAGCAAAAGACATTTTGCGACCCAACTTTGGGGCCTCGTATCTCGGGGCCACTTGGTGCTAGGAACCCCAAATTTGGATATGTTATTGTGTTAGTCCAACTGTGTTTGCATATGGGGTTCCTAGCACCAAGTGGCCCCGAGATATGGGGCTCCAAATTCGGGTTGTAAAAAACACTTATAAACGCAAACGCGGATACCGGCGTTTGGCATCTGAAACGTGGAAAACTTTTGCGTCTGAACCCATTTTTTTGCTTCTGGAAAAACGAGGTTAAACGCAACTGCCTAAAAACACCAAAAAACGAGACTGTACATGGACACATAGGATATCATTGAATGGGTTCAGGGGTAGTTGAAAAAAGTGTCCAACTGCCTCTGAACATGAGTTTAACAGCGTCTTGTGTGCATGAGGCCTAATAATGGGTATCGTGAATAGTATTTCATTTTACGTTAAAACTATCAGGAAATCACAAATGTACTTTAAACCTATTCATTTGTACAGGGTTTAACTTTTCAAATTTGGAGTTAAATTCCACCATTAAAGAGGAAGTAAACCCTGATGGGTGTTACTTCCTCTTTGTTCCCCTGCAAAGTAAAAGAATAATGGGCTAGTATGCATCGCATACTAGCCCATTATGTGGTACTTGCCTGCAAACGAAGACCGCGCTGTCCCCGCTGGTGGCCGCATCCATCTTCGCACCTTTCTTCCGGTGCCACGGACTCCAGCTCCCTGAGTGGCCGCATCGCATGACATTACTCCTGCGAATGCGCGTGGGAACCGTCAGTCACGGCATGGCATCGGTCGCAGTGTACAGCAAGTATCTCCTAAACGGCGCACGTTTTGGGAGATATTTCCACTACCTATAGGTAAGCCTTATTCTAGGCTTACCTATTGGTAAAAGTCACAATCGGAGAGGTTTACAACCACTTTAAGAGCTTTGTTTCAGGTGGATGGCCAGGATTTGCACACCACAGGCCGCACAGTTTACTGCCCCCTCAGCATAGAGCCTTTTATAAGGTACACAGGTGCCTACTCCCACCCTTTTACAATGAGAACATCGCTACAGGACGGTCAACACCTGAACAGACACACTTTTCCTATTTCTGCACCTTACTTTGGGACTACCCTAAAAGGGGAATATTTTCATTGATAGAAATGGTGGCATCCTATTTTAACACCGGTCTCTGCATTCAATTCTAGCTCTATCCCAAGAACGCAACAAGTGGCCTACCTGACTAAGACACTTTTCTGCAACTGTGTCACAATTTATGGGACAACTAGGAGCTTTAATACAGCCATCATTGTCCAGGGCTCAAAAGCATCAGGCCCCTTCTCAACCCCCTCCACCTCTACTGCAGTCCTAAAGTGAAATGCCTCCTTTAGAAGATGCAGACATGAAAGGGAATAAAGAGGACCCGGAGGCGATGTTAAAGGAAGCTGCAGAAGATTTCTCAATCCCTGACTTTTATACACTGGCTGCTACAGCTTCACACAGTATGCTTGCCATTGTTGATATGCTCACTTCTATGGTGTGCAAAAGCCTTGGCATTGTCGCACTTGATTCTACTCTCTCACTATACCTCTTTGGGCACTAAGAGATCTGCGAAGTCTAAAAAGACATTCCTCATTTATCAACAAATAGAATAAAACAAACAAGGAAAAGGGGCGCCACTGAATATGTATCAAATAGTATTTATTATTAAAAACAATATCCACTCACATGTAAAAACTGAAGTGTAGATCTCAGGTAACACAAGGAAGAGCGGAGGACTACAAGTTGCAGCAAGTCCAGAAGCGCTGACATCACCTCTCTAGGGGTAAAGATGAGCTGCACTTAGTCAATATAGTAGTCCAGAGACACACTAAGAATCAGGAAGCAGGAGAGCCGTCTGAGGTAGTGTGGGTTCCACGGGGAGAGGGTGTGAAGGCGTCCAGGCTGGTGCCTCAGTGTGAAGCGGTATCACTCAACGTCCCGTCCGGCATCCGTGATGGAAAGGAAAGCACGGCCGTGTGATCAGAGCCAGAACGAGGTATTTCGTGTTGCGCCTTCTTTTACTTGTATCAACAAATAGAATGAGTAAGTTATGATGATTGAGCCGTTCCTGATCTTGTAGCCAAAAGCCTGGACAGCTGTAACTGTCTGTAAAAAAGACGCCTCACACGTATGCTCTTTGAAGGAAGGACATCTCTTTGGTGAGGCACTTCAGGGATGTCACAGAAGGAAAGATTCTTCCACAGTGGAAGGTTCCAAAATCCCCCTCCTTGGTGCCTGATTCCACCTCAAAACAATGCACCACCCAGACTTCAACTTCTAAGCCTTCAGCCATTCCTTTCAGCATAGGACTTGGCCCACATAGCCCACCAAGTCTTCCTCAAAGTCCTCTTTCCAATAAAGGGGTGCCCTCACTCCTAAGATGTCTGTTGCAGTTTACCGCTCTACAAGTCCCAGACCTGTGGGTTCAATCAGTGGTTTCAAAATAGAGTTCAAAACTTCACCCCTCACTGTTTTCTCTCTCAAATCTACCAAAAATTATCCAAGGACAGTCAGATTTGCAGAAAGCCCTGAACCATCTTGTGTCTCAGGGAGTGGTCATTCCATTACCTCTGGAGGACAGGCTCCAAGGAGTCTGTTCAAACCTGTTTTATTTTACCAAAACCCCACAGGGGCACCTAAACTCCCTAAACAAGTATTTTCAAGTTCCAAAATTTCATAGGGGTTCAGTTAGGTCAGTTAGCACCTTATGGGGAGAATACTTAGTATCCATAGATATACTTGAAATACCTGTCTGCTTGATCCCATTTACCCACGTCATCATAGCACTTTCTGAGCTTTTGCAGTAGGAGACAAACTCTTCAGTTTGGGAACAGTGGACAGAGCAGTGCGACAGAGTATTCACAAAAGGGCTGTCATCCCTTCTTTGCTGTCTTAAAGTGGTTCTAAAGTCAGAAGGTTTTTTATCTTAATGCATTCTATGCATTAAAATAAAAAACCTTCTGTGTGCAGCAGCCCCCCTAATATTTAACGGAGCCCCATCTCTGTCTAGCGATGTCCACGAGTATCTCGGCCGTCCTGGACTCTCCCTCCTTATTGGCTGAGATGCAGCAGCAGCGCCATTGGCTCTGCTGCTGTCAATCAGGAGAGAGGGGGCGGCCGAACTGCAGCTCGGTGTCTGAATGGACACAGGGACCTGCAGCTCGGCTTGGGTGCCCCCATAGATAGCTGCTTGCTGTGGGGGCACTCAACAGGAGGATGGGCCAGGAGCACTGAAGAGGGACCCGATAAGAGGAGGACCTGGGCTGCTGTGTGCACGACCACTGCACAGAGCAGGTAAGAGTTACATGTTTGTTTTTTTTATAGAAAAAAAAGAGACTTTGCAATCATTTTAAGAACTCAGAGCATTTAGGTCACAGGGTATCTAGACGACCTTCTTTTGAAGAACTCATTTCCTTTCCATCTATCTGCAAACGGTCACAGGAACAATATGACATTACACACACCAACTACTGTATAAACAAGCTGAAAGCAAAAAAGTGATCAGTGATCACTCTCAAACAATATGAATGTATAACATGTAATACTATATACACAAATAAAATTGCAACTAAAAAAATAATGTGCACAGGAACTATTCAGATACTTCAGGCTTTTGGTTGGGTAATCAACTTTCAAAAATTCACTCTTCAACCTTCCCTTCGCCTGTAATACTTGAGCCAGATTCTAGACACGGCCCAAGCAAAAGTTTTTTCTTTTAGAAAAAAAACTAGTCTCTCATGCTCGGTCTTAAGGTCAGAGATGTTCATATGACAATCTCCGTGAGCGTTCTGGGCCTTATGGTGGCCTCGTTTTTGAGGCTGTCACATTCATATAATTTCATTCAAAGCCTGTCAAACATCTTGTTGGCATGGAACTAACATGCTTCCTTTCTTGACCTCTCTACTTCTTTCTAGCCAAGCAAGGAATTCCCTAGCTTGGTGGATTTCCAACCTAGCCTTGACGATGGGGAAGTAGTTTCTACCATACGAGTGGAAAGTGATAACACAAAATGTCTCTACACACAGCAGCTGCTCATACAGGTAACACACATGCCAACATCTCAGTGAACTACAGATATAATATAGTGCAAGACCAAGCGTATGTGCCCAGGCGAAAGTGGTGGAAGTCCACCATGCAGACTGGAATATAGGCTTAGAAACTTCTGACCTGGGTTAACCTCTCTTGAGCCTCAGTCAGCGAGTCACAAAAGGCGCACGGGTAATGTAAAAGGACTGAGGGCAGACAGTGTCTGTCTCTTTTCAAACTGGAAGCTGTAATGAAAACAGTCATGTAGACTCCAGGTAAATCCAGTGCATTGTAAATGGAAACAAAAGTTGTTAACCTGCTGCTGTAATATCAAAGATTATGGACAGTTCTCCGTTGCACCTTAAGTGCTGTTGTGCAGACAGCAGTATAACCAGCTCAACAAATGGCAGTGGGGACATCCGTTTGGTACATATAAGAAGATTCTAGCCACAGCCCACCCACACCAAAATGATCATTTCATCTCTTCTTGGCATAAGCAGGAGAACACAGGGACACTGCAGTACCCCCCCAGCTCATCTGGTGGCAATGTGGGGTGCTGAATGTCTCACAGGATCTTCTTGTCCCCTTACTGCGAGAGGAGCCAGGTACAGACTTTGAAAACTTGAGCTGTATGAGATGTCCATAGCATGTATGTGACCCGAGGCAGCTGCCGTGCGTGGTGACATCACAATCATAGTGACATGAAATCCGACATGTTTCGCCCAATCAGGGTGACTCCACCACATTTTCCTCCTTGTCCCTTTTAAGTCTTTTCTGTCTATTACCCTGAAGCTGTGGCAGTTAGCTCTGGCTATCTGTTTTGAATTGGCCACACAGTGCAGGTTTCTGTGTGTGAAAGTATGTGGGAACCGTGGTGGGGTGACACCCTGTGGTAAAAGTTGGTACTGTCAGGGTTTTAAAAAGCCCTGTTACACTGGCCCTACCTACCTCCGAAGAAACCCATTCTGTTTGGGCAAAACATGTTGGATTACACAACACTTCAATTGTGACATCACCTTTCACAGCAGCTGCCTCGGGTCACATACATGCTATGGACATTAAATGGCTCAGAACTTCGAATTTTGTTTTGAATGACATAAAGAAGATTTTCCTCTTGCAACTGCTGAAAGCAGGCTTCTCCTCCCCTCCCTCCTGCAGACATTCAGTGGCTGCAGGAGGAAAGTCTTCTTTATGCTATTCAAAACAAATTCGAAGTTCTGAGCTATTTAACCTCATTCTGGCCTGCGACCGTTTGCCAAATCACTTAAGTGGCCCTCGCTCTTCAAAAGGTGCATTAGATCATGCAGGGTGAATGTAGAAGTAGAAGAACGTTCCTTTTTACCAAGTTGTATTTTCCAGGTCGTTCATACTGTGTCAGGACACAGAGGATGTTGAACCAATGTTTGGAATCTCTTGCTCAGAAGGTTCAGAGTGGAGTTGTAATAAACTTTGAGAAGACTGGCCCTGACCCTGTTCCAAATGTGGAAGGTACATATATCACCTATGCATTTATTCGATTTTACTATTCCTCTTTTGCACTGTTTCTCTCTGTAGCGGTGTCCATGTTGTCAGGGGAGCAGGGCTTTGTAAGGCTTGCCCCCTCTGATAACTGTTGATCTGGGAACTGGTAGGGGAATGATCGAGAAGCAACAAAAGAGGTGCAGAAATCGCAGATCCACAAAATGGATTAAACAGAAGCAGGAAGATGTAGGCACAGCCAATCTTCAGGTACAGATTACTTTACGTGAGAAAAAAGGGGCCGAATGGCCAAACGCTGCGCTAAAATAAGAATAACAACTAAGCTAAAATAAATTGAAAAACTCAAGAAAATATAAGCAGCTCGCACCAAGAGTCTGCAATACAAAACCCAAAATCATATTGTATGTAAATGGTGCAGCGCTAAATTAAATTATGAAAGTGAATCGAGGTTGAACCAAAAAAACTAAAGCAGACATATGTGATGTATGCTGGTGATGTGAAAATCGAATCACTAAGTGGTGTGAAACTGATCAAGTAAACATCACTAATATATACATAGATAACAATAATCAGTAAAACAAATATATCAAAGAGAGTCCACAGTTGAGTGTTGTGAATCTGATAATCACATATATTAACATGCGTGATAAGGATAAAGAATAAAAATTGAACGGTGAATATAAAGTCCCAAGTTCTGGGTGAGAGGTGAGTTAGGAGGAGGTGGAAAGGAGACATTGCTGGAAGTGGCAGCAGAGGAGAGTGACATCGCTAACCCAAGTGGAGCAGCCTTGGTCCCTCCTATCCTTTTAGGCGTTACAGATATCACAGCCTTGTTATGTCCATATGGTTTTGGGAGACCTAATTCCCGATGCTTGGTGAGGCCAACTTTTTGGTCTGTATAGCTGGTAAGGAGCCAACCTTTTTCACTTTGACTGTTCCGGTTTCATTGGATAAAGGGACTTTTCTCTCATCACAGTACTAATTGTAGTACTCACCTGTTGAAGTTTCTTTTGCGAGTACATTGGGACTTTATATTCACTATTCAATTTTTATTCTTTATCCTTATCACGCATGTTAATATATGTGATTATCAGATTCACAACACTCAACTGTGGACTCTATTTGATATATTTGTTTTACTGATTATTGTTATCTATATATATATTAGTGATGTTTACTTGATCAGTTTCACACCATTTAGTGATTCAATTTTCACATCACCAGCATACATCACATATGTCTGCTTTAGTTTTTTTGGTTTAACCTTGATTCACTTTCATCATTTAATTTAGCGCTGCACCATTTACAGATTACTTTACATCAAAGAACAGTCAGAAAAAGCAGTGATCTCACCCAATTTCTGCCACAAATCATCTGAGACAAGCGATTAGAGGCAGCAGTGCCTTAGATAGTTTGCTGGTGTAGGCAAAAGTGCACTGCTATTTTTAAGATTTGTTTTAGAGTAGGTACAATTAACCTAGCTTGGGGGTTGCCCAGCAGACTCTCAATATTTCTGTACAAAAAAGAAATGAGGCAGGCCCAGGATATGTAATGACTGGAAAAGTAGATTCGGTCACTCGGGCCCCAAAAGGTTTTGCCATGTATGTGTAGAATGATTACCAAAGTGGCATTGGTACAACAGGATAATAGTGTTCATTATTATTATTTTTTCATAATTTTTTTTGTATAATGCTTTACATGCAATGAACATATACAGAGGGTTAGAAACCAAAAGGCATTGGCAGTCAAAAAGCGTAAAGTTACATTAAGCAAGTTGTGTAAAAGCAACAATGATTGAATATAGTGATCAGTTATTTTTTATTACTTACGTTTCACTCATACTTAAAATTTTTGGTATTAAAGTAGTGTCCAACATTTTGTACTTGTGTTTTTCCTTCAGAAGGTTAGTCAACATGGCACCTGCCTCAGAAACCTTATAAAAAATGACTTGAGAGTGGAGGCTGTGTATCATACACAGCACTTGTTTTTTTTTTTTGTTTTTTTTTCTTTAAATAAAAGCAGGCTAGTTGTCCCTGTATAGATAGCCCCTGCTAGTGGTTCTGTACCCTGATTTATTTTGCATTTCTGCATCAAAGTGTATACTGCTTGTTTGTAACTTGTATGTATCTGTGGAAACACATGAGCATGCACTGATGAGTGGGCACAAAAATGCACAATTACAGTATGTGCTCTGTATACACATACAGGTGATTGTGATTGCCTGACAAAGCATTGCTGCAAAAAATTTTTTTGTCAGTAGGTGGAGAGGAAGAGACACTTACAGTATATCACAAAAGTGAGTACACCCCTCACATTTTTGTAAATATTTTATTCTATCTTTTCATCTGACAAAACTGAAGAAATGACACTTTGCTACAATGTAAAATAGTAAGTGTACAGCTTGTATAACAGTGTACATTTGCTGTTCCCTTAAAATAACTCAACACACAGCCATTAATGTCTAAACCGCTAACAACAAAAGTGAGTACACCCCTAAGTGAAAATGTCCAAATTGGGCCCAATTAGCCATTTTCCCTCCCCTGTGTCATGTGACTCGTTAGTGTTACAAGGTCTCAGGTGTGAATGGGGAACAGGTGTGTTTAAATTTGGTGTTATCGCTCTCATTCTCTCGTACTGGTCACTGGAAGTTCAACAAAGCACCTCATGGCAAAGAACTCTCTGAGGATCTGAAAAAAAGAATTGTTGCTCTACATAAAGATGGCCTAGGCTATAAGAAGATTGCCAAGATCCTGAAACTGAGCTGCAGCACGGTTGCCAAGACCATACGGCAGTTTAACAGAACAGGTTCCACTCAGAACAGGCCTTGCCATTGTTCGACCAAAGATGTTGCGTGCACAAGCTCAGTATCATATCAAGAGGTTGTCTTTGGGAAATAGACATATGAATGCTGCCAGCATTGTTGCAGAGGTTGAAGGGGTGGGGGGTCAGCCTGTCAGTGCTCAGACCATATGTCGCACACTGCATCAAATTGGTCTGCATGGCTGTCGTCCCAGAAGGAAGCCTCTTCTAAAGATGATGCACAAGAAAGCCCGCAAACAGTTTTTTGAAGGCAAGCAGACTAAGGACATGGATTACTGGAACCATGTCCTGTGGTCTGATGAGACCAAGATAAACCTATTTGGTGTCAAGCGTGTGTGGTGGCAACCAGGTGAGGAGTACAAAGACAAGTGTATCTTGCCTACAGTCAAGCATGGTGTTGGACGTGTCATGGTCTGGGGCTGCATGAGTGCTGCCGGCACTGGGGAACTACAGTTTATTGAGGGAACCGTGAATGCCAACATGTATTGTGACATACTAAAACAGAGCATGATGCCCTCCCTTTGGAGACTGGGCCGCAGGGCAGTATTCCAACATAACAACGCCAAACGCACCTCCAAGATGACCACTGCCTTGCTAAAGAAGCTGAGGGTAAAGGTGATGGACTGGCCAAGCATGTCTCCCGACCTAAACTCTATTGAGCATCTATGGGACATCCTCAAATGGAAGGTGGAGGAGCGTGAGGTCTCTAACATCCACCAGCTCCGTGATGTCGTCATGGAGGAGTGGAAGAGGACTCCAGTGGGAACCTGTGAAGCTCTGGTGAACTCCATGCCCAAGAGGGTTAAGGCAGTGCTGGAAAAGAATGATGGCCGCACAAAATATTGACACTTTGGGCCCAATTTGGACATTTTTGCTTAGGGGTGTACTCACTTTTGTTGGCAGTGGTTTAGACATTAATGGCCGTGTGTTATTTTGAGGGGACAGAAAATGTACCCTGTTATACAAGCTGTACACTCACTACTTTATATTGTAACAAAGTGTAATTTCTTCAGTGTTGTCACATGAAAAGATATAATAAAATATTTACGAAAATGTGAGTGGTATACTCACTTTTGTGAAGATACTGTATAAACTGTGACTGAACACTTTGTTGACATTCAAGAGGGAAGGGGTTTAAGTTAAAATCTTGTGACCAAAACCACTCTAGTCATGAAGGTACAAAAACGTCCAGTCATCTTGAGGGGGTTAACCAGTGTTGAACCCAAAAACATTTATTATATTGCAGGTTACCAATTCCTAGATGTGGTAGGTGCATTCCATTTCTTTTTTTGCCCTTTTTTCCCCCCTTTATTTTCACGTGTTTATCCAGCCAGTAAGTCTGTTTTTTCAGCTTCCTTTAACAGGCAAAACTTTCTAGCAAAAGTGGCAAATAGAGGTTTAAGACAACTAATTGACACTGTCAGGGGTACTTACAATGGTGAATTTTTATTCATTTATATAAAAATGTTATCCCAAAAGGGAAAAAACTTGCTGTAACTGACTGAGTGTTAGAGGGAATTCAACTTTAAAGTGGAACTACACCCAACATTTTTTCCCAAAAGATGACTTGAATGATAACTGTTAGTTGATGTCAAGCCATCTAATGGCTGGTGTCATAGCTGATCATATGTACAGCACCATGACAACAACAGATGAAACGGAGGCCAAGATGGCAGCTTTCTTGGCTGTAAAGCATAAGAGGGTTTAGTTACACTTTTTAATTTGTTGGTCAAGTCCATCTAAATCTACCAGGTAATCTAACTTTACCCTCTCCCCAGAGTGACAATGCTGTTGTCAAAATGTGTCTCTGTTGCTGCTCTATTCAGAGTGGAGACACCTCAAGACAGGAAGTGTTACTGGCGGAATTACAAATTTAACCACTTGACCTCCAGAAATTATACCCCCCTTCATTACCAGGCCATTTTTTGCGAGGCGCCACTGCATTAGTTTAAATGACAATTGCGCGATTGTGTGACACTGTACCCTAATAAAATTAATTTTACAACAAATAGAACTGTCTTTTGGTGGTGTTTGATTACCACTGCATGTTTGTTTTTTGCGATATAAACAAAAAAAGACAACTTAGAAAAAAAACAAAAACAAATATTTTTTACTTTCTGCTATAAAACGCATCCAATAAAAATAATGTAAAAAAATTAAATTTTTTCATAAATTTAAGCCAAAATGTATTCTGCTACATGTTTTTAGTAAAAAAAAAAAAAAAATCCCAACAAGCGTAAATCGATTGGTTTATGCAAACGTTATCATGTCTACAAACTATGGGATATATTTATCGAAATTTTTTTTTATACTAGTAATGATGGCAATCAGTGACTTATAGCAGGAATGCAAAACAGATACTCCTCGCTTAATGACTTACCTGTTTAACGACCGCTTGGACTTACGACCAGCTCTCCCCACCCGAGTGATGCACTGTACATCATTGTATTGTACAGTACAGAATTTTTGTTTATATTTTTGTATTCTTATGCAAATTAAAACGTTATTGAGTTGAAATTTTGTGTTTTTACGCCTTTTTATCAGCGTAGAGTACAGTAATTAAGAATGCTTAAAATATTGATTACTTTGTGGCTGCTCACTTAACGACCAATTAGTTTAACAACCTGGTCGCTGGAACGGAACCTGGTCATTAAGTGCGGAGAGCCTGTATTGCGGCGGACAATCTGACACACTGCGGTAACCAGTGACACTAATACAGGGATCAGTGTTAAAAATATGCACTGTAACTGTACTAATGACACCGGCTGGGAAGTGGTTAAATACCTAGGGCTATCAAAGGGTGTGCCTAGCATGTGTTTTTGCTAGGGGAAGAGATTGATTCTAGTCCCTGCTTTGCAGAGACACAGTTATCGATCAATCCAATGGCCCCCCCGTCATAACTGATATGCCTTGCTTACATAGGCACCCACAGATCAGCTTCTGCTGTGAATTATAACAGCAGAAGTGGCTCCCCTGCAGGCGGAAGTGCAGGATCGCGTATATATGCATGATCGTACGCACAGCTGCCATCCTGTAGCAGTAAAAGCGCTATAGGGCGGTGGTTAAAATTTAACAAAGACCAAAAAAAGAAAAAAACAAAAGCATCCACCACATTTTAAGGATTGATAAACAGCAATATATTAAATATTTGTTTTGAGGTTTATTACTGATTTAAGACTTCCAGAAATGCACCATACTTTAGTTGCATGCAAAATAGCAAGTCATTTATATCCATAGCATTTTGATCCCCAGCAAGTCTGAGAACTTTACTGCTGTGTAAGCAAAAAGGTGCCTAAACCTGACTTTAGAACTTGTTGCCATATTCAACTCAAAAACGTAAAAAAAAATTGTTGCCACCTTTTATATAATAAGATTGGCCAAAATTATTTTTTTACTCCTTTTTTTTTTTTTTTTTTTTTTTCCACTTTTGTAGATGGACCAACAGATTCCCTGAGGCCAGTTAATTCTTTTGCCCCACAAGCCTGGCATAGCTGTCATAAACTTATCTACGTGCGACCTAATCCAAAAACCGGCGTTCCCCTTGGTCACTGGCCAATTCCTGAGTCCTTCTGGCCTGATCAGAACTCTCCAACGCTGGTAAGTTCATCTTCTGGGTGCAAGTAGAGGTTTACTGTGGATTGTGTGTGTTCCAGCATTGCTTAATTCAGCATTAGCTTGCCAAGCTATTATACAAGTGCAAGAGATGCCAGCAGTTTTTAAGAGAACAAGTATTATGTTGCATTGCAGGCTAAATGCAGGTCTCCATGTCAGGAATTTATATTTGACTGACTTTTTCTTTTCTTTAATTTCCTTTAAAATTGTAAGAAGCTATTACCAGAAAAAAATATCTATTTTGCATATCCAGTGCTATAAAAAGACAAAATAAAGCTTTAAGTACAAAACAAAAGAAAACATCTTTTTCCCTTTAGTTCATGCAGACGGTCTCCAGAAGGTCATGTGGCTGACCAACTGCCCCTTGGACATGTGCCTATAAAAGAGCTGTGTGTCCTGGATTAGTTTTGTCTGCATATTATTGCCCAATGTCAGTGAAACAATCCCTAGAGGTTTCTATAGCTGACTGTTATTACACACCAGACCAGAGGCTGAACTGCTTTAAGATATCATCATATCTAAAGAAGCACTGTCATTATTGATGCGTGTATCATAACAGTATTTCTGTTTAGAAATGTCTTTTTATGTTTCCTAGTACCCAAAGCTTTTTTGGGCCATACATCTGTTCTGGATCACAGGAGTGCACTTGTATTTCCTGTGACCCAGAATCCGCTGACAGTGGATATCACAGAGCGGATCCAGGCTCCGGAAACATCCAGACAATGTCAGGATCCACCCAGATGCCTGACAAGCAACTGGGTTAGACTCTGTGCACCACTTAAAGCCTGAGCCAGGCGCTCCTGCCCTCTCCACAGCCGGGCACTCCAGTTAGCACGGGAGGGGCAGAGCAGAGAGCCGGAAACTTAGTTATCTGCTCAGTGAAGGCCAAAAGCTGAGCGATCAGTGGTCATGTAATTGCTCAGTTCTCAGGCTTAAAGCGGGTAGGGGACCAAAGCTGCAGCAATGTTGTTGTTTTTTGTTTTACTATGCCTACATGCAAGATTTTTTTTTTCCCTTGACAAATGATTTAGTTTGGGCATGTATTCAGAATATATATCATTTAAGGCACATTCACACCAGGTGCGGTGTGGGAACGCATGCAATATTGCTAGTCTTCCCACACTGCACAAAAATGTCCTTCTCTTTTTCACACAACACCCCCATAGCTAGTGTGTGCTCGTTCGCACCCGCCAAAATGCATAGCATCACAGTACCGTGTGTTTTGCATGGCATAATTTTAACAATCCCACTGGTACCTATTTTAAGTAATTTTGAAACGAATGGGTTTCCCTAAAACGTGATGGACGGGAACACGCACCTCTTGTTGTGAATAAAGCTTTGGGGGTTAAACATGACTACAATTTTGAAATACATCTCTGTCATGCATGCACATTTTCCCCTGTGCTTTAACCCAGTAGAACACTGCAAGTACAGGAGATAACCTGTTGGTCTGCCAGAAATACTTAGCTCCTTATTTCTGTTGTAGGCTGATGGCACAAAGCTTTTCTTGTGGACCTTGTGGTGAGTGTTGTCAGTCTATCTAAGTATATTTTTCTAAACTATTCCACTCCCAACCAGATCTTTACAACATAATCATTCTGTAGTCCAGGATAAGAACTAGAAGGGCTGAAGAGGCTCTTTAAGATAAGAGGAAGAGTGTGCACAGGGCAGCTCTGAATTTATTACAAGATCAATAGGGTTATCTTAATCGTACAGTATAGGACACATGCAGCGTATTCATACACCATTGGTTATGGGTGGGTACCTTCGGGTGATTGGGCACAGGCAAAGCTTTAGGCTAGGTTCACACATGTGTGGTGCGAATTTCCCCTCCATCTTCACTGCAAATTTCCTAAGCAGCTGTTCAGCGGTTTAGATCTGGTTCAGCGGTTAGATTTTAAATCCGGTTCAGATGCAAATTTTTGATGTCGGTAGCCACTGGCATCTTTGACATTAGCTGGTTAAGGAGCAGGCCGAGAAGCCGGCTGCTGTGTCCTTAACAATGGAGGACTCGTGAAGTGTCAGCGTGATTCCCGCTGACAGCTAATTGTAAAAAAAAAAAAAACTATTGCCAGCAAAAAAAAAAAAAAAAAAATTATGGAAAAAAATGGGGAGGGGATCCCCCCCCCCCCCCAAGTCATACCAGGCCCTTTTCATGTCTGGTTCAGATTTTAAGAGGAACCCCACGTACAAAAAAAAAGGGCCTCTTCTCTACAACCCTGGCTGGGGGTTGTGGGGTTCTGCAGGCAGGGGACTTATCGGAATCTAGAAGCCCCTTTTAACAAGGGGTCCCCAGATCCGCCCCCCTTGTTTTACATTGTACCCCCACTCATTCACCACAAAAGTCTCAAGAAATATGACAGGCTGACCCCCCACCCCTTCAACCTCTGCAGCAATGCTGGCAGCACTCATACGTCTATTTCCCAAAGACAACCTCTGGATATGACGCTGAACACGTGCACTCAACATCTTTGGTCGACTATAGCGAGGCCTGTTCTAAGTGAAACCTGTCCTGTTAAACCGATGGGCAGCTCAGTTCCAGGGTCTTGGCAATCTTCTTATAGCCTAGACCAGGGATATGCAATTAGAGGACCTCCAGTTGTTGCAGAACTACAAGTCCCATGAGGCATAGCAAGACTCTGACAGCCACAAGCATGACACCCAGAGGCAGAGGCATGATGGGACTTGTAGTTTTGCAACAGCTGGAGGTCCGCTAATTGCATATCCCTGGCCTAGACCATCTTTATGTAGAGCAACAATTCCTTTTTTCAGATCCTCACAGTTCTTTGCCATGAGGTGCTATGTTTAAGTGACCAGTATGAGAGAGTGAGAGCGATAACACTAAATTCAACACACCAGCTCACCATTCTCACCCGAGACCCTGTAACACCAATGAGTCGCATGACACCGGGGAGGGGAAATGGCTAATTGTTATTTTGAGGGGACAGCAAATTTACACTGTTATACAAGCTGTACACTCACTACTTTGTAGCAAAGTGTCATTTCTTCAGTGTTGTCACATGAAAAGATATCATAAAATATTTACAAAAATGTGAGGGGTGTACTCACTTTTGTGAGATACCGTGTGTGTGTATATATATATATGTATATATATATATATATATATATATATATATATATATATATATATATATATATATATATATATATATATATATATATATATATATATATATATATACACACACATACACACATATATTAATTAGAGTTGCATCACACCACTGGTCACACACTTTACCTCCACTTCTGCCTGGAGCCTATATTAAGGTACTCTGGTGCTTCATTCGCTCTTTCACAACAAGGATTTGTTACAGGACGTTCTAAATCCAGGTTACCACATATTAATTACAGAGCCTGTACTCTGCACCCTATTCCATGAGTACACCACAGCGGAATACCCTCACTTGTAGCTATGGCATAGAACAGGTGAAACGGAGTTAATGCAAAATTGCAGGCAAACATTTGCTCTGCCGAAGACCCTCACAACACTCAACCTCAGAGTGCTGATGTGTCCCTTTGGCCATCGGCCTCCACATGTGATTCTAAGTCTATTTTAGAGAAGCAACAAGTGGCCTATTTGTTTAAATCCAAATTCTCTGCATCTGTCACATTTCCTCGGACAGGTTATGGTGTTAATACAGCCATCTTTGTCCAGGGCTCAAAAATTTTTGCTCTTTCTCAACCTGAGTTGGATCACGATATGCCAGTCCTAGAGGATGCAGACACAGAAGGGAAAGAGGATATTGGAGGAAGCTGTGGAATTTTTCCTTCCCAGACTGCCACTTTATTGAAGAGGGAGTTTTACACAACATACCGTAGTTGCTAACGTTCAAAAACTCTGTCCTCAAAAGCCTTGACATTGTGCAGACTGACTCCCCTGTCTGGCTATGCCCCTGTGAGTACAAGTGCAAAATCCTGCAAAACATTCCCTGTTCATGAACAGATAGAATGTGCAGTCTGACGATTGGGTCACTTCTAAAAAGATTTACACTCCCCACAAATAATTGTGGTCGACCCTGTCATCTCTGTCCTAAACAGTAATCTCACTGTACCTATTCCTTCTTTTTAAAGACTGTGCAGGTAAAACATTTGAGGTGCTCCTAAAGACTCTTTACTCTTCCAGGCCCATCCTCACAACCAGCTCTTGCTGCAATTTCAGAGTTCAAACTGCAGCTAACAGGACCAGGGAAATGCACAACCATGACCCTATATTTTAGGACTGTGCAGTTACAAAGCAATTACAGCAATTGCCTTCACCCCTATTTTTGTTTGGATGTTCTAAAAAAATGTCAAAAATGTTAAATGTCTTAAATCTCCGGTCATATGCAGAGAATATTATCTCTAAAAACGTGGATAATTGGAGGCATATGTATGTCTTACTGAGGAAGACGTCTTTTTTTTTTTTTTTTTCTTTTTTTTAGTGAGGCACATGACCAATTCATTAAAGCGGTCACAGGTGGGAAGGTTTTACTTTTCACAATGGTAGATCCCAAAACCCTCCTCCTCAGGAGCCTCAGCGCAGAGCACCTGTCTGCTTTAACCCCTTCCCGACCAGCCACCGCAGTTGTACTGCGGCAGGTTGGCTTCCCTGGGCGTCGGTTCACCTTTTGACCACTAGGTGCCGCATGGGCGCTGATGCGCGTGGGGCGGTCGCGATGGTTGCCGGGCACCAGTGATCGCTCCACACATAGACAGAACGGAGATCTGTCAATGTAAACAGACAGATCTCCGTGCTTTCAGGGGTGAGGAGAGCGATCTGTTCATACTAAGTATGAACAATGATCGGTCTCCTCATCCAGTCAGTTCCCTCCCCCCACAGTTAGAATAACTCCCTAGGGAACACAGTTAACCCCTTCCCTAACAGTGACATTTACACAGTAATCTGTGCATTTTTATAGCACTGATCGCTGTATAAGTGCCAATGGTGCCAAAAATGTTTCACGTGTCTGATCTGTCCGCCATAATGTCGCAGTCCCAATAAATGGCTGATCACCGCCATTACTAGTAAAAAAAGATAAACATGCCATAAATCTTTCCCATATTTTGTAGATGCTATAACATTTGTGCAAACCAATCAATATACGCTTATTGCGATTTTTATTACCAAAAATATGTAGAATACATATCGACCTAATCTGCGGAAAAAGTTGCTTTTTAAAAAAAACTTAAAATTGGGGATATTTATTATGGCAAAAAGTACAAAATGTTTTTTTGTTTTCAAAATTGTCGCTCTTTTTTTTGTTTATAGCGCAAAAAATAAAAATTGCAGAGATGATCAAATACCACCAAAAGAAAGCTCTATTTGTGGGAAAAAAAGGACGTCAATTTTGTTTGGGTACAACGTCGCATGACAGCGCAATTTTCAGTTAAAGCAACGCAGTCAGTATCGCAAAAATGGCCTGGTCATTGAGCAGCCAAATCTTCCGTGGTTAACCAGACTTCAATTTCCAAACCTAAATTCAGCCTCCCAAAAGAACTTGAGCTTATTGGGTATATCAGATTTTGTTGGTGTGCCAATGCATTTTAGCTGTGGGTGCTTGATGATTTGTATAACTCTGTTCAGTGTTGTCATGTACTCTCAAGAGTGTATTTACTTTTTCTGTATGACTATAAAGATTGAAAATAAAGAATAAAAAAAAGGAAAAAAAAAAAACTAAACCTTTCTTTTGGCGCAAGGCTTGGCCCACAAAGGCTACCAAGCTTTCCCCAAAGTCGTCTTCACATTGAAAGCGCACTCTCACTCCTAAGAGTGGGGGGATATCTTTTAGTTTAGCTCTCTCTGGGTCAGATGTCCCAGACTTTAGGATTCAGTCGGGTGGATTCAAAAGGCTACAAAATCGGGTTCAAAACTCTATCCCCTCACCACTTCTTCAAGTCAACTGTCAAGCCCCACCCAACACGTTCCTCTGAAACCGGCATCGTCGGGGGAACACATGCTCTGTTCCCCTTACAATGAATGCCTGTTTGGGAAAAAAAAAGTGTTGGGAGGGCCTTGACACATGATGTCTTGGTTCACACCAATATGCGATGTGGCTATACTGGTCTGTTACGAGCGATACTTTGCCTTTCAGGAGCGATACTTTGCCTTTCATCTCTGTGAATGCATTTTTAAATAAACTAAATTTATGTTTTTACTGCTTCACTATGGGAGCTGGTCCTTTCTTTTTTTCTTTTTTTCATCCCTGCTGTGACTGCCATCTGAGGATTATTGTGATACTGTGACGTTGGGATTTAGTATAGCTGCTGAGCAGCCAAGCGCATATTGATCTTTTTGGGGCATCTGTATATTCGGTAAGACACCCATATACACTAGTGAGAGGTGTTGGAACACATTTTGGTTTGCTGTATTCATGCTACTGCTGCCACCTGGCTAATATCAGTGGTCTGGTTTGAGAAGTCCCTTCATTATTTGGGACTGTATCACATTTTTCTGCACATCATATGTTTTATTTCACAGTATTTGGTTATGTCATTTAGTATATGATTTGTATTTATTTGGTTAGTAATGTCAATAGTATTGATGGAATCTTAAAGGAGCAGCACACCCTTTCACCTTTTTACAGAGATTTTGCATATATGTAATCAGATTGCTTTGGGGGGTGCAGCAGCTTCATTTCTGTTCTCCGGCCTTCCCTTCGCTTGGAATACTTGGGTCTGGTCCTGGACACATCCCAAGCAAAAGTCTTTCTCCCAGAGAAGAAAGTTATTTTTTTTTCTTTACGAGCTCATCCTATCATGATATTCTCTGAGAGTTCTAATCCTAATTCTAGCCTCATTTGAGGCAATTCCATTCAACTGCTCTCCAGCTAAATATTTTGACGACCTGGGAAAGCAGGCATTTTCTCTCAACTTTACCCATATTCCTGTCTAGCCAAGCAAGGAATTCCCTGTCTTGGTGGATCATCACCCCAGCCTTAACAATGGGAAAGTTCTTACTTCCCTATCTCCGGAAAGTTATCACAAAAGATTGAAGTCGCTCAGGTTGCAGAGGAGTGTTCCATTCTCTAACAGTCCAGGGAATATGGTTGCTGGGGGAACTCAAGCTCACCATCAACATCTTGCAGCTCAGAACAGTCCCTTTTGACTCTGCTGCATTAGACCCCCCATTCTGAAAGAACACCGAATCTGGGTGCAGTCAGACAATGCCATGGGTGTGACCTACATCAACAGTCGATGGGGCACAAGGAGTCTGTCTGCCTTGAAGGAAGAAAACCAGATAATCTCAAGGACAAATCTTGCTGTCCAGTGATTTCTGTGGTTCACATTTCAGGAGTAGACAACTGGAAAGGGGATTACTTCAGCCACCACTGCCTAGATCAAGGGGGGCCCTTCATCCAGATGCCTTCAGTCTGATATCTCAAAAGTTGGGGGATTTATGTAGACATCCTAGCCTCTAGATTAAACAACAAACTTCCTCAATTTGTTGCCAGGACCAGGGATCCTCTAGCCTCAGATGCCTTGATAATCCCCTGGTCTCAGGTCAGGCCGCTTAGGCTTCCATCTAGTGCGAACTCTGCCATGTCTGCTCAAGAAAATGGAACAAGAGAAAAACTGATTCTCATTGCACTAAACTGACCCAGAAGAACCTGGTAAACAGACATACTCAGACCTCCAGCAGTCCTTTATTCCATTCTGCTTTTCTGGCTTTAACAGCATGGCTGTTGAAACCCAGGTCTTAAAGGATAGAGGGGTTTCTCAGTTTGTGATTCCTACCTGGCTAAAAGCAAGAAAACCTCTTCCAGGAAGATCAATTCTAGTATCCCGGTGTGAAAACAGGCACTTCAATCCCAATGCTTACTCTGTGCCTCGCATTCTGGCCTACATAAAAATAGTTCTTGACCTGAACTTGACCTTAAACACTCTTGAAGGCCAGGTCTATGCCTTTATTCATTCTTTTTCAAAGAGACCCTAGCTTTATGTTAGATCTCTCTGCTCACCACCAAAGGAAGCTTTTACCTGTGGCCTTGCGCAACTGCTGATCTACTTGGCGGATGCGCTTAACCGGATTTCCAGGATGAACCAACCCTCTGTGCCTTTGTGAAGCCTTCTTTGGCCCCAATGCAGGTCGGTAGAATTCCCGTGCATACTCCTTGAGTGTCAGCCCTTTGAGGGAGGGCTACTGTTTGGTCCCTCCCTATATAAGTACATTCAGCCTCCTAGTCTAAAGCTGGCCATACACTGTAATTTGGCCAGTACACCAGGGACCGCCTCAGTTTCAGTCAGTGTGTGTGGCCTTCCCCCGCTCCACAGGTTCATATGATCAACCTCTGTTGAAGGGACATGTTGGAATAATATCCTCAATCAGCTCCACCCGCTGATCAGTGGATGTGGAGTCCATTCTTTTACCTTCAGCCTGTGAGCCGAATGCAAAAGAACACTAGCAGTGTATTGCCAGCCTAACCACTTGCCTACTGGCCACTTTCACCCCCCCCCCCCCCCAGGCCACTTTAAATGACAATTGCGCTGCCATGCAACACTGTACCCAAATTAAATTTTGTATAATCTTTTTTCACCCAAATAGAGCTTTCTTTTGGTGGTATTTAATCATCACTGGGTTTATTATTTTTTGCTAAACAAAAGAAAGAGCGAAAATTTTGAAAAAAAAAAATTTTCATAGTTTGTTATAAAATTTTGCGAACAGGTAATTTTTCTCCTTCACTGATATTGGGCACTGATGAGGCTGCACGGATAGGTGACACTGATGAGGCTGAACAGATAGGTGACACTGATGAGGCTGCACGGATAGGTGACACTGATGAGGCTGCACGGATAGGTGACACTGATGAGGCTGCACGGATAGGTGACACTGATGAGGCTGCACGGATAGGTGACACTGATGAGGCTGCACGGATAGGTGACACTGATGAGGCTGCACGGATAGGTGACACTGATGAGGCTGCACGGATAGGTGACACTGATGAGGCTGCACGGATAGGTGACACTGATAGGAGGCACTGGTGGGCAGCTTGTAAACAGTCAGCCCATATTGGAGGCGTGGGCTAAAAGCTGCAGGGCTTGTCTCCAGGATACTGACATTGCACCACTGATCACTGGGACAATGCTTTGCAGGCTCCTGAGGAAATATGATAATAAATGCACATATTTTTCCTGAAAAAATGTGTATTTATTTTTTTCTCGAAAAAAAATCCTTTAAGTTTGGATCGCACTTTCATTGAAGCATGTGGTCCTGTAAACCAGCCAAGTCTGGCTCCAAGTCCTCCCTCTTGCCAGTGAGAGGGCGCCCCCGCTCATGAGTGGGGAAACATCTGCAAGCCTTTTTTGCCTTCTGGTCCCAGGAACTCTTAGATGTTTGGTTTGAGAGAGTAATTTCCAGGGGTTACGAACTGGAGTTTTGGATTCATCCTCCTTCAGTGATTGCCTCCCTCCTTCCACTAGATTATCCAGCTTCAGTGGACATTCAGGATGCTTACTAGAACTTTCCCATCTTCCTACTCATCAGCGCTATCTGCATTTTCCCGTGGGCAGTCAGAATTACCAATTAGTTGTCCTTTGGCCTGTCCATGGCCCTCTGGGTTTTCACCAGGGTGTTTAACCTAGTCCTAGCTCAGCTCTTTTCTTAGGGGATTCACATTGGGGGATACCTGGATGATTCCTTGCTAAAGACTCAGTTGTCCCCAGTCCTGTCAGTGTCCAGCGGACAGTGCAGACTATGGCAGAGATTCAAGTGGCAAGGAGGACTGTGATTTGGGGGGGGGGGGGATGGACTGACTGCAGAGAGGACTATAGAGGGGGGCCATGAGTGCAAGGAGGACTGTGATGGGGGGCAATGACTTCAAGGGGCACTGTGATGTGGGGGGGGGGGGCAATAACTGCAAGGGTCACTATGATATGATGGGGACTGTAATTATATCCCAGTGCTCTTTTGCAGTGCAGGGGGGTTGTGAGACTCCGTGAACTGCCATCCCCATTCTTCTCTACAGGACACCGGCTCTTCCCCGCTGTTATTTACGATCTCCATATTGCTTGCTATAAATCTGCAGTTTGCAGGGATTGAGTAGGCTTGTATAGGGAGGGTCCCTGCAGCTTTTTTTTTTTTTTTTTTGTCAGCTTACAAAAACCCGAAGGTATCTGCATATTACCTCTGGTTAAGATAAAGATTACATGTCCTGTGCTGTAAAATGAAAGGGATTTTACAGGTAAGTAAATAAATCCTATTGTTCGCAATATAAAATAACTTTTGAATGCTGTACTTGGGGGAATTTAACAGTCACACTAGGCACAGGAAGTGGAACAAATGACCCACAGTGTAAAGGACAGACCATATGTAGGTTTATCTGTTATTAGATTATTAGTTATTTCAGTTACATATATTTTATGTTTGAATGGTCATCTGCATTTAGTGTTTTTTTTCTCTTGCAGCCTCCTCGCACGGCTCATCCTGTGGTGAGGTTCTCCTGTGTTGACTGTGAGCCCATGGTCATTGATAAGTTACCTTTTGATAAGTATGAGCTAGAGCCATCTCCTTTAACTCAGTATATCTTGGAACGGAAGTCTCCTCACACCTGCTGGCAGGTCTGTACCTTATTTCTCAGAGATGGCATAAGTGAATGTATGATGATAAATAACCAATTTTGCCCTAGAAAATTCTGTGTATTAAAAGTGTGGTTTATGATTTGGTTACTTAACCAACATTTTGTTCTGGATGAACCAAAAATGACTGTTAGCCGTTTTTTAACTCCAGTTTTCTAAGATCCTTTGTACATCATATATATTAGCACCTACTTCAGAAAGTAAGAAACAGAAGTAGACATTTAATTAGAAAGCTGGGCAATATTCTGGCTACTTGGTTTGAAATTCAATAGATACTTGTCATACCTATTCTTTTAGCTGAATCATTTATCCCACAAGGTATGAATGCAAAGCAACTACTTTCACAGAGGGCTGAGTGGCTTTTACAAAGATGAATTCTAGATATGGCAGTTAGATTGATTGGTTGTTTTTGGCTATGACTCAGGAAGTGAATGCTAGAAACATAGTAAAATGCGAAGCCGCTCTTTGGGGAAACAAACTAAGACACAACACGTTTAGTGAGCTGCTGCTAAAAAAAATTTGGATTACCAGCTCTATAAAGCCCAAAATATCTGTCCAAGGGATCATCTGCAGTTCAACACTGCATAATAGTCAATGGGTTGGCATCAACCCTTCCATTCAATTACGAAAAAGTCAGCAGAAACGTTTGGGGTGAAATGTTCTATAAGAAAGCTTGTGTGTCAAATAGTAAAGTGTGAGGGGGAAAAAGGAATTGTACAGATATTTGAAAACGCATAAATACAGTGCAAAAGCCACATGGACTGTACTTACATCAGGACTTTGTCATTGTTGGAAACCTAGATTTGTGTGCATCCTGGAAGACAACCCCTCCATTATGTGATAACTTTTCTAAATTTCATAGCAAGTCATGGATTCATTACTTAACCGCTTCCCGTCCGTCATATGACGTCGTTGGCTTTGAGCAGTGATATCTGAATGATGCCTGTAGTTACAGACATAATTAAGATATCTTCTTTTTCAGCCAGCGATTCCCTGCACCATATGAACAATCATAGCGGCTATTCAGCCACTTGATGGTTTTTATAGGCCAAGGGAGGGGACTACCCCCCCCCCCCCCCCCGCCTCTTTGGGGCTTCTCCTGGTTCTCCTGGCTCGCTCCTGCCATCGGCAAACCGGAGATGGAACTGACCAGCGGCAGACGTTGACCATAGAGATTTCTGGCAGACCAGATGGTCCCCAGAGTCTCTATGATCATCCGGAGGCTGGGCATCATGTTATGACGTCACAACAAGCCTTTGCATTTGAAAGAAATGCCTCCGCCTCGGCTGGGAAGCCAGAATCTTCCTTTATTTATTTATTGACAATTTCAGGCTTTCCGGCCTAGAAGTGAGATCTGGGGACTTATTGACCCCAGATTTCACTGTAAAGAGGACCCGTCACGCACTATTCCTATTACAAGTAATGTTTACAATCCTTGTAATAGGAATAAAAGTGATTTAAAAAATGTAAAAAGAAAGCGTCAAACTAGAAAAATAAAAGTAAAATTAACACAAAAAAAAATGTAAGGCGCTCCTGTCCCCGCTCACAGAAGCTTATGCCTATGCAAGTCGTGCCCACATATGTAAACAGTGTTCAGACCACATATGTGAGGTATCGCCACGAACGTGAGAGCAAGACCTAGCACTAGACCTTCTCTGTAACTCAAAACATGTAATCTCTAAAAGTTTTTTAAAGCGTTGCCTATGGGGATTTTTAAGTACCAAAGTTTGGCACCATTCCACGAGCGTGTGCAATTTTAAAGCATGACATGTTAGGTATCTATTTACTTGGCATAACATCATCTTTCACATTATGCAAAAAATTGGGCTAAATTTACGGTTTGTTTGTTTTTTTTAATGCATAAAACTTCCAAAAATACATTTGAAAAATTGCTGCGCAAATACCATGCGAGATAAAAAGTTGCAACAATGGCCATTTTATTCTCTAGGCTCTCTGCTAAAAAACATATATAATGTTTGGGGGTTCTGTGTAATTTTCTAGTAAACAAATGATGATTTTTACATATAGGAGAGAAATGTCCGAATTGACCTGGTAGGCAAGTGGTTAAACCACTAATAAATGTTATATATTTTGTTAGGTAGCCCATTATGCTTGTCTGGGCAGAGACAATGTATTTTGTTCACAATGTGAAATGCATGGTTTTTTTTTTTAAGTGCAGGCACCCTGTGGAATATGCATGCCCCGTTTTGATAATGTTCCATCAGTCCCCATGGAGCTTCTGCGTTCCAGGCACAACCTGTATATTTATTTTGCCAAAGTTGGTATTATGCCCCTTCCAGTGTAATTCAGTAGTCCAATAGCACATTCTATGCTAGCTGCTAAGGTTTTAAAAAACAAAGAACAGAAGGATTCTGTAAGGATAAAGCTATTCAAAGATGTCCTTAGCTTTTATTGCTAATGGTAGTGTGGCTGTTTGTTGGGATCCTTCTACTTCCTTTTTATAGTCTGTTTGGATTCAGTTTGCACACACACACAGTAGTGTTAAAATTGTTTCTCCTAGCCACTGTTCAAAGCAGACCACCTATCCTTTACAGACATAGAAACTGCCATCTTAGTCCCTGTTTGATCTGCAGTTGCAACGGTGCTGTATATGTGATCAGTTATGAAACCAACCATTTGATGATTTGACAGTTTGGTTGGAAATACAAGCAAATGTAACTGTTGTAATTCACAGCATGCCTTGATTTATAATTGTCCTAATTGCGTTTCCCCTCAACTAAACTGTCAAGCCATCAAATGGCTGGTGGTGTAACTGATCACATGTTCACCAATAGGGCAACTGCAGATAAAACAGAGGCTAAGATGGCAGCTTCCTTGTCTGTAAAATAGAGGAGGGAATAGTTCCACTTTAAATCAATATATTTAGTTATGCTTTAAATGGACACTGGTTCTCTAAATAGTATGGTAAAAAGCCGCGCTTAGAACAGGGGTTGCAGCCTCCCCTAATTAGTTCCCAACGGGACCTAAAAGAGTATATAAAAGAGAGTGGGGAAGTGGCACTACCCTATGTATATAGTGGTATGTTAACTAATTAAACACAAATATTATATAAAGTATTTAAATCAAACCCAGTGTGCATATAACTAGGGTGTGCAGGTGTTCTGCCAGAGAGTGTAGGTTATAACGCATAAAGTGAACAAGTGTTGTGGGTAGGTGTGATTGGGCAGGAGCGCAATCTAGCTGAGATCAAATCTCCAGCGCCTGTAACCCCCACATATCCACACCCAGGGGTGGATCCAGAGCCTAATCTCGGGAGGGGCACTGCCAGAATATACCTTTTTTTTGCGGACAATTTATCGGGGGAAATGGCTGTTGTTGGTGCTTTAATCATCCAGGCACCATGGTTGTTATGGTGTCAGGATGATTGAAGCGCATTATTTCTATTAATACATTGTGATATAAAATGAAATCATTCAACTTACCATAATGCAGAATCAGTGGGAACCCGAGCGTGTCACTTGCCACCATCGCCTGCCACATTTTGTGGATTGTCACTTGCCTGCCACCAGATGCAGATTGACACCTGCCACATGTTGCGGATTGTCACTTGCTACGTCAGCTGCCATTAGATGCGGATTGTCACTTGCCACACCTTGTGGATTGTCACTTGCCATGTCACCTGCCACTAGATGCGGATTGTCACTTGCCACGTCATCTGCCACTAGATGCGGATTGTCACGTGCCACGTCATTTGCCACTTTATGCGGATTGTCACTTGCCACGTCATCTGCCACTAGATGCGGATTGTCACTTGCCACGTCATCTGCCACTAGATGCGGATTGTCACTTGCCACGTCATCTGCCACCAGATGTGGATTGTCACGTGTCAGGTAAGGTGGTGTTCTGCTTGTCTCTTGTTTCTTTGTCCTAGAGACAGGCAGCAGAGAGGTAATGTAATCTCCCTGCTGCCCACGCTACCTTCACAGTGAGGGCGGAAGTTACTGCAGAGATGTAGGGGCGGTAACACGTAACAGGGGCGGCGGAAGAACGGAAGTCTCAGACAGTCTGCCTATTACTCCCTCCAGTCTCCAGCCTCCAGCATGATGAGCATCTAGTGTCACGTCCAGGGCAGCTGTCACACTGTCACGTCGGTTGGCTCTGAGACTTGAGTCCGACCTCCGACGTGACGGTGACTCACTCACTCACTGTGACTGACCTGACGTCACTCGTTGCTAACGCCAGGGCCGCCTGGCGTCTAGCAACGAGTGCAGGGAAGAGGCTCCACCCACCTCCTCCTGGTATTCCTTCCTTCAGTGTGAGTCACCACCGCCGCCCGTACATACCACACACATAGACGCGAGTCTCTCTTGGCGCCGCTGATCGGCACATGTTCGAGAGAGACTCGGGCCGGCAGCGGAGCGGCAGGAGACAATGACATTTCATCAGAGTGTGCTATTATTTTGGGGGGGGGGGCAATTGCCCTGTTGCCCCCCCCCCCCTGGATCCGCCCCTGTCCACACCCCTCCTCCAATAAATCAAATTGTGAACTACCAAAACTTAAAGTCTGACATTAGTAGATAACATAATCTTATAGATGCAGATAACTCCACTTCTGTAGTGCATGCAAACATTAATATGTTCATCAACCAATAATTAGTGCATCCAATGTCCGCAGTGCTTAATTGATATATAAATGTTCAATCTATAGTGCAAGTCCAGAAGATTTGTACTTCTTTGTGAAAAAAACATATATTGCATAAAAAGGTGATTTGAACAAAACGTAATCAAGTTCCAAGTATAACTTCCAGTGACTTCTGTGCACAGCAGGTATCGTGACTAGGTGCT
Organism: Lithobates clamitans; assembly: GCA_037952925.1. NCBI lineage: Eukaryota > Metazoa > Chordata > Amphibia > Anura > Ranidae > Lithobates > Lithobates clamitans. Next base: position 2,262,727 of record JBBGZY010001185.1, on the reverse strand, counting down.
CCCCCAATGTGTCCCCACTCACCAGAGGTAATAACCCCTAAACCGTCCGGCGAAAAATACAAATAAGCAGGGGCGCATACGGTGCTGTGGATGGAGAGCTGCTCCGTAGCGTGCGCACCACTTGCGTTCCAAGCCGAACCTTCCGGGTATGACGTGAGAGCGTGGCTCCGCCTTACGTATTTCGTCATAGGACGTTCTCAAACACGGAGCCACGCTCTGACGTCATACCCGGAAGGTTCGGCTTGGAACGCAGGTGGTGCACGCTACGGAGCAGCTCTCAATCCACAACACCTGCACACTGGGTTTAATTTAAATACTTTATATAATAATATTTATGTTTAATTAGTTAACATACTACTAATATATATATATATATATATATATATATATATATATATATATATATATATATATATATATATATATATATATATATATATATATATATATATATATAATTTTTTTTTTTTTTTTTTTTTTTCACATAGGGTAGCGCCACTTCCCCACTCTCTTTTATATACTGGTTCTCTAAAGTTGCCAACAAAACCTACAACGGGGTTGTGCTGTATAGACAAAATAAAAGAAAAAGCATACTCTACAGACTGGGCCTGTAATCAAGAGGCTTCACCGAGATAAACCATTAGAAGTGTCTTCTTAAATCATGTAAAAAAAAAAAAAATTAAAACTGATGATCTTGTCAGAAATGCAGTGTTACATAGTAGATGAGGTTGAAAAAAGATACAAGTCCATCAAGTCCAACCTATGTGTGTTATTATATAAATCGTATAAAAAAAAGTGTTCTCTTTACCATGTCCTCCTAGCCTTTATCTTGGACTACAGAATGATTTGACTTTGTTGTAGAAAACAGAGGGGATGATTGAGTTTAACAAAAAACAGTTGGAGGGCTCAGGAGCAGGGGTCCACTACAAGAGTTAAATGTTTAAGTTTAGGAGGATAACGAAGAGGCTTTATTACTTTAATTGCTGCCCTGCCGCACTCCTCTTCTGCACAACATTCCAGCCTGTGGGCAGCCCCTCTGTGTATTGCGTGCGATGTAAGGCTATTAGCATTGTATTATTTGTGAAGGGGACTGGAGTGCATCCATGGCTGGAGCTTTTTGGAGAGGAGGTGGCGCTGGACTGACCACATGGCTCAAGGGAGCCTGTTGGAGTAAGTATTTGACCTTATTCTTTCACCCCTGGACTTAATGGTTCAGCTTTAAAGGTCTGCACAGCTATAATAGTTATACTTGTGTTGAAAAATGTCTACTCATTTGGAACTGTGCATTGTCCTGCTCCACAGGTGATGGTTGCCAGTGGTGGAGGTGGGCACAGTCAGCAGTCAGGTATTTTGAATATTGGCTGCACTCCTAGTTTCACAAACTGGAACACAATCATTAGTAGGTTGTATTTGGAGATCTAAAAAGCTCTGCTGGTGGAAACTGTATGTGTGTTTTTTGTTTTTTTTAAGACTAGCATTTTGACTGTATTCCCAGAACAGTTGGAATTCTTTGTGATGAGGATAAACTGCTTTAAATAGAAGCTTGTGTTTCTTTTGAAATATGGCTTGTTAGGAAATATCACTTTCTTGTATGAGAAGCTTTTATATGACAGCAGCTTGGCTTCCATGGGATAAATGTTACCATATTACAGCTGAAATCTAGTTGTAAATGTCAACAGACCAATATAGGAACCAGATGTGTTCAGAGCAGGCTACTAATTACATGTAAACAGAGTAGCTTGTGTCTGAAACTAAAATTAATAGTTCACCCAGGTTTGCCTTTTAAGGAAACTCCACAACCAGAGATGAATTGATCAACCTGCAATTCAGTAATTTTGTGAAGTTACCTGCATACCAGGCGCCTCTACCTTTTTTGGTTCTGACCCCTTTTCCTTAAATATGTGGATAGATGTTTTGCTTCTCGTTGGGAATGAAGTCTTGATTAATTTAGTGGTAGTTTATGTTTGCTTTATAGTGCATTTTATTAGTCTTTGCATGTCTTAAAGTGATTATTAAGGCTAAAGGTTTTTTACCTTAATGCAGTCCCTTACCGGAGCCCGGTCTCAATCCAGCTCTGCGCTCTCCCTCTCCTCTCTAAACTCAGTGAGAGCAGCAGGAGCTCTTGGCTCCTGACCAATTCAGCCAATATGTGTACAGCAATCTAATGGCTGGCTTCTGTCAAACGGTCATGCTGGAAAATGAGCCATTGGCTGGAAGCACAAATCATTGTATTCTGGTGGGGGAGTTTGCCTGTCAGAATACATTGTTTCCGTAGGAGAAATTCCTGCATCAACATCGCATGTGAGGGCGCCTAGGCACTAGTGTATGTATAGGCTAATAGCTGTATATTTGCAGGGCGAGTGGGCGGCACATTCAGGCACTGTGACGTACCTTATGTTGGCTGAAACCTGTTAATTGGCTGTGGCCAATCACAGCACAGAGTTCTGTGTTGACAAACACACAGAACTCTGCGCTTAGACAGGGATCTGTCTGTTTCTTCTCCCTGAAATCAACTTTAATTTCAAGGAGAATAACCGACAAATCTGTTAGTAGAAGCAGCACACATTACACTTGTTAGGAACACAGTTGACCCTTTGATTCCCCCTTGATGTTAACCCCTTCACAGCCAGTGCAATTAGTACATTGTACAGTATTACCACTGTATCAGCCTCATAAGCGACATCCGTGTCAGTCAGCGTCTCGCCTAGCCATTGTCAGTTAGCGCTAAATTGTCCACCACACTATCACAGTCACACTATAAGTCACAAATCACCACCATTACCAGTATAGTGTCTTTACAGATCCGCATCTTGATCACTGTGAGAATTATGCTAGTGTCCCCAAAAAGGCATTTTGTTTTTTATCAAAGACATGTAGCAGGATACATTTTGGCCTAATTTTATGAAGAAATTAGATTTTATTGGATATGTTTTATAACAGAGTCGAAAAATATTATTTTTCTTTTTCAAAAGACTTATGTGCTGACAATCTGAGTTCAACCTGTGAAGACAAGACCAGAGATGGAGAAAGATCAACTTCTTAGAAGTATAGTCCCAACAGCAGATAAAAAAATGTTCAACTGTAACAGATTGCATATTTCTGCAATCCTTTTGTGAATCTCTACTGATTCAAGTACTGCCAGCATCTTGATTCTGTGTTTGAATTACATTGATTTTGTACTATTTTTGGATGTTATTTTTTTTAAGGCTTGCTCATTGCATTTCTGTCCTGTGCATTAAATTAGTGTATTTTTTAAAAGTGAAGGAAATAAAGTTTGTGATGACCAGGTAAATTACATCTGTCATTTTCTAGTACAGGTGTCAGCAACCCCCATGTAATGTGCTATGGTTTGGTCAGCCGTATGCTATTGCTGCCTCTTAAAACTTGTTTTATTAGTGAGGCAGAGAGATTACTAATTGCATCTCTATCACACTTTGCCTTGTGACACTATGGCTGGTTTGTGTACCGTCTGGTTCAGTGGGAGGTGTTACATGGTAGTGTTGTACCAGACTACATTCTGTTGAGATGTTTAGATTTTAACTCCTCTGCATCTTTTTTTTCCTGTACCCTAACTGATCTTTCTATATTTTTATTACTTTCAGGTTTTTGTGAGCAGTAGTGGAAAATACAGTGAAATTGGACACCCATTTGGGTATTTAAAAGCAAGCACCACCCTTACCTGTGTGAATCTCTTTGTAATGCCATACAACTATCCCGTATTACTTCCTTTACTTGGTGAGTCACTGAAAATACCACTCAATCTCCAGCAAGTTCTGTGACCATTCTTACATTGCTTGAACATCCTTGTATTCTTCTTTAGGCCTCATGTACACTGGGCGTTTTTACAGCTGCTGTTTTGGGCATCACTTTTTCTTTTTTTTTCTTTTTTTTTCTTTTTTTTACTGCCTCCTAACCCCCCATGCATGTTATCCTATGTGTGCATGCACACATAGGCTTTTATCAGCGTTTTTTGGCATAATAGTTTAGTGGTAGAAAAAAAATGTCTCCCTGCAGGCCCTCGGTTGGTGACATCACAAGGGGGTGGTGCCACTCAGTGACATCAACTTAGGGGCCTTGCCCCTTAGTTATTTAAGAGCTGTTAGATGACTGGAGCCTTTCTCAGGACTGGAAGTTTTTGTTTTTTTTGTTTTTTTGGGCTGGCGGTGGCGGCGGGCATCGTGATTTGATGATGGATACATATTTTTATGTACTTTTTACACTTTTTGGTGAATGAGTAGGGCTATGTACCCCATGGGGAGGGATCTGCCACCTCCCCCTTCCATATTCCGATAAGCCTCCCGCCTGCAGACCCCCACAACCACCAGCCAGGGTTGTAGGTTAAGAGGCCCTTGTCCCCATGCACTTTTCTAACCTGCCATGCTGCATGCTTGGACGAGTGTCTGGTATGAATATTGGGGGACACCCGCGCCATTTTTAAAAAAAATTTTGGTGCCGGGATTCCACTGAAAATCCATATCTGGTATTGATTCTAAGGGGAACCCCACACCAAAAAGTAAAAAAAAAAATGGCGTGGGTTTCTCCTTAAAATCAGAGCTAGATATAAATTGGGGGGGACCCCTACACCGTTTTTTTTTCGGGGGGGTTCCCTTTTTTGTATTGCCGACAATGTTTTTTTCTACATTCATCTGTCAGCGGGAATTCCCGGACGCAGGACGCAGTGGCCAGCTTCCTGGCCCGCATCTTAACAAACAGCTATTCACTGGCTGTTAAGGATGACGGTGGTGTCCTGCTCCTTAATGCTGCAGCTACTAAACATAGCTTGCACACTAGGCTAAACACTGCTAAACGCCAGCAAAAAAAGGGCTAAAACATTAGCGTTTTTTGTCCAGTGTTTCTAAAGCAGTTTTTAGCTTACTAGTGTGTATGAAGCCTTACAGTGATGACACCATAGCAATTACAGTGGTGTCTGTCCCCTGTGTGTGTAACATCAGTGACTTAGGACAGGCTTATGTGTAGTATGCATGGGGCATCCTAGGAGCTTTCTTCCACTTCATCAGCGTTGTGCAGCATTGTTCTTCTTTAAGTCAAATATTTGATTCATTATCTGCAGCCTATGCAGCTACTGAATTTTTTTTTTGTCAAGAATGTTATTATTGAAAGCTGTTCGCCTGTATTATGTTTAGTTATTGGGCTTGTTTTAAGGCTGCATTCACACCTGAGCGTTTTGTTTTCAGGCAGAAAGTCACGTGATTTTTGCCACAATTTTGTACAGGTCAAAAGATCACCAATGTAAAAGGCAGAAAAATGCCTGTAATCTTTGTACTTTTTTGAGCGACAGGCGTTTTGCTTCAGGAGACTGAATGCTCAGATGTGAACAGGGGCTATTGAAATTAATGGGATTTGTCTTGTTGGGCATTTTTAGAGCAGAAAAATGCCCAAAAATGCCTAGGTGTGAACGGAGCCTAAATGACATTACAATTTAGGCAGGAAAATACATGAAATGGAAACCACTGACTTTCATTTTTGTACAGTAAATGGCATTATAGTTGCTGTGAATTACTGGTCTTTGCTTGTAATTATTGTTCTTTGTACTTTTTTAATAAGCCAGTATGTGTTTAAACTTCTTGGTAATGAAAGACATTCTCTTGAATATTAAAGTGTCTTGAAAAAGTAATCGTACCCCTTGAAATTTTCCACATTTTGTCATATTACAGCCAAAAATGTAAATGTATTTAATTGGGATTTTATGTGATAGACCAACACAAAGTGGCACATAATTATGAAGTGGAAGGAGAATAATTGGTTTTCAATTTTTTTTTTTACAAATATGTGAAAAGTGTGGTATGCATGTGTATTCAGCCCCCTGAATCAATACTTTGTAGAGCCACCTTTCACTGCAATTACAACTGCAAGTCTTTTTGGGGATGTCTCTACCAGCTTTGCACATCTAGAGAGTGACATTTTTGCCCATTCTTCCTTGCAAAATAGCTCAAGCTCTGTCAGATTGGATGGAGAGGGTCTGTGAACAGCAATTTTCAAGTCTTGCCCTGTTTCGATCAAAGCATGAATATGCTTTGATCAAAACCATTCAATTGTATCTCTGGCTGTATGATTAGGATCGTCATCCTGCTGGAGGGTGAGCTTCCATCCCAGTCTCAAGTCTTTTGCAGACTCTAACAGGGTTTTCTTCTAAGATTACCCTGTATTTGGCTACATCCATCTTCCCATCAACTCTGACCAGCTTCCCTGTCCCTGCTGAAGAAAAACATCCCCACAACATGATGCTGCCACCACCATGTTTTACGGTGGGGATGGTGTGTTCAGGGTGATGTGCAGGGTTAGTTTTCTGTCACACATAGTGTTTTGCTTTTAGGCAAAAAAGTTCAATTTTGGTCTCATCTGACCAGAGCACCTTCTTTCACATGTTTGCGGTGTGGATTCTCGCAAACTGCAAACCGTACTTCTTATGGCTTTCTTTCAACAATGGCTTTCTTCCTGTCACTCTTCCATAAAAGCCATGTCTTGGTAGGTTTGCAGTTGTGCCATACTCTTTCCATTTTCGGATGATGGATTAAACAGTGCTCCGTGAGATGTTCAAAACTTGAGATTTTTTTTAGAACCTAACCCTGCTTTAAACTTCTCCACAACTTTATCCCTGACCTGTCTGGTATGTTCCTTGGCCTCCTTGATGCTGTTTTTTCACTAAGGTTCTCTAACAAACCTCTGAGGGCTATACAGAACAGCTGTATTTATGATGAGATTAAATTACACACAGGTGGACTCTATTTACTGATTAGGTGACTTCTGAAAGCAATTGGTTCCACTAGATTTTAGTTGGGAGTATCAGTCAAGGAGGCTGAATACATGTGCATGCCACACTTTTCAGATATTTTATTTGTAAAAAAAAATTGAAAACCATTTATCATTTTCCTTCCACTTCACAATTATGTGCCAGTTTGTTTTGGTCTATCACATAAAATCCCAATAAAATACATTTACATTTTTGGATGTAACATGACAAAATGTGGAAAATTTCAAGGGGTGTGACTACTTTTTCAAGGCACTGTACAGTTAAGCGGTCGCAGTTTAAAAAGCTAAATACAAATGAGCATTGTTGAACATTTTTTGTGCATAGTTGACAGTTTGGTCTTTTCTGTTGTCCTGCATTGGTCTGGAAAATTGTTTGTTACAGACAAATGCTGGAAATCTGTGCAAACTTGATATTTACTCTGGCTGAGTAGTGTTTTAGGTCTGTTGCTTGCCACATACAGGATCAGTCTGTACCCAATCTGGAAATTAGTGACTCAATTTAAGCTGTGCTTAGATCAGCCACCATAGCCTAAGTAATGTTTGTCCATGTGTTGCTCTGAACCCTGTATATTGTGGCACCTTGCCTCTGGGAGACCCGCAATGCACTCAGTTCATATTTTCCTAGAAATCATGCAGGCTGAGCAGTACCTTGGCCTTGAAAGTTCCGCTGTGCACTGTGCTAACCTCTCCCTGGAAATCCTGAAAGCTGAGCCGTAACCCGTTCCTGAAAGTCCTATTTGTCGTCTAGTCTCCAGCTCCCCTGGAACCTCTATATGCTGGGCTGTACTTGTAGCTTGTGTGCGGTACCAAAACACTGCTCATTATTTCAGTGATCAGTGCGCCAAAGCCTCTTACTCACCTTGCCTTGGCTGGTAGTACCTGGAGTAGTGACCTGGCAGCAGGAAGCAGCCTACACAGCTCTACCATCGTGATCTCTAGAGGAAACCAACCTCTAGGGAGGTGCGCTGGCGGTGAAAGTCCTGCAAGCAGTATGTTTGGCGCGCTTAAAGAAGCGCCTCAAAAACGCCCCTTTCCATTGAAATGAATGGGAAGGCGCACGAAAAGTGCTTCAAAAGCGCCGTAAAATGGTTCTTTTGAGTCACGTGACCTTAAATTTTAAAAGAAGCGCCCCGCTAACGCCTCAAAAGACCTGGAAAAGCCCAGCAAAAGTGCTAAAAAAAAGCCCAACCGTTTTTTCGGCAGTTTTCAAGCGCCTCAGTGTGAAAGGGGTCTTAGACTCTTCATGTCGGTGAACCCAGCCATGGTCAGAGTAGGTTCTCTGGTTGTCGTTGACAAGTCTGTGACAACATGATCTTCACTGGTATAATGAATTGAGAATAAGTCAATTTCTGGTGTACAGTGGAACCTCGGTTTGCGAGTAACGTGGTTAACGAGCGTTTCGCAAAACAAGCACTGTATTTCTAAAAATCCTAACTCGGTTTGCGAGTGTTGTCTTGCAAAACTAGCGGGATTCGGGCCAAAAGCGGTGTGCAGTACCTCTTTTGGCCTGAGGTGGGGGGTGCCGGAGCCGATCGTCGGCGTTCGGAAAGGTACAGCAAACCTCGGAAAGGCTTGTGAACGGATTCTTTCCAAGGTTTGCTGAGGTCAGCCGAAGTGTGCTCGGGCCTTTTCGGCCGTTTCCGAGGCTCTCCGGCGCCCCCCCGCCTCTGGCCGCATGCGGTATTGCATCCCATTAAAGTCAATGCGGAAAGAATTATTTTCGTTTCCATTGACTACAATGGGAAAACTCGCTTTGATATGCGAGTACTTTGGATTACGAGCATACTCCTGGAACGGATTATGCTCGTAATCCGAGGTTCCACTGTAGTTCCTATGTATTAACTTTCTTTGTAATGTATTGTGTATCAGTTACTGCATGTTCTAATGTATTTCTTATATTCTATAATAATTTTGCTTTTCAGATGATTTATTCAAGTTGCACAAACTAAAACCAACACTGAAGTGGCGACAGACCTTTGATAACTACTTGAAAACAATGCCACCCTATTTCTTAATGGTAAGCTGTAGCTGCTTTTTGGCAACTGTTGCAGAAATAAAAGAAAAAAAAAACACTTGTGTGCTTAGACAAACTATTTAAAGATGGTATACGGGCTACTTCTAACCACACGTGTACATTCACCAGAGTGGATAAAAAGTAGTATTGTTAGATTGTGTAAAAGAAAATGGTAAATATTGTAGCCTTTTAAAACTCTTGATACGTTTCAAGGTTACGGTTGATGTAATACTTTAAAGTGATATTTTGGATGGTGGGTGAATAGAGGGCATGGTATGTAAAATAAGAGTTTGAATGTGGCCTGGTATGTTACATAGTAAGTCAGGTTGAAAAAAGACCATCTAGTTTTAACCAGTGGAAAAAAAAAATAGAAAACCTACATTTAGACTATCCTTTACCCATTTTGGTTTTGGATAAATTGGAAAAGTGGTAAATACTTGTTACTGTAGGTTATCTCCTATTCTGGTGATAACTGTAGGTGTGTGTGCGTGTGTGGGGTTTTTTTTTTTTTTTTTTTTCCCTGACATGTGTACAACTTTACTGTATTCTGTTGATGACAAAGATGGGCATGTGAGCACATGTAAATGACCGGTTTTATGTAAAAAAAAAAAAAAAATCAATTAATTTGTATGACTTATACTTGTTTATGCATACGTATTCTATATTTTTATTGGATAATTGTTTTAAGTTCCTCTCCTTTTCCCCTGGAATATGACCTACAAATATGTTACTGCTATGAGCAGAAGCATGAAGTAAGCAAAGGATAGAAGATTAAAATTAGTAATTCTTTCTCTCCATGTAGAACTTAAATAATTCAGTGTATATAATTACACACACACACACATATATATATATATATATATATATATATATATATATATATATATATATATATATATATATATATATATATATATATATATATATATATACCTATATATACCTATATACTTAACAAAGTAATGAAGGTCAAAAAAATAGTGATGGTTTCACTCATTTTGAAGTTTTTGCTACAATGTCTTTCACATTTTCAGTATCTGTTTGTGATTGTAGTAAATGTAATGATTTTTATCCCTTTTTTTCCTTTATGTAGAATGCCCTTTACTAATCAAATAATTTTCTTTACCTTTTTTTTTTTTTTTCTCATTAGCCATTAAAAAAAGCACTGCGGATGATGGGCGCTCCAAACCTAATATCGGACAACTTGGACTGTGGTCTTAGTTATAGTGTTATTTCTTATTTGAAAAAGCTTAGTCAACAGGTAACAAATGCATAATCAATAATATTGCTTATGATGAGATGCCAAATGTGTTATTATGTGTAGCTGTGAGGCCTTCCATATCTGTTCCTCAGTATAAGCCCTTCTGAAGCTTCAAATTATTTACTTACAAGCACTTCTGCTTGGTACTGAAAGGTCTTTAAATTGTTTCTCCACACTTTACATGTTGCAGACGAAAATGGAATCTGAGAGGATAATAGCATCTGTTGGAAAGAAGGCCCCACAGGAGACAGGGATTAAATTAAAAAGTAACCCCACAAGAACATTTTTCATTCACAATAGAGATTTCAAACATCCTCTACAGGGGACCTCCGGAGATGCCTCTATCCGACTTTCAGAGAGTTTGAAGGAGTTTCCTGGTTTCCAAATTGGACTTTTAAATAAGGTATAGTGTCCTTTTAAGTGTGCATTATTGTGAAGTATTTCCCCCATTATCTTGAAATCAGGAACCGCGCTCTATATTTAAAGTAAGGCGTTCCTGATTCTCTCTGTTCTTAAAGCACAGTGGATAATGTTTCTTTGCAAAGTTTTCTTTCACTTTTTTGGAACGGTCTGTTGGGACTCATTTACACAGATAGTGAGCTGCATTTTACAGATGGGCTATCCTGATTGACAGCTTCTATTCTCTGTGGATGAGTGGAGCTGTCCTTGAGTAAGTGCAGGACAGATGTTGCAGTGCACGAGGATGCCATCTTTAGTGCTTTTTCACTGAAGTTCATTAGCTGCTTGGAAAATGCTGCATGTGGAGCTGTCTCTGGGAATCGCTTTGACTAAGCACCTGAACAAGCCCCACATTTTATATATTTGTTTAATTTCGAACTACCTGTCTAACACCTAGCTTTTGTTTAGGATCTGAAGCCACAGACATACAGAAATGCCTATGACATTCCACGCACAAACCTCCTAGATCAGTTGACAAGGATGAGGACCAATTTGCTGAAAACACATAAACTGATTGTGGGGCAAGATGAAGGTACAGTCCTATTTCAGGTCTATTCTATTAATAGCAGCTTTATGTTATGTGTCATATATAAAATTAAGGGGAAAAATGTTAAAACACATGAAAACTGAATATTTTCTGACTTATGTGAGGGTCACTATCTAGAACCCATTGTTTGGCTCCATACCCTCTAATTTCTTTGTTTATAATTTAACCACTTAGCAAGCACCCTATAGCAGTTTTACTGCTACAGGGTGTCTGCTGCGTGCAGGGTCACATATATATAAATGATCCTGCACTTCTGGGTAGCCGGCGCGAATGCGCACTGCCTGCGGCTCACTCCTGCTGCGATTATTCACAGTGGGAGCGAATGGGCGGGTACTGCGGACTCTATATCCACCGATCATTTAGTACACAGGCAGGACCGCAGTATGCCTATGTAAACTAGGCAAATTGCCATTCTGTCAGGAAGGAAGACATGGATCCTGTGTTCCTGCAAAGCAGGGGCATGGATCCATGTCTTCCCCTAGTACAAGCACCTCCCCCATAGTAAAAAAAAAAAAAAAAACACCAGCTAGGCACACAGTTAACCCTTTGACCGCACCTGATTTTTAACCCCTTCCCAGCCAGTGTCAATAGTACAGTGACAGTGCATATTTTTAGCATTGATCATTTTATTAGTGTCACTGGTTCCCATCAAAGTGTCAGTGTCCAATTGTCCTCCGCAATATCGCAGTCCCACTATAAGTCGCTGATCTGCGCCATTACTAGTAAAAAAAAAAAAATATCCCATAGTTTTGTAGATGCTATCACTTTTGCGCAAATCAATCAATTTTTACCAAAAATATGTAGCAGAATTCATATTGACCATTTATGAAGAAATTTTAAATTTGTTTTACATTTATTTTTATTGGATAGGTTTCATAGCAAAAAGTAAAAAAAAAATATTTTTTATTTTTTTTGTTTATAGCTCAAAAAATAAAAATGCAGAGGTGATCAAATATCACCAAAAGAAAGCTCTATTTGGGGGGGGGCGGCATCAAATTTTTTTTTTTGGGGTACAGTGTTGCACGACTGTGCAATTGTCTGTTAAAATAACAGTGCCGTCTTGCAAAAAATGGCCTGGGGGGGAGGGGTTGGTCAGCCTCCGTAACTAAAAGGGTGACTTGGGAGGAATTGGAGCAAGTTTGACTTATTGACTTTACAAGAAAAGTAGAGATTTGATTGTATTTGCTTTTATCTGGATCTACTGGGCACTTTCTGTGAAATAATCAGTGGCGAACTACCAGAGTCGCAGCAGTCGCATGCGATTGGGCCCTGGCGTTCCACCACTGTGGGGGGGCCCAAAAGCCTGGTCTGTGGATCCACAGCGGGGTTACTGGCTGCAGTTGTAAGGGGAAAGTGCCTGTTACATTCTCACTTACACTGCCCAGACAGAGCCAACACTGACAGCCTGCTCGGCCCCCCTCTCCTCGCACGGACAGGAGAGATAGCGCTAGATCCACTCCTCCTCCCACCCCAGTCCTCGTGTGTGTGCCGCAGCCCCACCCATGCTCGGATTGAAGTGTGGATGGGAAAGCCGGGGACAGCATGGAGAATGGATATGCAGACAGCATGAGAGCCTCCTCCTTTCTTGGAGTGAGTGAGCTTACATCCATCCATTCACCCCCTCCCTCATCTCTCCTGCCTCAGAATTCGTACAATAATGTAAGGGGACCTCAGATTTAAGGGGTGTTCCGCAGACTCTGATGTAAAGGGGGCTTTAGTGAGCAGAGATCCCTTACATCAGAGTTCCACTTTACACCAGAGTCCACAGCATTCCTCCTTCAGAGCACCCCCTTAAATCAGAGTTCCCCTTTACATTAGAGTCCACAGAGCTCCCCCTTACAGTGAAATTCTGCGGACTGTGATGGAAGGGGGTGCTCTGCCGACTGTGATGGAAGGGGGGGCTCTGCCAACTGTGATGGAAGGGGGGGCTCTGCCGACTGTGATGGAAGGGGGGGCTCTGCCGACTGTGATGGAAGGGGGGGCTCTGCCGACTGTGATGGAAGGGGGGGCTCTGCCGACTGTGATGGAAGGGGGGGGCTCTGCCGACTGTGATGGAAGGGGGGGGCTCTGCCGACTGTGATGGAAGGGGGGCTCTGCCGACTGTGATGGAAGGGGGGGGCTCTGCCGACTGTGATGGAAGGGGGGGGCTCTGCCGACTGTGATGGAAGGGGGGGGCTCTGCCGACTGTGATGGAAGGGGGGGGCTCTGCCGACTGTGATGGAAGGGGGGGCTCTGCCGACTGTGATGGAAGGGGGGGCTCTGCCGACTGTGATGGAAGGGGGGGCTCTGCCGACTGTGATGGAAGGGGGGGCTCTGCCGACTGTGATGGAAGGGGGGGCTCTGCCGACTGTGATGGAAGGGGGGGCTCTGCCGACTGTGGAAGGGGGGGCTCTGCCGACTGTGATGGAAGGGGGGGCTCTGCCGACTGTGATGGAAGGGGGGGCTCTGCCGACTGTGATGGAAGGGGGGGCTCTGCCGACTGTGATGGAAGGGGGGGCTCTGCCGACTGTGATGGAAGGGGGGGCTCTGCCGACTGTGATAGAAAGGGGGGGGGGGGGGCTCTGCCGAATGTGATGGAAGGGGGGGGGGGGCTCTGCCGAATGTGATGGGAAGGGGGGGGGGCTCTGCCGAATGTGATGGAAAGGGGGGGCTCTGCCGACTGTGATGGAAAGGGGGGGGCTCTGCCGACTGTGATGGTAAGGGGGGGCTCTGCCGACTGTGATGGTAAGGGGGGGGCTCTGCCGACTGTGATGGAAGGGGGGCGCTCTGCCGACTGTGATGGAAGGGGGGGGCTCTGCCGAGTTTGTCAATAACGTGTAGAAATCTGGCAATACCATTTGCACACCTTTTTTGTGTAAAATTGGATTTGTGCAGGTCAAGTCTGTGTTAATATATGGAGTGTATGTATAGATTATTTCATTTTGTCCATCGCTTATTAAAATTTGTCATCAAGTTAAAGGTTATGTAGTTGTTTATGCTGTGTTAGCAATATATCTTTTGTATCATGCTTCAGACTGTCTGCATAGTGTCCCTGTGGCACAGATGGGCAATTACCAAGAATACTTGAAGCTAATGCCTTCCCCTCTCCGAGAAATTGATCCAGACCAGCCCAAGAGACTGCACACCTTTGGAAATCCATTTAAGCAAGATAAGAAGGTATGACTATGCAATAACAAAATAATGAATTGGTGCACAAGGGTTAGAAAGGTACACTCTACTCTGCCGTAATTCAGTATTAGAAATATTCCTTCCCCTGCTGCAGCTTAGAGATCGTTCTAACAGCAATCAGTGTCCACCAGTGCGGTCTCATCAATGACCACCAGTGCAGCTCGTCAGTGACCACCAGTGCAGCATGGTGGTCGTTATCAGAAATTACCGGATTACACAGCGGGGGTCTCTGGCTGTGACAGGTATTGTATGTGAAATACAGATCACTGTAATATCCTGCCTCCCAATGGCATTTGAACAGCGCGCTGTCAATCACAATGCCGGCGGGACATTACAGTGATCGGTATTTCACATACAATACCTGTCACAGCCAGAGATTCCTGCTATATCATCCAGTGATTTGTGATAATGGTCAGGCTCTGCACAGAGGTGATGGCTGGGGGGCTTTGACTGGCAGGGAGCAACGGAGGAGGACACCTCCTCCATGGGCGGCACAGTACGGGGATGTGAGACCCACTACAGTAAAATGGAACTCCCTGCTCGCTTTCAGAGAACTACAAGGGCGTGTGTCAGACCACTGACTGAGGATACAGGAGAAATAGCAGCCAGCGGTCTTACAAACAGGAAATCGCCAGGCAATAATGGTTTTTATGTGCTGCAGTATACAGTACATATGGAGATGAATCAGCCTAACGTCAAGTGCTGCATACAAGACTGTGGGTTTACTAAAGGCAAATACTGTGTGCAAATGTGGTAAAGCAAAAAAAATTAATTTTTTTTTTCTTTTTTCTCCCTGCACCTGACTTGGGTATTCTTTACAAAGTGCAGCTTAACACATTTACTAACCACTGGGGAAAATGAGTGCAACTGCACATGCAAAAGTGTACAATCTATTTCCCTTTGGTAAATTCACCCCTGTATGTATGCTGAATGCAGATATAGGGTTCACAAAAGAGATGTGGGCATCCTGTTATGTCCGCGGGCATGAAGCAAAATTTGTACATAGAGTTCTATCTTGCCATTCCACTCCAGTGGCAGCATGTGCAAATATAAGCACTATGGGCTTCCACACATCCAGATGTGCTTGGTGGTGTAAAGTATAGCTGCTGAAATCAGGCTTGGCCAGTCAAAAGGTCTGTGCAAATCCACAAATGCTATGGTGGATGGAGGAAGGCCCAGCTCCACAAATAACTGAACGCATTTCACTGTACATTCCTCAGAGGATTTTAGAACCTGTTTACTTGTCCTATATTGACCCAAACAAGCTTGCTTGGTTTTACAGCAGTTGGTTCTATTATTGATAACGTCTATTTTTTCTACTCTAGGGTATGATGATTGATGAAGCTGATGAGTTTGTTGCTGGACCTCAAAATAAAGTTAAACGGCCTGGGGATGCCAACACTCCGGCCTCTTTAAAGAGAAGAAGAAGCATGTCTCCACTTCTCCTAAGAAGACCTCAGACTCCCCCTATTATAACCAATCACGTAGGAGGGAAGGGGCCTCCTACAGCACCAGGTAGCCAAACTCCACACAACCTAATTAAGCCTATTCCTATACACAAAGGTAAGCCTCCATTATTTGCTGTGGTTTTTATTATCTTTCTGCATAGGTTTTTCATGATTATGGAGCAATTTAGCATTATTCAAATGTAGGAAAGGGTGAAGGTTTGTAAAGTCCACCTCCACTCAAAGTTGATATTTTAGTTTTGAGTAGTTATTGGAAATGTAAATCCAATAGGGCTCAGCTCTTTAGGATGGATTAGTGATTTGTATCTCTTGACTGTTATCTCCTTAACATGTTAATTTCACAATAATACAAGTTCTTAAATTATTTTTTAATCTTGCACATGGCTTTTTTAACTGCTTAAGCCCTTACCTCATTCATTTTTGTGTTGTGTTTTTTTTTTTGTTGGTTATATAGGGAAGTGTTTTTTAATCACCTCAGACGCATCCTGAAACTAGCGCTATTTTATCGAGCAAAAAGCTTTTTGTGAATTACCTTCTACAGGAAAAATATCTTGCATATATATCGAAGTATCATTCATGTTTAAATTCAGCAGATCAGCTTGCAGTAATCTGTCACTAAAATAAAAGATTAAATATAAAAAAAAGCATAGTAATGAAAAGTCATAGTTTCCTGGGACTCGAATAAGAAATCGTATCCCTATTTAACTTTTAAAACCCCTAAAATGTACCATAAGGGGTTTTAATACTGTACGAGTGGAAGGGACTCGGGGAGCACTAAATATCCGTGGGTTAGGGGCGCAAATTACTTGTCTTGCCTTGGGTGCTGACAACCCATGCTATGAAAATAATTTTACTGTTAGGGGCCCCCACAACTTGGGAGATTTTATCAAGGGGTCACGGCACTAGAAAGGTTGAGAACCACTGCTCTAGGGTCTCTGCTAATAAATAAATATATATACATATATATGTTTGGGGTTCTAAGTAATTTTCTAGCAAAAGATTTTTACATTTTTACTTGTGAACCACAAATGTCAGAAAAAGACCTGGTCCTTAACCACTTGCCGCATGCCATATAGCAAAATGACGGCGGCAAAGTGGTTTCAATATCCTGACCGGACGTCATATGACGTGATCAGGATATTAAGCCGCTGCGATCGTTGTTGCGGTGTCTGTCTGACACCCCGCAACTCCGATCTAGGTAAAGAGTCTCTGACGGAGACACTTTTTACCACGTGATCAGCCGTGTCCAATCACGGCTGATCGCGATGTAAATAGGAAGAGCCGGTGATCGGCTTTTCCTCACTCGCATCTGACAGACGCGAGTAGAGGAGAGCCGATCGGCTGCTCTCCTGACGGGGGGGGGGCATGTGCTGATTCTTTATCAGTACAGCCCCCCCCTCGGATCCCACCCAGGACCACCATGGAAGCCATCCAGGACCACCAGGATGGCCATCCACACTGGACCACCAGGTATGCCCCCTGGACCCCCAGGCAGCTGCCAATCTGTGCCCAGGCAGCTGCCAATCTGTGCCCAGGCAGCTGCCAATCTGTGCCCAGGCAGCTGCCAATCTGTGCCCAGGCAGCTGCCAATCTGTGCCCAGGCAGCTGCCAATCTGTGCCCACTTCAATGCCTGCCAGTGCCACCAGGGATGCCTATCAGTGCCGCCTATCAGTGCCCATAAGTGCCACCCATAAGAACTCATCTTTGCAGCCTGTCAGTGTCGCCTATCAGTGCCACCCATGAGTGCCCATCAGTGCTGTATATCAGTGCCGCTTATCAGTGCCCATGGTCAGTGCCCGCTCATTGGTGCCACCTCATAGGTGCTGCCTTATCTGTGCCTGTCTGTGCCTGTCAGTGCCGCCTTATCTGTGCCTGTCAGTGCCGCCTTATCAGTGCCCATCAGTGAAAACGAAAACTTGGGGTCATCTGAAATCATAGAGTTGTTGTCAACTGCTTTACCTTGCTGTCCCTCTGAGTGTGCATAACACATGTAGACAGCATGCATTCAGGCTTTGAGAAACTCTTACAAGGCTGAATTCACACAGCTTTATCACAAGAATAAGTATCTTTACTTTTACCCACATTTTCAAATGTTTTTGATCTTTGATTCTTTGAGCTGAAAATAAGTATAACCTTTTTGGAAAAAAAATATCTTTATACTGGTGAGTTAATTCTGTGACTTATAGCCCATATGCAAAATTTTAGGCTTGGACAAAGTTGATAAGGATGTAAACATAACATTACTATTAATCAGTGGTTTATGTGAGCTCAGACAAGTATATTTAAACACTTATTTGTTAAGTGTTATTTTTCATTGCAGGTTTACATCCAATTGGTTGTAGTGGGGCAACATAGAGCATAAATTATGCCAGTAGTGCCCTAACATTTCATCATCAATCCTTCAGAATAAAATAACATGTTTTATGTTTAAATAGTATTGGTAGCTATGGGAAAATAAACTGTACTATATTTAACATTGGGCAATATTACATGACGTTTAAAGATCTTTCATTTTACATCAAGCTTGTGATATGTTTGACTCAAAACCTTCTGTTTTCAAAACTTTGTTTTCCAGATGCCAATAATACAGTAACTTCAGAAAGTAATGAAGAGAGGACTGGCAATGGTCAGGTGATAGAAAAACAAATAGATAGACTGTCTCCACTTATTGCCCCAGCTGCTCTAGGTGATGACGATTTGAACAACTTTGATTCTGTTACTGATGAACTAAATTGCTTGGACGAGGATAATTTAGACCACAAGCCTGTTAATAACGCACTTATAAAGGCACCCCTGGATGACTACACACCTCAAGAGGATTCTCCAGTGACTGGGGAATGCATTTCTGCAATAATTGTGCCAAATTCCCTGAAGGAAGCGCAAAGTATAATGAACGGGTCAAATGCAGATATTAAGATCAGAGTTATGAAAGAAGTTCGGAAGCCGGGAAGAAGTAAGTCAAAAATTATGTTCTGATCTTATCAGTTTTTGTGTATAGTTTTGCAGTTTTGATTATGTACATGAGGGCAGCCATTATTCGTGAAATATGTATGCAGACTCTGCTTCCTACTTAGTAGTGCTGCAAAGTAACTGTGTTTACTACTATTCCACTTCTAGTGCAAGTCCACCAAACTGGTCTGTGTGTCTGAAAACAATGCACTGTTAATGTGGCTGAGATTTTTTATCTTTGCAGTAAGACAGGCCACAGATTATGCACATTTTTTTTCCCCCTCCACAATGAGTGGAAGGAAAGAAAATTGGTTGAGTTTCCCATCAATACAGTCAGTGTTGATGGAGGAATCCCTCCAGCAGTGCTATTGTGTTTTTGTCGGCAGGAGCCCTCCCTGCTTGCATAATACAATGATTAGTGGTGTTGGCTATAGCCAGCAGCACCAACCACTTGGGAAAAACCTGACAGGCTGGTTGTACACAAGTCAATCAATAGATCGACATGTGTACAACCAGGGTTCCCCATACTTGGATGGAAATTTGTCTGGTCTCTGCTGAACTGGGAAAACTTTGATCCATGTATGGCCAGTTTAAGAAGTCATAACAGACCAGCAGTTTTGTAGTAGAGATTAAGCACTTTTACTAACGACTAACAATGATTTGTAGCTAGCAATTTAATAGTTGGAGTTCTGGTGATCTGTTGCTGCTAAAATTTAAACTGTTTGACTTTATCAGCTTGGTGTGCTCTGAAATAGTGATTGGTGTCTAAGCCATAGAAGTAAAAGCAGAATGATTGCTGTAGGCAAGCTGGTCGCTGACATGATGTAAGGCTGCTCTAAATCAACCACTGAGAGACAGAAAATAACTAGTTTCCATAGTGGAAAATCAGTTTAATAAAATTTTTTTTTGCAAATAAATCGCACATCTGACATGGCCCTTAGCCATCGAACATGATATACAGATAACCACTAGAGTAAGAATTTACATATTGGTGTATGTCATTCTGGATGTTAAAAGGCATTGTTGTAAAACAGCTTATTTGTTTTGATAGGGATGCCAATGCACCGCAGTAGACCTTTTTAATTGCAGTTTTCTGAAACCCAGAGGCAGAGGCATGATGGGACTTGTAGTTTTGCAACGGCTGGAGGTCCGCTAATTGCATATCCCTGCTCTATTGTTTGATTTTGCATTTGTATCATTAAAATGGAAGATCACTAGGGCAGCTGTGCGCTCTCTTTTCCCTGTATATTTCAGATCAAGTTGTGCTGGCAAGGTGCTTTGGGTGGTATTCATAATTCATGTCACCACAACACACTGGAGTTCACTTTATGCAATACTGTGCAGCGCCGTGGTAGTTCATTGATGCTTCCTGTCAGTATCTGCTTGCCAGTATGGGATGTATGGGCACACAGATACGATGACTGACAGATCTGCAGGAGACCCGCATGGCACCAGCGGTCTGCTTTACAGCCTAAAAAGAAATAATAAATGCACATTTTTTTACCTGCAAAAAATTGGACTTTTATCAATCTTATTGACCAGCAAGGCAGTGCTAAACAGGAGTGGTAAGACAGATTATTCCATAGATTTATTACAAAGTTACAGTTTGAATGATAAATTCCGGTTTTGGCTGCTGTAATGTCTCACTGTGACCAAATGAAACCTGACCCTGACGACTTAATTGTGCATTTAGAATGAAAATCTGTCTCATCTTCAGTAATCTGTTGCAGACTTTGCTAACCTGTCACAGTTGGCTTTCCAGGAATTCAGACACACAGATTGCAAATACTGTAAAGATGCCACAGAGACTTCAAGGCAGCCTGATTTGCATCCGATTGTGTGACTGATGTATTACAGGGTTATAGCTTGGATCATAAATCCCTCCTTCATCTGCTTCACAGTAGCACTGTGATGGAATGAAACCTGGCTCTGACTATCACAGCCACATGCTGGCTGCAAATCACTACCCTTATTTGCATACAACTGTGTCAATAATTTGCTTGATAAATGTTTCCCAGGAATTTTAGTTTAGAAGCCAGAATTGTATACAGCCCTGTGCACAGCACTACCGTGATTCTTTTCACCACCCTTTTTACATATCACTTATGCACATACAGTGCCTTAAAGTATTCACACTCCTTGAAATGTTTCAAATTTTGCCACGTTACAGCCAAAAAGTAAATGTATTTTATGTGATAGACCATGTGAAGTGGAAGGAAAATGATAAACGGTTTTCAACATTTTTCACAAGTGTCTGAAACACGTGGCATGCATTTGTAATCGGCCCCCTTTACTCTGATACCCCTAACTAAATTCTAGTGGAACCAATCGCCTTCAGAAGTCACCTAATTAGTAAATAGAGTTTACCTGTGTGTAATTTTATCTCCGTATAAATACAGCTGTTCTGTGAAGCCCTCAGAGGTTTGTTAGAGAACCTTACACAAACCGCATCATGATAACCAAGGAACACACCAGACAGGTTAGGGATAAGGTTGTGGAGAAGTTTAAAGCAGGGTTAGGTTGTGAAAAAAATATCTCAAGCTTATAACATCCCAAGGGGCACTGTTCCATCCATCATCCGAAAATGAAAAGAGTATAGCACAACTGTAAACCTACCAAGACCTAGCCGTCCACCTAAACTGACAGGCCGGGCAAGGAGAGCATCTTTTGGAGAAGCAGCCAAGGTAGCTCTGGAGGAGCTGCAGACATCCACAGCTCAGGTGGGAGAATCTATTAGTCGTGCATTCCACAAATCTGGCCTTTACGAAAGAGTGGCAAGAAGAAAGCCATTGTTAAAAGAAAGCCATAAGAAGTCCCGTTTGCAGTTTGCGAGAAGCCATGTGGAGGACACGGCAAACATGTATAAGGTGCTCTGGTCAGATGAGACCAAAATTGAACTTTTTGGCTTAAAAGCAAAACACTATGTGTGGCGGAAAACTAACACTGCTTATCACCCTGTACACACCATCCCACCGTGAAACATGGTGTAGGCATCATGTTGTAGGATGCTTTTCTTCAGCAGGGACAGGGAAAGCTGGTCAGAATTGATAGTAAGACGGATGGAGCCAAATACCGGGCAATCTTATGCCGCATACACACGGTCGGATTTTCCGGCAGGAAAAGTCAGACGGAATCTTTTCATCGGACATTCTGATCATGTGTGGGCCTCATCGGACTTTTTTTTTTTTTGAAAATTCTGACGGACCTAGAAATAGAACATGTTTTAAATCTTTCTGACGGAATCAGTTCCTATCGGGAAAACCGCTCGTCTGTATGCTGCTCCGACGGACCAAAAACGACGCATGCTTTGAAGCAAGTATGAGACGGCAACTATTGGCTACTCGCTATTGAACTTCCTTTTTCTAGTCCCGCCATACGTGTTGTACGTCGCCGCATTCTAGACGATCGGACTTTGGTGTGATCATGTGTGGGCAAGACAGTTTCAGTGGAACTCCGTCGGAAAAACCTTCAGGGTTTATTCAGACGGAAAAACCGGTCATGTGTATGTGAAATTAGCAGAAAATCTGTTAGTCTGCAAAAGACTGGGGCGGAGGTTCACCTAGCAGGACAAGGACCCTAAACGTACAGCCAGAGCTACAATGAAATGGTTTAGATCAAAGCATATTCATGTGTTAGAATGGCCCAGTCAAAGTCCAGACCTAAATCCAATTGAGAATCTTGAGTTTATGGGGATGTTATACGGCTGTGAGCTGTCTGAGTGAGGAACTTCTCCTGGCATCCCATTACAGTACTGTACTGTGAATAGGTGAATTCGCTCCAACAGGAACATATACTGTGGAAGCACTTTTCCCTGCCATTCGCTAATGCCACAATTTCCTCCCATCTATTTTGTTTAATCTTGGCACTTACTTTACTTTTAATACTACAATACATATTGATTTTTAGTTTTTGCCTACTTTAAAGTAAAATTTAAGGCAAAACATTTTTTTCTCAAGTTTTAGATTAAGTAGAGATTAATAGGAACACCAGTCAGGTTTTTATTGCTGCCTGTGCCCTTGTTTAGGAGGTTCACCTTGTCTTTTTGCCATTATCACCGAAAGTAAAAAAAAAATCACAAATTTTGGGTTGTTCCCAGAACAGCAATAGAGGATAAATCTTCCAATGGGGAATAGTTCTGGTGACAACCATGAATTCCCTCACTTCCTGTTGTGGCTATGGGACTGGAAGTGAAGTAAAATCTCTACATTACTTAGTAGTAGTAGTTAATAGTAGTACTACTACATTGTACATTATTTATGGAAAAAGGGTTCATACATTAGAGCAGCCTTTTTTAACCAGGGTGCCTTCTGGGTTCTTCAAGGGTGCCTTGGTGTAATGCTTACAAATTGCTCCGAATTGCTTAAAAATGGTGTACAAGCCAGTGGGTGGATCAAGACTGTAGGCTTCCATTGTTCATGACAACCTTGGGCACTGTGAATGCCAGCCGTTGGCCTCCTAACAACCACTGAAGTCACTGGTTGATCAGGAGGACATTGGGCGCCTACACGGCATCCTTGTTTGCTCCACCCCTGCCGCTCTCTGTCAGCACGGGGGTCATAGCTGAGTTAGGGAGAGAAACTGAGGTAGAAGAGAGAGACTGGATTACTAGTAAGTACCAGTGTGCAAAGATGTATTTGTTTTGGAAGAATAAATCATCTGTAATGTTGGGTGCCCTATGTGTGTAGATGTTGCTTTGATATGTAAAACGTTCAGTTTTTTACATTTTACAATTTTGTCTTGACTGGAAAAAAGATGGAAGAACACCGGATTAGAGAGTACACAACCTCATGATTGGGGTGGTTTCTTATTACAAAAGACAGTTCACAATGCACAAATCACAATGTAGAGTACAAAACAACTAAGAAAAAAAAACATTTTAAGCCCATGGTTCCTGTGGAGACTTTGTGAGAGGTTTCTGACAGTCAAGAAATCTTGTAGTCCATTAGCATGGACAACTATTGTGAGTACCAAATATTTTCCAGTGCAAGCCTTTTATATAAGACCAAGAGGTAGGGAAAGGGAACAATTTGTGGAAAATGGTGGTTAAGTACTACAGATATGGGAGGGCAATGAGAGGAGTAGGGGTAAGGACGCAGTGTAGCAGAGAGGTCTTCCATTAGTCCGATGTTATTGATTCTGCTTATCCACAATGGAGGGGTGAGTGGTTTGGTTTCCAGTGCTCCACCATGCAACATCTGGTCGTATTAATGTAGCAGAAAAAAGACTGGGTCATTCGACACTGGTATGTCTCTAAACGTTATGGCTATTCTCTGAACCTCCAAAAAAGGGTCTGAGTGCTGGGCAGGACCAAACAAAGTAAATGTTGTTCCCCGGGGTGTATTGTTGTGGTACACATTGTTTAAATCTGTTGATGTGGTGTGAACAACCCCAATGCTTTCTGACTACATGTTAGGACAAAGTGGCTCTGAATTTTATAACAATTTGTTTTATTTTTGTATTGGGTTATTTGAAAAAACTTTGTGTTTAGTGTATGTATGAATTATTGAATTGTGTGTTGTCAGAAGTTGGACCAATTCTGTAAGATACAGAAATCCTTTTTTTATTTTGTCTCCAAATGGAAGTATTGTATGTGCACTGCTTCCAAATATACCCGTTGTTTAACCACTTGAGGTCCGGGCCATAGCCGAATGATTGCCACAGCGCGGACCTCAATTTCCGGGAGGCCGTCATGGGACGTCCTCCCCTGTGCACGTGCACCGCACTGCAAAAACCGCAGAAGTGATCAAATACCATCAAAAGAAAGCTCTATTTGTGGGGGAAAAATGATAACAATTTCATTTGGGTACAGTGTTGTATGACCGCGCAATTGTCATTCAAAGTGCAACAGCGCTAAAAGCTGAAAATTGGTCTGGACAGGAGGGGGGTTTAAGTGCCCAGTAAGCAAGTGGTTAAAGGAAAAAGGCCGTACCCCTTCATTGTTTTCTGTAAAATAGCAACACCAGGCCCAAACTTTTTCTTTTTAAATCGTCTATAGAGCAGGGAAGAGTTAGAAAATGTCAAGTTTTTGACAGATTTTAAATACAGTTTGTATCCCCATAGAAGACATTTTTACTTCTTTTCTTGTTCTGTCTGACATTGCTCACCTGAACAGGAAGTATCATGGTTGGGAACAAACGGGAATAAAATCCTAACACTGACATTACTTTGCTAAAAAAAATTGTGCTTTTTTTTTTTAAATTCTTTGTATCATCTTTATTTACTTGTACACATACAAAACCAACTACCTTGAATTTGCAGTCCTACATCATATCTTGTGTACATTATTCAGTTTCATTACATGCTCAATTGATCAAATGCCAAGAGATTTTTTCCTAGTTATAGGGGGTACAGTGACTTTTAAATAATTCAACTTAGTACAATAAAATAATCCGACCATGACAGAATACACTGTACCTCCATCATCATATGCATTCTTTTGAAGTGGCAGACTAAAAGCAGTAGTTTTTGTTAACAATAGCATAAACCTAAATCTTAGGCCTTAGGTTTCTCCATAATCCAACTACTACAAAGATCCTATGTGTTGTCAGGTGCTTACCTCCATGGCCTTAATGTGATCTATGCAAAGGAATCTGGCTACACAACACTAATTGCGTAGTAGAGACCCATCACCCAGGAAATCTATAGTGAAGCCAGGTAGCCTGCATGCTTTAAAACATATATATCGGTCCTTGCAAGTGACAACCCAAAGCTCCAGCTACATGAATATCTGTCACAATCCTACCCCAATCCTTTATGGTAGAAATAACAGCTCATTTCCAGAATGTCAGGATTAATTGCTTGGCTGGGTTTGGGAGGTGTTTGATGCCCTCCTCATTTGTTTCATGCCCTTCTCTTTGCACAAGTAGAGGAATGAAACAAAAAGGATAATGGAGCATCAAGTATTACAATGAAATTAAGATTTTTCTTAAACTGCAATCGACCACGCTACCAAAACAACCGTATTTGAGGGTATTCCTGACAAATATGTATAAGGGTTACCTCTTTCCCCACCAGCATAATGATATAGAGAGGAAAATGGTGGTCATCCAGGAAGAGATTTGGTAAAAGTGGGTCAAGAGTTTGTAGCAAGTTTCCTGCATCCACCGATTATGTGTTTTTATTTTCCCTCCTCCTTGCATAACATCCCTCCCATTTACTCTAATGAATAGGACTTATTTTCAGAGTCTAAAAGCAGGCAAATCACAAATTAGTAAATCACAAAGCAGTGCTTTATGATGGCTCATGTATCGGGCAATATCTGGCCATTTTGTATAAATTGTAGCACATTTCCCCACCAGAGAGACCACGGGTGCTGCGTATACATGCCTAAAGAAGTTAATGGCTGTGCACGTTTATGCAAAAGTACCTGTGTGAACACATGTATGCATACAGACGTACAACTCTGTACTTCAAATTTCTGCAGCCCCTAAGTGACGTCTTTAACCCTTTCGCTGCCGGGCCCTGTGCAATTTTTCTATTGCTTTTTTATTTTTCCCTTACAGCTTTTCAGAGTTTGACACCCCCAAATCATATATTTTCTAAAAGCACATGACCAATAGAATACAAATAAGGTGCTACTGATTTTTAGGGCACAATGACATTTGCGCAAATGTTTATCAACACAATATTTTCATTAAAATTACACTAAAATCATTATTCGCAGATAAAAACACAATACATTTTACAAAATTTCTACTAAATATAAAAGCTTAACCTGTATTGAGTTAATAAATAACAAATATTTGTAATTTTTTTAAATTACGCCTTTTTTTGCCAAATGGTGAAAACGGAACCTACGCAAAAATGTAAATGACCACATTTCTCTAAAAATCTGAAGGTTTTCATTGTTCCCTTACATACAGCTTTCAGAGTTTATAGACCACCTATACCATATAATTTTTGAAAGCATAGGGCCAGTAGGATAAAAAGAAGGTGCTACTAATTTTTAAGACCCCACGATATTTGCGCAAATGTTTATCAAACAATAGATTTGCGAAAGATTTTCTAAAATCATTTTTAGCAGATATAAACACAGCAAATTTTACAAAACTCCTGCTAAATTCCTACTAAATATAAAAGCTTAACCTGTATTGAGTTAACAAATAACAAATATTTGTAAATTTTAAAATTGCGTCTTTTGGAGAAATAATACAAATCGGACGTATGCAAAAATTTCTCTAAAAATCTTGGTTTTCCTTTTCCGCTTTCAGCATTCATAAAAGACACCCCCCCCCCCAAAAAAAAACAGTATATTTTCTGAAAGCACATGGCCAGTAGAATAAAACTAAGGTACTAATGATTTGTGCAAATGTTTATCAAAACAATATTTTCACTAAAAATACACAAATCATTAATAGTTGATGCATACATGGCAAAATGTACAAAATTCCTGTCAAGTTCCTAGTAAATATAAAAGTTAAAACTGTATTGAGTTGTTAAATATTTGTACATTTTAAATTGCACCTTTTTGTGAAATGGTGAAAACTGAAGGTACACAAAAGTGTAAATAAAAACCATTAACTCAAGAAATCCGGTTCCCATTTTTCCCTTATAGCTTTCAGAAGTTGAAAAGACCCCTCAAACTAGACATTTTCTGAAAGCACAACCTACAGAATAAAAAAAGTGCTGCTGATTTTTTGGGCCCCATAATAATTGCTCATCATATTGCCATTTTTACTAAAATCATTAATAGTACACATAAACAAAACATAACTTTCAAAATTCTTGCTAAATTACTAAAGCATCGTTCACATGTGGCATACTAAAGTGTACACCCATAGAGGGCCATGTTTACCCACATGGGGATGCACAGGTGTTCTATGCATCCCCCTGTGCAGGCAGTCCCATTTATGTCAATTGGGATGCAACGACTGTACAGGCATAGCTGCGGTTCCCAAACTGACATTTGTGTGGGTACACCACCCCAAACGCAGACAGTTTGAGCTCAGGGACATGCATGCAGACCTACGTGGATGTAAAATTGTGAGCAACTGCTCTGTTCGTGCTGTTGCTACTTCCCAAATGACATCAATGGGCCTGCCTGCACAGAGATGCACGGAACATTTGTACATCCCTGTAAACGTACACTGTGTGTGCCCTGTGTGAACAAGACCTTAGGCCTCTTTCACACAAGCAGACTGATTGGGTCTGCCTGTCCGTTTTTCAGACCACCCATTGTTCTGTATGGAGAGGCCTATGTATATGGACATGTGTCCGTTTACACTCGCCTGCATCCAATCCGGTACGCTAAAAACCGATGGATGATGATCCCATTCCCCATCCGTCTAACAGATCAGATGGTATAGGATAGAAATGGACAGGTGGTCCATTTCCATCTGACCACCTCATAGAAAACAGCGGGCTATGTCTGCTCTGCATTAGCGGAGCAGATGCAGACCTGTCATCCGCCTGCTAAGCGGGGATCAGCAGACAGAAACCTCGCTGAGCATGTTAAACCTCAGGGCGCCAACTCATACGTTTTTGTATGAGTTTTTTTTTCCAAGCCACATGATTAAAACCTGAGGTTCTAATTGCCTTGAAAAAAGGTTGGGCTCGGGGCACAGAGCAATGCCAGCTACTAATGGATGGGGATCCAGTTTTGGGGGTGGAGTCAGATCGGGGGGGTAAATCAGTGAAAGGGATAGGAAAGGAGTGGGGGGAGTAGTTTTAGATGGAAGGGAGCAGCGGAAGGTGAAGAAGTAGGGTGGGGGGGAGGCGTTAGTTGGTCAAATTTAAGGCTAATAACTCTGATCAGCGGGTTGCAAGCCAATTATCAGAGTTATAAAATTGTTCAGAGTCTGCTGAACAATTCTGCTATAAGTTTATGGTCATTGAAGTGACCATGAGGTCCGTAAAAAAAAAAAAAAAAAAAAAAAAAAAAAAAAAAAATCAAATACACTATCTCACAAAAGTGAGTAGACCCCTCACATTTTTGTAAATATTTTATTATATCTTTTCATGTGACAATACTGAAGAAATGACACTTTGCTACAATGTAAAGTAGTGAGTGTACAGCTTGTATAACAGTGTACATTTGCTGTCCCCTCAAAATAACTCAACACACAGCCATTAATGTCTAAATCGCTGGCAACAAATGTGAGTACACCCCTAAGTGAAAATGTCCAAATTGGGCCCAAATTGACAATATTTTGTGTGGCCACCATTATTTTCCAGCACTGCCTTAACCCTCTTGGGCATGAAGTTTACCGGAGCTTCACAGGTTGCCACTGGAGTCCCCTTCCACTCGTCCATGACGACATAACTGAGCTGGTGGATGTTAGAGACCTTGCGCTCCTCCACCTTCTCTGAGGATGCCCCACAGATGTTCAATAGGGTTTAGGTCTGGAAACATTCCTGGCCAGTCCATCACCTTTAAACTCGGCTTCTTTAGCAAGGCAGTGGTCGTCTTGGAGGTGTGTTTGGGGTCGTTATCATGTCTCCAAAGGGAGGGGATCATGCTCTGCTTCAGTATCTCAAAGTATATGTTAGCCTTCATGGTTCCCTCGATGAATTGTAGCTCCCCTGTGCCGGCAGCACTCATGCAACCCCAGACCATGACACTCCCACCACCATGCTTGACTGTAGGCAAGACACACTTGTCTTTGTACTCCTCACCTGGTTGCTGCCAAACACGCTTGACACCATCTGAACCAAAAAGTTTGTCTTGGTCTCATCAGACCACAGGACATGGTTGCAGTAATCCATATCCTTAGTCTGCTTGTCTTCAGCAAACTGTTTGCGGGCATCATCTTTAGAAGAGGCTTCCTTCTGGGATGACAGCCATGCAGACCAATTTGATGAAGTGTGGGACATATGGTCTGAGCACTGACAGGCTGACCACCCACCCCTTCAACCTCTGCAGCAATGCTGGCAGCACTCGTATGTCTATTTCCCAAAGACAACCTCTGGATATGACGCTGAGCACATGCACTCAACTTCTTTGGTTGACCATGGCAAGGCCTGTTCTGAGTGGAACCTGTCCTGTTAAACCGCTTTATGGTCTTGGCCACCATGCTGCAGCTCAGTTTCAGGGTCGTCTTATAGCCTAGGCCATCTTTATGTAGGATGTAGGCTGGCTCAGTCTTCCAGCAACTTCCTGAGAAGCTGAACCAGCTGCCAGTCCAGGCATCTGGGTGTATCCTGAACTTTTGGCAATGGATCTTTTCAGAGCCTGAACCGGCTATGTGACGTCAGCCAAAAGTGGGCTCTAGCCCACTGTCGGCTGAAAACACGTCACAGGAGTGTAGAATGAGCTGCACTTCTGTGATCCATAGGAGAAGTACAGCCAAAAAAGCTTTAGCTGTACTTCTGCTTTAACATCCATATTCGTGTAGACATAGTCAGGTTGAAAAAAGACACAAGTCCATCTAGTTAAACCATAAAAATAAACCAATAAATAAAAAATATCAAACAATCCCATATACCCAATCCTATACCCACAGTGGATCCAGAGGAAGGGGAAAACCCCCAACAAAGCATGATCCAATTTGCTACAGCAGGGGATAAAATTCCTTCCTGACACCCAAGAGGCAATCTGATTTTCTCTGGATCAACTTTACCTATAAATATTAGTACCCAGTTATATTCTGTACATTTAGGGAAGAATCCAGGCCTTTCTTAAAGCAATCTACTGAGCTGGTCAGAACCACCTCTGGAGGGAGTCTATTCCACATTTTCACAGCTCTTACTGTGATGAAACTTTTCCGTATTTGGAGATGAAATCTCTTTTCCTCTAGGCGTAAAGTGTGTCCTCCTGTGTTGACCGTAAAGTGAGTAACTCAACATCAAGTTCACTATATGGACCCCTTTATTTGTACATGTTGATCATATCCCCCCTTAATCTCCTCTTCTCAAGAGAGAATAAATTCAGTTCCTCTAATCTTTCCTCATAGCTGAGCTCCTCCATGCCTCTTATCAGTTTGGTTGCCCTTCTCTGCACTTTCTCCAGTTCCCAGATATCCTTTTTGAGAACTGGTGCCCAAAACTGAACTGCATATTCCAGATGAGGTCTTACTAATGATTTGTACAGGGGCAAAATGATATCTCTCTTTCTCTCTCTGGAGTCCATACCTCTTTTAATACAAGACAGGACTTTGCTTGCTTTGGAAACCGCAACTTGGCATTGCATGTTATTATTGAGCTTATGATCTACCAAAACTCCCAGATCCTTCTCCACTATGGATTCCCCCAGTTGTACTCTCCCTAGTATGTACGATGCATACATATTCTTAGCCCCCAAGTGCATAACTTTACATTTATCAACATTAAACCTCATCTGCCACATAGTCTCCCAATTAGACAGAGCATTGAGGTCGGCTTGTAAATTGGAGACATCCTGTAAGGATGTTATTCCACTGCATAGTTTGGTGTCATCTGCAAAGACAGAAATGGTACTTTTAATCCCAGACCCTATATCATTTATAAAGCTATTAAAAACTAAGGGTCCCAACACTGAACCTTTGGGTACACCACTGATAACCTTAGATCATTCAGAGTAAGAATCATTAACCACTACTCTCTGAATTCTGTCTTTTAGCCAGTTTTCTATCCATTTACAAACTTATTTTTCCAAGCCTGTAGACTTTACCTTACACATTAGCCATGTGTGGAGAACTGTGCCAAACGCTTTTGCAAAATCCAAGTATACCACATCCACAGCCACCCCTCTATCCAAGGTTTTATTTGCCTCTTCATAAAAAGAACTCAGATTTGTTTGACAGCTTCTGTCTTTCGTGAATCCATGCTGTCTGTTGCTTAAAATATTTTTTCCAGCAAGAACTCCCTTATACAGTCTTTTATTAAACTTTTCAGTATCTTCTCGACTATAGAAGTTAAACTAACAGGTCTACAGTTACTTGGTAAAGACTTTGTTCCCTTTTTTAAATATAGGCACCACATTTGCCCTACACCAATCCAGTGGTACCATTCCCGTCATTAATGAGTCCCTAAAAATTAGAATCCATGGTTTTGAAATGACAGAGCTCAATTCTTTTAGGATCCGTGGGTGGATGCCATCTGGTCCAGGTGCTTTATCGACCTTTAGTCTAAATATTTCTGCACCATATCACTTTTGAGCCATTGTGGATCATTTGGGGCTCTGTCCATACCATCCCCATTATGGACTTGAGTTCCCCCATGCTCCTTTGTATACACAGAACTGAAGAAAGTCGTTAATAAATTTGCCTTTTCTTTGTCCCCAGTCACTCACTCTCTAGATTATATTGTAAAGGGCTTACATGCTCAGACCTGACCTTTTTACTATTAATATATTTGGAGAATTTTTGGGGGTTTGTCCTATCTCTTGCAATCTGTCGTTTGTTTTGAATTTTGCGTCCATGATTTCCTTTTTATATATTCTGTTATATTATTTGTAACATTTAAACGATAATGGAGTTATTTAATTTTAAATATTTTTAAAAGCTCTTTTCTTATTCTTTATAGCTTTTTTTTAACTTTGGCCGTGAGCCACAGGTTTTATTTTTAGCCTTTTAAACTTATTGGCCATAGGAATATACCTTGCAGTGAGTTCACAAACCGTCTTTTTAAAGAATTCCCATTTCTGTTCTGTGTTTTTCTATGCCAATATTTACTCCCAGTCTAAGTCCTGGAGAGCGGCCCTCATCCTTGGAAAATTTGCTCTCTTAAAGATGGCCGATATGTGATGCCAATTTTTTTTTTTCCCTTCATCTCATAAAATCTAACAGTTAAACCCTTTTCACACTGGGGTGTTTTTCAGGCGCTTTTGGGCTAAAAATATTGCCTGTCAAACGGCTCCCCTGCAGTCTCAGTGTGATATCCCGAGTGCTTTCACACGAAGGCGATGCGCTGGCAGGATGTTAAAAAAAAATCCTGCAAGCAGCATATTTGGAGCGGTGTATACCACCACTCCTGCCCACTGAAATGAATGCGCACTGCTGCCGAAGCGCCTGCAAAGCGTTTCGGCACCGGCGCTTCAGGGGCGCATTTAACCCCTTCCTCAGCTGCTAGCTGGGTTATAAGCGCCCCGCTAGCAGCCGAATAGCGGCGCTAAAATTAGCAGCGTTTTACCGTCAACGCATGCCCGCTCCAGTGTGAAAGCAACCTTAAGTGATACAGAAAATTTTTTACATTTAAACATTTATTAAGCAAAACAAACCTCCATTCAGTTCACCTGTATGTAGAATTTAGATTAAAAACATTTTTAAAAACTATATCTTAAATATTAAATACACAAAAACAGGAAATCAAAACTTTTGGATGAAAAAAAAAGGGCTAACTTTACTGCTTAGTTTTTTTTTTTAAATTTATTAGTGTATTTTTTCTAAAAAAAATTGCGTTTGAAAGACCGCTGCGCAAATACAGTGTGACATAAAATATTGCAACAACCGCTATTTTATTCCCTAGGGTCTCTGCTAAAAAAAAATATATATATATATATATAATGTTTGGGGGTTCTAAGTGATTTTCTAGCAGAAAATACAGGATTTTTACTTGTAAGCAACAAATGTCAGAAAAGATTTAGTCTTTAAATGGTTAAACTGAGAGCTTCTACACACAGAATTCAGTCCATTCATCAGTGTAAACATTGCATCTCTTCAGGTTCTTTTTATCAGATTTGGCAGGCTGCCCAGAGGAGGAGAGAAGTCTCTCCACAGAAGATTTCAGGCAACTTGTATTGACTTCTATTACAGAAGTCATTTGCAAGTCCGCTGATATCGGCCTTTTTTTATCAACACAATCGGCCGAT
This sequence comes from Lithobates clamitans, assembly GCA_037952925.1. Classification (NCBI taxonomy): domain Eukaryota; kingdom Metazoa; phylum Chordata; class Amphibia; order Anura; family Ranidae; genus Lithobates; species Lithobates clamitans. The sequence continues at coordinate 2,229,366 of JBBGZY010001185.1, read as the reverse complement.
GCCGGTTAAGTAAAAAATTACATCATAGCTCTCCTCGTGCACCAGAGCTTCCACCTCACCTATTTTGCTTGGCAGACTTCTGGCATTGGTGAACAAACACTTTAATGCATTATTACATTTTGCTCTGGTGTTTTGCATATTTTTTTTAGTAGTACAAATAGCACTATAATTTCCAATGGTTGTTTGCAACATGGGAATTTTCTTGTCACCTGCCATAACCCTCCCCTCATCTATCCCCATTCCACTCTCCATAAATGACTGACCCCTAACTGACCTGTCTGCCGATGGAATTCTAGTTCACCCTCCCTCCTCAATCCTAGTTTAAATACTCCTCCAACCTTCCCATAAACCTCTCCCCCAGCACAGCAGACACCCTTCCATTCAGGTGCAAACCATCTTTTGCATATATGTTGCACCCCAATGAAAAGTCAGCCCAGTGCTCTAGAAACCAAAACCCTTCCTTCTTACATCAGATCTTAAGTCATGCATTCAGCCTTCTAATCTCCCCCTGCCTTTCCTGTAATGAGCATGGCACAGGCAGGAAAATAATTCAGAGGACAGCACAATTGTATATTAAAAGAAGTTACCAAGGCATACTGAAATGACGAGTCTCCCATTGTTTAATGATAGACACTAAGGCTACCTTACCACCTAGGCGTCCTGAAAACGCAGGGAGAATTGCACGTTTCTGCTCATGTTTCCGAAAACGGGCAACGCAGTGAAGTGCAGAACACAAAACACGCTTGGTCCAGTGCCAAAATAGGGTACTTGAGCAGCTTTGTTTGTCACACATAGGGGAAGCCCGTTTTAGATGAATCAGAATCCCTAGGCTGTTGTATGGGGAAAAAAAAATGACAAAATGTGTCACATCACTCCCAGTTTATAGTTTGCACCAAATTCTCTGCACTGAGTTTTTGTAATTAAGTCTGGTGTGTTTATACAGTATCTCACAAAAGTAAGTACACCCCTCACATTTTTGTAAATATTTTATTATATAATTTCATGTGACAACACTGAAAAAATGACACTCTGCTACAATGTAGTGAGTGTACAGCTTATATAACAGTGTAAATTTTCTGTCCCCTCATCCAATTTGCATGTCAGGAGATTGTGACCGGCTCTCACTGGAGCCGGTTTATACATCTCCAGGGCAGCTGCGGAGCGAATTGCACAGGAGTCCTGTGCGTCTTCTGGTCCGTTTTCAGGTCCGAATTCAGCCAAAAATATGGGCGGAAATCAGACCTAAAACTGTGAACTTGGACGCACCGGACCCCTGCTGTTAGCCGCTCCGTACGGTACTGTGAACCGAGCCTTGAGCTGGCCATACAGCATACAATCCGATCTTTAAGATTTATCAAAATATAGGGGCAAATCTAAACAACTCTTTGTATATTTGTATCTAATCAGGCAGGCCTTTAAACCTGGTACATACTGTTACATTTTTTTTCATTAAACCCAGCGGGCTGAACGAAAAAAACTGCAATGCCATCTTCCCGCTGATCTATTGTGTTCTGACTAGAGGACTGTCCCTCTGCCAGAACACACCAGTTAGCCAATAGCTGAGAGCACTGATGCCAGTCAGCAGACTTTTTTTTGGTCTTGCCCCTTCAGCAGAAACCAGCCAAACGGCCAGCTTCTATTGGACTGGCTGCCATTATACACGGGCCGAATGTTGGCTAGTTTCCATTAAACCAGCCGATGACACCCGATATTCAGCCCGAGTGTACAGCCCTTTATACTAAATAGTTGATTGCACATTGTCCGAGGGATTGTACAGTGTAAGGTCATCTTAAGGTTAATGGTCAATATGGATGTATGATTGTAAACAAATGGCTGATTCATAATATTTGGGCTTCAGTGCCCATGTGACTGAAGCCTTTATGTTGCTGTTAGCATTTTTGTAACCATTCAGTGCAGTATTTGTTGTTTTTGTGTATTCTGAATTACTAGAAAGGACAATCAACTTTTTTTTTTATTTGTATCGTTTCAGATTATGAAAAGATCTTCGCTCTCCTTGAAGATGTTCAAGGATCATTTGAAGTACAAAAGAACTTTATTGAGTTCACAATCAAGGAAGCAGCAAGGTAAGAAAAGGCCTTCCAAATGTTTTGTCCATTCTCAACAGAGAGTGTCAAAAGTTTACTTATTTATCATTGAGTGTTTTCTTCTCCATTTATTAAGAGCCCCTATACATAGAACAAAGAGTCATATATAAAGGCACTGTTAATAATAATAAATTTTTTTGTGCATGTACAGTACTGTGCAAAAGTTTTGAATGCTTTCAAAAATATATATTTTCGATTGTTTCATCAATTTACAGGATGCAAAGTGAGTGCACAAAAGGGTGTGACTACCTTTTGGCTTCAAACCAACATACATTTTTACACTTGCACAAAGTCAGGGCTCTTTTTAGGATTAGAGTCACGTGTATGTTTAATCAGTTATACGAAGCAGGTGCTAATGATCATCCATTTCATATATAGGTTGAAACAGTCATTAACTGAAACGTATAAACCGCTGTGTAGGAGGCTTAAAACTGGGCGAGAAACAGCCAAACGCTGCTACTAAAGTGAGGTTGTGAAAGACCATTTAATGTCACAGGTCATACACCATGGCAAGCAGTAGAAAGCAGCACAATGAGTGCCTGCAGGCAACAGTGTAGCATGGTGGAGGTTCCTTGCAAGTTTAGGGTTTCATTTCTGCAAATGGAGTTGGAGGTTTGGTCAGGGTCAATGGTGTGCTCAGTGCTGAGAAATATAGGCAGATACTTATTGATCATGTCATACCATCAGGGAGGCGTGTTATTGGCCCTAAATTTATTCTGCAGCAGGACAATGACCCCAAACATACAGCCAATGTCATCAAGAAATATCTTCAAAGTAAAGCACAAGGAGTCCTGGAAGTGATGGTTTGGCCCCCACAGAGCCCTGATCTCAACATCGAGTCTGTCTGGGATTATATGAAGAGACAGAAACATTTGAGGCAGCCTACATCCACAGAAGATCTGTGCTTAGTTCTCCAAGGTGTTTGGATCAACCCACCTGTTGAGTTTGTACCTAGAAGAATTGATGCTGTTTAGATGGCAAAGGGTGGTCACACCAAATTTTGATTTGGATTTCTCTTCTGTTCATTTACTTTCCATTTTGTTAATTGATAAAAATAAATTAAAACTTCTATTTCTACAAGCTTTCTTAATTTACAGCATTTTTTTCACACCTACCTAAAGCATTTGCACAGTAGTGCATATACTGTGTTAAATATTTCCCGATTTCATTTTTGATTACCAGTAGTGTAAGGCTCCATTCGCATATATGCGAGTTGGATGCGTTTTGAGGGGAACCCCCACGTCAATTTTTTTTTTTTATAAATGGCATGGGGTCCCCCCCAGGAAAGAGGGGGGGAAGAGCCAGTGCCCCCCTGCCCACCCCACCCCAAAGCTTCTTGTCCCCATGTTGATGGGGACAAGGGCCTCTTCCCCACAACCCTGCCTGGTGGTTGTGGGGGTCTGTGGGCAGGGGGCTTGTCAGAATCTGAAAGTCCCCTTTAACAAGAGGACCCCCAGATTCGGCCCCCTCCCCCCCAATATGAATAAGTATGGATACATTGTCCCCCTACTTTCAACAAACAGTTTTTGACAATTCCTTTATTAGAAATAACAATATCCCCCAGTGTAAATCCATCATCAATCACAACGCCCGCCACCACTGTCGACCTGAAAAAAAAAACCTGGTAGCACTGCCCCTTGTGACCTCACCAACCCAGCATGCACTGGTTGATGATGTCATAAATTGGCTTCCAGATTTCGATAAGCCCCCTGCCCGTAGTCTCCCCACAACCACCGGCCAGGTTTGTGGGGAAGAGGCCCTTCTCCCAATCAACATGAGGACAAAGCGTTTTGGGGGTGGGGGGCAGACCCCCCCACCCCAAAGCAACACCCCATGTTGAGGGCATGTTCAGGAGGGGGGCGCTCGCTTGCCCACCCCCTTTCCTGGCCTGGCTTGCTCTGATAAGGGTCTGGTGGGGGGGGCACGCCATTCTTTTTCTTTTGGTGTGTGAGTTCCCGTCAAAATCCATACTGGCTGTTTTGTTTTTTTTCACGATTCATTATTGCCGGCAAAGTTGTTTTTTTTTTTTTTAACATTCAGTTGTCAGGTGATTGGTGCGTTGTGTCACTCGGACACAGTGCACCATGGTTAAGAGCCTATGACGTATGCTCTTTACCATGTGATCAGCTTTGTCCAATCACAGCTAATCAGAGTAAACCGGAAATGCTGGTTATCGGCATTCGTCTCTTCACGCTGACCGCACATGAGGAGAGCCGGTAGGCGACATTCCTCAGCGGGGACATCTGCACAGACAATCGGGGCACTGATCATCAGTGCCTATCAATGATGCCTGTCAGTGAGGCATATTAGTGCCTCCTCATCAGTGTAGACCATCAGTGCAGCCTCATCAGCGCATATCAGTGAAGGAGAAAAATTACAAGATTTTATAACGCAAAAACAACTTTTTTTTTTTTTTTAAATCTTTGATCTTTTTTGTTTAGCAAAAAAATAAAAACCCAGTGGTGATTAAATGCCACCAAAAGAAAGCTCTGTCTCAAAAAAATTGATGAACATTTTGTTTGGGTACAGCGTTGCATGACCGCGCAATTGTCATTCAAAGTGCGGCAGCACTGAAAGCTGCAAATGGCCTGGGCAGGAATGGGGTGAAAGTGCCCTGTAGGTAAATATCCTTAAATGCGAGTGAGCCTTATGTGATAGCCATAGCCTATGTCCTATATTGGCAACTTAGGTGCAGAGATCTGGGCAGCCAAATCCCTGACAGTTGCAAGAAGCAAAAGGGTGATTCAACTGCTTCCACAAATTCTAAATGAATTATATCTGTTGAACAACCAAGGCTTAGGTGAAATACTTAAAAAGCAGAAAGTTTAACACACACTTGCTATTTTATTACCTTGGAAGTAGGATGTGAACAATTATAAAAACTACATGTTCTTTCTCTTCAGATTTAAAAAGAGAGTGTTAATACAAAACTTGGAACGATATCTTTCTGAACTGGAGTCAAATGATCTACCAAACATGGTAAACCACGTCAACAGCAGATAGCAATATTTGCATACGAAAATGCGGACCAGGGATGCGTTTGCTGTCACAGAAGAAAGAAAGAGGACATGGTGACCTCCTCCAACACCTTGCATCTCGGGGCACTTTATGGCCAGAGACAGAGTGACAACGTTTAAGAAGCTGATCTGGGCTTCAGGACTTAGTTTGAACTATGAGGCTTGTTCTGTGTGGAGGGTGCCGCCTGCTGAGCAGGCTGAAGATAACCCTTGGTGACCCTCCAACAGGTGACGATCATACTCTTTTGTCAGTTATTTTTAATGCCGTAGACAGCACTTGATGGAGCAAGAGGCAAAACAATGCTCAAGCACAGGCTACCACCCTGGTCAGAAGCAGCCAAGTGATGGTTCTCCAGCTATTAAGCTTTTAAGGTCTAGTATGTGCAGCCCATGAAAAACTGAGTTCTTCATGATGATTGACTGCTCAGGTTGAGCATACTTGGTCCTTTGTAGTTCAATAACTGGAGAACCAGCAATTGCCCGCCTATGGTCTTAGTGGTGGCCTTTTCTTGGTGCATCTTTGAGTACATGAGGTAGCTTGTCCCGTTTTCAGAATAGGCTGCTGTTTTGTATTGAGACATTAGACAGCCCTGTGACTGTATTCCCCCTGAGTCACTAAACAAACTACCTCAGACTCTCTTCTGTTTTGTCTACAGACTTTAAGAAAGTGCACCTGAGACTCCCCAGGTCCCCGACTTCTTTCATCCTGTGGGCAGGACGGAGACTCGTCAGGTGGCCTTGCACTCGCTGTGCTTTGGAAGCACTAGAAAAGGAGAACTCCTTTTTGTGTTTTTTATTTTTTTTTATGTGTACTTTTAATGTTCATAGAGGAAAAAAATATTTTGGACAGTATTGTTATTAGCTCTGTAATTTGATATTTTAACATGTATAAAGAGTTTTGGTCTTGTACATAAATATATTATATACATAAATATATAATAAAACTTTTTTTAATAAATTCTATAAAGGCTGGTTACTTTAAAAAGTATTACTTTCCTCGTCAAATTTGTTTTATTTTTTAAATCTAACAAAGATTGACAAATTGAGTACGTACAAGAATGAAGGTACAATATTCAAATAGCAATAAAGCTAAACATATCGATTTATGAACAGGATGAGTACATAACATGTAAAAATGTAATGAGTAGCACAATGAATAAACCAATAAAATATTACATCGGAAGCATTAGAAAAGTCCATCAGAAGGAAAAAAAGTAAGCTAGTCACTATTGGTTCATTTTGCAAGAACAGTAATAAGGAGAGAAATCTAATAGGTATATATTAAAAACAGAAGCGATAATGTGTTTATAAGTACCACACAATATTAAAAGAAAGAAAACAAAAAATTGGAGTAGAGAGAGGAGGGTAAAAAAAGGGGGAAGGGAATGATGTTTACAAGAGATGATGCGATCCCAAATGAATAGAAAGTATAGTCAAGGCAAATAGAGTAAAATTACCAAGGCAATAATAGTGTGTCATCAACGTCTGGAGGTAAACACTGCTTAACCCAAGGAAGCCAAAGTTTCTCAAATTGACCAATTTGATCTCTTTTGATTGCTATCATTTTAGCATGAATAAGAGCTTTATTAGGTCTGTGTATGGTTTCAGCTAGATTGAAATATTGAGTTTTCCATGCCTTAGTAATGGTTTGTTTTGTGGCTGTTAGGAGCTGTAAAAGAAGGCAAAATTGATTCTGTGTGATCCCATCAGATAGGGCTGTAGCAGGATTGGGCTGTATAGGTGTATCAAAGATTTTGGAGGCCAAGTCAAAAACTGGCTTCCAGAATTATCGGGCAATTCCACCAAATTATCAAGACTCTGAACAGCTGCGAAAACAAGCTCAAGTGTAATCAGAAGCATATTTTGATATTCTAGTGGGGACCAAATACCTATGGGTTAGCCCCTTAAAGTTTGTTTCCACAGCAACAACAGAAGAAGCAGAATTAGTGGCGGACCATATGCTAGACAATTCAGTAGCATTAAATAAGCGATTAAGGTCTAGTTCCCATTTGGCGACATATGAGGGGGACCAGTGTTAATACTAGCTAAAATTTGCTTACAGAGAAATGAAACAAGTCCTCTAGCATGAGGGTCAGAAATACATATGTGTTCAAAACGCGACATCTGGGGTAGTTGGGAGTTGGAATTGAGATTAAGTTGTAAAAAATTTTTGATTTGCAAATATCGGAACAGTTACGTATGAGGAAGTCCAAATGTATCGCACAAAGTAGGAAAAGAATGTATGGAGGAGGCAGAAACCAAATTATATAAACTGGATAAATTAACTGTATTCCATGCTTTTAAAGAATTAGGAGCGATCCAGGCAGGGTAAAAAGCGGGATTTTTAACTAAAGAAATTAGTGGTAAATGAGGAGATTGAAGGCCAGGAGACGTTTTGAATCTGCCAGATGGCTAAAGAATGTTTTGTGATAGGTTTGCGAATAAAAGTACGATCAGTTGGTCTTAACCATAACATGATAGATACTGAAATGGGGTCACAGTCAATAGACTCAATTGTTACCCATTAAGGAATTTCTTTGATTGCATGGTATTTTGGTAAATGTGGAGCATGTTAGTAAGCAGAAATATTTGGGAGTCCTAAACCTCCGCAGCATTGTGGGAGACAGAGAGTGGATTTAGAGGTTTGAGGTTTAGTTTTACCCCAGATAAAAGAGATAATTCAGCGCTGTATAAGCCATAAAAAATTAGATGGAACTGGGATGGGCAAAAAAGATATACAAACTTGGACAATATAGCTATATTACATAAATTTTGCCTATCTGGGATAGAGGACCATTGTGATAATAATTCAGTAACCTGTTTTAGTAAGTTAGCTCAGTATAAGTCAGCTATCTTAGGAGTGAGTTGTATTCCTAGGTATGAAAGTCTGAGGTGTCCAAGAGAAGGGAAGTGAATCTTTAGCAAGCGGAAGGAAGCAAGGAAACGTTGAATGCAGTCAATTTTTTGTTAACTTTTAAGCCTTTAGGACAGAGAGGAGATTAGGTGCTGTGATATGGGGAGATGACATGAAGAGTAAGATGTAATTTGCAAAAAGATATACTTTATGTTGACATCTGGCTAATTCAATACCTTTTTATGTTTGTATTAGATCTAATTAAATGGGCCAAGGGTTCAATGAGGAGTTCAAATGGGGGGGGGGAACATCCTTAACGGGTGCCTCTTCCAATAGGGAAAAGGTCTGATTTAAAACCAGCATATTTGATTAATGCGTACAGCTTGTCGTATAGAGATGAAATCCACTTCAAAAAATGCGGTCCAAACCTCCTTTTTTGAAGAATATATTGTAAGTATAGCCATGAGACAGTATCAAATGCTTTTCTTATGTCGAGCGATAAAAAACAGGCAGGTAGACATCTGGATTTAGCAACATGAGCGAGTAAAGAAGCTCTACGTATATGATCGCTTGCTTTGCGAGAGGGGATAAAGCCAACTTGATCTCAATGAACAAGTTTGGCTATTACTGGATTCAAGCGGGTCGCAAGTATTTTAGCTAAAAGTTTTTAATGTCAATATTAAGAAGTGAAATAGGACAGCAATTTGTCCAAGAGGTTGTATCAGATTTAGATTTGGGAAGCATGGAAATTATGGCCTTTAAGAATTCTGAACAAAGAGTGTCCCCTCAACAACGTTTTGAAGGCCTCACTTAGGATAGGAGATAATATATCAGAAAATTTCTTGTAGTAGGAAGCAGAAAATCCATTTGGGCCAGGATGTTTATTACGTTTTTAAAGCCTTAATAGCCACGATGACTTCTGTTGCAGAGAAGGGACACTCAAGTCGTTCACGGTGGCTTTGTGAGAATGTTGAAAGGGTAATTTGTGAAGAGGGGGAATCGGCAGTAGCATTATCAAAATTATGGTTGGGTGAATATAATTTAGCAAGATTTGAGCGGAATGTGTGTAAAATTTTCAAAGGATTACTTGTGTATGAATCCCGGTTTAGTTTAAGCCGCACAGATGTCGTAGGTTTTTGCAGTGAGCGTAAGGTTCGAGCTAATAGGGTATCTGGTTTGTTTGCTTTGATGTAATAAAGGTGTTGTGAATTATGTATTAATTTATCTGCAGAGTCCGTCGAATTCTAAGCGGGCTCTATCGAGCTTAGCTTTAGAAGCAGGGGAGGGAGAATTTTGGAATGCATCATGACACGGATTGAAGTACCTTTCTAGTTTTTGGTGAAGGAGTTTACGATCTCATTTGAGAAATGATGCTTGCCGGATAAGCGTACCTCAAATTACAGGTTTATGGCCTTCCCAAAGAGTGAGAGGGGAAATATCTGCAGAATATCTAGACAATGGGATGGGTGAGTTAGCATGGTATCATTTATGCACCAAGACTACCTGTCTCGGGATAGTGGAGGACATGGTAGTACAAACTGCACTCTGATCAGACCAGGTAAAGGGCGTAATAACTGATGATAGGATTTCTGGGGCCATGCCAACACTTAGGAAGATATGATCAATCCTAGAAAACACTTTGTGTGGATGGGAGTGATATGTAAAGCGTTTACAAGCTGGATAGACTCTTGCCATGAGCTCAAACGTGTTATGCTTAGAGATAAGCTGCTGTAATATAAACTTAGGGGAACAGGAGGAGATAGAAGGGGGAGATTTATCCAAGAAGGGAAAAAGAACTTGGTTAGAGTCTCCACTTGTGTGAATCAGTTAAATGAAAAAGAAATGATAATGGGTGTTAGGAACATAATTTGATACAATGGTTACAGCAACATCAGAAATGTGCCCAATAAGAATGAAGTAGCGGCCTTCAGGATCTTTAATTTCAGATGAAAGTACAAATGGGATTGTACAGTGAATAAGTAGAAGAACACCTCGGTGTTTAGTAGCTGCTGAGACTATAGATATACCTGTGGATAAGAGCAGCTGAAAAAACTTAGGAGTGGATTGTTCAGCAAAATGGGTCTCCTGTAAGCAAAGAATGTGGATCTTAGCTGCAGCAAATTAACAAAATAGTCAAAATGTTTAGGGGCCATATTGGTAATATAAGGAGTTGCATAATAAAAATGTTAAGTTCTGACAGTAAGATCGCATACAATTCAGTATAGGGGGTAGGAAAAAGGAAAGGCTGGAAGAAAAGGAAAGAAATTGGCTCTCGTCAAGCAGATATTACTAATTTGTAAAATATTAAAGAGCTAATCGCTCAACTGATTGGCATACTGGGGGAGCGACAATCTGTCCACCAGAGGCCAAAGAGCTACCATCAGAAGCCCACATATTAATGGGGATCCGAGGATAGCAAACTGGAGGCGCAAAAACACCACCAAAGGGAAACACTGCCAACAATAAAAAGTAATACTTAAATCGAAAATGATTCCTTTGTCCCAAAAAGTTTGGACGCTGGTATGAAATGGGTACCGGTTGTGTCTCAGTCCCAATTAGTACTTACACCACAACTATCTAGCCCATGGGACTTTTATCGAGTCACAACACCGAGGTAAAATATAAGAAAATGTATTGCATGAAATAATGCATATATTATAAAACGCATATCATTCATGTATATCATCAAATGGCATTCAGAAACCTTCAAGTTTGAAAAGACCTGACATCAACATTTGACAACTCAGCTGATGCTGTCCATCAATCAAGATAGTGCTTAGATGCTCTACGCGTTAAGCTAAATAAAAACTCGCTTTCTCAGGAGAAGCACACAGGGATATATGGTTATAGAATCTATCCAAAAACCTTCACATAGATAAAGTAATATAATTAACTAAAATCCAATGGATGAAACTTTCAAATGTATAACAGGCCAGGAGGGGGTCATCCCAGATGCACATTAGACTCTTCCCAGGTGTTGTAGAGAGACGGGGAAGATGGAAAGGACAGGTGCCAATATATGGATCTCCAGGCATCCCAACAGATCACAATGAAAGACTAGAACCAAAAATTCCAAACCGTCACATCAAAAATGCAGGTGGGAGGTGGACGGTGCATGTGTGGCTCCAGCCTTTATCACAGATCTCAAAAAGGTAATTTTTGATGTGACCGTTTGTAATTTTGTGTGATATGTGTTTTATAATGTCTGTATTTTTTCATGTAATACATTTTCTTATATTTTACCTCGGTGTGACTTGATAAAAGTCCCATGGGCTGTAGATAGTTGTGGAATTAGTTTGTGGAATAATAGTTTAAGGCTATGTAAAGAAATAAATATAGCAAACAACTCGCCTCCGGATTATTGCAGCTCACAAGTTTTAAACGTCTAGGCACATACCCACATGTTAGCTTGGAACTTTACATATAGTTCAGGCACTTGACCATCAGAACAGGTGGAACTTGCACCAACTGTTCAGCTGCTGATCAGTGGCATAATCTTTATAGACAGTTGCTGCTGTCAAAAGTGTGTGTCTTCTTTCTCCAATATGCTTGTGGTTGACATCAAAGCAGATATGCTACCAAGACTGTCAGTCAAACATTCCATAACTAACAATAATGCCCATATAACCCATCATAGATTTCTGAACAATTAAATCCATGATCCCTAGTGACCTGGCCTAACACTAAAAGAAAAACTTGGCTTTTTGTTCAGAGTAAATCATTGGTATAGAAACACCACCCACTACTCTGTATCTAAACAGAACTATGTCCAACTATAGGCCCAACTTCAAACTACTTAATGTGTGCATTTCCTCAGTGCACTCTGGTCTACTCCCACACTCTAAAGATATGATGGCAGTCTAACTGGCTTTTGTCTACATTGACCCCAGTATGTGTGTACAAATTACCCATACATACAGTGCCTTGAAAAAGTATTCACACCCCTTGAAATTTTCCACATTTTGTCATGTTACAAGCAAAAACGTAAATGTATTTTATTGGGATTTTATGTGGCAGACCAACACAAAGTGGCACATAATTGTGAGGTGGAAGGAAAATTATAAATGTTTTTTAACATTTTTTACAAATATGTGAAAAGTGTGGCGTGCATTTGTATTCAGCCCCCCTGAGTCAATACTTTGTAGAACCACCTTTCGCTGCAAATACAGCTGCAAGTCTTTTTTGGGGTATGTCTCTACCAGCTTTGCACATCTAGAGAGTGAAATTTGTGCCCATTCTTCTTTGCAAAATAACTCAGGCTCTGTCAGATTGGATGGAGAGTGTCTGTTAACAGCAATTTTCAATTCTTGCCACAGATTCTCAATTGTATTTAGGTCTAGACTTTGACTGGGCCATTCTAAAACATGAATATGCTTTGGCTGTATGTTTAGGGTCGTTGTCATGCTGGAAGGTGAACCACTGCCCCAGTCTCAAGTCTTTTGGAGACTCTAACAGGTTTTCTTCTAAGATTGCCCTGTATTTGGCTCCATTTATCTTCCCATCAACTCTGACCAGCTTCCCAGTCCCCACTGAAGAAAATCATCCCCACAACATGATGCTATCACCACCATGTTTCACGGTGGGGATGGTGTATTCAGGGTGATGTACAGTGTTAGTTTTCTGCCACATGCAGTGTTTTCCTTTTAGGCCAAAAAGTTCAATTTTGGTCACATCTGACCAGAGCACTTTCTTCCACATGTTTGTCACCCACATGGCTTCTCGCAAACTGCGAACAGGACTCCTTATGGCTTTCTTTCCACAATGGCTTTCTTCTTGCCACTCTTCCATAAAGGCCAGATTTGTGAAGTGCGTGACTAATGGTTGCCCTGTGGACAGATTCTCCCACTTGAGCTGTGGATCTCTGCAGCTCCTCCAGTGTTTACCATGGGCCTCTTGGCTGCTTCTCTGACTAATGCTCTCCTTGCCCGGCCTGTCAGTTTAGGTGGACGGCCATGTCTTGCTAGGTTTGCAATTGTGCCATACTCTTTCCATTTTCGGATGATAGATTGAACAATGCTCTGTAAGATGTTCAAAGCTTGGGATTTTTTTTTTTATAACCTAACCTTGCTTTAAACTTCTCAACAACTTTATCCCTGACCTGTCTGGTGTGTTCCTTGGCCTTCATCATGCTGTTTGTTCACTAAGGTTCTCCAACAAACCTCTGAGGGCTTCACAGAACAGCTGTATGTATTCTGAAATTAAATTACACACAAGCAGACTCTATTTACTAATTAGGTGACTTCTGAAAGCAATTGGTTCCACTAGGGTTTAGTTAGAGGTATCAGAGTAAAGGGGGCCAAGTAAAAATGCACGCTACACTTTTCAGATTTTTATTTATTAAAAAAAAATGAAAACCATTCATCATTTTTCTTTCACTTCACAATTATGTGCCACTTTGTGTTGGTCTATCACATAAAATCCCAATAAAATACATTTACGTTTTTGGTTGTAACATGACAAAATGTGGAAAATGTCAAGGGGTATGAATACTTTTTCAAGGCACTGTATTGTGTCACCATACTCTACATGCCAGTCCCACACCCAAGCAATCGGGGAGAATTGAGGAAAACCAAAACGGGGACCTATGTCATTTCATAATAATTTACTAGGAAGATTTAATCAAGTGTATCAAACGTGGTGGCCAAAGGATCGCTGGGTGTCAGATACAATAATGTACACATCAATATTTACAGTACCTTATTTTGAAGGACTTGCTTTAAAATTTGCAACTATTGCAGTAATCATGATTATCTCTAATAGAAACCAACAATTATGAGTGGACATAAAATTACCTTTTCTATAATGAATGACACGATTAGCTTGAATTCAAACTGTCATTAATAGAAAAATTTACTTTTTAAGCAGATACCAGTTGTATGTAAAACCCAAGTTTAAACCTTTAAACTAGTGTAACCTTTTCTCTTCTTGTACTGTGCACATCCTGTGGATTCTGTTTTTCAAAACGTTTGCGCACTCCAACAGTGGTTCTGCCTTACAAGTCACTACAATGATTGACAGAATATACCAAAGTACATTCTGCTAAAATCAATATAAATACACACGTGAAGCCGGAACAGCACAGGAAAATATACAGCCACATTTAGTGTAAATGTTTGGGTAAATATGTAAACCATCCCAAATCTAATACAATATTACTATTGATTAAACTAGTTTTCTCAGGTTTCAGATTTACCTTAATCAGAAGAAAAAAAACTTGAATACACATCAAGCAGCATCAAAATGATTAGCTACTCTTTTTACAATTGGTTCTAACAAAAACTGTCATTAGATTCATATAAACAAACAAAATATTATTAAACATATGGCAATGTTGATTAATGAGTGCACTCTTTTCTACCCATATTAAATGTGCTCATATTAGATATTTAATTAATTATCACCACATGGATTTACATGAACCACTTCCCGACCGCCGCACGACGATGTACGTCCTAAGTTTGAACGGGGATATCGTTGTTATGGCAGCAGCTAGCTGCCATTACCCAGGTATCCCCGTTTTCGTGCGGCGGCCGGCTTTCAGATAGAAGTGGTCCCTGCGGCGGATTCGCCGCGAGATCACTTTTATCGGTGGCGGGAGCGGGCCCTCCTGCCGCGATCCGGTGCCCTCCACCGCTTACCGGAGCCGTCGGTAGCGGCGGAGGCGATCACGTCCTTCTGTGTGGTGTGTCTGGAGACGAGTGAGGCCAAGATGGCGCTCACTCGTCTCCATGACACTGCTGGGCGGAAGCGACGTCAAAACGTCACTTCCGTCCACGCCTCTTAAAGGCATATTTTTTCAAATGTAATTTTTCTAAATGACTTTTTTTTTTTTTAAATTGCATTTTAGTGTAAATGAGATCTGAGGTCTTTTTGACCCCAGATCTCATATTTAAGAGGTCCTGCCATGCTTTTTTCTATTACAAGGGATGTTTACATTCCTTGTAATAGGAATAAAAGTGACACAATTTTTTTTTTTTTTAAACAGTGTAAAAATAAATAAAATATTGTAAAATAAATAATAAAAATAAAAAAAGAAATTTTAAAACCCCCCTGTCCCGACGAGCTCGCGCGCAGAAGCGAATGCATACGCGAGTAGCGCCTGCATATGAAAACGGTGGTCAAACCACACATGTGAGGTATCGTCGCGACCGGTAGAGCGAGAGCAATAATTCTAGCCCTAGACCTCCTCTGTAGCGCAAAATATGCAACCTGTAGAATTTTTTAAACATCGCCTATGGAGATTTTTGAGGGTAAAAGTTTGCCGCCATTCCACGAGCGGGCGCAATTTTCAAGCGTGACATGTTGGGTATCAATTTACTTGGCGTAACATTATATTTCACAATATAAAAAAAAATTGGGATAACTTTACTGTTTTATTTTTTTCTTCAAAAAAGTGATTTTTTTCCAAAAAAAGTGCGCTTATAAGACCGCTGCGCAAATACGGTGCAAAAAAAAGTATTGCAATGACCGCCATTGTATTCTCTAGGGTGTTAGAAGAAAAACCATATATAATGTTTGGGGGGTTCTAAGTAATTTTCTAGCAGAAAAACCTGTTTTAAACATGTAAATACTTAAAATCCAAAACGAGGCTGGTCCTTAAGTGGTTAAGGGACATCCATCAAATATTGTCAAAAATTTGCCATAGTTAAAATTACATTCAGGCTAACATTTATTTTGTGTTCATCACAGTGTGCACAAAGATTTTACATCACCAAATCCATATTGATTTTTCTATTTCAACCTCTTGTTTAAGCCCATACAGATCTTGGCAATCTCTAAGAACAGATCTGATTCCTTCTGTATTAACAAAAAACTTATAAAACAATCATTAGTGTTGTATTCTACAGTTTCACACTTCAATACAATTACCAAGAAGAACAATACAAAGTATGCATGCATATCTATCTACAGTGATCATCCCTGTTGTCCTATCTTATACTGTTACTCTTAGCTTGGTAATACATCTAAAGTGATGGAGAACTTGTCTAGTCAGCTACCTTGTTTAACTAACTGGCACAAAAAGGGTACAACCAGCTTTTTATCAGTGGGTGGAGCCTTCTACCTTTCCACACCCAGTAGGCTGGAATAGAGAAGTAAAGAGACAAATTATTATAATAATCATGGCAGCTTTTAGGAATTTAAAGGGTGTCGGCCATAATCCGCTATTTTTGTTCTTTGTTTTCAACTAATCCTAGAGTTCCAAAGCAAAAACTAACCATTTCAACTAGGATTTTATTTCTGCAAAAGTATTTAAAAACTTCCTTTACCTTACAAAGTTTATCACATTTAACCGTATATTACTCATTTATTAGATGTTCTGAACTGTCTAGGTTTACACAGGCACAATCATTTATAAAATATCTGTACACCGTCTGTCCTGCTCTTACAAAAACACACGCTATTACACAGTCATGTGAACAGAGGGGAGGCTGTCTCCTCCCCTCTCCTTTTACACAGGTACACAAACATGTTAAGGGAGGGAGTGAGGAATCTGGAGACAGAAGCAGGCTTTCTCAGCTTCGAGTCCCAAACACTTTCTTACACAGGATGGCCCTCAAACATTGGTAGCAAATAATCATTTAATAAAGACAATACAACAAGCATTCAACATCTTCATACAAGCAACATTTCCTCATCATTAGTTAGCTAACACAACATAAAGAGCTCAACGTATACACACATCTTATGTTACTGCAGTTTTACAATCTGAGCGGTCAGATCATCGTTTTCGATATTCAAACAAGTCTCATTGCTCTGAAACATCTGCAATCCAAAGACCAATGCTTTTTACTATTACAAGTTGAGGCTTCCTGAAGATACAACAGTTTTATTTGTATATCAGTCTCTCGCCCAATTTATCAAACAAAAAAAATCGCAAGCTAGTGTCCAGTCAAACCCTGAGTCCAAGTCATATCCCAAGATTCTGTAAATTATTAATTTCATGTCCTGTTGTGAGCACTATCTACCCCACGTGGCTCTTTTTAAATAATTTACACAGACAGTTGGCTTAGGTACGTTGGGCAGAGGTCCCTTACCATGGACTGTAGCCATCTTAAAGCAAAACACTAAATGCAACACAAATATCTACTAACAGTTTCTTAACATGCAGCAATTAAGCATTCTAAAATGGAACAGAGAATTGAGGACTTCCTGTGAATTCACAATATTATTTTTACCTAGGCTTTTTTTTGCCCCCCAAGGTTCCAAACCTCTGTTTCCGTTAAAGCTCCAAGCCTCAAAAAATCCCTGTGAGACCCAGTCTCAAATGGTTAATCTGGCTACTCCATAAAATCCCTGGGTAAAAGGGGAACAATTGGTAAAACTAAGACATATTGCTCAGCTTACCTGAACCTTTATCCCACTTCTGACACCACCTGTAAGATTCGTCTGTAGTTAATCTGTCCTCATTTCTCTATCCCCCAAGTCTGGAGAAAATAAGCTGTTTCTCACCAAAGTGTTGTAAGCGATATTGTCAAAGGTTTATTACGGCGCATTGGTAATATACAGAAAAGAGATAGGCGTCTCTTAAATCAGGATGACCAATTAAACATTACATTCTTATCAGTATAAGTATGTAAAACATAAACTAGAATAAATTAAGGTGTCTTAAACAAGTAGTTAGGGCTACAACTAACGATGATTTTCCTAATCGATTAGTCGGCCGATTATAGTTTTGATTAATTGTATAATAACCTTCGGCCGCTTGATCGTTCTTACAAGCGACGAGAGGGGACATCCCCCCCATCCAGTGCTTCTCCGGGCTCTCCCATGCCATCGGGGACCCAGAGAAAGAATCGGCAGATGCCATCGGGGACCGCCGCCAGATGACAACCATAGAGATTTCCGGTGACCAGTCATCTCTATGACCGTCGGAGGCCCGGGCATGATGTGACATCACGTCCGGGCGGCGGTTGTAAACAAAGCTACAATTGGGGCTGGTAAGCATGAGATCATTAATTTTTTTTTTCGATCTCATGCTTTCCAGCCTGGAGGAGAGATGTGGGGTCTTACTGACCCCGCATCTCTCCATAAAGAGGACCTGTCACTAACCGTTCCCATTACAAGGGATGTTTACATTGCTTGTAAAAAGAATAAAAGTGATTAAAAATATATATATATTTTATAAAGTGTAAAAAAAAATTTAACCGCCCCTGTCCCCGGTATCTCGCGCTCAGAAGCGAACGCACACGTAAGTCCCGCCCGCATACGTAAATGCCGTTCAAACCACACATGTGAGGTATCGCTGCGTCCTCTGTAACTCTTAACTGGTAACCTGTAAAAAATGTTAAAGCGTCGCCTATGGAGATTTTTAAGTACCGAAGTTTGGAGCCATTCCATGAGTGTGCGCAATTTTAAAGCGCGACATGTTGGGTATCTATTTACTCAGCGTAACATCATCTTTAACATTATACACAATAACACAATAATTGGGCTAACGTTACTGTTTTGTTATTTTTTCTTTTTTGGAAAAAAAAACAGTTTCATGAATTAACAAATGTTTGAAAAATTGTTGCACAAATACCGTGCGAGATAAAAAGTTGCAATGACTGCCATTTTATTCCCCAGGGTGTCTGCTAAAAAAAAAAAAAAAAACGTATATAATGTTTTGATTAATTTCTAGCAAAAAAAATGATTTTTACATGTAGGAGAGGAGTGCCAGAATAGGCCCAGTATGGAAGTGGTTAAAAAAATGTGGTGTATATTTTAGTTAAAGTGGAGGGCCACCCTAGAAAAAAAAATTACATTAACATTCCTAAAAAGATATAAAAAAAAAACATTTAAAAAAAAAAATTTTTTTTACTCACCAGAAACCCCTGTTGCTAGGCAGTCTTTCTAATCTGCCTCTTCCTATCCCGCGGCGCTGTTTCTTCAATTCCTCCTCCTCGGCGAGCGGCCCCGTTGTCTTCTGGGACCTGTGTGTGTCCCAGGAAACAACGGGGCCATTCACAAAGCGGCTCACGCATGCGCAGTAGGAAACGGGCAGTGAAGCCGCAAGGCTCCATTGCCTGTTTCTCTTAGTTAGGATGGCGACGCCGGCAGCCGATCCGATGGACGGCTGACATCGCAGGCTCGCTGGACAGGTAAGTGTCCTTATTAAAAGTCAGCAGCTACAGTGTTTGTAGCTGCTGACTTTTAAAAAAAATCGTCCGGAACACCTCTTTAATATGTAACTTATAAAAAAAATGTATTCTTAAATATCTCTATGGAGTGGTAAATATAAATAACCAACTATATGGTTAGGGAGAAAAATCTCTATTCCACTCTGAGAATAACAGGCAGAAGAGATATACAGTATATACTATTAGAGGTTGAATCTGTAAATATCTTCAGATTCAGATCAAATGTTTTATTTAACCGCTTGCCGATCAGCTGCCACAGTTTTACTGTGGCAGAATGGCACGGCTGGTGAAACGACGCTACCTTATGTCGCTTCTCCTTTTGGCCACTAGGGGACGCGGGCAATTTATATGCTGGTCAATTCATCGCCGCTAATCCACAGCTGACCCTTGCCAGAGATTGGAAACCAATTACGCTTTCCGAATTTAAGACCTTCCTGGGCCTATCCCTCCTCATGAGCATAACTAAAAACACTTCAACGATAATGAACTCTGTCGTCCTCGGGGTGACCCTGGATTTGATCGGCTCTACAAAATTCGGCTCCTCTTAAACCACTTCAACATTTTGCGACCTTGTTTACCCCCCATGTTGTCTACGCTAATGAGTCCCTGATTAAGTTTTCTGCCCGCTTGTCATTCAAACAGTATCTTCCCAGCAAGCATGCCAGATATGGGGTCAAGATGTATAAGCTCTGTGACAGGGCTACAGGCTATAGATATAGTTTTATGGTTTACGATGGAAGAGATAGTTACGTAGGGCCGGAGAACGGCCCAGACTACATAGGGAGTGCTGGTAAGATTGTGTGGGACTTGGTGTCATCCATATCCAGAAAGGGGTACCACATGTATGTGGACAATTATTACACAAGCGTGCCACTGTTTAGTCACTAGTTTGATCACCAAATTGGCGCATGTGACACCGTGCGATCTAATCGCTGTGGCTTTCCCCAGCGGCTTGTAGATTCCTGTCTTAGGCTGAAGGAGAGAGCCTGCTTGAGATGTAATAATTTGCTCGCTATGAAGTGGAGGGATAATAAGAATGTTTTCGTTCTGTCCTCCCTTCACGCAGACAAGACGGTCCAAATTCCTACGGTGACTGGTGTTGTGGAGAAACCCCTCTGTGTCAATGAATATAACCTTAATATGGGAGGGGTGGACCTCAACGACCAGTTGTTGGCACCGTACCTAATTGCCCGTAAGGCCAGATGCTGGCACAAAAAAGTGTCTGTATACTTAATTCAATTGGCTCTGCTGAATGCTTATGTGCTATACAAAGCTTCAACACGAACTGGATCCTTCCTTAAATTCCAGGAAGAGATCATCACAGCCCTTCTGTTATCAGACGGTGCAGTGGTCCAACTTCCCAATTCAAATGCAGTAAGCTGGCTGCATGAGAGACCGTTTACGCATGTCCTTTCTGGTACCCCTACCCAAAGAACACCCCAAAGAAGATGTTGTGTCTGTAGAAAGCACAGATATAGGCATGACACCCGCTTTTATTGTCCCCCCTGTCCTGACCAACCTGGTCTTTGCATTGGTGGCTGTTTCAAACGCTACCACACACTAGTTGAGTATTAGCGTAGGGTACAGCACTACACAGTCCTAGGCACACGTACACAGGGTCTCGAGAGATGTGATGGCCATCACATTTTGAGAGACCCTATTCTGCAACGTTCAGTTTACAGTTGTTATAAAAGTGAGAAAAAAAAACACACACACACACAAAAACACAAAAAAAATAAAAAAGCCAAAAATAGTTGTGGTTTTATTTTTCTTCTCTCTCTCTATTGTTCTCTCTCTTATGTTCGCTCTCTACTGTTCGCTCACTGTTGTTCTATATCTATCGTTCTCTCTCTGTTTTATTTTTACTATGTTTTATTGTATTTGCTTTGCAGGTATGGTATGTTATACTGTAATGTTTGTTATATTGTTAACCACCATTTGCTTAGCAGGTATGCCATTCAGCTGCAGCACGGGTTTATTTATCTTGACAGCAACAGCGTTTGCTCCCACATAAAGCCGTCGGAGGTGATTTCACCACCACAGTTAAAAAAAAAAGGGGGGGGGAATATATGCCAAAGCATGGGGGCAGGGGTGGAGGAGCGATTTGCTCCTAACATTAGGTGCGGATTGCCCCCATGCTTCGGCATATATTTTTTTAGGCACAGATTGCAATGTTTTATTTTTACTATGTTTTATTGTATTTGCTTTGCAGGTATGGTAAGTCTTACTGTTTTCTCCCACGATACATAAAGCTGTGACTCCAGTGCTGTCGGAGGTGATTTCCCACAGGCTGCATAAAAAAAGAATATTACAATGTATGCCCAACAAGGACCAGCAACGTAATGGTATGTTGCTGGACTTTGGTTATACCAGAATGATGCCTGCAGGTTTAGGTATCGTTCTTTTCAGCCAGCGGTCGGTTTTCATGTAAAAGCAATCCTAGCGGCTAATCAGAGACCAGAATGACTCCAATCATCTCTATGGCCTAAGTAACCGGAAGCTACGAGCATTTCATGACTTAGGTTTCGCTGAATATAAACAGCGCCATTGGGAAATTGGCAAAGCATTTTATCACACCTATCTTGTGGTCAGATGGTCTAATACAGTGTTTCTCACCTCCAGTCCTCAAGGCGCCCCAACAGGTCATGTTTTCAGGCTGTCCGTTATTTTGCACAGATGATTTGATCAGTTTCACTGCCTTAGTAATTACCACAGCTGTTTCATCTAAGGGAAATCCTGAAAACATGACCTGTTGGGGCACCTTGAGGACTGGAGTTGAGAAACACTGGTCTAATAGACCCCAATTTTTTCAAAAAAGTGTACCTGTCACTACCTATTGCTATCATAGGGGATATTTACATTCCCTGAGATAATTAAAATGATTAAAAAAAATGAAAAGAACAGTTTAAAAATATAATAAAAAAGCAAAATAAATCATTTAAAAAAAAAAAAGCACCCCTGTCCTCCCCGTGCTCACGTGCAAAGGTGAACGCAAGCGTCGATCTGGTGTCATGTGTAAACAGCAATTGCACCATACGTGTGAGGTATCACTGCGAAGGTCAGATCGAGGGCAGTAATTTTAGCAGTAGACCTCCTCTGTAAATCTAAAATTGTAACCTGTAAAGACTTTTAAAAATGTATGTAGTTTGACGCCACTGCACGTTTGTGCGCAATTTTAAAGCATGTCGTTTATGGTATCCATGTACTTGGCATAAGATCATCTTTTTTAGTCCATCAAACATTTGGGAAATATAGTGTGTTTTAGTGCATTACAATTTAAAAAAGTGTGTTTTTTCCCCAAAAATTGCGTTTGAAAAATCGCTGCGCAAATACTGTGTGGAAAAAAAATTGCAACACCCACCATTTTAATCTGTATGGCCTTTGCTTTAAAAAAAATCTATAATGTTTGGGGGTTCAAAGTAATTTTCTTGCAAAAAGTTTTTTTCATGTAAACAAAAAGTGTCAGAAAGGGCTTTGTGGTTAGAAGAGTGGGTGATGTGTGACATAAGCTTCTAAATGTTGTGCATAAAATGCCAGGATAGTTCAACCCCCCCAATTACCCCTTTTTGGAAAGTAGACACCTCAAGCTATTTGCTGATAGCATGTTGAGTCCATGGAATATTTTATATTTTGCCACAAGTTTCTGGAAAATTACACTTTTTTTTTGCACAAAGTTGTCACTAAATGATATATTGTTCAAACATGGCATGGTTATATGTGGAATTACACCCCAAAATACATTCTGCTGCTTCTCCTGAGTATGGGGATACCTCATGTGTGAGATTTTTTTGGCGAGCCTAGCCGCGTACAGGACCCCGAAAACCAATCACCGCCTTCAGGATTTCTAAGGGTGTAAATTTTTGTTTTCACTTGTCACTACCTATCACAGTTTTGAAAGCCATAAAATGCCAAGATAGCATAACCCCCTGTCCCCAAATGACCCCATTTTGGAAAGGGGTCATTCAAGCTATTTGATTAGAGGCATGTTGAGTCCATGGAACAGGCTTTCTAAAGGCGTAAAATTGTGATTTTACTCCTCACTACTTATGACAGTTACAGAGGCCCTAAAATGTCCAGATAGCACAAAACCCACCCAAATGACCCCATTTTGGAAAGCTGACACCCCAAGGTATTTGCTAAGAGGCATGGTGAGTATTTTGCAGATCTCATTTATTTTTAAAAATAAAGAAAAAAAAGAAATGTTTTTTTTTTTTTTTCAATTTTCAAAACTTTGTGACAAAAAGCGAGATCTGCAAAATACTCAACATGCCTCTCAGCAAATAGCTTGAAGTGTCTTCTTTCCAAAATGGGGTCATTGGGGGGGGGGGGGGGGGGGGTCATTCATGGCTTCCGAAAACTGTGATAGGTAGTGAGGAAGTGAAATCACCATTTTACGCCTTTAGAAAGCCTGAAGGCAGTGATTGGTTTTCGGGGTCCTGTACACGGCTAGGCTCCCAAAAAGTCTCACACATATGGTATCCCCATACTCAGAAGAAGCAACAGAATGTATTTTGGGGTGTCATTTCACATATGTCCATGGCATGTTTGAGTAATAGATCATTTAGTGACAACTTTGTGCAAAAAAAAAAAATACTTTTTTTGAATGAATGATTTGTAAAGCGCTGCAAATGCGAACTGAATCGCCTCAAGGCGCTGGATACATTCTCTGTTGTCAGCTTCTTAGAAAAGGAAGGTCTTTAGTTTTTTCCTGAAGGCCTGGTGGTTTGCTTCCATGCGGATGTTGGTTGGAAGCGCATTCCATAGTCGAGGTCCTTGTACTGCGAATCTTCGTTCTCCCTTTGCTTTGTAGCGGTATTTGGGAATGATAAGGAGGTTTTGGTTAGCTGATTGCAGACTGGGATTCGGTGTGTAGTGTTTTATTTTCTCACAGAGATATAGTGGAGAGTTTCCTTGTATGCATTTGTGGGTGAGGCGGAGGGTCTTGAATGTGATCCGATTCTTCACGGTCAGCTAGTGTAGGCTCTTTAGGGATGGGGAGATGGATTCCCAGGTTTTTTTCCTGTTAAGTCTTGCCGCCGTGTTTTGGATGAGTTGTAAGCCAACTCATTTTAATTTTCCCGCAACTTGAAGAAAAATATAAAATATTCCATGGACTAAATAGCTTGAAGTGTCTTCTTTCCAAAATGGGGTCATTTGGGAGGGGGGTTGTGCCATCTTGGCAATTTATGGCTTTCATAACTGTGATAGGTAGTGAGGAGTGAAATCAAAAATTTACACCCTTAGAAATCCTGAAGTCGGTGGTTGGGTTTCAGGGTCCTGTACACGGCTAGGCTCCCAAAAATCCTCACATATGAGGTATCCCCATACTCAGGAGAAGCAGCAGAATGTATTTTGGGGTGTAATTCCACATATAACAATGCCATGTGTGAGCAATATATCATTTAGTGACAACTTTGTGTAATTTATTTTTTTTTTTTGTCATTTTTCAATCACTTGTCACAAAAAAATAAAATATTCAATGGGCTCAACATGCCTCTCAGCAATTTCCTTGGGGTGTCTACTTTCCAAAATGGGGTCATTTGGGGGGGGGGGGTTGTACTGCCCTGCCATTTTAGCACCTCAAGAAATGAGATAGGTATAAACTAAAAGCTGCGTAATTACAGAAAATGTACCCTAGTTTGTAGGTGCTATAACTTTTGCGCAAACCAATAAATATACGCTTATTGACATTTTTTTTAACCAAAGACGTGGCTTAATACATTTTGGCCTAACTATTTTCATTATTGATTGATTAGTTGTTTCGGCCCTACAAGTAGTATCCATTTACAGAGAAATGAAACTAGAAACTTACACATCTAAAATGGAGGCATTAAACAAAATGGATGCCAATTTAAAGATATATGTTTGTATTTAACAAACCTTTTAATTTAGGATAGTAAAGCTGTCAGATGTTTGATTAATCTGTAGTGTCAAAGTTCAGGAATCTCGTGGTACCTGCCACTTGCCAACTCTCATCACACCCCCATTCATCTGATGAACTGAGCCTAGGCAAGACACGCTGCATGTTGGATTGGACCTGAAGTTAGCAGATCGAAAAGCCCTACAGCAATCTCTGTTCATCCTGTATCCTCTTATGTCCATGTAAATCCATGCCTGTAAAGCAGAAAAAAGGTATTTTGTAGTGCACTGATCATATAAGGATTGCTCCTCTCTGTACAGTTGGCTATTTTGGTCTCTTGAAGAAAAATTTCTGCTTGGCTTTTACATATTGCATCTGAGACACCACTCTTGTCTGTAGTTTAATGCCGCGTACACACGGTTGGACTTTTCAGCTACAAAAGTCCGACAGCCTGTCCAACAGACTTCCGGAAGACTTTCGGCAGACTTGCGGCGGACTTGTGGCAGACTTTCTAACGAACGGACTTGCCTACACACGACCACACAAAAGTCCGACGGATTCGTACGTGATGATGTACACCAGACTAAAATAAGGAAGTTGATAGCCAGTAGCCAATAGCTGCCCTAGCGTGGGTTTTTGTCCGTTGGACTAGCACACAGACGAGCGGATTTCGGGGTCCGTCGTAGTTACGACGTAAAGATTTGAAGCATGTTTCAAATCTAAAGTACGTCGGATTTGAGGCTAAAAAAGTACGTTGAAAGTCCGGAGAAGCCCACACACGATCGGATTACCAGCCAGCTTTAGTCCGTCAGCGTCCGTTGGACTTTTGTAGACGAAAAGTCCGACCGTGTGTACGCGGCATAAGAGTATTGGCATTTGTTGTGGATGGGTCAGCTATATATGCTTGTTCTGAAGAGGATAGTTCTATGATTGCTTTATCTAAGGCTTCCGCGGAGTTTGTTTTAATCTGATTAATGCGTGAGGTCAGGACAGCTCGGACATGCAACTTAAACGTATCCCACACTACTGGCGCGGGAGCAGAATGTTCATTGTCCGTAAAAAAACGAGTCCATTCCACCTCAAGCATATCATCTTCTGGCAGCAAGGACAACCAAAATGGGTTTAAGCGCCAGGTCCGCTTCTGCTTGGCTAGGGGCACGCTGAGAGTAAT
The DNA here is from genome assembly GCA_037952925.1 of Lithobates clamitans. Taxonomy (NCBI): domain Eukaryota; kingdom Metazoa; phylum Chordata; class Amphibia; order Anura; family Ranidae; genus Lithobates; species Lithobates clamitans. Next base: position 2,203,239 of record JBBGZY010001185.1, on the reverse strand, counting down.
TGAGTAAAGGCTATGATCAGACAACAGCCTAGGTCCAAAGGACACTGTCAATAGTCTAGGTAAAAGTTGTTTAGATGTCAGAATGAAATCTATTCGGGACATCAAGTTATGTGTGGAGGAGAAACATAAATAAGCCTTGGTATGTGGAAATTTATGTCTCCATGTATCAATTAGATGAATGGATGAGGTTATTTTATGTAGTTTAGTGTCATTTGTCCTCATTGCAGCTACTGTCGGTGGGCGAAGTCCGTCTAGGGCATCATTCATTGTGGAATTAAAGTCCCCCATCCATACTGCTTGCACTGTGGGGTATCTTGCCATGAAGGAAACACCCTCTAGTATTATAGTAATAGCAAATGGAGGAGGGACATAGAAAGCTAAGATTAGAAAGGGTTCTCCGTATAGTTTAGCAGATATAAAAACATATCTGCCCTGAGGGTCTATGCATATCTCTCCTGGCTCAAAGTGTATGGATTTTGCAATTAAAATAGATACACCTCTTGAATGGGATGTAAACGTCGAATGAAATGCCCATCCTACCCAGGGGCGACGTAGGGCCATCTGTAGCTTGCCATCTATATGGGTCTCCACCAATGCTATCACATCAGCCCTCTGTTTCTTAAGGAATGTGAAGGTTGCCGACCTCTTAAGCGGTTCACGCAAGCCCCTCACATTCCAAGTAAGGAACTTTATAGACACCATATGGAGTTCTCACAGATCATTTTCAGTATTAGGGTGTGTATCCTGAGTCCTACCGGTACCTTTATACAAGCATTATGTATGTATATGTACAGTACTACAAAATATAACAGCAGAGGCAAATTTTCAATATTATTCGAAAAACTATATTGATTCAAAGAGTGTAAACATAGTACTTCTTGCATTTTAAAAAGTAACTTAAACATTTTCCCTCCCCTCTCCCTCCCAGCCCTGCACTGACCCCAACCTGTGCGGGCATACTTCCCAAACAAAACTGAAATTGAAATCCGGGAAAAAACAGTCAGCTTCATCAGAAAAAAAAGAAAAAACCAGGGTAGCCATTGGGTTTTAGAACCCGGGGTAAACATATCCCACAAAATCATATGTAAAGAAAATAGTACCATGTGTTCTCTGGGATAGATAAATGCGTGTAGTTGTAGTTGAACGGCTTCATTCCAGGTTCGGTGACTGATTTCCCTAAAGGTGCGTGGGGCAAAGTCACGCTGCACCATACATATGTTCTGTAGGACTACTGCTGACCCGAGGCTCCGGTCATCAAAATAATAAATGATAGTATATAGTTTCTCCTGAGGTATTAAGAGCAAAGTCTCTCATGTTGTAGAAAAATAGGTCTACGGTCCCCTGCCGCAATCCACGGCCATGTGCTGTGTGTATTGGGTTATTCATTCTCTTTCCTGTTCTCGGCGCTCCAGCCAGGCGATGGTATCTCCAGGGGTTTCAAAGAAAACGGCTCGGCCATCATCCTCCACACGAAGACGTGCGGGAAATAACATTGAGTATTTAAGATTTTTGATGCGTAAGCGCCTCTTGGCTTCGGTGAAGTTTTGTCTGCGCTTCTGTACTTCAGTGGAAAAATCAGGGAAGATGGCTACCTTGACATTGTCAATAGGTATATTACCCTTCAACCTTGCCATGCGCAGCGTTGCGTCACGGTCTTTGTAATTTAGCAATTTGGCGATAAATGTTCGTGGTGGAGCACCCTGTGGTGGTGGCCTAGCGGGCATACGATGTGCTCTTTCGACAGCAAACGTGGGCGAAAAGGCCTCCCTGCCATACGTTGTAATTAGCAATTGTTCCAGGAATGTGGTGGGGTCTTTCCCCTCTGTCCCCTCCGGTAGGCCAATGAAGCGGAGGTTGCACCTGCGAAGCCTGTTCTCCATGTCATCCTGCTTTGTCAGGAGTTGATTAATCTGGTATTGCATGCGTTCAGAGGTAGTCTGTAATGGCGGGATCGCATCCTCCACCTCTCCTAGTCTGGTCTCAGATGTCTTAACTCGCTCCTTAAGCTTATGCAGGTCTTGTCGGACCAGGGAGACATCTACCTTCACCTCTTCAATTTTGGTCGTGAGGGCGGCCTGGAGTGCAGAGATGGCTTCCAGCACTCTATCTGTGTCTGCGCCCGCCACCTCCCTCCCCCCTGACGCGGCGCCGCCATCCTCCCCCCTGACGCGGCGCCGCCATCCTCCCCCAGGCTGTCTTTATCCTGTCGGCGGTACTTATCAAGTTTGGCAGCTGCGTCGGTCTTGGGTTTCGTCGGAGCCATGACTGTTAACAAGAGGGGGCAGATGCAGCTGACTGAGCGGTTGCGGAGTTGGTATAGAGGGTAAGCTGTGGGAGTTTGGAGGTCAAGATCAACAGGATAGTCCCCACACAATTCGTCCAGGATAGGTCTTCAGTCCCCGTTCACCCCCAATGGGCCCGAGTACCCCTAGCAGGTTTGGGTAGGGACAATGCTTTGGCAGGCAAGGGCACTGGGATTATCAGCTGGGGTTCAGGTCAGTCAGAGGAAAAATGGAAGGGTCAGGAGTGTCCAATATAGAGTAGCAAAGTGGATGCCACTCACCTGGAGGATGTGTAGGTCTGAGTACTGTGATGTCCCTGGAGGAGTTGCAGGGGGCAGTAGGTGGGTTAGATTATCCACTGTGTTGGATGCAGAGTCCAGGAAGGGAGGATGTGTTGCTGGTAAAGAGGCCGGGAGCACCAAGATGGCCGCCGAGACTAGGCCCGGACCACGGCCCGGATTTGGGGTTGTCACTGTGTGGGGGGGCCCTGTTCAGTTCAGGCTCCCAGTCAGGATCAGATGCAGCCGGATCAGCTTCTGGTGGAGGAGCCAGGCATTAGAGGGGCCAGAACACAGCACCTCCAGAGAGGCAGGGAGGAGCAAGATGGCCGCCGGAGCTCCGGACCAGGCCGAAGCCGCGGCCTAAATTTAAGAGCGCCGCCGCACCAAAGGGTACCGTTCCACCTGATCTCCCAATCGGAAGCCCGCTGGGCTGGGACCGCGTTCGGCAGGAGCTCCAGATACCAGGGAGGCCGGGGAGGAGTATAGAAGAGGCGGCCGAGTGGAGCAAGACGGCCGCCGGCATCGACTAGGCCGAAGCCGCGGCCTGTAGTTGTGGCTGTGGCCGCGGAGGAGCGCCGTGCCGCTCGGAACTCCCGTACGACCAGAGGACCGCTGAAATAGGTCTGTATATGGGTAGAGACCTCAGGAGGTATGTCAGGTTGCTGGAGGAGATTGCTGATGGGCAGGATTAATGGGGATGCAGGAGTATTGGACGGAGCTCGGGTCTTCCACGTCCTACTCCATGCTGTAGCAGGCCACGCCCCAGGTCTCTTCTATTTTTAAACAAGAAACTTGATGAAGGAAGGACTTTTTCATATTAAAAAAAAATGTATGGGAATTTTTTTTGTTATAAGAATCATTGCCATCACTGGCTGTAAGACTGAGAACCGAGCTGACCGCTCGGTTCTCAGCTTTGTACACAGAGAGCTGGTGACTGTCATTCACTGCTGTCTGCTCTGCCCCCCATCCACCCCACGCTCACTGGAGCATTGGGCTGTGGAGGTGGCTCCCTGAGAAGCTGAGTGAGGTGCCGGTCCAGGGTTGTGGGTGGATCCCGACCATATTGTTGCGATCTTGCCCCAGCCTGGACCAGCTCTGTGACGTCAGCCAACAGCGAGCTTCAGCCCGCTGTCAGCTGAAAATGGGTCACTGGAGTCCAGAATGAACTGAGTTCCACAGGAAAAGTACAGCCAAACGAGCTAACCACTTCAGCCCCGGAAGATTTGGCTGGCAGGCCATTTTTTGCGATACGGCACTACATCGCTTTAATTGACATTGCGCAGTCGTGCGTTGCTGTACCCAAACAAAATTTATGTCCTTTTTTCCCACAAATAGAGCTTTCTTTTGGTGGTATTTGATCACCTCAGCGGTTTTTATTTTTTGCACTATAAACAAAAGAAGAGCGACAATTTTGAAAAAAACACTATCTTTTACTTTTTGCTATAATAAATATCCCAATTTTTTTTTTACAAAAAACTAATTTTTTCCTCAGTTTAGGCCGATGTGTATTCTACATATTTTTGGTTAAAAAAATCGCAATAAGCGTATATTGATTGGTTTGCGCAAAAGTTATAGCGTCTACAAAATAGGAGATTTATGGCATTTTTATTTATTTATTTTTTTACTAGTAATGGTGGCGATCTGCGATTTTTATCGGGACTGCGATATTGCGGCAGACACTTTTGACACATTTTTGGGACCATTGACAATTATACAGCGATCAGTGCTATAAAAAATTACTGTATAAATGTCACTAGCAGGGAAGGGGTTAACACTAGGGGACAATCAAGGGGTTAACTATGTTCCCTAGGCAGGGCTGGACTGGGACAAAAATTTGGCCCTGGACTTCCTCATGACCGGCCCACTTTAATTTTGAGTGTCCCCAACAGTGCCCCCCTTACATCAGAATGTCCCCAATAGCATCCCCCTTACATCAGAGTCCCCACCAGCAGCCCCCTTCACATTAGTGTGTCCTCCCTCTCCTCCCCCTCCTACATGTACTCACAGTTTTGAAGGCAGCTTCTCGTTCCTCTCTCCAGTCATGTGATAACAAGTGATAGGGGAGAGAGGAAGGAGTGTCTACCGTTGGTCTATCTCCCCCTGCAGGCTGGAGGGAGCAGAAAGCCTAATGCTCTCTCCAGCATATGACGGAAGCTGCTCCTCCTGACAGGAGTGAAATTGCTATCACTGTCAGAGAGGAGCGGCTCCAGGACTGCACCTGACCGGCCCACTGAGCCATCGGCCCACCGGGAATCTCCCGGTAGTCCCGATGGGCAGTACATGCCTGTCCCTAGGTGTGTTCTAACTGTAGGGGGGATGGGACTGTCTAGGAGGCGACAGAGATCGGTGTTCATACTTGGTATGAACACACGATCTTTCTCTACTCCCCTGAAAGAACCGGGATTTGTGTGTTTACACACACAGATCCCGGTTCTCGCTCTGTCACGAGCAATCGCGGGTCATCGCGCCCGCCGGGCACTTTCATCGGCTCCGGGCACACGCGCGCTCCTAGTGTCCAAGAGGAAAAGCGACACAAGGTAATGTCGATTTGCCCAGCCGAGCCAACCTGCCGCAGTAAAACTGCGGCGGCTGGTCCGGAAGTGGTTAAGCAGCATTTTGAATACAGAGACCAGAAGAGGCAATCAGATATGCTGCCTTAGACACATTAACTGTCAATAATACAAACTCCTATCTACTTGGTATCTTATTAAGGGCTCTTTCACACTGACGATCCGTATGTCCGTTTTTCATCCTTTTGTTTTCGGATGAAAATTGGACATACACGTTTCCCTGTGGAGCGTCGGATGTCAGCGGTGACATGTCCACTGACATCCGACCCGCTCCGATCCGAAAAGTGTAACGGAGGAAAACCCTACTTTTCCATACGTTTTCGGATCGGGTTACGACGGACACTACGGTCCGTCGTCATCCGATCCCCCACAGTGTGCAGAGACAGACCTGTCATCTTCCTGCTCAGAGGGGATCGGCGGAGCGATCCCCGCTGAGCATGCGGATGTTCACAGGGCGGATCAGTGATCACTGATCCGCCCCGTGTGAAAGAGCCCTAACTTGTTAGGAAATGTATACTAAAGGGATCAGGGGATGTAGTTTTATGAAATATGTGTTTCTATGAATGTTATCCCCTGTGACCTCTATCTCCCTAGATAGGGTAGAAGGTTTGTGACCTAGAAGCAGCAAGGTTCCCTTTTTTTATCTTCACAATCTAGGATTGTGTTGTCTGCATTTGTGGTTTATAAAAACTGTAAACCAGCCAACCAGTTCCATAGTAACCAGCCAGTATTCTTTATTCTAATGTAGAATATGAATGCTTGCTGTGGGAAATTCCACCTTTTGTAAATAATACATGAGTGTAGAGGTCACAGTGCTGTGGTAGTCATGCTGGTTAGCACTCTGCTCAGTGCTGGTGTTCTGTCAAAATATCCAACTTATCAGAAACTCCAACTACCTAACTTCCGGTTTCTTTAACCCTTTCGCTGCCAGGCCATGTGCTCCATTTTGTACACTCAGGTGGCCAGACCATTTTGCAATTTTTTCTTTGCTTTTTTATTTTTCACTTATAGTTTTCAGAGTTTGTGAAAGACCCCCCAAACCATATATTTTCTGAAAGCACATGATCAGTAGAATAAAAAGAAGGTGCTACTGATTTTTTTAGACCTCGCGGTATTTGCACAAATGTTTATCAAACCAATATATTTGCAAAAAATACACTAAAACCATTATTAACAGATAAAAACACAGCTAATTTTACAAAATTCCAGCTAAATCCCTACTAAATATAAAAGCTTAACCTGTATGGAGTTAATAAATAACAACTATTTGTAAATCTTAAATTGCGCCTTTTTGCAAAAGGCGAATGGTGAAAAACGAACGTTCCCAAAAATTTCTCTAAAAATCTGGAGGTTTTTATTTTTCACTTGCAGCTTTCAGAATTTGTGAAAGACCCCTAAACCATATATTTTCTGAAAGCATAGGACCAGTAGAATAAAAAGAAGGTGCTATTGATTTTTAAGGCCCCACGATATTTGGGCAAATGTTTACCAAAGCAATATTTTCGCTAAAAATACACTAATAGTGGATTCGTACCTGACAAAATGTACAAAATTCCTAGTAAATATAAAAGTTAAAACTGTATTGAGTTAATAATAAAAAATATTTGTACATTTTAAATTGCACTTTTTTGTGAAATGGTAAACACTGAAGGTACGCAAAACTGCAAATAACAACAATTTACTCTAAAAGTCCGGAGGTTAACATTTTTCTCTTAGAGCTTTCAGAATTTGAAAAGACCCATCAGATTAGACATTTTCTAAAAGCACATGACCTGTAGATTTAAAAAAAAGTGCTACAGATTTTTTGGGCCCGCAATAATTTCGCAAATGTTCATCATATCGCTATTTTTACTAAAAATACACTAAAATTCTTAATATTGGACATTAACACAACGTAACTTACAAAATTCCTGCTAAATTAGTACTAAAGCATCGTTCACATGTAGCATACTAAAGTGTATGCCCATGGAGGGCCATGTTTACCTGCACAGGGATGCACAGCTGTTCCGTGCATCCCTATACAGGCAGTCCCATTTATGTAAATTGCACAGGCATAGCTGCTTTTCCTAATTTGACATCTGTGTGGGTGTGGGTATATGACCCCGAACGCAGACAGTGTGAGCTCAGGGACATGCATGTGGACCTACATGGATGTAAAATTGGGAGCAACGGCTCTGTTCGTGCAGTTGCTACATCCCAAATGCCATCAATGGGACGGCCTGCACAGAGATGCATGGAACACCTGTGCATCCCTGTAAAGGTACGCTGTGTATGCCCTGTGTGAACAAGACCTTAGGCCCCTTTCACACAAGCAGACCGATCTGTCTGTCCATTTTTCAGGTGGGCCCAATCGGACTACCTATTGTTCTCTACGGAGAGACTGATGTAACTGGACATGTGTCTGTCTACACCCGTCTGCATCAGATCTGATCCAGTCCAGTCCGCTAAAACCAAACGGATGGGGATTCCATTCCCAATCCATCTAGCGGATCGGATGGTATCTGATGGAAATAGACAGGCGGTCCGTTTACATTCGACCACCCCATAGAAAATAGCGAGCTGTGTCCGTGTCCGCTCTGCATCAGTGGAGCGGACACAGACTTGTCATCCGCCTGCTCAGCAGGCATCAGGGATGTGAAAGGGGTCTTACCAGGAACGGCCGATCCTGTAGGGGTGCAGGGGCGCCACTCCTCTGCAGGGCGCCGGACTCATATGTTTGATTCATTTTTTTTTTTTTTTCAAGCCACATGATTTGATCCTGAGGCTGTAATTGGCTTAAAAAATGTTGGGCTCGGGGCGCAGAGCATTGCACCCTGAACCCACCCACTTGTGACAATAGCCAATTAATATTTGCTATGATCTTCCAGCTTCTTCTGAGGAAGCCAAGGAGGGGTGAGTGTGGGGGAAGACCGTCGCTGTGGAGGGGTGAGTGCGGGGGAGAGACCGCCATCACCGTGGAGAGGCTGGGGGGGGGAGTTTGCCCGCAGAAAAGTCACTGGGTTGGGTCTTACTAGGGTCACTGGGTTGGGTCTTACTAAGGTTGTTTTTTTGTTTTTGTTTTTTACTTTTTTATTTTTTTTTATAGTTATATTTTTGTTTTATTTTTTTAGGGGGGTCTTTGGTGAGATATCAGAGGTCTAAACAGACCCCCATATCTCTTTATTTTTTGAGACAGAGAAAGGGACTGAAGATAGTCCTTTTCTCTGTATCACTTTACTTGAATGAATAAGGAAACTTTATAGAGATTCCATTCGTTCATAAACTGACAGTCTGATGCATAGTAACACTCGTGGTTACTATTATCAGATGTCAGTTGGCATATAGGAGCGATCATAGTGATTGCTGCATGCGCCCAGGGTGATACACTGAGGGGGGTGGTAAACACTTGTTTACCAAGCCCAAACATGACCCGCACCGCTCCCCCTGCCATGTCAGATTGCCGAAGCAGAAGCTGCAGGCTGCGGGAGGGAAGGGAAGATGCCACTCCCAGCATAGATGGATCAGAATGCGGGGGACCAGTATGGGGGGTGATTGGGGGGACACATCTGGACCCCTCAAGCCCCCATGCAGCACCTGAAGCCGGCAGGAGCCACAGAGGAGAGATGAAGACTTAAGATGGTAGCTGCAGGGATCCAATTTGCTGGGGGGGTCAGATTGGGTGGAGGGGGGTACACAGTGCTGGGGGTGAGGAAGGGGGATGAAGGGGATAGGAAAGGATAGTGGGGGAAGTAGTTTTAGGTGGAAGGGAGCGGCGGGGGTGGAGAGGCATGGGACAGGGAAGAGGCGGCATGGAGGGGGAGGGGGGCGTTCACATTTAGGGTTAATAACTGATCAGCGAGTTGTAATTTGCCGATCAGAGTTATAGAATTGTTCAGCAGAGTCTGCTGAACATTTCTACTATAAGTTTATGGTCATTGAAGTGACCATGAGCTTATAGGAGAGAGAGAAAAGACTTGGCCACCCGGGGGCAGTGTTGTAGGTCTGTACGCCATACGGACCTGGCAGCGAAAGGATTAAACCATCAGTAATTGGAGATTTTGCCAAATTGCTGTTTGGACACAACACTGGCAACCAAATACAGTCCGATGCATGATATTATAAGCGGAGATTGTTACTCCGCACAGATACTAGCCAACAAATTGGCCACCACCGAGGCAGCGACAACTTTGTCCTCGTTAACCACTGTGCTGTCAAAACAGCTATATCTTCCTGTACCGGACTGTATTCCGTTGCTGGTGTTGTGTCCAAACATCAATTCGTCAAAATCTCCAATTACTGATGGTTTAAATAAACTGGAAGTGACGTGGTTGGAGTTTTTGACGGATTGGAGAGTTTGACAGAACATGGGATGCCACATGCTGTGTTTTTGACTCATTCAACCAATAAGCAAAAGTCTAAATGGGAAACAATGCTGTGTGTGTATAACGTTCAACATCTCCAAAATTGTTATTTACAGAAGTCACCTGATGTATGTGTTTTTTTTTTTTTTACTGGTGTAACAAAATACAGAAATTTGGTATAGGGTCAGTTGAATTCACCATATTGCTTTTCTTTTCTATTTTTTTTTTTTTTAACTAATGTTTATTAGCCACTTGACCTCCGGAAGGTTTTACCCCCTACTTGACCAGGCTTTTTTTTCTATTCGTGCAATTGCCAGTTAAAGCGGAGTTCCTCCAAAAAATGAAACTTCCGCTTTAAGTGATGGTGACCCCCTGACATGCCACTTTTGGCATGTCATTTTTCTGGGGGCCTCCCCTGGCGCCGGAAGGAAGATCACATCTCCCCCTCCCTTCCTGCAATCTTCTGGGACACATCACAGGTCCCAGAAGATTGGCGGACCATTCGCAGTGCAGCTTGCGCATGCGCAGTCCACGCCCGGCTGTGAAGCCACAGTCGGGTGCCCACAGTTAGAATGCCGGCACTGCGAAGAGGAGGGGGAGAGGAGTGAGGCTTTGTACGCCCGCATCGCTGGACCATGGGACAGCTGAGTGTCTGATTATTAAAAGTCAGCAGCTACACTTTTTGGTGGTATTTGACCACCACTGGGTTTTTTATTTTTTGCGATATAAACAAAAACATCTTTATAAATATAAGCCAAAATGTATTCTGCTACACGTCTTTGGTGAAATAAAAATCCCAATAAGTGTGTATTAATTGGTTTGTGTGAAAGTTTTTAAACTGTCTACAAACTATGCTGTGTATATATCTGAAAATTGATCAATCCTGATGTACTGACATACATCATTTCTTGAGACCCTTAACCACTTAACAACCGGCCCACAGCCAAATGGCGGCTACAGGGCGGTTGCTTAACTCTGGGAGGGCGTCCAGGGACGTCCTCCCAGAATTCGGCTCTCACGCGCCCCCTAGGGCGCGCACTCGAGAGCTGATCGCGGCCGTTTACCATGTGATCGCGCCGTCAAATGACGGCGCGATCACATGTAAACAAACCGGCGTCATCTGATGACGCTGGTTCCTCTCCTCCCCTCCTGTGTACCGATCGGTACACTGTGAGCGGAGAGGGGGATGGATGGATGGTAACAGCGTTGTGGGCTGCATCTGTAGTGCCCACAGCGCTGCACAGAGACATCCAGCCAGCCATCCATCCATGCTCAGCCATCCCTCACTGCTCTGCCATACCCTGCAATGCCCCGCAATACTCTGCCATACCCCGCAATGCCCCGAAATACCCCGCAATGCCCCGAAATACCCCGCAATACTCTGCAATGCCCCGAAATACCCCGCAATACTCTGCCATACCCTGCAATACTCTGCCATACCCTGCAATACCCCAAAATACCCCGCAATACTCTGCCATACCCTGAAATACCCCGCAATACTCTGCCATACCCTGCAATACCCCGCAATACTCTGCCATACCCTGAAATACCCCGCAATACTCTGCCATACCCTGCAATGCCCCGCAATACTCTGCCATACCCCGCAATACTCTGCCATACCCTGCAATGTCCCGAAATACCCCGCAATACTCTGCCATACCCTGCAATGTCCCGAAATACCCCGCAATACTCTGCAATACCCCACAATACTCTGCCATACCCTGCAATGCCCCGAAATACCCCGCAATACTCTGCCATACCCTGCAATACCCCGCAATACTCTGCCATACCCCGCAATGCCCCGAAATACCCTGCAATACTCTGCCATACTCTGCAATACCCCGCAATACTCTGCAATACCCCACAATACTCTGCCATACCCCGCAATACCCCGAAATATCCCGCAATACCCAGTCATACTCGGCGATACTCTGCAATACCCAGCCATGCTCAGCCATGCTCAGCCATACCCTGCCATGCTCAGCCATACCCAGCCTCTGTATGTGGCCAGGCTGTGGAAGTCTCACACATGTGGTATCGCCGTACTCAGGAGGAGTAGGAGAATCTATTTTGGGGTGTCATTTTTGGTATGTACATGTTATGTGTTAGAAATATTGTATAAATGGACAACTTTGTGTTAAAAAAAAAAGCGTTTTAACCACTTCCCGCCTTCCGTCATACGACGTCCTTGACTTTGTGCGGGGATATCTGAATGATGGGTGCAGCTACAGGCATCATTCAGATATCATCTTTTTCAGCCGGCAATTCCCTACACCATAGGAACGATCATAGCGGCTGCTTGATCGTTCTTACGGGAGGCGAGAGGGGACGTCCCCCCCTCCCGCCGCCCTCCGGTGCTTCTACCGACTCACCGTTACGATCGAAGCCAGGATCTTTTTTTTTTTTTTTTTTTTTTTTATTTCAGGCACAGCCTAGAGGTGAGATGTGGGGTCTTATTGACCCCATATCTCACTGTAAAGAGGACCTGTCATGCCATATTCCTATTACAAGGGATGTTTACATTCCTTGTAATAGGAATAAAAGTGATCAAAAAAATTTTGGGGGGGGGGCAAAGTGTCAAGCTAAAATAAATAAAGTAAAATGAACAATAAAAAAAAAAAAAATTTTAAAGCGCCCCTGTCCGTGTGCTCGCATGCAGAAGCGAACGCATACGTAAGTCCCGCCCACATATGAAAACGGTGTTCAAACCACACATGTGAGGTATCGCTGCGATCGGTAGAGCGAGAGCAATAATTTTGGCTCTAGACCTCCTCTGTAACTCAAAATTTGTAACCAGTAAAAAATTTTAAAGCGTCGCCTATGGGGATTTTTAAGTAGCGAAGTTTGGCGCCATTCCACAAGCGTGTGCAATTTTGAAAGGTGACATGTTAGGTATCTATTTACTCGGTGTAACTTCATCTTTCATATTATGCAAAAACATTGGGCTAACCTTACTGCTTTGGTTTTTTTTAAGCAAAAAACTGTTTTTTTTTCCAAAAAAAAACGCGTTCGAAAAATTGCTGCGCAAATATCGTGCGAGATAAAAAGTTGCAATGACCGCTATTGTATTCTCTAGGGTCTTTGCTAAAAAAAACATATATAATGTTTTGGGGTTCTATGTAATTTTCTAGCAAATAAATGATGATTTTTACATGTAGGAGAGAAATGTCAGAATTGGCCTGGGTGCTCCAGAACGCCTGAAGGTGCTCCCCTGCATGTTGGGCCTCTGTATGTGGCCACGCTGTGTAAAAGTCTCACACATGTGGTATCGCCGTACTCGGGGGTAATAGCAGAATGTGTTTTGGGGTGTAATTTGTGGTATGCATATGCTGTGTGTGAGAAATAACCTGCTAATATGACAATTTTGTGGAAAAAAAACGAAAAAAAAAACTTGATTTTGCAAAGAATTGTGGGAAAAAATGACAACTTCAAAAAACTCACCATGCATCTTTCTAAATACCTTGGAATGTCTTCTTTCCAAAAAGGGGTAATTTGGGGGGTATTTGTACTTTTCTGGCATGTTAGGGTCTCAAGAAATGAGATAGGCCATCAGTACTTCAGGTGTGATCAATTTTCAGATATTCGCACCATAGCTTGTGGACGCTATAACTTTCACAAAGACCAAATAATATACACTAATTTGGGTTATTTTTACCAAAGATATGTAGCGGTATAAATTTTGGCCAAAATATATGAAGAAAAATTACTAATGGGCACTAATGAGGCAAGGACTGTGTCAGTAGTTTTTTAATTTTATTTTTTACAATTTATTTTTTACAATTTATATAATTTTTTTTTTTACAATGCTTTTTTTTTGGGGGGGGGGTGGACAGTTAGTGTCAGTGTTTTTTTATTTTATTTTTTATTATTTTTACAATTTTACTTTAGGATATTTAATCATTACAATGTTTCCTTTTTTTTATTCAACCCTGTTGGGGGGTAGAGGGGCTTTTCAGGGGTCTAAACAGCCCCCTGACATCTTCCCTTTGAGACATGGAAAGGGACTGAGGATAGAGATTCCCCAGTCCCTTTCTCAGCAGCCTCAGATGCACTGAACATGAATGGACAGGAGACAGCGGCACCTCTCTCCATTCATAAACTGAATGGAGCCGTTTATGATGGACATTTGCTGGTGCTGATGGACCATTTACGATGCTCAGTTATGAATGAACAGTCAGTGATCACTGACTCTGTTCATTCAGAAAAGGAAGAAGACGGTAAATGACATATTTACTGGCTCCCTCCTCCGCTCTCCATCCTGAAAGATCTGGGACGAGGGGGACCAGAGGAGCACAGAGGAGGACACAAAGGGGAGCCGGAGGAGGATACAGGGGACACTCAGGAACGATCGTCGCGGCGGTGGGGGAAGTTATAATTACCAATCTCCCTGTGTGGCTTTCAATAAAGCAGCTGAAAACTGGGGGGGGGTGGCTTGGAGCGGCTGTCAGCTGTTTTATTGAAAGCTACACAGAGGGATCGGTGATTATTATTATACAGGATTATATAGCGCCAACAGTTTACAACATGGGGGCAGACAGTACAATTACAATACAATACAATTCGATACAGGAGGGATCAGAGGGCCTTGCTCGTTAGAGCTTACAATCTAGAGGGGAGGGTCAAGTGGAACAAAAGGTAATAGCTGTAGGGGATGAGCTGATGGAGAAAATGAAAATACAGTTGTTAGGTGTGAGTAGGATAGGCTTCTCTGAAGACCAGGTTTTTCAGGGATCATCTGAAAGCTAATAGAGTAGGAGATAATCGGACAGATTGGGGTAAGGAGTTCCATAGGATTGGAGTGGGTTATTTTGGATTAGAACTTCCCATGCCACCGCACCAATCATCCCTGAGTGTCCAGGTATCGGACTAGGCATCGGGAGCATTTGCAGGAGTACAAGTACTCCTACAAATACTCAGTATTGGCAGCGATACCGATACTAGTATCGGTATCGGTGCAACCCTAGTATTTAGTAAGGCATGCATGCCGAGTTTTGCAGAAGTTGTAATTTTTTGTCACAATTTTTTGGAAAATGAACAAATTTAATTTAATCCCCTTTTTTTTTTTATACTCTCACTGGTGCAATACAGCGTCATCATGTGACTGGTGTGGTGGTGACCAGGAATGCTGACTGGTGAGAGTATGTAAAAAACAAAAATGTACATTTTTTTTACAGAATCGCATGGTTCTGATCACTGTATAAGCTGACATACATGGATTTCTATTCATGAACAGCTTATGGTTGTGATCTGTGATTGGCTACAGCTAATCACATGTTACAGGTAGCATGTAATTGCTGTGGGCCAATCATAGATCACAACCATAAGCAAGCTGTTCATGAATAGAAATCCATTTGTGACAGTCTGTTTACATTGTTATCATGTGATCACTATTATAGGTCATGGCAATCAAATGATTGCCTAGGTACCGAGCACCATAATCCGCTGTGTCCGATGGACACAGCTGTCATGGGGGTGCGTGGCTGTGTGCCCAAGGGGCGTACTAGTGTGCATGTGCAGCTCCCGATGTACAGGAACATTATTGTTCCTGTACATGTCACGGTACATCACAGTAAAATTACTGTCCGTGAGTCAGCAAGTGGTTAAACAGTGTAAAAGATGAGGAGCAAGACTAAGGGCCAGTTACACCAGAATGCATTCCATGTGCCTTTTTCACGCACTGCGCAATCTGCTGTGGGTGCCAATGCAGTACCATGCGATTTAGTGTGGCACATTCTTTAAAAGTAGTGTATGCACTACTTTCTCTGTATTCCGGTGCAATTTCAGCCGATTTAAATGAATGAGCTGTAAAATCTCACTGCACAAGAATATGATGGCATCTCATGGAAACATGGCAGGCGTTCCTGTGCGATCCCAGTGTGAACCAGCCCTAAAGAACGTATTTGTATCAATAAAACACAAAAGGGGACCAGCAAATGTCAGCATGGGGGAAGAAGTTTAAATATTTTTGTAATGTGGCAACGCACAGATATTATACACATAAGGGAGCTATTTTGCCACATGAGGTTTGACTGTCAGAGCAGGAGACCTGATTGCTCGCTACTACAGTTAAATAAAACAAAGGCCTGGTTCACACTACTGCGGGTGGTTAAGGCCAGAGAGATATTAAAGACTTTGAACAGAATCAGGTTTACAAATGGCAAACTGATTCAATTCCAACTAATTCCAATGTACCTCCAGTCGAACGAGACTTGGAGATACATAATGCTGTCAGCCAACTAGCCAAGGATTTTAACAAGAGGGCAACCCCTCACACTCCAGTAAGAACCTCTAATAAACCAGTTTCTCACCCCAGAAATAACCCCCCTCAGAGGGGTAAAAATTATCCTTTACAAAATAATAATAACTACTCTTATCCAGCACCTTATACGGTACCTACACAAAATAGGTTTGCGCCTTTGTCTAATAGACCATCTGATTATGAGTATCAACATCATAATCCAGAATATAACTATTACCAACCCAGACCCCCTAGAGGCAATTATAGGGGCAATTATCGAGGCCGACCCTATTATAACCATCACAATTATCATCAACCAGGGGGGGAATGGAAAGGATCCTACAGAATTCCACCTACTACACCCCAACATTCCAAAGAGCCTACAGAAAAAGAGGCAGTAGAGGGAGAAGGAGAAAGAAAAAGAAAACGGGACAGTTAAATACAGGGATTTTTAATTTATCTGGAGTAGACCTGTCAGAGGAAGAACTATTAGTATTATCGCAAGGGTTAAAATTTGCACCTAGCAAAAATATCAACAAATTTGATGTATTTGTTGATATAGAGAAATTTATTAGGAAACTAAATATCAAAAAACATTTTTCTTCACAAACAAATGTCCCCCCCCTCTCTGAAGGGATTGAGACCACTTTTTTGAATAGTGGACTCAAGAATAATTCAGTTTTCAATCCTAAGAAAAGTACTCACCACCACATTGAAGTATTTAAAAACATGGTTCAAGAGGAGGTAAGATCACTCAAAATCCCAAAACCTAGTACTAATCAGTCTATCCGTGAAGGTATTAAAAAATTAGAAGATAATAAGCAAATAGTAGTTCGACCAGCGGATAAAGGGGGAGGAGTAGTAGTTCTCAGTAAAGAGAACTACAATTTAGAGATCCAAACACTGTTACAGGATACCACCACCTATAAACCCTTATTGTCAGATCCTACACCACAATTTACAGCACAGCTCTCTTGTTGGGTAAACAAGGGTCTACAGTCACATATTCTCAATAAAAAGGAAGCCCATTATCTTATTCCCAAGGCCCCACGTATCCCAGTCTTATATATATTGCCCAAGATACACAAATGTAAAGAAAAAACCCCCGGCCGACCCATAGTGAGCGGGATAGGGTCTCTATATTCCCGTGTAGGAGAGTACTTGGATATTTACCTACAGCCTTTAGTCACCTGTGGGCGATCATATTTGAAAGACAGCTGAGCTCTTATCCAATCTCTACAGAGTATTACGATATCTTCAAACACTTTACTAGTGACTATTGATATAGAATCACTCTATACCAATATTAAACAACAAGATGCCCTGTTAGCAGTTAAATTAGCACTTATTGATCAATCAAAACTTACATTACTGCAAATTGAATTTCTAGTCGAAGGACTAAAATTGGCTATGGGGAATAATTATTTTTGGGCACACCACCAGTTTTACAATCAAGTCAAAGGAGTTGCCATGGGGGCTAGGTATGCCCCCAGTGTAGCAAATATAGTGCTCAATAAATGGGAACACGAAGCCATTTACCATCAACCTAACAAATCGTTAAGGTACTATAAAAGGTACATTGACGACGTCATTCTTTTGTGGGAGGGCACCATATCAGATTTCCAAGAATTTCTCCTGAGTCCGAATAACAATACCTATGGACTCAGGTTTACTGCTGAATTTAGTTGGGATACTATTAATTATTTAGACCTTACTTTAACCAAACAAGGGAATAGGTTGGTCTCCAAAACATTTTTCAAGGCTACTGACCGTAATGGATTTGTGCCAGTTAACAGCTGTCACCATCCACAATGGTTAGGAGCCGTCCCTAAGGGACAGTATATGCGCATCAGGAGAAATTGTGATGACATTGCTGATTACCATGCACAATCTGAGATTCTTACCCAAAAGTTTCAGGAGAAAGGTTATCCCCTTAAAAATCTTATAAAAACCAAAAACCAAGTTTTGGCCATAAATAGGGACTCCCTTCTAGTCCCTAAGGAAAAAGTCCCCTTTTTGGGAGACATCCCGTTTATATCAGGTTTCCATCGCCAATACAAGGGTGTGGAAAAAATATTTCGTAAATACTGGCCTATACTTTGTAAGGACAGAGATTTACAGAACCTACTCCCCCCCAAACCAAAGTTTTTTTATAGACGAGCACCAGGACTTAGGAATATGATAGCCCCCAATGTGCCCGATCCTCCTAAGAAACTGTCTACTTTTCTGGATGGATCAGGGTTTCATTATTGCACTAGATGCAAAGCCTGCCGTATTACAAATAGAGCAGGGAAAAAGATTTCTAAATTCCATTCTAAGGTCACCCGACAAGAATTCTCCATAAAACCTCTGATTACATGCAATTCTAGCTATGTCACTTATGTGTTGGAGTGCCCCTGTTCAATCCAATATGTGGGTCGCACCACCCGCAAATTGAGGGTTCGTATCAACGAACATGTAGCTAATATTTCTAAAGGTTATCTAAATCATAGTGTATCACGGCACTTTCGTATGGTCCACAATAGAGACCCTCGTTTACTTACCTTTTACGGTATAGACAAGATGACCTCCAATTGGAGAGGTACTGACCTTAAAAAGGCTGTTTCTCAGAATGAGACCCAGTGGCTGTACCGTTTACAAACGATGCACTTCACGCTCCCATAGAGCGCTTACTCATAGCTGGTTTGTACAAAAGTGATCACAACTTATATACACATAATTTGTCTACCACATGACTACATATTGATTATCTGATTCTAAACAGCTGGTCGTTAGTCTGTGTGGGATTTTTTTGGCATAGATGTAATTGGATGTGCATCCTATAGTGGAATCACTAATGAAGACATGAATATATAAATGAAATGTGTTCATGTTGACAAATGTCAACATATATGAATGATAAAAAAATTTTAAAAAATTTTTTTCAAGGTTTTCGAAAAAACATATTTGTTGTTTTCCAAAATCACAAGAATGAGATGAGTGCTGGAATTTGACGTTCAAACGTAAAAATTATCATACGGATAGGCGCAAGTATGGGCAAACTATGTGAACTGGTGGTTGCGGTATAATGTAAATGGTGTATAGCAGTGTTTCTCAACTCCAGTCCTCAAGGCGCACCAACAGGTCATGTTTTCAGGATTTCCCTCAGAAGAAACGGCTGTGGTAATTACTAAGGCAATGAAACTGATCAAATCACCTGTGCAAAATAGTGGAAATCCTGAAAACATGACCTGTTGGTGCGCCTTGAGGACTGGAGTTGAGAAACACTGGTGTATAGAGTGAAAATTGGGTCTATATGCATATGGTAAAAAAAAAAAAATAAAAAATAAAAAGTGCATCCAACACCACTAGCGGTGTAAAAAAAAGCTGAATGTGTATATGGTGCATATATATAAAAAATTTTTCTTTCTTTTTTCCTTTTTCTTTCTCTTCCCTTTTAAACCACATAAAGGTGAAAATATGAATAATAATAAAAAATAATAGTAAAACGCAATTTTTTATGTATGTGTATGACGATTTCAGCTTTCAAAAAACGTGATAACGTGTGTGAATTGGAAGTTGGACAGAAAACTAGCGTCCTGTCACAATGATGTGTCCAATAATCTCCTGATTTACAGGGGTCTATGTGTGAATAAGTGCTTTTACTTCAATTCCTACATGTGTGAATTTTAATCTTTACAGCATATAAAAGATTATGAAACTTATCACTCACTGATAACCCCGCCACTCCAGTTTCACAAAAGTGCTCATTTAAAACCTTGCATCATTCCGTATGGGATGCATTCATCCCAATCAAGCAACAACATTAACGTTGCTGAACGTCTTTCTTTGAAGCAATCCCATCTCTCGATGAATTGTCTTCAAGTGTATGGGCAGAACTATATGAGGTGGATAAAAATAGGGAAAAATACAGTGTTTGCGCACCTGTCACTATTCTTTTATGCATAGTATAGTATTAGCAGTGACTATATGACAGGTTCATCCAATATGTGTTTATATCAATGGATAAGTTACAATCTCACTCAACCAATTATTATGTGAGATGAACAACTGATCTACCCTTTTGAAGACCACAGCTCTTAAATCAACTCAAAACACATGAGAACTTTGCAGAGAAAGTAATAAACTATATACACATATGGTAAAAAAACATTTGTACAAACATTTGTGCAAAGTTGGTGTTGTGGTCTACTGACAGCTGCCATCAAACAATAATGTCTAATTAGAGACGAGATTCAAGTGACAGTAAAATGCGAAAGATATAATAAATTGTTTCTTTTTTATTTTTTAATGAAAGCATATATGCATATCACTAGTCATTTGCTCGTATGAGTGGGGGGATGTGTGGCCCAATAAAATGGATCGATTACTGGGGATATGTGTAAACTCAAAACACATGAGAGTTTAATCAAACCACAACATTAACGTTGCTGAACGTCTTTCTTTGAAGCAATCACATCTCTCGATGAAATGTCTTCAAGTGTATGGGCAAAACTATATGAGATGGATAAAAATGGGACAAAAAATACAATGTTTGCGTACCTGTCACTATTCTTTTATGTATAGTATAGTATTGGCAGTGACTATATGACAGGTTCATCCAATATATGTGTTTATATTAATGGATAAATTACAATCTCACTCAACCAATTATTATGTGAAAATAAGCAACTGATCTACCCCTTTAAAGACCACAGCTCTTCAATCAACTCAAAACACATGAGAACTTTGCAAAGAAAGTAATGAACCATGTATACTTGTGGTGAAAAACATTTGTGCAGAGTTAGTGTTATGGTCTACCTACAGTTGCCATCAAACAATAATGTCTAATTGGAAACGATATTCAAGTGACAGTGAATGTGAAAGATATAATGAATTATTTCTTTTTTGCTGAAAGCATATATGCATATCACTAGTCATTTGCTCGTATGAGTGGGAGGATGTGTGGCCCAATTAAATAGATCGATTACTTTCTGCTGCAGCTGTGAGCCAGGTGTACCAAGTCCCCCTCTACTAGTTTTTGGAATGTGTCAAGATTCTTACCTCTAGCTGCCACCGGATAAAAATCTGATCTACCCCTGGAGATCTCAATGTAAACATCCGTGCGATTTAGAGGACAAGGATCTGACTCATGTGCCAAATCTGTTAGATCCTGTAAAGCACGGTTGTCAACAAATAGTATGGGTGAAGAAGGGGACTCACCTGTGTCACAGCTGTCCAGACTCATTGGGCTCTTCCACTGCACAATCAAAAAAATGTTTCCTAAGAGTTAAAGTCCTTGAAAATTTATTAATGTCCAAAATTGTTTCACAAAGGTTGAAATGTCTGCTAGGACAAAAGTTCAAACCTTTGGCCAACAGGCTGATCTCTTCTGTACTCAGTTGTTTTTTGGACAAATTAATCACACTGTGTTTTACTTCCTCTGCGACTTCGGCGTCTTCTCCCGCAGCATGTAGCGTGTGTTGTTTGTGGCGTTTGTGTTTCCTACCACCTCTTCTTGTCTTTTTGTGGAGGGTTTCTTTTTCTTGGTTTGTCTGGACCTGTGAGGGTTTCCAGGGGAGCGGCTATTGGTGGATCTGATAGATTCTGGTGGGGTTGAAGATCTGTCAAATGATGAATTTGACATGGTGCGTGCTAGGGTGTTGTCGGCCGACTCCCCTTCATGGTCAGAGAAGCTTACTCGTTTACCTCGGTTTTTATGGGATCTGTTGGACTTGTAAAGTAGCTTGTGCCAGGTGTAAACCTTGTTTCCCTGATAATCATCCTTATCCCGGGCCATTTTACCTTTCTTGGTATCAATCACTGCTCTTTCCATTCGATCTAGTTTTTTGTTTAACCTTTCATCGAGTTCAGAAAAACCTTTAATTGCTTGAGAAGTGGTGAGATCTTTTTGTATTGTGGAAATATCCAGTTGTAGCTTCTCTGTTTCCTTTTTCTTTGAGGCGATCAAAATCTCCATGAGTTTAAAGGAACAGATGTCTAGAGTGTCTGTCCACTGTTTTTTGAAATCTTCATCAAATAAATCTGAGGTAGGAAATTTTTTGATTCTTAGTCCTCGAGGAATATGCAGTATTGATACATATTCTGTGAGAAAAATAATGTCCCAATAAGCTCTAATCTCTTTAGACATTAATTGTTACAATTGCTAAGGCTCTTCAGGAAATTAGATCTCATCGTCTTCCGACGGTTGTAAGGTGTATGCTTGCAATGGCTGTCTTAGAGGATTATTGGATGGTGCTGTAAGAGTTCTGCTAAAAGCTGCTTCCACAACAGGCACTTGTGTACTGGGATAATCCATAGTTTATTTCCAATGTTGCTCTCTCACTCTGAGACCAAAAGTGGTCTTCCAAAAATCATAAGGTTATAATAAAATATATATACCTTGGTAGTGCAGGGAGATGACCGAGCTGGTGGAGAGAAATATGTAGCAAAAGTCCAGATATTTGAAATGAACAAGATAGTTACCACCGCTCTAGGTGACCGGGTTCAAGCTTCCCGTCCTCCGCTGTGTGGATGATTGTGAGAGCCCCAGGTGCCAGCAATTGCTATTCCAATGGTGTGTGTGTGATGGAAAAATCTGGACAGCCGCACTCCGGATTGGAAAAGTGAAAAATAAAATCCTCTTTATTGAAAAAGTAATAACATGATTAAAATCCGTACATGGCTTTGTTGGGATAATGCAGCATAACCGCTAACGCGTTTCACGCTCCCATAGAGCGCTTACTCATAGCTGGTTTGTACAAAAGTGATCACAACTTATATACACATAATTTGTCTACCACATGACTACATATTGATTATCTGATTCTAAACAGCTGGTCGTTAGTCTGTGTGGGATTTTTTTGGCATAGATGTAATTGGATGTGCATCCTATAGTGGAATCACTAATGAAGACATGAATATATAAATGAAATGTGTTCATGTTGACAAATGTCAACATATATGAATGATAAAAAAATTTTAAAAAATTTTTTTCAAGGTTTTTTTACACCGCTAGTGGTGTTGGATGCACTTTTTTTTTTTTTTTTTTTTTTTTTTTTTTTTTTTACCATATGCATATAGACCCAATTTTCACTCTATACACCATTTACATTATACCGCAACCACCAGTTCACATAGTTTGCCCATACTTGCGCCTATCCGTATGATAATTTTTACGTTTGAACGTCAAATTCCAGCACTCATCTCATTCTTGTGATTTTGGAAAAC
Source organism: Lithobates clamitans (assembly GCA_037952925.1). Classification (NCBI taxonomy): domain Eukaryota; kingdom Metazoa; phylum Chordata; class Amphibia; order Anura; family Ranidae; genus Lithobates; species Lithobates clamitans. The sequence goes on along the minus strand of JBBGZY010001185.1, from coordinate 2,180,319 downwards.
AACAAATATGTTTTTTCGAAAACCTTGAAAAAAATTTTTTAAAATTTTTTTATCATTCATATATGTTGACATTTGTCAACATGAACACATTTCATTTATATATTCATGTCTTCATTAGTGATTCCACTATAGGATGCACATCCAATTACATCTATGCCAAAAAAATCCCACACAGACTAACGACCAGCTGTTTAGAATCAGATAATCAATATGTAGTCATGTGGTAGACAAATTATGTGTATATAAGTTGTGATCACTTTTGTACAAACCAGCTATGAGTAAGCGCTGCATTATCCCAACAAAGCCATGTACGGATTTTAATCATGTTATTACTTTTTCAATAAAGAGGATTTTATTTTTCACTTTTCCAATCCGGAGTGCGGCTGTCCAGATTTTTCCATCACACACACACCATTGGAATAGCAATTGCTGGCACCTGGGGCTCTCACAATCATCCACACAGCGGAGGACGGGAAGCTTGAACCCGGTCACCTAGAGCGGTGGTAACTATCTTGTTCATTACAAACGATGCAGCCGCAGGGCCTGAATATTGAACTGGATCTAAATTGTTTTTTGACTAATGATTAGGATGATTAGGATTTATGCTGGATATTCTCATAGACTTAATTTTTTCTGGACCATTAACATAATTTTTATTGATTTTTGGATGTCGGTTTTCAGGTATTTTTTTAATATAAATTTTTGCATTTTACTTTATTTTTTATTTTATTTAAAATAATATTTTTTGATTATTTTTTATTATTTTTTTCTATGCAACTGTTGGTGTTTTTAGTTATTTTTAGTTGTTTCCTTATTCTTAATCCATATTGAGCTATACTCACTAAATTTAGTGAATATATATATATGTTTTTCATTATTCATTCTTAGTTTCTTTAAATTTTTTACATTCCCCTTAGTCAGATACTGGCGGAATGTGCTATCCTTATCCCAGTTTCATTCTGAAACTCATTTCCTACCAGTAGCAGTATTCAAGATTATTTATATTGTATAATTATTTGTGGAAGGTAATCTACCTCTGTTATTCCAACTGCTATTTGAGATGGTTGTACGGTGTTCTATGAATGGCACTGAGGCTGTGAAGCATTCAACTCCTCCTCTTTATGTAAATTTCAAACACTATTTAAACTATCTCCTTAGTGACCAAGTACGCTTCCTGAAGACGTGTATAACGAAACGTACGTCGAGGCGGTACTTGGTCACGCAATTACATCACTTCCGGCTTCCGTGGTTCGTCTGTCCGTCGAGGGTGGAACGCACGCCGCTGCCGCGATCATCTGGGAACCTCTCCCATAGATTGGATTCCTCCATTCCAAGATACGCTTTTCAGCCTCAGTGCCGGGCGATGGCACCTTCTATGTGAGTAGCCATTTGGCTATGCTTTGTTTTTATTTTATTTTTAAATAAATGGTGTTACACTATGTTTGGTTCCTCTCCATCTATTTTATATCCCATGCGTGAGACCCTGTGATGTGAGGACAAGAGTCTGGTTCATTTTTCTCCATTGCAGCAAGCAATATCTTGCTAAAGCCTATTTGACCTTTTTTTAATTAAATTGGTCAACTTCATCTGGTAAGCGGACATCCACTTCCATGAGCACATTGGTGTTTTTTTCAGTGATGGTGAAGTGATTTTGCTGCTCACGTCTTGTTATCAAAGATTTACATCAGGATTCTACACCAATTTTTGGATGGACTTTGTTATTGATGTCAATTTATATTTGATATATATATTATTTATTTGACACTATATGTCACGGTTGCACAATTATTATTGTTCACTATTTTTCAGATTTATGAATTTTGTTCACTCAATTTTTATACATATGGGCAGGCTGGTATTTTTATTTGAATTAATTCACATTTAAGGGAATTTTGTCCTATATGTCTTATTATTTTTCCTTGTCAATCATTTAGCGCTCCCCAACCCCCCTCTTTTTTTCACATTTATGCATTTATGAAATTATTCATTTTTTGCTTAGGGTGTAGCTGCTTTACTCATCACTTTGTATATATTTTTTTGTGGCGCGGAATTATTCATTATCTATTCAACGCACAGATATTATACACATAAGGGAGCTATTTTGCCACATGAGGTTTGACTGTCAGAGCAGGAGACCTGATTGTTCTCTACTACAGTTAAATAAAACAAAGGCCTGGTTCCCACTACTGCGGGTGGTTAAGGCTCCTGCACCCGCAGCCAAAATGCATAGGGCTGCCATTTATTCCTATTGACATTCCAGTGCATCTAAAAATGCAGCGCATTTGTGGGAACCGCTGGGAAATCGCATGGTGCACCATGTGATTTCCTTGCCGCTGTTTTAAAAAATGGTACAGAGACCTTTTTCCTGCTTACAATGCAGGCACGGCAGCCCATTTAAATGAATCGGCTGCTGTGTCTGCGGAAATGCACCTCGCAGAGCCGCAATAGTGTGAACCGGGCCTTAAGGTCTTTTCCCCTGCTAGTACATAATTGCATAATTGCATTGCAGTACAAGCAACTGACTCCTTGTAGTACTTCTCTCTTTCCAAGCCTGAACTCTGCTGTGAAGGAACTGCAAAAGGCTGATACCTAGCCAAATTTGGGTATTTACTCTAACTGAATTAAGGGGAAAAAAGTACATCACTAATGTATTGCCTTTCGCAAGGTTTCTTCAATAAAAACCTATTGCCAAGAAGAAAAAAAAACATATTTAGATTTATTATCTTTACTACAGTGTAACACATATATGCGGCATCCAGGAAGCGGGCTGGGCGCCGCATATGTGTGTTTCCTGTTTTTGTGCTGAAAAAGCACTCGATTGTGCACTCCCAGCAGCAAGATCAAGCAGTTAATGACCGCTCCATATCTTTTTACTTTCAGGAACTGAAAGAACTAACACTTGATCACATAATGGCAGTGATAGCCTGTAATTGGCTATCACAGTGATCATTTACTATATCCTATCCTTTGTGGCGTTTCTTCTCTGTGAAGAGGAGAAACACACTTCTCTAGCGAGGAAGAAAAGATTTAGTGAAAAATCTGTAAATAAAAAAAAAAATAGGATTAGCTAGATCAGTGCTTGATCTAATTTAGTGAGTGTTTGTATAAGTGGCAGTGGTTTAATGTGTTTTAGGTAAGAAAAAAAAGTTTTATATTTAGTGTGAGGGTTTATGATGCTGTAAAGGCTTAAAAATTAACAGCTAATTTTATTTTATTTTTTTAAACTATTTTGGGATGGTTTTCTTTGCATTATAAAACAAAATCAGGAGATAGCTATTATCATTAAAGGTGAAGTCCAGCCTAAGCTTTTTAGACTAGGCTTCTCCTATGGGTCACAGGAGTGCAATTCTTTTCGCACTCCTGTGACCCATTTTCAGCAAAGAGCAGTCTGAATTCCGCTCTCTGCTGACGTCACTGCCATCAGTCGAGGCTGCGCGTCATCCCGACTTCCCAACTCTGGTATAATCCACCTGGATACACGAAGTAGTTGTGGTGATATGTACAGTAAGGCTGCTTTCACACAGGGGCCGCGCCACTTTAGCGGTAAAGCGGCAATCGTTTTAGCTGCGATTTTCTGCCACTAGCGGGGCGCTTTTAATGCCCCACTAGTGGCTGAAGAAAGGGTTAAAATTGCCCATGTTGCGGTTCTTCCGAAGCACTTTCCAGGCGCTTCGGAAGTGATGCCCATGCAATCCAATGGGCAGGGGCGGTGTAGGAGCGCTCTATACACTGCTCTTACACCGCCCCAAAGATGCAGCTTGCAGGACTTTTTGTAACATCCCGCAAGTGCACCACTCCAGTGTGAAAGCACTCAGGTTTTCACACTGGGGAGACATGGGAGGTAGTTTACAGGCGCTATTTTTAGCGCTAAAACGCCTGAAAAACACCTTCAGTGTGAAAGTAGCCTTATACTAACTCATGTCAACGTTGTTTGTTTTGACCCTGGTCATGAAGGTGTTAATGAGTGAATTTAAAGCTGCATTAATATGTATCTGCCTTAAGTTTAGCTTCAAAGCAGAATTCTAACCTTGCCTGTTTCTGATCAATTTGCTTCTGCTGTTTAAAGGGTTACCGTACCCGTAAACCCCTTTCACACTGGGGCGGTGCCGGCATTAGCAGTAATACCGCTGCTATGACGACGATTTTCGGCCGCTAGCGGGGCGCTTTTAACCCCTGCTAGCAGCTGAAGAAAGGGTCAAAAGCGCCCAAGTTGCGGCGCTGCTGAAGTGCTTTGGCAACGCTGCCCATTCATTTCAATGGGCAGGGCATTTTCGCACTGCCCCAAAGATGCTGCTTGCAGGACTTTTTTTTCCCGTCCTGCAAGCGCACTGCTCCAGTGTGAACACTGGGAAGGCAAGGGAGGCAATTTACAGTGCTATTTTTACTGCTAAAATGCCTGAAAAGCGCCCCAGTTTGAAAGGGGTCTTAAAGAAAACTGCTCTTTAATATTCCTCTCTTCTACACACTGCAGGCATCTGAATTTCCATTGATAGCCATTGTCGCAGTCACACTTCCTGTCTGCAGATGCTTGGCCCCTTAGAAGACCCACTGTCTAGTACACACTATCAGAAAATCGTATGAAAATTACCGCTTTTGAATCGATCGTACGATAATCTGATCGTTGGTACACAGCTTTCGTCCAAAAGGACAAACACGAACATTTTGCCCCTACGATACCAGATTGTATGATTTTCATTTAATCAGTACAGTTTTTGTCCAAAAATATAATACATTACTTCCATATTTTTATTCTGAAGTATGAGAATTTTCGTAACTTTAGTAACCTCTTAATTTTCAATATGAGACTAGCATGCAAAAAAAACAAACAGATGATCATTCTCAGATAATCTCATTGTGTGTATAAGGCTTTAGACACACCCCCTGGGCTTCAAGAAGTGTAATTCATATGGCTGCTGTGTCCTATGTGGCCCGTATAACTGCCATAAAGCCAGTTTTATCTGGATCTGAAAGAATTACAACAGAGCTTGCCCCATCAGCACATTAAATTATAGGAACAGAAGCTAAAAGTACATTTAAGTTATGCTGCTGCCCTCTGTGTGAACGCATTGTTTTTGTATTATCCACTTATACATAAGCAGTAAATATAGAAGGAGAGCTCAGACACGTATCTTATGCTGTGCAGCGTGATCTGGACTGCAAACACCCACCTGTAACGCACTGCATCTGGTTTATTGGCTTCTGCTAACCCCTCCCCCCCTTTTTTTCTTAAAGCCGTTTGTATTACTTTAGATAGGTGGGATGTCTGTTAAATGTCAATCACTAAGTGGGTGTTACTAGTGGCAGCTGGTGCTCAAAATTTTTGAGGGGGCACAAACAAACTGAAAAATTCTGAAAAAAAAACCCATCAATTGCAGCCTCACTGTGCCCATCAAACACTGCCACTGTGCCATCGAATGCCGCCACTGTGACTGAACCCGGGGGGAGAAGGGATCACCGCTCCAGGTGGGTGTGTTGAGAATGGCACTCTCCTCAAGGTGAAAGCAGCAGGTGTGCAGGCTAAGCATATAGCAATTAGAAGGAGGATCTGGACAGCCACACTCCACTAAAAATGCCTTTATTGTATAAAATAACAAAAGTTCAAAGCACAGCAGGGTACGGGATAGATTACTGACGCGTTTCACACTCTCAACGGTGCTTAGTCATGATCATGAGAAAAGTAAGAGATCAGCCCAGAACTACACTGGAGGAGGTTTTGAATGATCTCGAGACAGTTGGGACCACAGTCACCAAACAAATCATTGGTAACATAATACGCCGCCATGGATTGAAATTCTGCAGTGCCCGCAAGGTCCCCCTCAAGAAGGCACATGTACAGGCCCGTCTGAAGTTTGCCAATAAACATCTAAATAGTTCAGAGAAGGATTGGGAGAAAGTTCTGTGATATATTTGGCATTAGCTCGACTTGCCGTGTTTGGAGGAAGAAAAATGCTGACTATGACCCTAAGAACACCATTCCTACAGTCAAGCACGGAGGTGGAAACATCATGCTTTGGGGCTGTGCCAAAGGTACAGTGAGGGGAAAAAAAGTATTGATCTCCTGCTGATTTTGTACATTTGCCCACTGACAAAGAAATGTTCAGTCTATAATTTTAAAATAGGTTTATTTTAACAGTGTGAGACAGAATAACAACAACAAAAAAGAAAAACACATTTCAAAAAAGTTATAAATTGAATTGCATTTAATGAGTGAAATAAATATTTGATCCCCTATCAATCGGCAAGATTTCTGGCTCTCAGGTGTCTTCTATACAGGCAACAAGCTGAGATTAGTAGCACTCTTTTAAAGGGAGTGCTCCTAATATCAGCATTTTACCTGTATAGAAGACACCTGTCCACAGAAGCAATCAATTAGATTCCAATCTCTCCACCCTGGCCAAGACCATCGCCAAGCAGCTTGGTGAGAGGGTGACAACAGTTGATGCAATTATTCGCAAATGGAAGAAACCCAAAATGACTGTCAATCTCCCTCGTTCTGGGGCTCCATACAAGATCTCACCTCGTGGAGTTTCAATGATTATGAGAACAGTGAGGATTCAGCCCAGAACCACACGGGAGAATCTTGTCAATGACCTCAAGGCAGCTGGAATCATAGTCACCAAGAAAACAATTGGTAACACGCTAGGCCGTGAAGGACTGAAATCCTGCAGCGACCGCAAGGTCCTCCTGCTCAATAAAGCACATGTACAGGCCTGTCTGAAGTTTGCTAATGAACATCTTAATGATTCAGAGGAGAACTGGGTGAAAGTGTTGTGGTCAGATTGAAATTGTAGTCAAATTGAGAACTTTGGCATCAACTCAACGTTTTTGGCGGAGGAGGAGGAATTCTGCTTATGACCCATCCCCACCGTCAAACGCTTTGGGGGTTGTGTTTCTGCTAAGGGGACAGGACAACTTCACTGCATCAAAGGGACGATGGACAGGGCCATCATGTGCTGTCAAATCTTGGGCAAGAACCTCCTTCCCTCAGCAAGGGCATTGAAAATGGGTCGTGGATGGGTATTCCAACATGACAATGACCCACAACACGGCCAAGGCAACAAGGGAGTGTCTCAATAAGAAGCACATTAAGGTCCTTGAGTGGCCTAGCCAGTCTCCAGACCTTAATCCCACAGAAAATATGTGGAAGGAGCTGAAGGTTCGAGTTACCAAACATCAGCCTCGAAACCTTAAAGGGGTTGTAAAGGTAAAAATTTTTTCACCTTAATGCATTCTATGCATTAAGGTGTAAAAAATTTTGACAATACCGCCGCCCCCAGCCCCCCCGTTTTACTTACCTGACGCCTCGAATCTCCGCTGCTCGTTCTCGTCATCTCCATTGCAGCTCAGCCTGGTCGCTGATTGGCTGCAGTGGATGGATTGAAAGCAGCGCAGCCATTGGCTCGCGCTGCTGTCAATCACATCCGATGACGCGGGGGGCGGGGCCGAGTGATACAGCGAGCGGCTATAGCCGCCGGCTGTATCACGGGAGCGTGCCCGCAAGCACTCGCCACCATGCGAGGGAGCTCGCATTAAGGTGGTTAATGCTTGCGGGGAGGAGCTGAAACAGCCGCCGAGGGACCCCAGAAGACCAGGTTCGGGGCCACTCTGTGCAGAACGAGCTGCACAGTGAAGGTAAGTATAACATGTTTGTTATTTTTAAAAAAAAAAATATTTACCTTTACAACCCCTTTAACCACTTAAAGGAGTTGTAAAGCCTTTGTGTTTTTTCACCTTAAAGCGGAGGTCCACCCCAAAATAAAAAATTACATTAATATACTCAAAGAAAATATAAAAAAAATGTGAAAAAAAAAATTTTTTTTTACTTACCAGAAACCCCTGTTGCTAGGCAGTCTTCCTAATCTGCCTCCTTCTATTCCGCGGCGCTGTTCTCCTCTTCGGTGAGATGCCCTGTTGTCTTCTGGGACATGTGTGTGTCCCAGAAATCAACAGGGTCATTCACAAAGCGCTGCGCAACTCACGCATGCGCAGTAGGAAACAGGCAGTGAAGCCGCAAAGCTCCACTGCCTGTTTCCCTTCATTAAGATACGGCGCCGGAACCTGATCCGATGGACGGATCGGCCTCGGGGGGCCGACATCGCGGGCTCCCTGGACAGGTAAGTGTCCTTATTGAAAGTCAGCAGCTACAGTGTTTACACCTTCTCTGCCCGGGGTTCTCGGCTCTTGATTGAAAAGATTGATAGCAGCGTAGCCATTGGCTCCTGCTGCTGTCAATCAAATCCAATGACGCAAGCCGAATCCTGCATTCTACGTCTATGGACGCAAATGTTGGACTCGGGAGCGCACCCACAAGGTAACCTCCCCGGGAGAGCACTTCTCCTAGGGGGTTATACGATGCAGGGAGGAGCTGATAATGCCACCGGGGGACCCCAGAAGAGGATGATTGGGGCCACTCCGTGCAAAACGAACTGCACAGTGTAAGTAAGTATGACATGTTTGTTATTTTTTTTAAAAACAAGGGTTTACAATGATTTTAAGGACCGGAAGGATTTACCACCTTAATGACCAGGCCATTTTTTGCGATATGGCACTGTGTCACTTTAATTGACAATCGCGCAACGTTGTACCCAAACAAAATTGATGTTTTTTTTCCCCACAAATAGAGCTTTCTTTTGGTGGTATTTGATCACCTCTGCGGTTTTTATTTTTTTGTGCTATAACCAGAAAAAGACCGACAATTTTGAAAAAAAAAAACTATATTTTTTACTTTTTGCTATAATAAATATCCCCAAAAAAACCCCCAAAAACTAATTTATCAGTTTAGGCCAATATGTATTCTACATATTTATGGTAATAAAAATCGCAACAAGCGCACATTGATTGGTTTGCTCAAAAGTTATAGCGTCTACAATTTTTTTTTTAACTAGTAATGGCGGGTCAGCGATTTTTAGGGGGACTGTGACATTGCGGCTGATCGATCGGACACTTTTTTGGAACCAGTGACATTATTTCAGTGATCAGAGCTAAAAATAGCCACTGATCACTGTATAAATGACACTGGCAGGAAAGGGTTTCACACTAGGGGGAGATCAAGGGGTTGAGTGTGTCTTAGGAAGGTGTTTCTAAATGTGGGGGGAGTGGACTGACTAGGAGTACAGAGAGATTGCTGTTCCTGATCACTAGGAACAGACGATCTCACTGAACTCTCCTGTCAGAACAGGGATCTGCTTTGTTTACATTGGCAGATCCCCATTCTGCCTCTCTGAGGAGCGATCATGGGTAGCCGGTGGACATTGCAGCTGCAAGACCCGCGCAGCAGGCGTGTGCCCACAGTGACTCGTGCACAAAATGATGTACAAGTAAGTTGTTTCCTGCAATAGGACCACCCTGCCACAGTATATATGCAGTAGGCAGTCCTTGAGTGGTTAAAGTAGAACTATAGGCAAAACTTTTTTTTTTTTTTAATAATATTGGATAGAGTAAGGGAGGGTTATAACCCTTGTCAGATTTTTTTTCTTTTTTTCCTCTTCTGTGTCCAATTGAAGAGATTTCCCTTCACTTCCTGTCCCATAACCAAACAGGAAGTGAGAGGAAATCCCTAAAAATTAAGAGAATGCCTTGGGGACCCCCAGGTCACCAGAACTAGTGTCCCCATTGGAAGATCTTCCCTCTTACTTTTCTGGGGACAACCCAAAATTTGGAGTTTTCTTTTACTTTCAATGATAATGGTAAACAGGACAAATAGAGAGGGTGAATCTCCCTAATGGGGACATAGGCAGCAATAAAAACTGAAAGGTGTTCTAATCCCTCCCCACTCTATCCAACATTAAAAAAAAATATTTTGCCTTTAGGTATACTTTAATGACTTGGAGAGGATCTGCAAAGAGGAGTGGGGCAAAATCCTTCCTGAGACGTGTGCAAACCTGGTGGCCAATTACAAAAAAAAGCTTGACCTGTGTGATTGCCAACAAGGGTTTTGCCACCAAGTACTAAAGCTGGATACAACTTTTGCTGTTCGATTTTCCTTCAACTATATAGTGCAAGGGCCTGCCTGATTGCATACAAATTAAAAGTGGTTTGATTTGACCTCATAATATATGGTTTTGGTCAATCTGAAGGAAAAAATCTAAAGATAATTGTATAGTGTGTATCCAGCTTAAGTCATGTTTTGCGAAGGGGTCAAACACTTTTCATTCTTTAAAATGCAAATCAATGTATAACTTTTTTAAATTTGCATTTTTCGGGATTTTTTTTTTGTTATTCTGTCTCTCGCTATTAAAATAAACATACCATTAAAATAATAGACTGATCATTTCTTTTTCAGTGGGCAAACGTACAAAATCAGCAGGGGACCAAATACTTTTTTCCCCTCACTGTACAGGCCAACTTTGCCGCATTGAGGGGCCAATAGACGTGGCACTGTATTGTAAAATCTTGGACGAGAACCTTCTTTCCTCAGCCAGAACACTGAAGATGGGTCTTCCAGCATGACAATGACCCAAAACATACCACCAAGGCAACAAAGCAGTGGCTCAAGAAGCACATTAAGGTCATGGAGTGGCCTAGCCAATCTCCAGACCTTAATCCTATACAAAATTTATGGAGGGAGGTGAAACTGAGTTGCCAAGCGACAGCCAAAAAAACCTTAAGAATTTAGAGAAGATCTGTAAAAAAGAGTGGACCACAATCCCTCCTGAGATGTGTGCAAACCTGGTCACCAACTACAAAGAAACGTCTTACCTCTGTGCTTGCCAACAAAGTTTTTCCACCAAGTACTAAGTCATGTTTTTCTTGGGGATCGAATACTTAGCCACGCTGTCTATAGATGCAGGCAGCGCAGTTCTGGAGCGAGCCCGCAGGTGTGCCACAATAGGAAGTAGCTTCCTATGATGGCACACCGTGAAAGGGGAGAGCCAGGAGCACCAGTAGGGGACCCAAGAAGAGGAAGTTCGGGGCTGCTCTGTTTAATACCATTGCACAGAGCAGGCAAGTATATCATGTTTGTTATTTAAAAAAAACAAACTGATGTTATAAGTACTTTAAAGAAGCCAGTGCCCTGTATTGTACAATCATGAAATTATCCCATCCAAAACTTAGGGAACAAAGTAAATTGTATTAATAAAGTATACACAGTTATTATAGAAAGTCTGACACAAAGCCTAAACATGTGACATGGACAGGCTCTCTGTTAGGGGTTTCACGTCACATTCGGCTACCCATCACATTTTGCTACCCGCTGGAGTGCGCATGCGCGATGCTGCCATATGCGTTCCAGCACTGTTGCAAGACCACTTTGCCACAGGGCCCCTCGCAGGCTCTCTTCGCTCGGTATAATTATAGTCTATGTCCACTGGGATGGTGGGGCTTGAACCTGGACTCAGGGGTGTGGCCACAAAATTCTGCGCAAGCGCAGATTGCCACAGTGTTGGAACAAATATGGCGGCGTCGCGAATGCGCAGTCCAGCAGGTAGCCAAATGTGATGGGTCGCCCCAAAAAAAAAAAACACGTTGCTGTGTGCCTGAAGTTTGCCAAAGAGCACCTTAACTTCTTCAGATCCGCGCTATAGCCGAATGACGGCTACATCGCAGACCTGCTTTGCCGGGAGTACGTCTATTGACGTCCTCCCGTGCCCAAGCAGCCTGCGCACCTCCTGCAGGGCGCATGTGGCGCACTCTGTGATCAGTGAGTTTGAGACTCGCTGGATCACAGATCGGAGTAAGGGGTCGGTCCCAACCCCTTACCCCGGGATCAGCTGTCAGCCAATGACAGCTGATCATGTTATGTAAACAGAGCCGGTAATTTTTTTCTCCTCGCGTTGACAGCGTGAGGAGAAATAAAAAGGCGATCACCGGTGGCCGTGAGAGGGACATCAGTTCCGATCATGGAGAGCTGCCGCAAGCTACTCAGTGCTGCCTACCAGTGCCACATCAACAGTGCTGCACACCAGTGGTACCTATCATCTTATCTGTGCCCACCAGTGCAGCCTATCAGTGCTGCCTCATCAGCACATATCAATGAAGGAGAAAAATTACCTGTTTGCAAAATTTTATAACAAACTATGAAATATTGATTTTTTTTTTCAAAATTTTCCATTTTTTTTGTTTGTTTAGCAAAAAATAAAAATCATAGCTGTGATTAAATACCACCAAAAGAAAGCTCTATTTGTGTGAAAACAATTATAAAAATGTCATTTGGGTACAGTGTTATATGACCGCGCAATTGTCATTCAAAGTGTGACAGCGCTGAAAGCTGAAAATTGGTCTGGGCAGGAGGGGGGTTTAAGTGCCCAGTAAGCAAGTGGTTAATCAACTGCAACGCCACTGGGAAAATGTTTTGTGGACTGATGAAACAAAAGTTGAATTGTTCATCAAGAATACTCAGTAATTTGTATGACGCAAAAAAGGCACAGCTTACGAACATCAAATCATCATCCCAATGGTTAGGTATGGTGGAAGGAACATCATGATTTGGGCTTGCTTCACTGCCTCAGGGCCTTGACCACTTGCCATCAAGGGGAAAAATGTATTCCCAAGTTTACCAAAATACCTACAGGATAATGTCAGGATGGCTGTTTGCTTAGTGGAAGTTGGGTAATGCAGCAGGACAATGATCCTAAGCATCAAAGTAAATCCACAATAGACGCACTCCAGGTCTGTTCCGGATGCTCTTCTTCAAGTGCATTGTCAACACGTTTTTGACGTGTTTCCAGAGGCTTTTTTTTTTTCACTGTACTGGGGTTCGGTGCATTTTTTATGTGTGCCAGTACATTTTACCACGGTCCATTGCAAAAAAAAAAAAAAAATGGAGCATGTTCTACTTTTTTTTTTTCCTGGAACTGACCACTGATGTGATCTATGCCATTGGAAACCATATAACCTACTTTCCATATGTTTTTGATGCAGAAATATATATATAAAAAAAAAAACAATAGAAAGACTTTTGGAGTAGCCCAGATCTTAACCCTGTTGTGAAATGACCTCAAGGGAGCCGTTCACACCAGACATCCTACAAATGTGTCTGAGCTGAAGCAATTCCGTAATGCGGAACGGTCAAATATTTCTCCTGGTCATTGAGCAGGTGTGATCCAGAGCTTACTGAAAGTACTAGCTGGAAGTTATTGCTGCCAGAAAGGAGGTTTGACCAGCTATTAACTCCAAGGGTTCACTTTTTTCCTCCAGCACTGTGAATGTTTAATGGGTGTGTTCAACAAAGACATGAGAAACTATAATTCTTTGTGTGTTATCAGCTTAAGCACATTGTGTTTGTCTATTGTGACCTAAAGGAGGATCAGATCACATTTTAGGACAAAATTACCACAGAAAACCAGTCAATTTTTGGGGTTCACATACTTTTTCTTGTCACCGTACAACAAAAGCTTGCTTTGTTGTATTAAAGTAGATTTAGAAATTCCATTTTCACCAAAGTGGCAAGCAAGAATATCTCCGTATGAGCTTGTACAGTCTCTTTAGGTCTTATTAAAGTGGGCGTAAACTCCCATACATGAATTTTGCCTATAGGAAAGCCTATAATAAAGCTTACCTATAGGTACTGTAAATATCTCCTAAACATGCTCCGTTTAGGAGATATTTACTGTACACGCAGCCGGTGACATCACCGGCGCATGCTCTCTGAAGGAACAACGACCTGGGCAGTTTCTTCAGAGTCCTGTGCATGAACGGTGCCTCACCCGCGCATGTGCGGGAGTGACATCATAGTGGCTATGGCCACCCACACAGCCGGGGTCTGCGAACCCAGAAGGAAGTCGGGTAAAGATAGAAGCCCTGTCAGCGGTGACAGCTCGCTGTTGGAAGGGCTTCATTCTAAGGTAAGTTTCACATAATGTGCTAGTAGGTGATGAATACTAGCACATTATAAAACTTTGCGTTGCAGGTTAAAAAAATAAAAATAGCTGACGGTTTACTACCGCTTTAAAATAGGTCAGACTCCTACCCTAGTCACCTACAAACTTCATTAATGTTTCTTTCCATACACAAGTTAACTTGAGTAAAAGCCATTAACGTTTAAATAGTGTATTAAAATTATCACTAAATAGAAAGATATGGGAGAAGAAGAGAGAAGATTTAATTATGGCTGTTTGACTTAAAGTGAATGTTGTGCATATTATAATTATATACTGTATATACACAAACATTTACAGATTTTAAATATAACTAATGAAAACTTGGTTATTTGACTTGGGGGAAAAAAAAAAAAAAGAATGTAGTGATGTATAGGAGAATGGTGATGTGTGATAATAACATGGTGTTGGTTTTCTGATAATCTATTTAAATTGAAACCCAGTTTGCACTCAGCAGCTGTTGATATGAGAGTTTTGGCACTCTGTAGCCTCCATGGCGGTATGATTATCTCAGATTTTTACATCTCAAAGCGGTACAATTATTTTGCATAGAAATTTGGCGTTTTATATTGCAGGCCTGTAATTCTTAGCAATAACACACTTAAATCTGTCCACCAAGAGTCTACCCCGTTTCCCCGAAAATAAGACCTAGCGTGATTGCCGGTGATGGCTGTAATATAAGCCCTACCCCCCAAATAAGCCCTAGTTAAAGTCCTTGTAGGTCTTATTTTCAGGTTAGGGCTTATTTGGGAGGTAGGGCTTATATTGCAGCCATCACTGACAATCACTCTAGGTCTTATTTTCGGGGAAACAGGGTAGTAGATATCCCGGGTATGATGAAGTTTAAAACACAATCATAATTATAAAAAATAAATATAAATAATTATAAAAAATAATATAATAATAATAAAATTAATTTCCCCACGATTCACGATCGCTCAATTCTGCAAGTGTTCCAATTTACGATCGCCATTTTCTAGCTGGTCTAAAACCACTTTTGACGTAAAGGGACACTTTTTGGTTGCTATGGACAATCTCAAGTTTCCAGGCAGAAAGAACAGTATATATAATATAAAAAACTGCATGCAGGGCATAGGACAAAGCACTAGGGACAAAAGGGATGTGAAATAATTTCATACAGTAATGTAATCCGTAAGATTATAGTGTACTGTATGTGTTATGATTTTTCACTTCTTTAAATTTGCCGCCAGGCTCCGCCCCCGTGCGTCGCGACGCCCGCAGGGAACGGATCGCGGCACGGAGAGGCTTTAGGCGGAGGACAGAGCCCGCAGACACTGCGGGTGGACATTGCAGGATCCCGGGGACAAGGTAAATACACCGCAACAGGATCCTGCAATGCAATCCTGAGTGTGGCTCGGGGTTACCGCTAATGGTGCTGAAATTTAACCTCGAGCCACACTCAGGAAAACCACCAGGGAGGTTAAAGTGGGTAAAAAAAAAGATAAATATCAATTTATGATCTCTCGATCATCCATCAAATATTGGCATTCCCTCTTTTTTTAAATGACCATTAAAACAAGAAGTAGATTTTGGTACAGGGAAAAAAAAACAGCTGCAGCATCATTTAATGTTTCAAAGGAAAAAGACATCTTTTACAGCATCATTGCAGCAATAAGTTACAGTGCATTGCTAGTACACAATACAGTCCTCTTCAATAACTGTACAAAGAAAGTCCCCATTTTTTATTTTATAAAGTCTGGAAGATCAATATAAATACTGCTCCAGAAAAAAAAAAAAAAAAAAGAACGGTGTTTACATCCTGGACTCCAATGTTATTACAATGTTCTCTTCTATAGTCATCTGTAAAAACCTTTTGTTAACGTTGCTGCGACTCTAACTTTCGTAGCTTCAGTGGTGCATTAGATGTAAAAGCAGCTTGGTTTTGTTGGCAATCCTCTGTGTCTGGGGACTGGAACATTACCCGTCCTCTGTGGTTGAAGACATAAAATGAGGGATGGTTCCTTAAAGTATCAAATGTCCTTTGAAGAGGAATAAAAAAAATATATATTACTGTATGCAGGTATTTGCTGAGCTTGCACATTCTTTTTATGGACATACCATACAACTTATACAAATAAGAAAGACGTGCTGCTACAGCAGCCAGACCTCAATAACTGAAACAGGTAAATTAAGTGTAGCCAACTGACCAATTGCTAAGATCCCACCATATGACCAAATGATGCCGAAACAAGTTTGAACACAAATGTCAAATCGGACAATCCATTCAATTTGTATCCCATCAGGGAGGTCTTTACATTTACTTTGTAGAGATCATAACATGCCTTGTAGTGCAGAGACCATAACATGCCTAGTTTTAGAACGGTCTATACTGCTTTATTGTGAACAGTTTTTCAAATTTTCATTTAACAACTTTTATTCTAAAGTGGAGACTTGAATCTGATATTGTGCTTATTAATATGCAATGCAGAAAGCTCTTACTTTAAAGTGGTTCTAAAAGCTTGAGGTTTTCTACCTTTATGCATTCTTTTCATGAAGGTAAAATACATTCTCTGTGCAGCAGCTGCCCCCCCCCCCCCAAATACTTACCCGAGTCCCACTGCAATCGGCTCTCCGTGGACTCTCCCTCACTGGCTGAGACAGCAGGGGGAGCCATTGGCTCCTGCTGCCGTCAATCACAGCCGGTGAGCCAATAAGGAGAGGGGACAGGGCTGAGCTGTGGCTCTGTGTGTAAATGGACACACAGAGCTGTGGCTCAGGAGCGAGCCAACCTGGGTGCCCCCCTTGTAAGCTGCTTAATATGGGAGCACTGAGCGGGAGGGAGGAGCCAGGAGTACCAGCGAGGGACCCAAGAAGAGGATCACGGCTCCTCTGTGTAAAAACCATTGCAGAGCAGGTAGGTATTACATGTTATTTGGAAAAAAAAAAAAGTCTTTAATATCACTTTAAATATGCAAATCAACAGGGTTTATAGTTTTTGACCTTAGTAATAATAAAAAGGGACATTTTCGGCTATACAGGTAAAGCAACAATTATAGTGACAGAATACGAACATTATAGATACTGTGACCTTTTGCCCATTCAGAGCAAAGTGATAGTATGTGTGTGTAATACCAACAATAACTGATTTATGCTGACCCCTCCAGCGCTCCCATGCTGCTCCTTCTGTGGCTTGCACTGCAAAATACCCAGTGCTTTCAGGTATGGAGGAACATATGACCTCCTCCCATGATGCAGTGCTCAATCCCAAGCATTGCCACTTGATGAAGAGGGTAGTATTACCAAACCCCTCCCCCCAAATTAACACCAGGTATTTTGATGGCAGATTTAATCAAGGAAGCAGCAGTGGGAAGCTCTCGATTATAAAGTGGTAGGGGGTGGGGTTTGCACAGACATCCTGAATGAGCAAGAGGCAATGGGATTTAAACACTTAGTCATTCAGAAGTGTGGAGAAACTAAGAGCTTACTTGTTCTGGAAAGGCTGCTCATGCTCCTCCATTGGTGACCCAGAAAGATCAAAGCATAAAAAAAAAAAGTACCAAACCAAATGGGAGTTCAAATTGTTCTAACCTCTTCACGCCGGCGCCTCCCGGCCCGAGCTTTATGATGCCGGAAGATCACATGACTGTCGTGATCAGCGATCGTGAGCTTTCGGTTAGACGCCGGTAACTGCCGGGAGCGCACATGCTCTCGGCACAGCTGCATTGACAGCAATTCATGCCTCTCTGTGCCAAGGACTAGGCGCCAATAGGCCGCATATCTGCGTGCGGCCGGCACCAAGGGGTTAAAAGAAAAGTATGGGAATCAGGAAAAACAAAAAAATTACGCTAACCTAGATGACTGTGGCACCGATTCCAGCTGCAGTTGTCCCCTGCTGCCTCTAAGGCGGAGAACTGAATGATCAAACGCCACCAGTTGCTCAGCTCTCAGTCCTCAGCCTGCGGTGACTGTCAGTCACCGGCTCTTTGCCCCTCCAGATCTCACTGGAGTGCCAGGCTGTGGAGGAGGCGGGAGTGGCCGGCTCAGCAGTTCCTTAAGAGGCTGAGTCAGTTGCTGGTCCAGGCTTCTGGGTGGATCCCGATACGCTGAAGCCTTCCGTCGGCTGAAAAAAGGCCACAGGAGTGCAGAATGAACTGCACTCCTGTGACCCACAGGGAAAGTATAGCCAAAAAAGGTTTGACCACACATCTCTTAATTATTCATCATATTATCACAGGGTCATTTGCTGTCTCAACTTTTACTGCACAATTGCTGCACAATTGTTCTCTTCTTTTACCAGCAAACTATTTGATTTTACTGAGCCCCGAAATACATCGGCTGTTTTAAGTGATCATGAACTGCTTTATCAATCATGGCATGAATGTTGTATGATTTATGCTTTTAATTCACAAAACTAACACAACAGGATAGGTGTACTTAATTTCATATGATCAAGTTATTTTCAGCTCAGTTCAGTGAGATTTAAAAATGGCAGTCATGTGGCTTTATTAGATAGCCAATATACTTGTGTTACAGTATCTAAACCCAAAACCAAAAATGTAATACAGTGTATATTGCAGCTCACTAGTCCTTGGTATTGTGCCTGATTAGTTTTCTTTTTTCAAGCTTTTGCTTTATTTTCACCTGGCAATGTTGCAAGAAACACACTTCCTGTCCCTGTATGGATAGGTCACTCCTGCTTGTATCTATAGAGGAAGCCATGGTTGTCAGCCCAGGTTACTCTCCTGACTACAAACATTTCCGTATCTAATCATCTCTATTACACGGGGGACAAGGCAATTGTAGATTTAATAAGAGAATTAGGAAAGAAGATATTCTTCCGCTCACTGAAAGTGGAACATTTCTGGCAGAATCAACAGGCGTTTGCTGAAAATGTTCTTAAAACAATAAAATAAATGCAGCTTCCACATCTAAGGTCTATAATTGCAGTATATTGCATCATTGTAATTGGTTTAGTTATCCTTTGAAGCTTTGTGAATTGACCCCAATGTCTTACGTAGTTATCTTTTAACTGGAGCTGCAGGCCTAGCAGATACTTGCACAAAGTGTGCAAAATCTTTTCCAAACAATGAGCTGTATGATTATTTTTTTTCCATCAACCGATCTAATTAATACAATAAAAACGTCATACTTATTCTTTAATTCTGAAGTGGCATCCATGTCTTTAAACTCTCCCGCAATATGAACTATGCCGTAGCAGGCCACTACAAATGCCAACAAGGTTTGTAGAACTATCTGCAAGCAAGAGAAAGAATGCGTTAGAGGGCAACATAGAATAGATCACTGAAAACAAAACACTCCTACAAATGAGTACCAGATGGACTAGATCTTGTGATGGATAATGTCTCTGACCTTGCTGCCCTAAAGGATAGGGGGTATCCTAACAGTCAAAGGGAAAAGAAAGAAAACAAGGGCACACCGACCTTGTGCATTATCCTTAGATAAATATTTTACATAAAAGTAAAATGGAAAACTACTCACAAACGTGTAAACGAAACCTCATAATACAAGTAGTCTCCAAATAATGTCAATTGTTTGAGGTGGTAACAGACCTCCGATCGTAGCAGAGGAAATTATTATTATTATAATTATACATGATTTATTTAGCGCCAACAGTTTGCGTAGCGCTTTACAACTTGAGGGTAGACAGTACAAATACAATACACTTTAATACAGTAGGAATCAGAGGGCCCTGCTCCTTAGAGCTTATAATCTAAGAGATTACAGGAGTCACTGCCGGCTGACACGTTTTCGAAGGATGACCTTCTTCCTCAGAGCCCCAGGCTCTGAAGAAGGTCATCCTTCTAAACGCGTCAACACACCTTGAGGACAGGACAAGAAAGGTCTTGGAGATAATGTTTTAAAGGAGCTGGTCGTGGAGCTTGGATCTTATGAAGAAACAGACTTGATACTGCAGTGATCATCTGTCCAGGACATACCCACGGAGGAGGAAAAATAACACGCCGGTGTTATACTTCTGTTGATGCACTACTAGACCCATTGGGGGACTATCTTTAAAGTGAGAGGCTAGCACACACAGGGTGTGGATTGGAGAAGGATATCTACAAGTTATTATTATATACCTGCAATTGGACTCGGTTTCCTTTCCCTCTCCCTTTTGTTTCACTTTTTTGCACATTTGTTTATTTCCAAAAGGGACTATTGCACAGTATCCTTAGATACACTTTGGATCACTTATCCTTTAATTGACTTTTTGATTATTTTTCTGATGTCATTGTATTGCACTATTTCGCACATTGGGAAGTGAAACATTATCAGCACTTTATGCCAAGGATTGGTTTAGGTTATCCTATGAACATTCTTAGCACTTTACCATCAGCACTTTATATTTAAGGATTTGTTTTTGAGTTATTTAGCACTGCTTCACTAGAGTTTACATTTATTTATTGGTGATAGCAACATTATAGAAGTTCAGCAGCTTTATATGTTTTCTCTTGCATAAGCACTTTATTACTCTCATCACTTACACTTCCAAGTAGCGCTTTAGTACTTTATTTTTATATCATTTGTTTGCTTGTGACCCTTCCCCACCCATTTGCAGAATCAAAGGGCATTATCTCCTATGCTATACTAAACTAGTAGCTGCTGTTGTCTTTGTTTTCACTTGTATTGTAATCTAATAGGAAAATCTGGAACTGTGAATATTTTTCCCTAGAGCAAAAATGCTTCCGATTTACATTAGCCATTTCCATACACAATCAGATTCCTTTATTCAACTGATTGAAGAAATCTGACTGTTCCATTTTGCTTGGATTCTTATGAAGTCAGCCCACTATGTAACAAACAGTGTGTTAAAGATGCATATATTTTGCCATAAAATGACACTATACATTGCACAGACGTTTTCATAAAATTATATTTCTTTAGGTTTCTAGTGAGCCAAACTCAGTTTCTGTTTCATGAAGGCAGAGCGCTGCTGGGAAACATGCCTCTGGGTTCTCCTGCATCTTACTGTACTCTTAAACCATACTTCTGGGGATTTATTAAAACTGAAGCACCTTTGCATAGCAACCAATCAGCTTCTATCTTTCATTTTTAAAATGTAACTGATCAAGCTGAAGATAGAAGCCAACTGGCTGCTTTGGCAAGCACAGCTGTTACAGGTTCTGTCTCTCTGTTTTTGATAAAGTTCCCACAATGGATTCTGTCTAAAATGGTCTCTAAACCAAGTGCCACTGCAGCCCCCTGGCCTTTTAAGAGGATCTAAATGTACAGAGGCCAGCTTCCTGATTAAGCGATTGTTGTTATTGTCTCTCACATGATTGGAGGATGAAGAATGTGTGGGAGCATGCAGCAAGCGCACTCAGTACAGAAAAGCCATTTCTCATGGAAGCATTTGCGCAGCGACTTGGATTTAAGGCCCATCTTCTGAGATGATAGATAGATAGATAGATAGATAGATAGATAGATAGATAGATAGATAGATAGATAGATAGATAGATAGATAGATAGATAGATAGATAGATAGATAGATAGATGACTGCTCCAAGGACATTTGATTCTAAGTGGCAATAAGGGCAAAGACTAAAGTGAATGAGTATTCTTTTTATAGAGAATAGTCCTCAAATTTGCCTGGGACAAACCTAAAAGGACATACTTGGCATTGAAGTTTGTTCTAGCAAATTATTTTTCATTTTGCACTATATACTTGCCAAGCACCCTGTAACCACAATCTAAAAATATGAACCGAGCCATGATATTCCACAATGTAATGGGGGGGGGGGGATGGGGCGCTAGGGTTCTGCAGTGACCCAAACACTATCTGCAGCATATGGATGTTATACATATAAAGACAGAGAATTTGAGGCTTTTCTACATCTGCTTTTCCACTGCAAATAAGAACCTAAAATATTTCACATATGGCTCATTCATTCAAAGAAACCTGTCAGAAGCCACAACTGACCTCTTTTTTAAAACATATTCTTGCTTATTAAAAGTGGATGAGAACCTTCACATAAACCCAGTGAAGTAAACAGCCTCAAATGATACAGAGAGATGAAACAAATCTCCCTACATACATTTCTTTATCGTACATCACGGGACACAAAGCCATAGTAGTAACTATATGGGTTATATAGACCACCTTTAGGCGATGGACACTGGCACACCCTAGACAGGAAGTTTTACTCCCTATATAACCCCCTCCTCTTCCGGGAGTACCTCAGTTTTTTCACCAGTGTCTTAGGTATTGGTCACGAGTAGGGGTGCAACGGATCGTTGCCGATCCGTACGGATCACCCTCCGCGGATCAGCACACCCGCGATCCGCGGAGCACTTTTCGGCCTCAGCCATAGGAAAGTCCCCGGCTTCGGCCTAGCTCCGGAGCGGCGGCCATCTTGGTACACCCGGAAGTGGCCGCTGTCTCGACAGGAAGTGACGTTTCGTCGCCGCCATCTTGCTACACCCCACACTCCTACACAGTACAATAATGATAGCGTGAGAAGGGGGCAAGCGGACATCTTGTTACACCCACCGGAGTTTTAAATTTAAAAGCCATTTTCAACACAAAACTGAGCTTATATGCACAAATACTGTATTTATGCATATAAGCTCGGTTGTGTGTTGAAAATAGCTTTTAAATCTAAAACTCCGGTGGGTGTAACAAGATTTGTGTGTTTTTTGTTTTTTTATGCTGATCCGAGGATCGATCCGATCCATGACTCTGATCCGAGGATCGATCCGATCCGTGAGATTTTTGATCCGTTGCACCCCTAGTCACGAGTAAAGATGTGCTGTGCTGAGCTCCACTGGAGTAATCCTTGCTGGGGCAAGCCATGCAGCCGGATCCATTCAAAGTGTCTTTTAGGCCAAATTGAATGGTACCCGGGCCTTGTGTTGGAAAAAATAAGGTTTAGCCTGTAACGCTTCTCTTTTTAGAGCTGGACCCCCGGGATCCAATGCTTTGGTTTTTTCATCCATATAGCTTCCTGGCGGAGAGCTATATGGGTCCAAGGGTGTGGAACCTCCAATAAAAAGGGGCCCCGGTCCTTGAAGGTTTTCTAACGGAGCCCACCGTTAGGGGTGAAGACTGGGTCTGTTTGGTTTACCACAGAACCCTGCGGCAAGTTAAGGTAAGTGGATGCCTAAAGAATTTAAGTTCTTATGGGTTTGATCCTTTAAGTAAATGTTGTCATGCCTAAAGTCACCTCCGGGGGCTGTCCCGAGCACGTACCTGTTCCATGCTTGTCAGATCTCGTTTGTGTCAGCAGAAGCTGCAGGCTTCCTCCAGTCCCAAGCCTCTGCTAAGATTTTGGGTTTTTTTTCTTCAGAATACATCCCTCCCACCAGGGCTCCCCTCTCCAGGAAGCAGAGAGCCCGGAACAGCGGCGGTATGCCGTTCCGCTCCTCCTCCTGTCCTCCCCCTTAGATTCGGCTCTCCTCCACCCCACCACCACATGCCGATCCGGTCGATCGGAGGCCGCTTGAGCGGGAAAACGATCTCTTTTAAAAAGAGTGGGGGGCGTGGCTTAGTGCGGCAATGGCGTGCTTCAGCGTCCACACGCAGGACTGTGTAGGCTATAAATACAGCATTTGCAGGCTGCATTTGCCTATCGGAGGGACACAGAGCAGACAGGGTCATGCGAGTGTGGCAACACAGGCATTCCCCAGGCATTTACTTTGCATCAGGCTGAGCGTTAATAGCAGTGGCAGTTGCTGGACTATTTGCTCAGCAGTGGGTGCATTTTTTCTGTCAGTACCTCTGTATTTGTGTTTGGCACTATGGTTGGCAGAAGGGGAGGTGCAAGGACCCCAAAAAAGAATCCAAAGGCATTATCCTCAGGCTCTAGGGAGCCCGGTCTTGCTTCTGCAGCACCATCCTCCCCTGAAGGAAGTGGGGAGGCCGGTCAGAGTGGGCCATCGGGTTCGGCAAGTGATGGCACTGTTTTCAACATTTCAGCCCCTGTCTTTATTATGGGGGTTGTTTTCTCCTCAGCTATGATGGGATTGGAAGAAAGGTTAACGGCTTTAATTGCATCTTCCCAAAATGGGAGAAAGAAGGGGGCCTAACGCACTACCACCCAGGACCCTCTAATAGAGGAACAGTGGGAAGGAAAAGATGAATCCCCCTCAGGGGATCATGAAAAGGCTGTTGACTCCTCTTCCGAGGAGTGCTTCAGCTTCACAATCTGAGAAATTGCTGGTGCAATCTCTTACTGAAATGGTCCGGTCCACATTTAAGCTACCCATAACAGAGTCGACTGAAAAGCCCACTTTTGTTAGGGTTCACTAATGCCTCCTCAAGCTTTGGGGGCCTTTCCGGTCCATTCATTGCTGGAACAACTTATGTATTCTGAGTGGGATCACCCAGAAAAAAAACGCTTAACACTTTATACTATGGAGGAAAAAATGTACTAAAAAATGGGGTATACCAGCACTTGACGCTGCTATATCCTCTGAATAAAAATTTGACTTGTCCGGTTGACAATGCTCAAATGCTTAGGGATCCAACCGATAAAAAGTTGGAATTCCTGTTAAACATTTTTCCTTTGGCAGGTTCAGGCTCAAACTCCAGTGGCAGCAGTTGGGGGGTATGTCAATCCTTGAGGGACCAGTTGAGACAGGTTATCCCTAATCAGCAGGCCCAGGATTTAGCTGAATTGCCAGGGGCCTTGTGATTTGCAATTGACGCAATGAGAGATTCTATTCTTCAGACCTCTCTCCTTACGCTTGGGTTGGTGCATATGCGTAGAATCTTATGGTTGAAAAGTTGGTCACCCGAAGCACCATGCAAAAAGCTCCTGGCTGGTTTTCCTTTCCACAGTAAAAGGCTGTTTGGGGACGATTTGGACAAATATATCCAAAAAATATCAAGTGGAAAGAGTACCCTTTTGCCAGTTAAGAAAAGGAGTAAACCTCCCTCATTTAAACGGGATCCTTCTCCAGGGCCATCAGCCTCCAGGCAGTCGCGATGGCCTCCATCGTTAGGTTCAAGAGGTAAACCTCAGGGTCAACCCCAGGGACAAAACAAGTCCTGGGGCAGGAAACCTACAATACAGAATACTAAAGCCTCTTTATGAAGGGGCGCCCCCGCTCGCTCGAGTGGGGGGGAAGGCTTCTGCAGTTCTCAAGGGTCTGGCAGGAAGAGTTTCGAGACAAATGGGTGGTCTCCACAATAGCTCTAGGTTAAAAACTAGAGTTCCGAAAGTTTCCGTCTCCTCTTTTCCTCAGATCAAACGTCCCAAAAGATCCAGAGAAAAAGAAGTCTCTCTTTCAATCGTTAGACCGACTTTTGTCTCAAAGTGATCATGGTGGTCCCCATGAAAGAGAAGGGGTTGGGGTTTAATTCAAACCGTTTCTTGGTACCAAATGGGGATGTCAGACCCACTGTAGATCTCAAAGATCTAAACCAATTCCCAAATATCCACTCTTTTCGCATGGAATCAATCTGATCAGTTGTCTCCATCCTACAAGGAGGAGAACTTCTGTCATCTACCTATATTCCCCGCTCACCAGAAGTATCTGCGTTTCAAGGTAGAAAAACTAAATTTTCAGTTTGTAGCTTTGCCTTTCGGTCTAGCTACTGCACCTCGGGTGTTTACAAAAGTTTTAGCCCCTCCTCTGGCCAAGTTAAGGGCTCAAGGTATAACAATTGTGGCATACCTAGATGACCTGCTCTTGATAGACCAGTCGGTAGCCCGCTTAGACTAAAGCATGGTCACCACCGTCAACTACCTGGAATACCTAGGTTGGATCCTCAATCTAGAAAAATCTTCTTTAAAACCATTAAGAAGACTAGAGTACTTGGGTCTGATCATAGATACAGCCCAGAAAAGTGTGTTTTTACCCCAGGCAAAAATCAGTTCCATAAAAGAACTTGTTCAGGTGGTCAGGGCAAAGAAGGAGCCTTCTATTCGGCCTTTGCATGAGGTTGTTGGGAGAGATGGTGGCTTCATTCAAAGCAGTTCCCTATGCTCAGTTTCAGTCGAGACTGCTGCAAAACAGTATCCTATCTACTTGGAACAAGAAGGTCCAAGCGCTAGATTTTCCTATGCGTCTGTCGCCAAAAGTGTGCGACAGAGTCTCAGTTGGTGGAGGATATCCAAGAATCTGCAGAAGGGAAAATCCTTCATGCCAGTTACCCGAAAGGTGGTAAGAACAGATGCCAGCCTTTCAGGTTGGGGAGCAGTCCTGGAAGAAGCGACTGTCCAAGGAAAATGGTCCAGGACCGAAAGGACCTTGCCCATCAACATTCTAGAGATTCGGGCAGCACGTTTAGCCCTAAGGGCCTGGACGTTCAGGTTGCGGAATTGTCCGGTAACGATTCAATCCAACAATGCCACAGCAGTGGCTTATATGAATCACCAAGGGGGCACCAGAAGTTATGCAGCCCAGGGAGAGGTAATGGTAAGAGATTGTAAAGATGGCAGTAGGGGACCCATGGACCCTACCACCACGTCCAGACCTGCTCTCGCAGGGACCAATATTCCATCCTACCTTACAAACGCTACATATAACAGTTTGGCTATTGAAACACACATTCTGAAGAATCGTGGGTTTTCAGGTTCAGTGATATCTATCTTGATTAATGCAAGCTTCCAGAGTCATTTATTATAGAGTCTGGAGGGCATATGTTTCCTGGTGTGAATCCAGGGGTTGGCATCCTAGAAAATATGTTATAGGTAGAATTCTTGCCTTTCTACAAATGGGATTGGAAATGAAGCTGGCCCTGAGTGCCATCAAAGGTCAGGTCTCGGCCTTATCGGTATTGTTTACTTGCTTCGCATTCTCTGGTCTGTAATTTCATACAGGGGGTAACAAGGCTTAATCCGCCGGATAGGTCACCCTTGAAACCTTGAGACCTGAATCTAGTTTTGTCGGCTTCACAAAAACAGCCTTTTGATCCGATACAGCATACTCCCTTGATGCTTTTGACAAGGAAGTTAGTTTTTCTACTTGCCATATCTTCTGCAAGAAGGGTATCAGAGTTGGCTGCTCTTTCTTGTAAGGAGCCATATTTAATTATTCACAAGGATAAGGTGGTATTGCGTCCTCATCCTAAGGCTGGCCATACACTATACAATTTTCTGATTCAATTTCCTTTAGATTTACCTTCAACTATGTAGTGCAAGGGCCTGTCTGATTGCATACAAATTGAAAGGGTTTAGGTTTGACCTCATATTATATGGTTTTGGTAAATCTAAAGGAAAGTTGAACAGGAAAATTGTATAGTGTATGGCCAGCTTAACTTTCTACCGAAGGTAGCGTCAGGTTTTCATCTAAACCAGGATATTGTTCTACCTTCATTTTTTCCAGAGCCCTGTTCCACGGAAGAAAAGACGCTACATTCTCTTGATGTACTGAGAGCAGTCAAAGTCTACTTGAAGGCGACTGCTCAAATTCGGAAAACGGATGTTTTGTGTTGCCTGCAGGTCCTAGAAAAGGACAGGCAGCATCGAAATCCACTATCACTTGCCGAATCCACTAAGTGGATTCGGCAAGTGATTGTTCAGGCTTATGGTTTGAAGGGTAAAATTCCACCTTTTCAAATCAAAGCGCACTCCACCAAGGCTGTTAGTTGCTTCGTGGGCAGTGCATCACCAAGCCTCCATGGCTCAAATCTGCAAGGCCGCAACTTGGTCTTCAGTCCATACATTCACCAGATTCTATCAGGAGGATGTAAAAAGACAGGAGGATATCGCCTGCCAGCAGTATATAGGTCCTCAGGTCTGATAATGCCCTACTTTTGTTTGTGTCTCCCTCCCCTCAGATAGCATTGCTCTGGGACATCCCATATAGTTACTACTATGGCTCTGTGTCTCATGATGTACGATAAAGAAAATAGGATTTTTATATTGGCTTACCTGTAAAATCCTTTTCTTGGAGTACATCACGGGACACAGAGGTCCCTCCTCTCTTCTGGTATACACATGTATTGCTTTGCTACAAAAACTCCGGTAAAGGGAGGGGTTATATAGGGAGTAAAACTTCCTGTCTAGGGTGTGCCAGTGTCCATCACCTAAAGGTGGCCTATATAACCCATATAGTTACTACTGTGGCTCTGTGTCCCGTGACACATGGTATTAAAAATTGTTCTTCCTGTTTCAGCAGTGGGAGGAGAGTCTGGGCATACACTGTTTGAGCTCATTGGAGGAAAGGCACACACCCCCACTCCACATAGGCAGAGGAACAAAGAAACTTGCAGAGCTGTATTGTGAATAGACAAGCTCTCTGCTCATCTGTCTCCAAGCTCCCTCCCCACGCAAATTTCAAGCTGCTTTTATCTCCCGTGTCGGAGAGCTTTTCAGAAGTTATGCTGATAACAGAGGAATGCAGCAGCAGAAAGACAAGGGACTTAGAGCTTTGTAGAGAAATAAGTAAAAACTACAGATATATCTTCCCAGGTCAGATTTCATGAATGGGGTTTACATCCACTAACTTTTGAGTAGTTTAAGAATGAAGGGGTAGCTGAATGCAATTACAAGTATAAGCAAGTGCTGGACAAATCCCAAGAGCCAAGTAGCCAATGCTCCTTAAAAATTAAAGCTTGTGCCTAAATTTAGATTTTTTTTTCTAGTAGTCTTCAATGTAATAAGCTCTAAATAAAAATCCTGCTGGCTCCTGGATTGGACAGACTGGCTCTTGAACTACATATTTGTTCACTGCTGGATAAAAGAATTGGATGAACTAAATCCTATTTTCAGATCTGCACTTGAATACAAAATTATGATAAAATAACTGAAGCCAGCTTACATCTATTGGTAATGTCTCATCTTCCTTTTCAGTCAACCGCATATAAGAACGATCTGAAACAGAGAAGGTAATTAAATTAAGAAAAATGCTTAAAATGTATTAAATACAGCAATGTATAAAAACAGAAGATTGTAACAGGGTAAAAAAAAACTACAGGAATTTTGGACACACACACAAGCAGAAAGATTGAAGTTAGAGTAAAAACATTTATTAGAGAACTCATGTCAGCAAGAGACCAGATTCATCTATGTTTGTATGAATGTTGTTTTCAAATGCAGTATTATAATATGGTCAAAGAGAAAACCCAATATGTTTTGAAAACCTATTTAAAGCCCAACTCCCAGGTACACAAAAACTAATTTGAATACACAGTATTCCTCAATAACTACAGAAGATATAAATCAATTTTGTGTGCACCAATCATCTTTGTAAACCAAGGTTTTACCATTTAAAAGTAGTGGTGACATCACTGTGCTGTACATAGCCTGTGCAGAGAGCAGAGCTGTGAGAGGGACCCAGCAAGTCCACCAAATACAGGCTTGTCTGCAGAAAACTACAGGAGGGGGCAGAGACAAGACCAGTCACCCTGTACAAGGGGAGAGAGAACAGCAGTGACCAGTCTTTCTTACAACAAGCTCCTGCACAGAGGCAAAGTTTCATATTGAATTACTGCACATATCTGGAAGAAATATACAAGGCACACAAATATTCAAGAATACACATGCCTCTTGTATTTAGACAGTATTTGCTTATCCAGAGTCCAGCTTTAATTTGTGCAGGATTGAGGTGGAAGACTGACTATAAGGAAGGTGATTGGGCGTAGATGAAATTAAAGGAGAGGGATCAGGGCAAGAGTGGACATGAATGATAGGGAAGGCGATTGACCAGAGAATGCGCAAACAATGTGAAAGAGAATGATCATACAGAAGAGGATAGCAAATGGAACTGAAGGGGAAGGATTATACAAAAGGAGGAGAAGAGGGGGAATTGGTGAACTGGAGGGTGATTATCCAGAGGATTCAAGAAGTATGAATGAAGTGATGAAGAATGATAATACAGGGGAGGAGAGCGGAGAGTGGTTGTAAGGAGAGGGGCATGGATAGAAAGGAAGGAGAACGATCATACAAGGCAGGAAAGGAACATAAAGTGAAGGAAAAATGATCATTTATGGGAGGAGAGGGGGCATGGGTGTAAACAAAGGAAATCAATTGTGAGGAGAGGGCATGGACGGAAAGAATATTGACTATACAGAGGAGGGGGCACAATAGAAATTAAGGAGAACGATCATACAAGGCAGGAGAAGGCATGGATGGAACTGAAGGAGAACAATGATATGGGGAGGAAAGGGGCATCGATAGAAATGGAGAATGATCATACAAGGCAGGAGAAGGACATGGATGAAGTGGATGATTATACAGGGGAGAAGAAAAGCATGAATAAAGTGATGAAGAATGTTCATACAGTGGACCGAGGAATAAATGGAACTGAAAGAAAAACAATCATACAGTGAAGAAAGGGCATTTATGAAAGTGAAAATAAAAATGATCACAAAGCAAACAACAGGCATGAATGAATGCTGCATCTGTCCCCCGCCAGCGCTACAATGTGAACTGAGGGACTAAACACTGCGATCGCTCAGGTCTTAGCATTCTGTGGGTAGAGAGCTGGGGACTATAAGTATCCGGCTCTCTGCTCTGGTCCCCTGCACTCACTGGAGCATGGAGCTGTGGAGGGGATCGGCTGAGCCAGCTGCCAGTCCAGGGTTCTAAGTGGATCTTGACCATATGGTCGGGGTCTTTTCAGAGCCTAGACCAGCTCTGTGAGGTCAGCAGGCTTCAGCTCGCTGTAGGCTGAAAACAGGTCACAGGAGTGCAGAACTAACTGCTTTGGCTATAGTACTCCTTTAATCTTGACAGTAGGGATTTATAGCACCACCTATAGGAGTAGGACACTAGGCAGAAAAAGAACTCAGCACCACCTACGGGCATTCCAAGAGGTATAAACCTCCTCTCTGCTAAAGGCAGCGCAGTTAGGTCACAAAAGAGTACAAGGGGAAAAAAAAAAAAAAAAAAAAAAGGAGAGGTGAGTGCTATTAGCCTCAGTGAACTCAGAAAAAGATATTACAGTGAGTAAAAAAATAAATCCAGTTTTCTCTTCATTGAAGGACACAGTTCTTAATCTTGACCACAGTGGCATCCCAAAGCAATGCCTCAATGAAGGATGGGAAAGGACCAAAAGTAAAATAGGCAATCATCCACCAAAAGAGAGTAAGGAAAAATATTGCAGCCAAAGCAAGCATCCAAGGATGCAAATATATCAACCCTGTAAAGGTATGCACAGACGACTAGGTAGCTGCCATGCAAACCTGAGACGCAGATTCCTAATTGCAGAATGCTCAAAAGGCACTAGAAATCTGGTGGAGTGCGCCATAACAGAGAAGAGATAGCACAACCCTTAATAGCATACGCCTGAACAATCATCTGCCAAATCCGTAGGAAAATAGGCAGAGCAGGCTTCCAGATCTTTCCTCGGACCTTCCCTGAACACAAAGAAAGAATCTGACCTCCGGAAGGAGGCCGTAACAGACAAATATACAAGGTGTGACAATTTAATTTCTGAAATGGCCCGTAAAAAAAAAAACTGTTTGAGCGAGAACGTTGTCATGGTGGAGAATCCACTTGACAAGCCAGAGTTCCAGTATTTTCCTCCGAACAGATTCCCATAACAATTTCAGAATTTCCAAGCAAACCCAAGTAAAAATTTTGGTTGACCATTGTACCATCCATGTTCTATGAACACAAAGCAAACTATCCCCTTGTGCCCCCCCCTCACAAAAAAAAAAAAAACACACGCACGCATGTTAGTATGAGGGTTCGCACCCTGTCCAGATTTGGATTCCTTCCTTTGAGATTTTGGCAAGCCTTCATGCCAAGGAGGACTTGTCCACAGGCTTTAGGGCCTTATGAGACTGGGAAAACTTGGCATCCCCTGCAGGGGCCTTGGAGCCCTAGTCCGAAAAGCCAGGGGGAGGACAAAAAAAGAAAAATAAAAAACCCTTGTGTGCAAGCAAGAAAGGACTGAACATGCAGCACAGGTCCTTTCCCTTCCTGGCCAGTGGGAGGAAAGTACTTATGTCACCTGTAGGTTCTTAAAAATGCCATTCAAAGTAGCACGGAAGACATATATTAACCCTGGAAGGGTAAATTTTCCAGGGTATTTTAAGATGTCTGGGCAGCGGATCAACACTTAAATCAAAGCACTCGCTGAAGCACCAATGCCAAAACAGAGAGCTTGAAAAGCAGTGGCTGCAGCTAAGGGTGCATTACATGCGCATTTCAGGCCCTAAATCGACAGGTCTGCCAGTCCCAGGAGTACTGGGAAAACCTGTCCCACATTCAGACCTCGTGTCATCTTGGCCCATTCAGTAAGTGTCAGAGAAAAGAAAGAATGCAGGCATCTGAGTATGGACTGTTACAAATTGTAAACCATAATAGTAAAAACTCAATTTTAATTACTCAACGATTTCAAGCAAAATAAAAAGGAGCACACATTCCTCCTCCCATCACCAGGGTACGCTCGCTCGGAAACGTGTTGCATACACTACTGTGACATCATCACCACCAGCGCTGGGATCAAGAGAGTGTTCCACCCCTCTTGGCTTTCCTCCTACACACCACCAACTTGCCGGCCAGGACGACTCTTCATGCGGACCAGTGCTACAGATGCATCACCCAACCATACATTTAAGATGTGCCTGTCTTTGAGTAATTCAAAGTGAATTTTTACTATTATGGTTTACAATTTGTAACAGTCCGTACTTAGAGGCACCTGCATTCTTTTCTTACATATCCGGGAGATTGCTTCTGCTTCCCTGCCTAAGGCTGGCCCTGACATATTGAGGATCTACCATAGTTTTTGCGCCACATATGTATGTCAGTAAGTGTCTGAGACACCAGCGCGAGCCTGGGGGGGGGATGGCTGGAGCCACATTACTGTGTTAACTGCAGCCCTCTTTTACAGGCATAAACCCCTCGCCAGAGCCTAGGAGCAGGGACATCTATCCCAGAGCCAAAGCGCTCCCAAGGGCAGAAACAGCAGGTCAGCTTACCATCAAGGGAAAGGCTGGAGGTAGATGAGGGAGGGAAGGAAACTCTGACCACTGAAGGGACTAGCAGGATAAACCCATGGCTTGGAGGGGAGAAGAACCCTGCAGGGAACCTGCATCCCATGCCATGTCCAGGGAGGGAAGTGGGGGCAACTACTTATTGATCCACGGAGGGTGCAGGTAACACTCTAGAGACAGATCTGCCTCACCACAGAAGTGAAGAGGCTGTTGGCCAGGGTAACATTGTGAAACGGACTGCAGTCACCCGGTCATGTGTGTCCCCACAAGACATTTAACTTGCTTGCTGCTCCAGTCCAGAATGGGGTTGTCGCAACTGACCCAGCGAGTAGCTAAAGGTCCGAGTGCACTGGTTGGTCAGACTGGGGTGACCACTGGATGTAGATTATCCAGTCCGTCAGCCCTGCCCGGCTGTTGACAAAAGATCTCCACAGGAAAAAACTAGGAGGGAACGAAGTTCTTTACTCCTAAAACACTACATAGAAATAACTGAGCTGCCTATAGCAGAGAGGTGGTTTATACCAGCTAGGGCCTAGTGTCCTTCTCTGTTAGGTTGCACTATAAAACCCTACGGTCAAAGAAGTGAAGAGCTGTGGCTCAATCAAACTCAGGCTCCTGCAGACTGTCAGTGTAGCTGTCTGCCTGTACCTAGACAGTTACTGATTGACAGGGAGCATCAATGAACTACCTAGAGTGCCCATTAGGGCCCTGATAGTTCATTGAGAACTACAAGCCGTCAGCCACACTGGATGACAGTAGCTGTAGTTCACCCATGCACACAACTCTGTAAATGAATGACGCGGCCGCATAAGAGCCCCGCTTGGACGTGGGTTTTTTTTTTGTTTTTTTTTAAGCTGTGACAGTGGATGCGGGGAGAAGTTCCCCGGCCCACTGTCACAACGAGCCCTTAGACCCCTTTCACACTGAGGCAGTTTCCAGGCATTTTTTCACTAGAAATAATGCCTGTAAAGCACCTGAAAACTGCCTCCCATGCTGCCCGAATGTGAAAGCCCAAGTGCTTTCACACTGGGGCAGTGCACTTGCGGGACATTAAAAAAAAGTCCTGCAAGCAGCACCTTTGGGGCGGTTTGGGAGCACTCCCAAAACGCCCCTGCCCATTACAATGAATGGGCAGCGCTTTGGATGCGCCGCAACACTGGCATTTTTCACCCCTTCTTTGGGGTTAAAAGACCCGCTTAAACATTGGTAAAGTGCCGCTAAAACGAGCAGCGCTTTACCGTTAATGCATAGGCAGCCCCAGTGTGAAAGGGGTCTTAAAGCGGAACTCTACTCCATTCTAATGATGTGACATCGGCAAGTTCCTTCACCGGAGCCACCGACATCTTCAGGATCTTTGGCCACTTTGAATGAATAGAAGTTGCGTCAACCAGAAATTCGTTCATCCTGGCAAATGCAGAAATTGTACACATGCACCGCTCAGTGTACATCGTCGGGAAGAGCAGGCGGGTATCCAGAGGGTGGCTAAGCAGCAGCTTCCAGGTGTTCATGAGGTGATCCTGCCACCTTCTGAATGCCTGTTTTTTTTTTTTTGGCAGGAATGCGCCCAGTGTTTTGACCCGCAGGTGCGGTGTGGGTTAATTGACTAAAATGGGTGAGTTTGACAGACAGTGCCACCTGTCAGCTCCATATGCCACATTACATTTGTGCAAAGCATCGCGGCATGTATACAGCCCCCTTCTGCTGTATGGTAGATCTTTGGTAGGTGGTCTTGGGGCGTGGGCCTAAAAATGTGGCTTAACCGTCTGTTTTTTATCACCCCCTGAATGAGGCAGAAGAGAAGTACATCTCTTCTGCAACACATATCCTGCCAAGTCCTACATTGTGTGTGTGGGGGATGGTAAAGCCCCCTTTAATACCTCCCTCATTAGCTCTCCTGGCATGTGTACCAAATAGCGGTTCAGACTTCTTCCCAGGCCTGATGGTGACCAGTTCTCTTTATATAAAATCACATTTCCCCAGTCTGCTATTTCAGAAATCCAACTCAGTAAAATAGCTTTTTTTTCTTCTCATTGCTGCGTTGGGGTTCCTCGGTCGCCCTCACCCCCCTTCTTCCCCGGCCTGACAGGCCGAACACACTGCAGCTGCCTTCCACACACAACCCTGAGCGCCTTTCCTGCACCGGGTGCCCACATCCCGACTTACGCTGAGCTGCTGAGAAGGCCGCATGTGCCAAGGCAAAGAGTCCGACCCCCACCAGCCCTTTCCAGATCGAGGACGCCATTTCACTCCCCGATAATACAAACAGCCGGCGGTCGCTGTCCGCGACGTCACACACCCCGGGCGACGTTTGATTACGACAGACGTATTGCCCGGCCGTTCTCCCGCATGCGTGCGGGCGCCATGTTGTGGTTGTCAGGATTCATTCTGAGGGTTAGCAGTGGCTGCGAGATAGAAGCTTATGCTGACTGCTGTTACTTTCTATTGGTAATTCTGGACAGGCCTGTGTCACAATAATAAAGCTGTGGCAGGAAACCAATAATGATTTCAGTGTACACAAATTATAAATAAAAACAATAAACTAATGTTGAGGGCGGAGTATTATATATGTCAGCAGATAGCTCACCTCTCCAACAAGATATAGTTAATAAATGGTAAAAAAAAAACTATTTTGCACTCGGACGTAATAATAGGTACAAGGTAACTGCTAACGCAATTGCTGGCTGCAATCATACATAAATTAAACACGAGAAGTGTAGCGCTCTTTAACCACTTGCTTACTGGGCACTTAAACCCCCTTCCTGTCCAGACCAATTTTCAGATTTTAGCGCTGTCGCACTTTTTTTCCCACAAATAGAGCTTTCTTTTGGTGGTATTTGATCACCTCTGCGGTTTTTAGTTTTTATTAAAAAAAATTGAAAAAGACCGAATTAAAAAAAAAAAAAAAAATTATATTTTTTTTATATTTTGTTATAAAACTTTGCAAACAGATAATTTTTCTCCTTCATTGATGTACACTGATGAGGTGGCACTGATGGGCACAGATAGGTGGCAGTGATGGGCTCTGATGGGTGGCAGTGATGGGCACTGATCGGTTACACTGATGGCAGCACTGCTAGGTGGCACTTGTGGGCATTGATAGATGGCACTTTTGGGCATTGATAGGTGGCACTGCTGGCACTGGCAGGTGGCAATTGCAGGTGGCACTTGCAGGCACAGATGAGGCATATGTGCCTCCTTCCTCTTCGGACCGATGTCCCTTTAACATAAGCCGGTGATCGTCTTTTTTTTCCTCCTCACACTGTCAGCATGAGGAGAAAAAAAAAAAGATCACCCTGCTTTTGTTTACATCATGTGATCAGCTGTCATTGGCTGACAGCTGATCACATGGTAAGGGGCCGGGATCGGCCCCTTACTTGGATCTGTGATCATCCGAGTCTCCGTGACTCGTGATCACAGCGCGCGCACCACGCCCTGCAGGGTGCGTGCGGTGCGCGTGCACAGGGGAGGACGTCCCATGATGGCCTCCCGGAAATTGAGGTCTGCGCTGTGGCCGTCATTCGGCTATGGCCCGGACCTCAAGTGGTTAAAGTGGTGTTCCGGCCGAAATTATACTTTTTAAATAAAAATACCCCTATAATACACAAGCTTAATGTATTCTAGTAAAGTTAGTCTGTAAACTAAGGTCTGTTTTGTTAGTTTATAGCAGTTGTTTGTTAGTTTATAAACTTACAGCAGGCCGTGGCCATCTTAAGTGTGGGCATCTGAAGCCAGACTGTATTTCTTCCTGGATCTCATCCTTGCAGATCTCGCACATGCTCAGTGTAGCACAAACAGGGTAATAGGTTTCACGTCAGGTTTCCATAGCAACGGCAGTGTCAGAGGAAGTTGCCGCCCCTTCCCAGAAAGCATTGCAAACAGGAAATGATGCGATGGGCCACGACCAGGGAGGAGGAAGTGAAAAATGAATACAGCAGATATACAGTAGGTGCTGAGAAAAAAAAAATATCCAATTTGTTTACAGTGCACAGTTTAGTGAGGGATACTGAAGAGTTGTAAAAGTGGGTGGAACTCCACTTTAATAAGATATAATACCTTGACCCCTTTCACACAGGCTGTCCGCCTGTCAGTTTTTCAGATGGACCTGATCAGACCCTCCAGTCTCCCCCACAGTGACATGTTCGCTGACATCCACCGCTATTCGATCCGATTCTGTCCGCAAAATCCAGATGGGTGGTGGTCCTACTTTCCATTCGTCCGGCGGATCGGATGACACCAGGCGGGCCGTTTTTCTCCGATTTCCCCATAGAGGAGAGCGGGACTGGGTCCGTCTCTGCTCTGCACAAAGAGCGGGATGGATCTGTCATCCGCCTGTTCAACGGGGATCAGCAGAGCGATCCCCCACTGAGCAAGCAGATTCCATCAGGAGGAGGCGCCCATGTGAAAGGGGCCAAAGTGAATAAATGTCCATCCTTAGTCCTCATGTGATAAGAGTACGGTGAATAAAGCTATGACCCTAAGAGAAGGAAATCTTCCACTACCTCAGGAAGCACACACAGCCTCTTACCAGATGGAGTTGACCACCTAATTACAAGTGGTCAAGACACGCAATAGTACTCCTGGAATGGTTCACAAGGGACCTGGTCCACCGGTATATGTAACCAGCTTAGAACTTTCCCACACTGAAGTGGCTAGATGGTAAAAGGCAATAATCTTCCAAGAATATATCTCTATATTTCTATTAGATAAAAAGCATGCACTCACACACGATAGGAATGTTTCAAAGTTTCAAACCAGTAAAATGGCCACGCTCCGCTCCAGTACGTGATGACATCACATGCCAAAGCTCTACCCTATGTCATCCAAAGACGCCAGAGTAAGACTACCAGTTTCTGCTCTCTTTTTGGCTTTGCTGTTGTAGGATGAAAACGCTAAACAGAGACTTCTAATGCTGCAGTAGAGTTGTCACTACATGTTGCACACTTCTGCTTTGGAACTACAGGAAACCCATGCCTTTGAGGTTCTGATGGCAGCCTAACCTCCCGGCTTGTCCCAAGATTGAAGATTGGCTAAGGAAGGCAGTGGTAACATTACACACAGGCTTTAGTCTGCCCAAAGCTCTGGTCCCCAGAGACAGGATGTAATTGAGCTGCGGTCACTGGAGGACTAAAATATGCAGATAAGAGTATGATAGAAGTGCTTGCTTAAGCCCTATGGTTTTCTCCTGCACTAGGACTGCCTGTGTGTGGCTCGCTCTCCCCTTCTCCATTCTGTATAGGGTATATGAAAGACAAGAGCAATGCAACAATAACATACGTCTAATAGAAGGTTCATTAAGCAGGATAAAAAAGTCGGTAGCCAATACGTTTTGGGGGCTCAAAATTTTCTCTTCCTCAGGAATAATATAGATGGGGTGACAGTGCAGCAGCCACTTACTCTTTCCATCATTAAATCTCGGTTACCTTGGAGTGCAGCACTACCACAACATATATTGTATCTACTTCTTCATTCTATAACTTGGAGTGTTCATGTAACCTGATCAGGAAAGAAACTGGCACGTGGTTAGAACATCACCTCTCTCTAGGACCTGATTCACACCTTTGCATTTTTTTCTAGATAAACCTTTATTAAAGGTGCAAAAAAAAGTGGTACACACAAGCTTTGCATTTTTATGTGCATTTTAGAACACACAAAAACAGCTGTGCCTTAAAAATACATTGAATCCAATATGGGCATTCACATCTATCTGCTGTGTTGTGCTGCATTGATACAAATGAGGCATGTCTGACTCTCTGTGTATTTTCATGCACTCTGATTTCCAATAATAAAAGGAAAAAGCTTGAAAACATGTGTACAACACACATTAAAAGATGCATGAAAAAAGGACAAAAGCGAACACGAATAGATGTGAGCCTGGCCTAATGGCTATGGCCATTCTTACTTGGCAGCTACAACCTGTGGCAGAAGAGGGTGAATACTTACCTCCCTTGTGGGAGGTTGGTCTATTCTTTGCTGTCTTGCAGAGTTAACAGAACTGCTGCCATCTGACACTTTCAGGTGTGTCGGATAGCAAGTTTTCTGCTGGGCACAGAGATTCCTCCCACCATGCACTGATCCAAAACAAATGTGCAGACCGAGAGTTCTGACTTTGCTCTGATTTTCCAATCCGACTTCTTGTTCTAGGTCTGACTGTGATTCAGAAAGTACAGAGCACTGAAGAAACCAGCATCCATCGTCAGCGCGTCACTCTGGAACCGCGCGCACACTATGGATGGAGGGTTAGCTGGGACTAAACAGCTGATGACCGGCTTTTTCCAAACCTGCATGGTTACCACATACGGCGAATATCACACAGTGATGACATTGATCTTTTGCCAGGAAGGTGGCTCAAGATGGACTAACACTCCTAGTCATCCTCTGGGGTTGAGTACTGCGGTCTGAGGACGCTGGATATCTTTTAGCTGGTGAGAGATGTATCGCTTCAATCTACATTATTAAGAATGCTCCTCTAGCTGTTAACACTCCCCCTGCTGCTTCTGCCATTAATACTGCTGTTACTCTGCCTATACCTATGACTGACTCATCCATATAGGTTAGCTTTGCCGACTACATCTGCTGTCTCCCCTGGTTAACATTTACTGGTTCCGGTCCCGCTTTGATCAACTTACCGTGTTGAATCAGTTCCATCAATGGACTTTCATCATTCTCTCCATCTACACACACCCACATTCCTGATATACTACGCCTCTGAATATTGATTTATAGAATTCTACTAGCAGTTGCTTTGAATATTTGAATTAATTCTATACCATCAGTGTCTGTGAGTGGTGATTGGTGTTTGTATGTGGTATGCATAGCCGCGGCTCCCACGTTTTTAACGACAACGTTGTCATTTTTTAACAGGGTCTGTGATAGTCACTTACCATAGCCTGCTTCGTGTTTTTGTAGTATCTGATCTGTGTGGTGTTTATAATTTTGTAAAATAAATTTTGATCTGTTTTTTCAGATAGTGTTTGGGTGTTTTTCTGCCCTCTTAAGATAACTTTATTCTCTTAGTTTTCTTTTTCTTTTAGCAGAAGTAGGAAGCAATTCAAGATCCTGAATGCCCCAAAAAACAATGAACAAAAGCCAATCAAAAAAGCAACATTTCAAATGACGAAGAACATACATGTGATGTTGCTAAGCAAATGCGTAACAATAAACTATAAGTTATGGGCAATCTGGAACCTGGTACAAAATGTCCTTTACAATACCCTTTCGAAACTTTTTTTATAGTAAAGTAACTTGAATAAGAAGGAGCACCTCCAAGTTTGTTAAAAAACGATATTCCAGACAACGTTTTCACCACATGTAAATACGAATATCCTTTGGATAATAAATAATTAAAAAAAGAGAAAACCAATGCCCCTGACATATAAGGGATCATGAACCCAATACCAACTAAAATTTTACACCATAAAAACTACACTGCTCGACGGAAGGCCAATGAGATCAGCGTCTGGCATGTCCTGAATCGACTCATCTGCATACGGGATAAAGAAGCCACAATATCGTTAGTAACACCGGGCACATAGGAAGCCTTAAGCCAAACATTCAATCTCAAACATTGCAAGACTAAATATCAAAGAACGGCAATTACAGGTAATGACTTAGCTGACAAGCAATTTACTGCAAAGACTACTCCTTTATTATTAGAATGTAATAAAATCCATCTATTTCAAAACTGAGCACCCCATAATTCTAATGCCACAACTACTGGAAACAATTCAAGTAGAATGATATTAGCTGTATGTCCCTTTTCTATCCAATAATAGGCCAAACATTTGCTGACCAATGCCCTTGTCAAAATATTCCATACCCACAAGAACCTGAAGCATCTGTGAATACATTTAGAGCGGAAGATGAGCAAAAAGAAGCGGTATGTCGGTATGTCCTTTTTCTATCCAATAATAGGCCAAACATTTGCTGACCAATGCCCTTGTCAAAATATTCCATACCCACAAGAACCCGAAGCATCTGTGAATACATTTAGAGCGGAAGATGAGCAAAAAGAAGCTTGCCACATAGAACATCCATTAAAAGTATACAGAAAATGTTTCCAAATCAATAAATCCTCTCTAATAGAAGTAGTTATGCGAATAAAATGAAAAGGACACCCGCTATTGCCCTATACAATATTTTGGGCAAAAAACGGCCCATCGGAATCACTCTAGCTGAAAACGTTAATAATCCTATTAATGGTTGAACATTCTTCAAATGCACTTTGCGTTTAGAAATGATAAAATCAAGTAACACATTCAATTTGATGATCTTTTCCATCACCAATCTAAATTCCATAGCTATCGTATCAATTGTAATTCCTAAAAATTCCAAGCAAGTCGTTGGAGCCACAGATTTTTCTGGTGCCAAAGGCACACCAAATTAACAACATACAATTTTGAATGTAGCAAACAAATAAAAACAATCTTCCGAACCAGTCTTGCCAATGAATAAAAAATAATCGAAATGCAACATAGCATTAGACCCTGTCTGACAACGAACAACCCATTCTAAGAATGAAGAAAAAATATTCAAAATATCGACAAGATAATGCACACCCCATCAGGAGACATTGATCGAAAAAATAACTACTTTGGAAATAAATACCAAGAGAATTGAATGCAGAAGGATGTATCGGTAACAAATGAAATGCCATCAGCTTTTTCCAGAAGAGCCAATGCCCCCATATGCATGAAATCTTAGCTACAGCATCATCAAACGAAGTATAACTGACAGAACACAATTCGGATCAATCTCATAATTTAGAGAATTACCCATTGGGTACAAGAGATGATGAATTAAACGTAACAAATTTGGTTCCTTCTAATGCCGTGTACACACGAGCAGAATGTCCAACAGAAAAAGTCAGACGGGAGCTTTTCATCGTATATTCCGATCGTGTGTATGCCCCATCTGACTTTTTACGTCGAAAATTCTGACGGACCTAGAAAGAGAACATGTTCTAAATTTTTCCGACAGAACCAAATCCTATCGGGAAAACCGCTCATCTGTATGCTGTTCCAACGTACCAAAAACGACGCATGCTCTGAAGCAAGTACGAGACGGAAGCTATTGGCTACTGGCTATTGAACTTCCGTTTTCTAGTCCCGTCGTACGTGTTGTAGGTAACCGCGTTCTGGACGGTCAGAATTTGGTGTGACCGTGTGTATGCAAGACCGCTTGAGCGGAATTCCGTCTGATTTCCGTCTGAAAAACCTTCAGAGTTTATTTTGATGGGAAAACTGGTCATGTGTACAGGGCATTAGGAATAATTCCCAAAGGAGAAACCCTAAAATGTAAGAATGGTGGCTTAGTAAAAGGACCAGCTATTCTACCCTCCTCAGTTTCTTTGAATAATTTAGCCCTAACAATATCAGGGTACTGCGAAACAGAAGGTAAATTTTCCACAACATTACACACGGAACCGGAAAAACTCGGTAACAGGAAACCTTCCATAAAACCTTTATGAATGAGAATTGCATTCTGCTGCTTTGGGTAGATGCGTAGCCACAGTAACATTTTTTCCAATTTCACTGGTGTTGCTGTTTTTGAGAAAGCTATCTCTGGAAGAAATGGCCATATTGGAATGTAATTTCTAGAACAATAAGCACATTTGCATTAATAAACATTTCAACCGCATTAGGAAACATTTCAACCACATTAATAAACATTTCAACCGCATTAGAAAACATTTCAACCGCATTAGAAAACATTTCAACCACAATAATAAACATTTCAACTGCATTAGAATACATTTCAATAATAAACATTTCAACCGCATTAGGAAACATTTTGAGCGCACTAGAAAACATTGCAACTGCATTAATAAACATTTCAACCGCACTAAAAAACATTTCAACTGCATTAGAAAACATTTCAACCACAATAATAAACATTTCAACTGCATTAGAAAACATTTCAACCGCAATAATAAACATTTCAACCACATTAGAAAACATTTCAACCGCATTAGAAAAAATTTCAATTGCATTAATAAACATTTCAACTGCATCAGAAAACATTTCAAGGACACTAGAAAACATTTCAACCACAATAATAAACATTTAAACCGCATTAGAAAATATTTCAACTACTTTAGAAAACATTTCAGTAATAAACATTTCAACCACATTAGAAAACATTTCAAGGCTTGGACATGGCCACGTGAGG
The DNA here is from genome assembly GCA_037952925.1 of Lithobates clamitans. Lineage (NCBI taxonomy): Eukaryota > Metazoa > Chordata > Amphibia > Anura > Ranidae > Lithobates > Lithobates clamitans. The sequence goes on along the minus strand of JBBGZY010001185.1, from coordinate 2,137,521 downwards.
AAGCAGGCCTCCAGAGCTACTCACAGACCGCAGCTACATTAGCACGTACCAGGGAAATTACCACACAATCACGGTGCCCACCGCAATGTCTCAGCGCCGGAGAGCCTCCTCGCAGCCGTGGGGGTCCGACAAGCAGGGCAAGGGCTCCGAAATCTACCTCTTTGGTGGCAGCAGGCAGCCCAAGATGGCGCTCGGGAAAAATCGTGGAAGGGACGCTGCAGCAGCAACCAGAACATCCTAGCACTCTGCTGTTTCTCCTATGGCGTCTACACAGCTGGTAAGAGACACGGCCCCCCCACCCCCTGCCTCCCCTGGCTCTTCAGCCTCACAAGAGCAGGGTTCAGACATTTCGGAGCTGGTGGGTAACCAGGACCTGAAGCAGCATACATGGTCCCTCCCCACAAGGTATCATCTGGAACATTTTGCCTGTAGGGTGGAGAAGGCCTTTAGGCAGAACATTGAGCAGCTGAAGGTGGATACCACTCATTTGGGCTCTAGGCTGGAAACTTTAAAGCAGAAGGTGGAAGATACAATCCCAGCTATCACTCAGCTCAGGGATAAGTGTATGGCTCAGGACCAGAGAATTGAGACTCTCATATCCCAGCTAGATGATTACGAAAATCGTTGTCGCCGCTCTAATATCCGCATCCGGGGGTTACCTTAAGCAACAGCAGCTAAGGACATTGTCCCCACATTGCAAGGAATATTTAGGGAGATACTGGGCCTCTACCCAACTGAAGCAGTTCAGATCGATAGGGCACATAGGGCCCTCAGACCCCCCTCACAGGATGCTGAGAATCCCTGCGACATTATTTGTAAACTACTTGACTACGGTCAAGGAGGAAACCGTGCAGCACATGCATAAACGCCCCTTCTTTGACTTTGATGGTGCTCGCTTATTCTTTTGCCAGGACTTATCCCGTCGCACCCTAATGCAGCGCAGGGCACTCCATCCTCTCCTGGAAGCCTTACGAGAAGCTGGCATTACATATCGGTGGGGGTTCCCCTTTAATCTTCAGGCAGGACAAGATGGAAAATCTGCCACTTTACGCACCAAAGAGGATCTCCTGCACTTCTTGTCTCAGCTGGGCCTGGAGCCTGTGGATTTTCCGGACTGCTGCCACTCTCTGGATGTGCAGTTACCATTAGCATCCCAGCCCTGGCTACCTGCTAGACCTAAACGATGCTCTCTGGGTCACAAACGCTCTTCACCTGGTACTACTTAGCATGCACCCACTGAGGGTAACTGAGGCACCCTCAGACTCGAGTAATGTTCTTCATACAGTTTATCTGAACTCCTCTGACTTCTTCATTGCTTGAAGACTAATCTAAAGCCATACAGGCACTCTTGATGTGATCATCCCTGCAGTAGTGTGGGTGACATTATGCCCACTCCTCTGGGTGCTCTAAATGAGCGGCTGCTCAATGGCTACAGCTTCCTTGCACTCCTTCTACCTTACTTTCCATCATCCGCTATTCCTCTGGGAAAATATAGCTTCATATTCTGTGAGGAGCAGGAACTGACTCTATATGTCTGATCACATTCCCCCCATAGGATTCCCTGTATTGGGTATTAGCCCTGTTTGGGGTGCCTTGCCTCACCTAGACGGCTCTTCCTGGCTGGGGGGGGGGGGGGGGGGCGGACCGCCAGGGTTAGGCATGCAGTTGATTGTAGGCCCACGGAAGGCCATTGTTGCTTCCGTTGGCCCCTCTATTCGTTTATGTGTTCACTTTATGTTCTGGTTAACTCACTTTCTTTTGCTTTGTTCAGAACTCAGAATTGCTATTGCTCTCACCTGGTCCAGCTGTTTCATGGTGATCGTTTGGACAACCCGCTTGTGATATATTGTACCATTGCAATAGTTAAGGTGGTGTCATGTAATATTTGTGGTCTATGCTCCCCCAACAAATGAAACAGGTTGTGGCTTGAGCTGAGGTGCCTCAGGGCACAGGTGCTGTTTCTGCAGGAGACCGATTTCACAGATTCCTCAATTCCTAAGCTACCCACCCACATCTTCCCGGACTGGTATTTGAGTAACTCCCTAAAACCGAAATCCAGAGGTACAACTATTGATATCCATAAAAATTGGGTTTCAACCCTCTGACCATTATGTTGATCCCCAGGGGCGTTTAGTGTTCCTGAAAGGCGCTATCATGGGCCAGATGTACACATTCGCCACGCTGTACGACCCAAACTCCTAGACAACTTGGCGGACTTCCGGGAGGGTAGACTAATTCTAGGGGGGACTTCAATGTTAGTCCTGATCCTTATTTAGATAACTCCGCAAGCAGATCGACACACTCCTATGCTTTCTTGAAGCATTTTCATAAGGCCCTTCAGAGCCACACTCGATTGCTGGAGGGCATAACACGCTTCCGAGAAGGATTACAGCTACTACTCTAGTGTTCATAGTTATAGTATATACTAGATCTCTTGCTGGTTGACCAGGGCACCCTTGCCCTGTTGATAGACTCCACCATTGACCAGATTACTATCTCTGACCATGCCCCAAAACGACTGCCCCAAGTGGGGGCCAGTCGTGGTCCTGGAGGTTAAAACGAGAACCTTTTGGATGATTTGGGGGTGGTTTCAGGGGCACAGGAGACTCTATCTCATTATTTTGCAGAGAATGCTAATGGAGAGGTCAGTAATGGTATTTTATGGGAAGGTCATAAGGCTGTAGTGCGAGACACCCTTATTGCTTTGGCACCAAACTGAAGAAAGAGAGACAGGCAGACTTCCAGAGAGTTTTTCAGGCTTTGCAACGGGCAGAGTTGTGCCATAAACAAATGTCAGACCCTGAGGCCATTCGCCATCTGACAGAATTGCCAGCGCTTTTCTCAAAACTTTTGGATCGCAGAATTTACCGACAGTAATGCTACGTTGCTCATTAGTATTATGAGAATGGCAACAAATGCAGTAGGCTGCTGGCGAGGGTGGTCCATAAGCAATGTGTTACTACTCCATAAGTATATATATATGTCCATAAGCTACAGTCCCCTTCGGGAGCGACGGTGCAGTATACTTCGAAAATCGCTTCAATGTTTCGCGATTATTATGTAGCCCTGTACAACCGAGATTCTGCCTCCTCACCGAAGGAAGTTGCACTTAAGTAATCCCATATTGAAGCTTACCTTTCCTCTGTAGGGCTCCCCAACTTATCCCCTGAACAGCAAGCAGGACTTAAGCTTCCCATATCCACGACCAAGTTGTTGACCACTGTGAAGTCTCTTCCTGATGGGAAAAGCCCAGGGCCTGATGGCTTTTCAAAGGCTTAGTATATGAAGTTGTTTGATCAGCTCCAGGCCCCTAATGGGCGTCTACCGCAGGGGGCTTCACTGGCTCACATCACGGCCCTCCCGAAGGAGGGGAAAGACCACACTCTCCCCAGAGTTACCGTCCTATTTCCTTACTGAACACAGACCTCAAGTTTTTTGCTAAAATACTTGCCAATCGCCTTAAACACCTCCTTCCTGACGTAATCCATACCGATCAGAAATGGTATAAACAGAGCAAACGTAGTCAAAACATAGCCAGAGTTCGTTAACCAGGATGGGTAGTCAGAACAAGCCAGAGTAACAGGAGTCCAGAGATCAGCGAAGTCAGGTGCAGCAAACAGGATCAGGAACCACAAGGGAAGTGAGCCAAGCAAAAGTCTTTCACAGGAAAACACAGCAGAGAGAGTCCGGATATGTTGACCAAGGCAAAGGTACAGAAGATCTGATCCAAGAAGTTTATATAACCAGCAGCTCTAGCTGATGAGCAGCAAATGAAGACCAGGTGAGTCACTTTGAAAGGAAGAGTCTTTGGCAATTAACCGACAGCTGAGTACAGAACTCTGAGAAGGAAGGGCTGAGCCCAGCCCTGACACTTTATTGTGAGTAGTGAGGCTAGAGATAACTCTATAAGGGCTCTCCAGGTCATCCACCGGGCCCTTACGCGTGATCATTTGCCTCCCTATTTGATCCTATCTATCAGCACCGAGAAGGCGTTTGATCACGTCGACCGGGATTTCCTTAACGTAGTGTTCGTGCAGTTAGGTTTAGGTCCACACATGTTGCACTGGATCTCTGCATTATACACGTCCACCACTGCTCAGGTTAGGGTGAACGGCAGCCTTTCCTTGGTGTTCTCCATCCGGAATGGCACAAGACAGGGGTGTCCACTTTCACCCCTCCTATTCGCACTGGTCTTGGAACCGCTGCTACGGAAAATCCGGTCTAACCCGAACATCAAGGGGGTTACTGTGGGTTCTCTGGAAAATAAGCTTTCTGCATATGCAGACAATGTCCTTTTTCACGACGTGGACCCCCTTGTCTAGTTGCCGAACCTGATAGGAGAACTGTCAACTTATAGTGAAGTGTCCAATTTTTGGATTAATTACACTAAATCTGAGATTCTGCCGATCACTGTTCCCTCGACTCTGGCTTCCTTCTTGAAGGGATCCTTCCCTTTCACATGGGCATCCCCCTCCATGCGATACTTGAATGTCCAACTCCCTGATTGCTTGGATTCCCTGTACACACATAACTATGTCCCCCTACTTAGGAAGATTCGCCAAGATTTGCTGTCTTGGAATAGAGCAACCTTCAAATATTAGTAAGATGACAATATTGCAGTTGCATCATTTGTACCGCCTGACTCATTCTAGTTCAGTGGACTCCAAGACACAAGAGAATAATTATAAGCTTTTATTGAGGTGGTATAGGGTGCCCTCATCTCTTGCTAGAATTTATCTCTCCACCTCCGGCATGTGCTGGAGGGGAGGTGGACAGAGGGGAACATTCCTACATATATGGTGGGAGTGCCCAATTTTAACGCCTTTTTGGTCAATGGTTAGTAAGCACATATCATATGGTCTTGTTATGGATCTTCCTGGTCGCCAAAACACTTTTTGCTCCACACCCCACCCATGCATGTTTCTCTCTACAAACGCAGTGCTCTCCCCCACCTTCTCAATGCTGCAAAAGGCCTTATACCAGTTCATTGGAAAAGCTTGTGCATCCCGAGTGAGCTGGACTGGGCTGGGAAGGTGAGGAATATCATAGAGGCAGAGGACTGGCTTGCTACTTGTAAAGTCACTCGAGAGCGATTTGAATCTACCTGGGCAGCTTGGATAGATTACATACACGGCTTTTTGCCATTCTCGTCTAGCTTAGACATTGCATTTTTGGCCCTGGCAGACCCAGCATTTAAGCGACTTGTCCAAACGAACCAACGCTCTATGGTCAACAACCCTACTAAGGTTGTGTCCAATCAGCTAACGAACCAGGTGTGAACTTTTTGTACATTTGGTACATTTTATATTTTTGTTATGGATAACCTAATTCATAATAGTTCATGGTATCTCGAGATGTCATATGTTTTAAATAAATTTTGAGTCATGTATGCACTACTTACCAATCCTAGTTAAGATTGGGATCCTCCTATTCTCTCCCTATAGGGGAGGGAGTTCTGCCCTCATCGATAGAATGTCCGGGACAAGGGAGGTATCTCTGCTAACACAACATGTTGATATATCTCATTCTTTCTCTTATTGTTTTCCTTGGGACCATACAAGATGAACCCTTCTTATTCCTTTTTTTTCTCTCTTTCTTTGCAATGTCAAAATGTAAAATGAAATAAAGATTATATAAAGAAAAGAAAACTTTTCAAGCGCACTAGTGCATTAATTAACATTTCAACCGCATTAGAAAACATTTTAACCGCATTAGAAAACATTTCAACCGCATTAATAAACATTTCAACCGCATTAGAAAACATTTCAACTGCATTAATAAACATTTCAACCACAATAATAAACATTTCAGCCACATTAGTAAACATTTCAACTGCATTAATAAACATTTCAACCGCACAAGAAAACATTTCATCCACATTAGAAAACATTTCAACCACATTAATAAACATTTCAACCGCATTAGAAAACATTTCAACTGCATTAGAAAACATTTCAACCGCATTAATAAACATTTCAACCGCATTAGAAAGCATTTCAACTGCATTAATAAACATTTCAACCACAATAATCAACATTTTGACCGCATTAGAAAACATTTCAACCGCACTAGAAAACATTTCAATTGCATTAACCACTTCAGCCCTGGAAGGATTTACCCCCTTTCTGACCAGAGCACTTTTTGCGATTCGGCACTGCGTCGCTTTAATTGACAATTGCGCGGTTGCACTACGTTACACCAAAACAAGGTTAATGTCCTTTTTTTCCCACAAATAGAGCTTTCTTTTGGTGGTATTTGTTCACCTCTGTGGTTTTTATTTTTTGCCCTATAAACAAAAAAGTGCGTCAATTCTGAGAAAAAAATAATATTTTTTACTTTTTGCTACAATAAATATCCCAAAGAAATATATAAAAAAAACACAAATTTTTTCCTCAGTTTAGGCCGATATGTATTCTTCTACATATTTTTGGTAAAAAAAATAACAATAAGCCTATATTGATTGGTTTGCACAAAATTTATAGCATCTACAAAATAGGGGAAAGATTTATGGCATTTTTATTATAATTTTTTTTCTTTTATTAATAATGGCGACGATTTGCGGTTTTTTTCATTACTGCGACATTGCGGCGGCCACATCGGACACTTTTGACACTATTTTGGGACTATTGTCATTTATACAGCGATCAGTGTTATAAAAATGCACTGATAACTGTGTAAATGACACTGGCAGGGAAGGGGTTAAATACTAGGGGGCAATCAAGGGGTTAAGTGTGTCCTAGTGAGTGATTTTAACTGTAGGGGGGATGGGCTCACTACAACATGACAGAGATCACTGCTCCCGATGACAGGGAGCAGCAGATCTCTGTCTTGTTGCTAGGCAGAACAGGGAAATGCCTTGTTTACATAGGCATCTCCCCGTTCTGCCGCTCTGTGACATGATCCCGGGACAGCAGCGGACATCGAGTCCACGGGACCCGCAGGCACGGTGACACAGTACGTGGCGGGCGCGCGCCCACTTGCCCGCAAATTAAAGGGGATGTACCTGTATTCCCATTTGCCCACCGCTGCCATTGTGCCGACATATATCAGGGTGCGGCGGTCGGCAAGTGGTTAATATACATTTCAAGCACATTAGAAAACATTTCAACCGCATTAATAAACATTTCAACCACATTAGAAAACATTTCAACCAAATTAGAAAACATTTCAGCTGCATTAATTAACATTTCAAGCACATTAGAAAACATTTCAACCACTTTAGAAAACATTTCAACTGCATTGGAAAACCTTTCAACCGAATCTGTGTGTGACAAATGTTTTGGTGTGCGCTGGTACACACTGAGACAAATGTTGATGGGACACTAGTCATACAGACACAAGTGGCTGCATTTGACGGGCACAAATGGCTGCATATGATGGGCACAAGTGGCTGCATTTGATTAGCACAAGTGGCTGTATATGATGGACACAAGTGGCTGCATTTGATGGGGACAAGTGGCTGCATATGATGGGGCACAGTGGCTGCATATGATGGGCACAAGTGGCTGCATATGATGGGACACAGTGGCTGCATATACTGGGCACAAGTGGCTGCATATACTGGGCACAAGTGGCTGCATATGATGGGCACACGTGGCTGCATTTGATGCGCACAGTGGCTGCATATGATGGGGACAAGTGGCTGCATATGATGGGCACAAGTGGCTGCGTATGATGGGCACAGTGGCTGCGTTTGATGGGCATAATGGCTGCATATGATGGGCACAAGTGACTGCATATGATGGCGCACAGTGGCTGCATATGATGTGCACAAGTGGCTGCATATGATTGGCACAAGTGGCTGCATATGATGGGCACACGTGACTGCATATGATGGGCACAGTGGCTGCATATGATGGGCACAGTGGCTGCGTTTGATGGGCACAATGGCTGCAATTGATGGGCACAGTAGTTGCATTTGATGGGCACAGTGGCTGCATTTGATGGGCACAGTGAGGCTGCAATTGATGGAGGGGAGGGTTCAGTATTTTTCAGTTTGTTTGCGCCCCCCCCCCCCAAAAAAAAAAATTTTGAGCACCAGCTGCCACTGGTGACAGCTGATTGGTTGCAATGGTAAGCTCTGACAGATGTTGATTGGACACACACTGCTAAACACACTGTGACATATGTTGATGGGGCATGAGTAGGACACCTGACCTAGAGACAACATTTTCAAAAAAGGAAGACCAACCATCATTTTTTTATCAGCAGGAATATGGTGTACTCATTTTGATTTTGTTTTCAAATTCAAATCGATTGCAATTAGTAACAATTGCAATATTGGATTGTTATTCCTGTCAGCTTAGGTAGCCCTTGTACAATGCACATACAGTATCTCACAAATGTGAGTACACCCCTCACATTTTTGAAAATATTTTATTATATCTTTTCATGTGACAACACTGAAGAAATGCCACTTTGCTACAATGTAAAGTAGTGAGTTTACAGCTTGTATAACAGTGTAAATTTGCTGTCCCCTCAAAATAACTCAACACACAGGCATTAATGTCTAAACCTCTGGCAACAAAAGTGAGTACACCCCTAAGTGATAATGTCCAAGTTGGGACCAATTAGCCATTTTCCCTTCCTGGTGTCATGTGACTTGTTAGTGTTACAAGGTCTCTGAAGGGTATGTAGCTGAAGTCCTAGCCAACCACTGGTCACAATTTGGAGCTCCTACGACCTATGGTTCCAGAGATACAATGCTCCTTGCGCAGCCTATCAGAAGCTACATACAGAGCGGCCAGTTTAAATACAAGCTGGCACACTCTGCAGCTGCCTGAGAGGATGAGCTCACAGTGCCTCTCCTCACTTCTTGTCAGAGGCACTGAGCTCAATGGACAGCTTGGAGTCTTAGACCAATGGTAAAGTACCATTGGCCCAAGCTGCCCAATAAAAGACACATGCTCCCTTCCAGCCCAGCCCTCTTAACTACAAGGAAAAAGCATGTGGTTAATGTGTACACGAATTACCCATAATCCTATGTTTTTCTCACACAGTTAAAGGGTTACTAAAGGTTTTTTTTTTTTTAAATAACAAACATGTCATACTTACCTCCACTGTGCAGTTGGTTAAGCACAGAGTGGCCCTGATCCTCCTCTCCTGGGGTCCCTCAGCGGCGCTGGTAGTTCCTTCTCTTCTCGAGTGCCCCGTCAGAGAAGCGCTCTCCTTCTGGACACCCGTGCAGGTGCACTCCCGAATCCTGCTTCTGCGTCTATTGACACGGAAAGCAGGACTCGGCCCCGCCCCCGGCTCTAGCATCATTGGATTTGATTGACAGCAGCAGGAGCCAATGGCTAGAGCTGATGTGCTCGTCCCTGGGGAGAAAAAGACTGGGTTCGGGTAAGTAAAACAGGGGCACTGGGGGGCTCCAGCATGACAGGAGGTTTTTCAGCTTAATGCATAGAATGCATTAAGCTGAAAAACCATGAGGGTTTACAACCCCTTTAAGAGGGAGAATGAGAATCTGCTGATGAAAAGGTACTGTTTAATTCAAGCTAAATCATATATTATTTTGCTATCTGTTATTAATTTATTATTTGTCTATTTGCTGTGAAATTACTAGTTGGAAGTTAGAAATTTAAACTTCAGTAATTTGTCCATTAAGCTACCTGCTTGAGTACAGATTTTTAATTATTTGTATATTACTTACTTATGGTAATTAACCCCTTGCCACCCAGGCCAATTCTGGCACTTCTCTCCTACATGTAAAAATCATAATTTTTTTGCTAGAAAATTACTCAGAACTCCCAAACATATTATATATATATATATATATATATATATATTTTAGCAGACACCCTAGGGAATAAAATGGTGGTCGTTGCAACATTTTATTTTACATGGTATTTGCGCAGCAATTTTTCAAACATGTTTTTTTGGAAAGAAACTGTTTCATGAATAATAATAAAAAAAAAAACACTAAAGTTAGCCTGATTTTTTCGTATATAGATGATGTTACACCAAGTAAATAGATACCTAACATGTCATGCTTTAAAATTGTGCACACTTGTGGAATAGAGCCAAATTTCAGTACTTAAAAATCTCCATAGACGATGCTGTAAAAATGTTTACAGGTTACATGTTTAGAGTTACAGAGGAGGTCTAGTGCTAGAATTATTGTTCTCACTCCAACGATCGTGGCGTATGTAACCTGTGTGTATCTGGCTCTTATACAAGCCAGTGCCTTACCAGCCACAGAGCTCACCGCATGTCCCTGCTCTGACTCACATTTAGGCTGGGTTCACACCTATACGAATTGGGTGTGGGTTTTTCTGTATCCAATTCGCATGACAGGAGATTGTGACCGGCTCTCTATCCAACCGGTTTACATATCTCCGTTGGGGCTGCGGAGCGGCTTGCACAGGAGTGCTGTGCGTCTTTGGCTCCATTTCAGGGCCAAATTCAGGCAAAAATTCGGCCCCGATTCATCTCTGAAATGGAGAACAGAGACGCACCGGACCTCTGCTGCGAGCCACGTCAGAGCTGGATGACTCATCCTGGCAGCTCTCTGGTGCCTCCCCCTGGTCTAGAAAGTTGAAGAATCTTCTAAAACTGGGTGGGGGTTAGGGGGAGCTGCTTTGAATATTTATGAGGCCTCAGCCAATCCCCAGTAGTGGGCTGGCAGGGGACTGATTTCACCTCATAAATAGACATGAGCCATGCCAGCAGGGGCAGTTGGGTGGAAGATGGAGATGCAGTGTTGAGGAAGCTGTCGGTGGCCCTTGGGGCGAACCCCTAGTCTGGGAGGGTGTCCTGCCTTGGGCCGGGGCTTGGGTGCTGGAAGATTTCTGCTGTAACACAGAGCAGGAAAACCTTCCTGGAGGCACGGGAGCAAGAGAGGACAGTGTGAGTAGTGCAACACTGTGGGGACTAACAAACGGGGGAGACTGCCACATGTAGCCAGTCTCCCTTAAGTACTTAAGGGCCCTTTCACATGGGCTGTCCGATCAGGTCCACCTGTCAGCTTTTCGGGTGGACCTGATCGGACCTTGCAGTCTCCCCTATGAAGCAATGGATGTCCGCTGACATCTGCCGCTATCTGATCCGATCGTGACCACAAAATCCAGACGGATGGTGGTCCCATTTTCAATCCGCCTGGCAGATCAGATCGGATAGAATCGGATGAAAACGGACAGGCAGTCTGTTTCCACCCGATTTCCCCATAGAGGAGAGCGGGACTGTGTCCGTGTCCGCTCTGCACAGCGGAGTGGACAGGATCTGTCGTCCGCCTGCTCAGCGGGGATCAGTGAAGCCACAGACTGTTCTCTGCATGTGAAAATTCGGTGTGCCTGGCTGTGCATGAGTGGGGGATCCCTTTCATCTGCAACTCCTACAGGGGTAGTGCTACATATGTGTCACAATTTTTAATGTTTTGCTCTGTTTTTATTGTGTATGAAAAAAAGTCAAACAATGAGCCTAACGAGGGTCAGTTCTTATCTGTTTTTTTGCACAAGAAAAGGTCAAGGATAGTTGAGATGAGGTTCTATAATCTTCAGGAGCCACTGCATTATCAATAATGAATGTAATTTCCCTTTGACTCCAATGCATTTTGCCATAATTGTGATATGTCAGTCAAAAAATATTCTTTGTTCACCAAAATTTTAGAGACAACACTCAATGCTGCTGTTTGTAGTAAGGACCAGTGCCAACAGACTTTTTTTTTTCAAAACTGCTTCTCCAACCATACAAGTCTATGGGGATGCAAGAACAGCTGAAGGTCAAATTCAGCTCAACCAGACCTAAAATGAATTCTAAATCATTTCAAAAGCATCTCAGACTCAAATGTGCTGCATTTTCCCACTGAAGGCTGTCCACACCGGCCCTTAGAGCTCTTGCACACGGCTGCAAAAAAAAGCAGCATTTTTTTAAATCAGTATTGCAGTTTTGTAAGTGATCTGAACACAGTTCTTTTGTTTTCTATGGGTCCATGCAGCCAGTGCTTAAAGATGCGTAAACTGTCATGTCACAAAATATCATTGTTTTACAATACTGGGTACAAAGTACCCGAACATACTGTATATGCTATATGTTTTGCTTATCCACTTCAGCCCCAGAAGATTTTACCCCCTTCCTGACCAAAGCACTTTTTACAATTTGGCACTTTTGGTGGTATTTCATCACCTCTGCGGTTTTTATTTTTTGCGCTATAAACAAAAAAAAGAGCGACAATTTTGAAAAAAAAACAATATTTTTTACTTTTTGCTATAATAAATATCCACCCCCCGCCAAAAAAAATGTCTTTATCAGTTTAGGCCGATATGTATTCTTCTACATATTTTTGGTAAAAAAAAATTGCAATAAGCGTATATTGATTGGTTTGCGCAAAAGTTATAGAATAGTTATACAAACTATGAGAAAGATTTATGGCATTTTTATAATTTATTTTTTTTACTAGTTATGGTGTGATCTGCAATTTTTAGCGGTACTGCGATATTGCAGCAGACAGATCAGACACTTTTGACACATTTTTGGGACCATTGACATATATACAGCGATCAGTGCTATAAATATGCACTGATTACTGTATAAATGTCACTGGCAGGGAAGGGATTAACACTAGAAGGCAATCAAGGGGTTGAATGTGTGTTCCCTAGGTATGTGCTAACTGTATGGGGATAGGACTGACTAGGGGAAGAGACATATCCTTGTTCCTACTTAGTAGGAACAAACGACATGTCTCCTCTCCCCTGACAGAACAGGGATTTGTGTGTTTACACACACAAATCCGTGCTGGCTCTTGAGAACGCAATTGCGTGCGACTGCCGGCCACGTGCATCGGGTCCCCCGCCGTGCAGCGGGCGTGCGCGTGTCCTCTGGTGGCTCTTAAAGGAAACCGCAGTATATGTGCGTGAGCCGGTCGGTACATGTTACATGCTCAGCTAAGTTAATTTGTCTCTCTATGTAACGTATGCAAAATCTAAATAAACACTTTTTTTTATAATGTGATCTTTATTTCTAAGACATGGGGGGGGGGGGGGCATAACAAACACTGCCATAGTTGTGAGGATTTGAGGCCATGGAAACAAGTGCAAATGTACCACTGTACAGAAATACAAAAATACAGGATATCAAAGAAAACAGGATAAAACACCGTAACTGGAGGGCTAGCCTAACCCTCAGTTGAGCCAGTGGCAACCTTTAAGGCAGGCATACTGACCTAGCCATATAAAGGTACTGACAAGTAGGTCCAAGAGCCAACCTAAGTGATCGAGGGAGACCCCATACTAAAAGAGCTACTTAGTAGCCCCACTGGCTCCACCGTTGGAAGAGGGGGTCCCAAAAACCTCCATCAAACCTCCTCCAACAAGTCGCCATACCAGGGGCCAGACATGAAACTACCGGTATACAGGACAAAGAGCTCATTTACTTAGCAGAACATTTGGTCAGAATGTCAGTCCAATAAGAATGACACATTAAAACAAATAGGAGACATGAACAAGAGCAAAATCTAGGAACATATCACAGGACTAGGAGGATACTCATATGGAGTAAACCATCACCATAATCGCCCACACCAATCGGCATGTCTGAAAGGAAATGAAAAATATTAAACAGAAATATAAGGACCAGGTTCAGGTAATGGCAGCATTGTTCAAGCAGGTACTTTCAACAAGGGCTCTGTAGCTCCAACAAGGTGACATAAAGGCTAGACGTGACTTGATCAGGTTTAGAAGTGTATTCCCACCAAGCTGCCCAAATACTAGAGGAGCACTCGTGTCTGTCTATGCATGTTGCCACCCACTCCTCAGCTTCCATGAGCTCTTTCACTTTCCTAACCCATTCCTCCTTATTTGGCACCTGTGCTTGTTTCCAGTCTCTAATGCCGCGTACACACGAGCGGACTTTACGGCAGACTTTGCCCGGCGGACGGGATTTCGTCGGACAATTCGATCGTGTGTGGGCTCCAGCGGACTTTGTTTGCTCAAAAGTTGGACGGACTTAGATTTGAAACATGTTTTAAATCTATCCATCGAACTCGAGTCCGGTCGAAAAGTCCGCTTGTCTGTATGCTAGTTCGACGGACAAAAATCCATGCTAGGGCAGCTATTGGCTACTGGCTATGAACTTCCTTGTTTTAGTCCTGTCGTACGTCATCACGTACGAATTTGACTGACTTTGGTGGATTGTGTGTAGGCAAGTCCGTTCATTCAGAAAGTCCGTCATAAAGTCAGTCGAAAAGTCCGCCGGGCAAAGTCTGCCGTAAAGTCCGCTCGTGTGTACGCGGCATTAGCTGCATTCAGGAGATGTGGTAAAGCACTTTTGTTATAATGGCTAAGTGGAAGAGTAGGAACATGGAGTAGGAAATGAGCTGGGGACAGTGGGATACCTACCCCAGAGCATCTTTTATCTGATTTTTAACCACGTAAGAACCGAGCCTCTTTTTGAGATTTGTTGTTTACAAGTTAAAATCATGTTTTTTTTGCTATAAAATTACTCAGAACCCCCAAACATTATATATATATATATATATATATATATATATATATATATATATATATATATATATATATATATATATATATATATATATATATATATTTTTTTTTTTTTTTTTTTTTTTTCATACACCCTAGAGAATAAAATGGCGCTTGTTGCTATACTTTATGTCACACCGTATTTGCGCAGCGGTCTTACAAGCGCAATTTTTTTTGGGGGGAAAAAAATACAATTTTTTTAATTAAAAGATAAGACAACAGTAAATTTAGCCCAATTTGCTTCTATATTGTGAAAGATAATATGCTGAGTAAATTGATACCCAACATGTCATGCTTCAAAATTGCACCCGCTCGTGGAATGGCGACAAACTTTGGCACCAAAAAATCTCCATTGTCAATGTTTAAAAATTTCTACAGGTTACCAGTTTTGAGTTACAGAGGTGGTCTAGAGGTTCTAGAATTATTGCTCTCACTCTAATGATCATGATACCTCACATGTGTGGTTTGAACACCGTTTTTACATGCGGGCGTGACTTATGTATGCAGTCGCTTCTGCACGCGAGCTCGGCGGGATGGGGCGCTTTAAAAAATTTTTTTTATTATTTATTCTACTTTTTATTTTTACACTGTCCTTTTAAAAAAATGTTTTGGATCACTTTTATTCCTATTATCATAGTTGCATAGTTACATAGTAGGCAAGGCCGAAAAAAGACACAAGTCCATCAAGTCCGAACTATATGTGTGATTTTATGTCAGTATTACATTGCATATCCCTGTATGTTGTGGTCGTTCAGGTGCTTATCTAACAGTTTCTTGAAATTATCGATGCTTCCCGCTGAAACCACTGCTTGTGGAAGAGAATTCCACATCCTCACTGCTCTTACAGTAAAGAACCCTCTACACAGTTTAAGGTAAAACCGCTTTTCTTCTAATTTTAGTGAATAGCCGCGTGTCTTATTAAATTCCCTTTCATGGAAAAGTTTTATCCTTATTGTGGGGTCACCAGTACAGTATTAATATATTGAAATCATATCCCCTCTCAAGCATCTCTTCTCCAGAGAGAACAAGTTCAGTGCTCATAACCTTTCCTCATAACTAATATCCTCCAGACCCTTTTTTAGCTTTGTTGCTCTTCTATGGACCCTCTCCAATTCCAGCACATCCTTCCTGAGGACTGGTGCCCAGAACTGGACGGCATACTCCAGGTGCGGCCAAACCAGAGTTAATCCCCTTTTTAATGCATGCCAATATTCTGTTTGCTTTGCTTGCAGCAGCTTGGAATTGCATGCCATTGCTGAGCCTGTCATCTACTAGGACCCCCAGGTCCTTTTCCATCTTAGATTCCCCCAGAGGTTCTCCCAGCAAGTGTATAGATTGCATTCATATTTTTGCCACCCAAATGCATTATTTTACATTTTTCCACATTAAACCTCATTTGCCATGTAGTTGCCCACCCCATTAATTTGTTCAAATCTTCTTCCAAGGTTTCCACATCCTGCCGAGAAGTTATTGCCCCACTTAGCTTTATATCGTCCGCAAATACTGAGATTGAGTTGTTTATCCCATCCTCCAGGTCGTTTATGAATAAATTAAATAGGATTGGTCCCAGGATAGAACCCTGGGGGACCCCACTTTCCACCCCAGACCATTCCGAGTACTCCCCATTTATCACCACCCTCTGAACTCGCCCTTGTAGCCAGTTTTCAATCCATGTACTGACCCTATGGTCCATGCCAACGGACCTTATTTTGTACAGTAAACGTTTATGGGGAACTGTGTCAAATGCTTTTGCAAAGTCCAGATACACCACGTCTACGGGCCTTCCTTTATCTAGATGGCAGCTCACCCCCTCATAGAAGGTTAATAGATTGGTTTGACTAGAACGATTCTTCATGAATCTATGCTGGTTACTGCTAATGATACCATTGTCATTACTAAAATCTTGTATATAGTCCCTTATCATCCCCTCCAAAAGCTTGCATACTATTGATGTTAGGCTAACATGCCTTGTTATAGAAAAAAAAGCATGACAGGACCTCTTTAATGTGAGATCTGGGGTCAAAAAGACCTGATATCTCACATTTACACTTAAATGCAATAAAAAATAAAAATAAATGTCTTTTAAAAAAAAAAAGAATTCCCCTTTAAGACCATTGGGCGGAAGTGACGTTTGATGTCGCTTCCGTCATCCAATGTTATGGAGCCGAGTGGGGGCCATATTTCCCTCACTGGACTCATGCTACTGACAGCATCAGATCGTCTCTATTGGTACCAGCAGCTCTGGTAAGCGGTGGAGACGTCCCCAGAAAATACCGGGGTTAGGGCATCTATCTGCTGCCATAACCCCGGTATTCTATGTCAAAGTACCAATGTACAGCTACGGTGCTTTGCGGTAAGTGGATAATGTCCAACCAAAAAGGGCGAATCACAGGACACTCCCATCAAAGGTGCAGGAGGGACAGCTGCCCTGGGCACAGCAGAGCAAGGGGACAAAGAATGGACACTGGGCACTAAATCCATTCTACGGCATGCATTAACAGGGGGGGCACAGTTCTGCATCCTTGCCCTGGGTGCTAGACAAACCTGTCCTGGTACTGCACACACTCCATGAAAATGTTGTGCATGTGCAAAGACAGGGAAGATTTATAGCTTCCCTATTGGCAGGCTTTGTGCATGTACTGCACAAACCATGTGTTCACAGATACTGGGCATCCCAGCACACCCAGATGTGGTTCCTGTGCTGTATTGGTATCTAAGCCCTGCAGCAACGCTGAGCATATGCTGGGGTCAGTTAAAAAGTCTCACCTAGGAGAGAGGAAGTGCTGATTTACAGCACAAATAAAGTGGTAAAAAAAGAAAAAAAAAAGAAGGTCCATTGCTAAGGGAGGGAATAGGGCAGCGTAGGACAACTCCACAGTTAAGGTGGAGGTCTGCTTTAATAGGCTGCTGTCAGTGGGGCTGGTCGTGTGCCGTTCACCCGCAAAATACAGATCGTGAACTCCAATTTTTGCAGTTTTTTCATTACTGATCGAAAGTCAGCGCTTGCTTACTCATCAGGCAAATTGTAAACAATGGGCTGCATTTTAGATCAGTAAAAAAACCTGAGTTTTCAGGCAGTAATGTACAAGAGGCCATAAGTTAACGACACCCAAAACGCAGTGTGCTTACCTGCATCGGATTGCATGGAACAAAAGCACCATGTGATCCAGTTGCAATGCATTTCCTAAAGTAGTGCAATGTATTGTATGCATATGACCACAGCCAGGCTCATAGTGAGGAGTATATTGTATGACCACATAGTGAGGAGTATATTGTATGACCACATAGTGAGGAGTATATTGTATGACCACATAGTGAGGAGTATATTGTATGACCACATAGTGAGGAGTATATTGTATGACACATAGTGATAAGTATATTGTATGGCTATGACCACAGCTGGGCTCAATAGTGAGGAGTATATTGTATGACCACATAATGAGGAGTATATTGCATGACACATGTGAGGAGTATATTGTATGACACATGTAAGGAGTATATTGCATGACACATAGTGAGGAGTATATTGTATGACACATGTGAGGAGTATATTGTATGACACATGTAAGGAGTATATTGTATGACACATAATAAGGAGTATATTGCATGACACATGTGAGGAGTATATTGTATGACACATGTGAGGAGTATATTGTATGACACATGTAAGGAGTATATTGTATGGATATGACCACAGCCGGGCTCCTAGTGAGGAGTATATTGTATGACCACATAGTGAGGAGTATATTGTATGACCACATAGTGAGGAGTATATTGTATGACACATGTGAGGAGTATATTGTATGACACATGTGAGGAGTATTTTGTATGACACATAGTGATAAGTATATTGTATGGCTATGACCACAGCTGGGCTCAATAGTGAGGAGTATATTGTATGACCACATAATGAGGAGTATATTGCATGACACATGTGAGGAGTATATTGTATGACACATGTAAGGAGTATATTGTATGACACATAGTGAGGAGTATATTGTATGACACATGTGAGGAGTATATTGTATGACACATGTAAGGAGTATATTGTATGACACATAATGAGGAGTATATTGCATGACACAAGTGAGGAGTATATTGTATGACCACATAGTGAGGAGTATATTGTATGACACATGTGAGGAGTATATTGTATGACCACATAGTGAGGAGTATATTGTATGGCCACATAGAGAGGAGTATATTGTATGACCACATAGTGAGGAGTATATTGTATGACACATGTGAGGAGTAAATTGTATAACACATGTAAGGAGTATATTGTATGACACATAGTGAGGAGTATATTGTATGACCACATAGTGAGGAGTATATTGTATGACACATGTGAGGAGTATATTGTAAGACACATGTGAGGAGTATATTGTATGACCACGTAGTGAGGAGAATATTGTATGACACATGTGAGGAGTATATTGTATGACACATGTGAGGAGTATATTGTTTGACCAAATAGTGAGGAGTATATTGTATGACCACATAGTGAGGAGAATATTGTATGGCACATGTGAGGAGTATATTGTATGACACATGTGAGGAGTATATTGTATGACACATAGTGAGGAGTATATTGTATGACACATGTGAGGAGTATATTGTATGACACATGTGAGGAGTATATTGTATGACACATAGTGAGGAGTATATTGTATGACACATGTGAGGAATATATTGTATGACCACATAGGTGTCCGTTTATGAAGCAGTGATCAGCGGTGATTCCGAGTATCACCGCTGATCACAGTCCATAAACAGTTTATGAAACAGTGATAATCGGGGGAGAACATGTTTGAACTTGTTCTCCCGCCGATTATCTCTACACACGGAGAATCCCCATGAATGACACAGTAATGGCCAGTTTATGAAGCTGTGATCTCACCGCTTCACTGGCGATCTGAGTCAGAATTCACACTCTCGGGTTCACCAGCTCAGAGGTGGTGAATCGGGGAGTGAAGAGAGAATCTCGGGGGATCTGAGGGGGAAGGAGGAAGTTTTTTAACTTCCTTATGCCTCGTTCAGACCCCCCAACACTGTAAGCATGTCCCCCTGTCATATTTATGTGTATACATATTTATATATATACTCATATAATGTGTATATGTATATATATATCATGTGTGTGTATATACATGTATATATAGTGTGTGTGTGTGTATACATATGTGTATAATGTAGGGGGACACATTATTTTATTAACATTAATCCACGCGCCGTTGAGCGGTGATAATTTATCACTGCTTGATAAACTGACATTTGGTACTATAATCTCGTAATGTCTCACGAGATTCCAGTATCAGGGGCCGTTCTCCACTATTTGAAGCATTTGTAGATCTCTTCACTCCTCCAAAGGTGAAGTGATCTACACCGCTTCATAAACTGCACACAGAGGAGAAAAATCTTCACTGTGAATGCCGGAGAATGAAGCAGTGAATAGATTTCACTGCTTCATAAACGGACACCATAGTGAGGAGAATATTGTATGACCACATAGTGAGGAGAATATTGTATGACACGTGAGGATTATATTGTATGACACATGTAAGGAGTATATTGTATGACACATGTAAGGAGTATATTGTATGACACATGTGAGGAGTATATTGTTTGACCAAATAGTGAGGAGTATATTGTATGACCACATAGTGAGGAGAATATTGTATGACCACATAGTGAGGAGAATATTGTATGTCACATGTAAATAGTATATTGTATGACACAAAGTGAGGAGTATGTTGTATAACACATGATGTGAGGAGTCCCGGTGGGTCGGCGTGTGGCAGACCTATACTGTGGCAGTGTATTGGTGGCCGGGTTCCTCCTCCCGGGGGCGGGCAGTCCGGGCTCTCTGCCTCATTCCCGGGGAGGACTCTGGTTCTCAGATCGGCCCCTGTCATGGCGCCGTGCGGTACGGTGGTGCCGGCCTCCCGGGGCAGGGGACTCGGGGCGGCGGCGGTGCTGGTGATGATGGCGGTAGGCCTGAGCCGGGCGGAGGACAGCGCCATGGAGGAGATAGTCACCGAGAAGCAGGCGGAGGCCAGTCACCGGCAGGACAGTGCCAACCTTCTGATTTTCATCCTGCTCCTCACCCTCACCATCCTCACCATCTGGCTCTTCAAGCATCGCAGGTTCCGCTTCCTCCATGAGACCGGCCTGGCCATGATCTACGGTCAGTATGTGTGGCCCCCAGGAGCCCCTCATGGCTCTCGGGGAGGGCAGTGTTATCCCTGCACTAATATTGGGACAGGTGTCAGGAAACTTTATTGGGGTTATCGGGTCACAGGTTGTCTGTCAGATGTAGATTGTGACATGAGGGGGGTTCTCATTGTCTCCCCCACTTCTTGCAGGATGAGGATCGGGGGAGATCCAGTATATGGGGGATCTGTCCATATCCATTATCATCCATTGATGGAGAGGAGACAACTGGGAATGTGGAGCTGTGACTAAGAATTGGAAATGTGTGAAGTGGGGGGCTTGTTGTACTATCAGGGATTCAATAAAGAGTTATTGCCACTTTTCTGGCCTCTGTTTCCCTTTAGAAGTGCGTGCGCCCAGTTTGGGCAGAAGCATGCGCCCAGTATAGGCAGGTGTGAAGTGCTTGTGCCCAGTTCAGGCAAGTGTTTGTGCCAGTTTGGTAACATTACTGACCTTGGGGACAGTAAAGTGCCGCTGGTGCTCCAAAATTTTTTGGGGGGCGCAAACAAACTGAAAAAATACTGAACACCCCCCCCCCCATCAATTGCAGCCTCAATGTGCCCGTCATATGCAGCCACTTGTGCCCCGTCATGTGCAGCCACTTGTGTCCCGTCATGTGCAGCCACTTGTGTCCCGTCATGTGCAGCCACTTGTGTCCCGTCATGTGCAGCCACTTGTGCCCCGTCATGTGCAGCCACTTGTGTCCCGTCATGTGCAGCCACTTGTGTCCCGTCATGTGCAGCCACTTGTGCCCCGTCATGTGCAGCCACTTGTGCCCCGTCATGTGCAGCCACTTGTGCCCCGTCATGTGCAGCCACTTGTGCCCCGTCATGTGCAGCCACTTGTGTCCCGTCATGTGCAGCCACTTGTGCCCCGTCATGTGCAGCCACTTGTGTCCCGTCATGTGCAGCCACTTGTGCCCCGTCATGTGCAGCCACTTGTGCCCCGTCATGTGCAGCCACTTGTGCCCCTCATGTGCAGCCACTTGTGCCCCGTCATGTGCAGCCACTTGTGCCCCGTCATGTGCAGCCACTTGTGCCCCGTCATGTGCAGCCACTTGTGCCCCGTCATGTGCAGCCACTTGTGTCCCGTCATGTGCAGCCACTTGTGTCCCGTCATGTGCAGCCACTTGTGTCCCGTCATGTGCAGCCACTTGTGTCCCGTCATGTGCAGCCACTTGTGTCCCGTCATGTGCAGCCACTTGTGCCCCGTCATGTGCAGCCACTTGTGCCCCGTCATGTGCAGCCACTTGTGCCCCGTCATGTGCAGCCACTTGTGCCCCGTCATGTGCAGCCACTTGTGTCCCGTCATGTGCAGCCACTTGTGTCCCGTCATGTGCAGCCACTTGTGTCCCGTCATGTGCAGCCACTTGTGTCCCGTCATGTGCAGCCACTTGTGTCCCGTCATGTGCAGCCACTTGTGTCCCGTCATGTGCAGCCACTTGTGTCCCGTCATGTGCAGCCACTTGTGCCCCGTCATGTGCAGCCACTTGTGCCCCGTCATGTGCAGCCACTTGTGCCCCGTCATGTGCAGCCACTTGTGCCCCGTCATGTGCAGCCACTTGTGCCCCGTCATGTGCAGCCACTTGTGCCCCGTCATGTGCAGCCACTTGTGCCCCGTCATGTGCAGCCACTTGTGCCCCGTCATGTGCAGCCTCAATGTGCCCCGTCATGTGCAGCCACTTGTGCCCCGTCATGTGCAGCCACTTGTGCCCCGTCATGTGCAGCCACTTGTGCCCCGTCATGTGCAGCCACTTGTGCCCCGTCATGTGCAGCCACTTGTGCCCCGTCATGTGCAGCCACTTGTGCCCCGTCATGTGCAGCCTCAATGTGCCCGTCATATGCAGCCAGGCTCAGCTGTCACTTCACTAACCCCCTCTCCGCGGCCGGACCAGCACCACTTACTGCTAGTGTGGCGGGGCTCTGCTCCTCTCCTGGAGTGACGGAGCCCTCCTCCTTTTCCGCCAACGTGTTAGGCATCCAATAGGATTGCCTAATGCTTTGGCCAATCGGGAGACAGGTCTCACTGACCTACCTGCTAATTGGCAGGGAGGAATGTTAGTGTGAAAATAGCGAAAATTAATTCGCTATGCCACACAACAGGGTGGGATTGGGACACAATGCTCTGCCCCTTGAGCCCACCCTATTTTAAGCCTTTTATAGCCTCTGGCTCTAATCACGTGCTTCAAAATACACACCCCCCACCTATCCCCGCCTTAGTAATTATGTGTCCGGCGTCCTGAAAGGGGCCGAGCACATGAATAGGGATGGCGGCGGAGGTGTCGGGGGGCTGCGCCCACAATACACGGGCCACCACTGCTAGGGGATGAATTCAGGTATTACCTCTACTTTAAGAACCTGTTCGTTTTTGTTTTTTTTTTCCCCAATAAAAATTTTTTTTATTGAGCAAACACATAGTCATAACAAAGTGTATAAAGTATACAAAAACATTTTTCCTGGGTGTCACACAATACATCCAGCGTGTGCTTTGTTGACTTTGTTCTCGTACAATAAAACAGTTTCTGTTTGTGCAGACATCCCATATAACAATTTAGACTATGAATAACTCTTTGCATTTTGTGTACCAATAGACTCCGTAGTTGGTTGTTTTTTCTTGAGTGTCGTAAGGGTTAGTATTGTATTAGAACCGAAAGGGGACAGAGGAAGAACTAAGAAATTAAATGGCAGTAGGGGGCAGCAAAAAAAAAAAAAAAGGGGGGGTTTAAGTTATTTCACCGCTGTATACATAAGTGATTTTCATGTTAGTCCATGTGGGGTTCCAGCCCTAAGGACCTTCATTATTCAAGAACTGGGTATAGAAGTCAAATATCAATGATCACACCTCACTAAGTCAGCCATTTTGCATCTTGGCAAAAGAATCAGAGTACCTAAAGAGAAGCCATGATTTCCATAGTTTGTGGAATTTTTAAGTATTTTCCAAAGCTATGGCCACTGTCTACTCCATGTTGTAAAGGGAGTCCACGGCAGATAGCCATTCTGTTACTGTGGGTCCATGTGGTGTTTTCCAGTGTCTGGGGATAATTGTTTTCACCAAATATTTGCTTAAAGCGGGGTTCCCACGACCATTCAACTTTTTTTTTTTTTAGTCATTCATACACTTTCAAAATAATAAAGTAATACTCACTGTTTCGTTTATTTAAATCTGCTGCTGTCCATTTTCTTTTCTAATAAGTATTTATAAAAAGTGATCCTGGCCTTTCCCATCTTGCTTGTGGGCATGTGAAGCCCACAAGCATTGATTTCCGGGATCCGGTGAATGCTGAGCTCCCAGCATTCACTGCTCTTTCCCGCACATTCTCAGTGTTTATGGCGTGCAGCGTTGTAAAATTCAGGGTTGCCATCACAATGGGCGTCGTCGTTGAAAGTTCCCGCCCCGTTGTGATGGCAACCTCTTTCGAAATCCAGTGAGAACTCGCAGCAGGCCTCCGCAATGACTCCTGGGAAGAATGACACGAGCTCCCAGGAGACAGTGTGGCACACAGGAAATGACGGAATACCCGCAAAATACCCGCCCATATCCACAGTGGACACATACAGGAAGCAGAGAAGGACATGACAAAAACACAGGTACACAAGAAAAAAAAAAAAAGTTTCCGTTTTATAACTGAATACATTGCTGTAAGGTGATTGAGTAAAAGATGTAAAATAGGGTGGAACTCCGCTTTAATGAGTAATTGGAGATATGCAATAGGCAGCATTCTGGTGTGAGTTTCAGTTTAGTCTCTGTTATGGAGTAGATCTGAGTGCAGACCACATCCCAGAAGCTGCGCAAAAGTGGACAGTCCCACCAGATGTGCAGCATGGTACCTTTTATCAGTACCACAGCGCCAACATACATCTGTTGTTACTGGGTACCATGCTGCAGCCTGGCCGGGGTGAAATACCAATTTGTCAATACTTTATATGATGTTTCTTGGGTACTGGAGCTGATAGAGCATTTATGTGAGAGTGTACAGGCCCTAAGCCATTGTTCATCCGTAAAGTCCTTTCTAAGGGCTATTTGCCACTCTTTCTTATGCCCACATGGTGACCCGCTTTTGTTGGATTGTAACCAATTGTAAATAAGGGAGGTTGCTTTTCCAACTGGGGTTCCTGTAATGCATAGTTGTTCAAACAAAGTTGTCTCCCATAACAAAATGTTGCCTGTTGGCGGTGCAGAGGACATAATCAGGTAGCTGTCAATACTGCCAATAAGAACCTGTTCTTACGGTGGTAATTAAAATAGAAGTATACCTTGGCTCCAGCTATGTGATATCCTGGACCTCCCCGCTGACATATTCAGGCTCTTGGGTAAGTTCCACTTTAAGACCAGATCTGAGCTGAGATATGGAGGTATTATGGTAGTGCTGGGAATCTGTCATGTATGTGATATGTTCCCATACAGGGCTGCATCTCCAGTCCAATTCATCTGGCAGCCGGGAGAATCCCCAGCCCAAAGCTGAATGTAAAAGGGCCCAGGGATACAGGTTATGTCATTACCTAGATATTGAAATGTCCAGAACAGGTGCTCTTATGGTGAAAAGTGCTCCCCCTCTAGGTCCGTACGAGTGAAGGCACTTATAAGGATACCTACCATAAGGATATAGCATGTTTTTATATGCACTAGTAAAGAGGACCTGTTACACAGTTTGAGGACTTCTCATGTGGACTTGTTTTTTTTTTTTTAATGTTTTACATTTGATATGGATTATGTATCTTTATGAAAGTGTATATTTTATATTACATTCTTTATGTATGAATGAATTTATGCCTTTTGGCACTAAGCATTACAATATTCACTGCATACACTTGTCAGTATTGGTGGTAACCCCCTAAGGAAAGGGACATGTATTAGAAGTTTTTGTTTGTTACTTTTTGTCACATATTTGATCGCACATCTTGGAAGAATTACTGAATGGGGGAGGTGTTTTATAGTTTTGGTATATTATATACTGTTATATTTACTTAATTGATCTCACATTGTATACTAGGGCTGTTTACAGGACATACTCAATAGAGGGAGATTTTTTATTTTTATTTTTTTTTTAATGTTTTAAATCTCGGTGACAGTCACTTTAGGTTGACTTTGCTTTTTTAAGGCTGTTTTATCTGTGTGGCCCAGTGCCACCGGTGATTGATGCTGACCTCCTATGCCTCAATCATACTAGAGTGCAGGTACACTCCTCCTCATATTTTTTTCAGCTAAAAACATGTACTTTCTACTTTTCCGTTATTTCAGAGCTTTTTCTAGTGACTGATTACGTTGTCAACTTTTATGGTATCAAATATCCACTTGGCCACTTTTGTGTACTGAAAAGTATTGCAGTGAATCATCCCCGTTAACAAGTAAATGATAGAATCCCCTGTAACAGAAGTCCGTTCTCACCCCTCCGGCATTCCATGTCCTCTACAGTTCCTCCCCTGAGTTCCTGTGGTGTAGCCTCATGCAGTCTCTTCATAGAGAGAGGGAAGTTTGGGGTGCTGGACCCGGATCATTATCCCATAATGAGGAATTCGTCATTTATGCCTCCATGGCTTGGCTGCAGATGTAGGTGAAATAGCATTTATATTATTTCTCCTATTGGAGAATTTCTATCCTGGAGCTTTTGCTGTACGTCCAATAGACACCTTTTTTGCTACATTGTTCCAGCCCTGATGAAGGGGATTTCTGGCTCCTGAAACAGGTTGGCTGCCTTGTTGTGTGATAACAATAAAGGGTCTTGGATTCTTAGGACAATCCTTTGGTGCTCTGTTTTTCACTTTTGCATAGACTCCTCAGTATTCAACACTTTCAAGAATGTTTGCTTCCAGTGTCTCTCTGCACCGTGGTTCCATCCTCTGCCTCCTATGTCATGTAATCAGTGTACTGCGTCTTTTACACATTATATATTTTTATTGATTGGACTATTTTATAAGGACTTGAAATGACTTATTTTTAGTGCGATCTTCAATTTTTGCATTTGCACTTGTTGTTTGTCAACACTTATTTGCACATATATTTATTGTTTTGAGTTAGCGCCACATTTATTTTGGGGACACATGTTTAATGTTGGCTGCCACTCCTTTTGTTTTTTTATTATCCCTGTGGTTTTCGCATTTGTTTTTCCTTAAAAATATGCAGCCGGTGATGTCACCAGCGCATGCGCTCTGAAGGGACGGCATACCCATGCTGTCCCTTCAGATCTCCATTCCACAGTCTGTGACTCCTGCTCGCATGCGCGGGAGTGACGCTATTGTGGTGTGGCCAATTAGACGGCCAGAGGACACAAACCCAGAAGGAAGACCGGGGGAAGATAGAAGCCCTGTCAGTGGTGACAGCGCACCCCTGGAGGGCTTTGTTCTAAGGTAAGTATTTCATAATGTGCTAGTATGACATGATTCCATTGTCTTGCAGGGATTCAAATAAAAGTGTAGTTTCCTACTATTTTAAAGTGGAAGTCCGCCCCCCGCCAAAAAAAATTTAAAGTCAGCAGCTACAAATAATGTAGCTGCTCACCTTTTAATAATAGGACACTTACCTGTCCGTCGATCCTGCGATGTCAGCACCCCAGCCGATTTTCCGATCGACTCTCGGGTGCCGCCACCATTTGTGGTAAGGTTCCCTACTGTGCATGCGCGCTGCGCTTTCTATCTGGCGCGGAAAAAGGAGGGGGGGGGGGTCGAGGTCGCCACAGTTCAGTCTCCCAGAGGTGGGTGACGGTAGCTGTCAGGTACCAGCTACCCCCCCGAAAGGTGCCAAATGTGGCATCGGGTGGGGGGAGGAGGCAGATAACCAGAGCTTCCGCTTTAAGTTCAAACTTGTACAGCCCTGACGTCAAGTCCAGTATGGTGGAACTTACAGACAGAAAAACTGAGGCTCTGGAGCCATAATCAGAACATATATTTCTGGATATTATTGATTTGGTGAACAAATAACACTAATAAATATGGATTACTATTGGTGTATTTGATATTTCTACAAAGAATAGAGACAAAACCTTTACACAAGATCACTCAAGGATTCCTGTAGTACATATATTCCATAAAGATCAGATATTTTATACATTGTCCACTTATCTGAACTTATTCTTTACCACACTGTGTGCCCAGAATGACTTCTTTATAATGTCAGGATAACTCTAGTGCTGCCAGGCACCATGGTGTAATTGAAACTGTTATCTGCCATCTCTGTAGGACAAGCAAGTCTGTTTGATGTTCTGGTATTGTTACAATTTATGTGTAACAAACTCTAATCTGTGTAACAAACTCTAATCACTGATTTACATTTGCTGGAAAAATTGACTGATCGGTATGTGCTTGGAGTGCTGTGCTTTATTACACATAGAAATAATATTGTTTTCTGAGCTAAAATATCCATAGATGATGAAGGCGAGAGGATCTGCAGGTAGATCTGTTTGATATGCGGTGAATCGTAGTTTGGGTACCCAAGCAATTATTATTTCTGAATTGTATGCTTCTGTGAAGTCTGGAAGAATCTGTATCTGTATGTGTATGCATATGCTATAGATTTAGGGGAACATCGCTTAAAAAAGCAATTTCTGCTCATCCTCCCCCTCCCTCCCTCCTCTGCCATCATTGAAAACTTTTTCTTTCTTTTTCTTTTCTGGGAGTGGGTACCTATTTCTGACGGGTGCCCGCTCCCACATCCGCCTACAACCTCTGTGGACACGTCACATGTCCCAGGAGGCTGCAGGACCAGTCTGCAAGCGCAGCGATTCTCACGCATGCACAGTGGGGTGCCGGCTGTGAAACAGCAGGAAGGCAGTCAGGTTCTCACAGCCAAGATGGCGGTGCTGGGGACTCCAAGACCGACTAACAACTGGCCAGGGTGAAGACAGCGCAGGGCTCATGGACTGCTGATTACTTGTTTATTAAAGACCAGCAGCTACAGTATGTGTAGACAGGTATACATAATTATATATTTTTATTAAGAAAACCAGTGAAAACCTGTCCTAAAGTGACACTAAACAATATCTTTATTCTCTTTAGATAGACTTTTGTCGGCCGAGAATGGACATAGATGGTCCCTGCTGAATTGGCCAGATTTAGATCTATCCATGTGTAGCCTAGCTCCGGTTCACACTGATGGGATGCCAAATGCAACGATTTCTGTGCATTTTCCGCACCGCATAGCAATCCCACTGTCTTCTGCGATCTACTGCGGGTGTCAATGGCAAGTTAACACCCCAAACGCAGGTCACAAACGCAGTGCGTTTTTTCCTGAACTGGATCACATGGGTATAAACTCCAAAGCAATCTGGTTCCAGTGCAAATAATAAAAGCTGCCTGCACCCATTTAATACAGGGTGACGTTAGCCATCCTAAATGAATGGGTTCAGATTGCACAGATTTGAATGTGATTTACACAGGAATGGGGTGCGATTCTTGTGCAGTTCACAGTGTGAACCTAGGCTAACTCCACTGTTTACTGGCAATAAAACCAGACAAGTTGTCTAAAAGTGACCAAAGTATTTGATGTTCTCAAAGATCAGTATACACCCACTGTAACCACACACAGTGAGCGAACACTGATATCTGAACAGTACAATAAATGCCCGTGGAATGAACCTAATTGACTTTGTATAAGTATATTACATACAGCTCCACTATGATTGGACAGTGGCATCCACCCAATATACTTTTCCGCCCAATATACTTTTCTATGATATCAGAATACTCAGTACTCCCAGTAGGGAATTTAAATACGTTTCACAGATTCATATTATTGTAACTCCATATAAGCCACAATGTATCCTCCCCAATAGTCCCAGGTAGGTGCACAAATGACTAGAACCGATGTCTTGGTTTACAGTATTTCTTCACATTATGCAATGTGATGATTATCTTCTCCTGTGTGGGATGACTGATGTTCTGTTGTTCACCGATGACCTTATATAATTCTGGTGTGCTTGTATCACATGGACAATATCAGCCTCTTATCAGTGCCATAAACTCACTGGTGAATGATATCAGCATAGTCTTATTCTGCATAACTGAGATCTCACTTCTTTCATAAAGGGGAAGCAAGGTTCTGTATGTATCGCAGTAAAAACAATTACAGCTCTTTGCACACATTTTATATACTGTTTGTTATTTATTTGGTTGATGTTTAGCAATGCACAGGGTCCATTACAGTACGAAAAAAAAAAAGAAAAAAGAATCCTGTTGCTTTAAAGTATGAATAACAGCATAGAGCTTGTGCTGTGTAATTTGGCCCCCTGTAACACCTGAAATACCTGGTTGATCCTGCCAGTTTCTGCCCTCCTCCCTGTAAACTGACCACGGTATATCATGGCTGCTGAGCCCTGACACCTTGGTCAGTTTACATGCCTCTGTCATCAGCAGCCCTGCTCTCTGCTCTCCTGTGCCTCCCCTGTTGTCCTACACAGCACCCCCCCTCCCCTCCCTGCCTGTCAGCTAGTCTGTGTGAGCCGACCCTCCCCTCCCCTTGTAGCACCGCTCCAAGCAGTGCACACATTATTGCACACAAGCACTGCAGCCTCACTGCTAGTATAACCTATAATACATACTGTATGCCCTTTTTTTGTAAAATTCTTTTAAATACCTTTTATTCCTTCTCCCCAATCAGCGGTCGTGTGACCGCCCGTCGCTCTCTTCCTCCGATGTATACACTACAGAGTGAGGTCACATGACCGCCCGTCAGATGAAGAGCCCGGCCCCACCTTCCCTAGTATATACATCGGAGGTAGAGAGCGACAGGCGGTCACGTGACCGCTGATCGGGGAGAAGGAATAAAGGTATTTAGAGGAAGAATTTTACAAAAAGTCATACGCTGGATACTACAGGTTATACTAGCAGTGGGGCTGGCAGTGCCTTAACAACCCCTTTTTAAGTCAGGTTTTTTAATTTTTAATGTATATACATAAGGCAGATAAAAATAAAAAATCAAGATTTGTCAGGATCAGTTCAGTCATTGCTAATTATAGCATACAATTTGCAGTATGTAAGACTGAACTGCCAGCAAATATCTACCGGTAAATTAATGAATGACCTATAAGGAAGCTGTTATATCTATCAATGGATTGATAATTTTGTCTGGCCAATCCTGCGATCTGCCCTGCCAGGCCACTGTCCTACCTTTTTGTTACCACAGTTGGTTAGTACAGCTTGGTCACCTCATTGCCCTAAGCTTGCAATTGGGCAGTGATAAAGAGGCAGCACACTGATGGGGTCAGCCTACTGCCCACTCTGCTCTCTCCTCTTGTCAGAATGATTTTTTTTTTGTTGTTGTTACTACAGTACACTTGATTTGCTCATGGTGCAGCTCTCGCTCTCTCAATCTAGTGTACAGGGGATTACAAGTAGTTCATTCCAAGTCAAACCGAGGTGCTCACGTTTTGGCTGAATTTGAAAATACAAGTAAGGATTTTTAATGGATATGACATTTTCTTTATATGTACCTGGGGTTCAGTTTTAGGCTGGGTTCACACCTTCGACGGATGCGACTTGCAGCAGGAGTCCGGGTTGTCCCTGTTTTCCATTTCAGGGATTAATCGGTGCCAATTTTTTTTCCTGAATTGGGCCCTGAAACAAAGCCAAAGACGCACATCGTTCCTGTGCAAGCCGCTTCTCAGCCGCAATGGAGATATGTGAACCGGCTCCATAGAGGGCTGGTCACAATCTCCCGTCATGCAAATTTGATGCTGGGAAACCCGCATCCAATTTGCATAGGTGTGAACCCAGCCATAATAAGGTTTGTTTCTTCCTATTGGCTTTATTTAATTTGACTACATTTCTGAAATCTGATTGGATGTTATGGCTTACTGTTTTTTTCCACTGGGTTAATGCTCCTGTTACATTCAACCTCCTCCTCTCTGTTACTCTACTTGGTATTTTATCCACCCTCAGGATATCGGACCTTGCTTGGCCTAATAAAGAGTGTCAGGGTAGTTTGGACTTGTTCTGTTGTGCGTTTCCATAATATAAGTGTACAACAAAATGTCCCCCTAGTTCCTGTGGCAGCACTTGGCAGATAGCTGTAGAGTCGTTAACTGTACAATATTAGTGTTCCTTGATTTCCTCTTCTGTAATCCCTTTTACACTTGTGCGCAAAAGTTTGCATACCCTTGGAGAATTGGTACTATTTTAAAGAAAACATGAGTGAGCAGGCAAAACGCATTTCTCTTATTTTTTTTTTTTTATAGGATTCAAATTCTGTAAATGATAACAGAATGGCAAAATCATAAAACCAAACATGGCAACAAGTGAAATGACCCCTGTTCAAAAGTCTGCATACCCATAGTTGCTAATGCTGTGTATTGCCCCCTTTAGCATCAATAACTGCGTGCAGTCTTTTGTAACGGTTGTCTATGAGGCCCCAAATTCTTGCAGGTGGTCTAGCTGCCCATTCGTCCTGGCAAAATTCCTCTAGGTCATGGAGAGTCTTTGGTCGTCTTACATGAACCACACATTTAAGATCTCCACAGAGTGGCTTGATGATAATTAAGGTCAGGAGCCTGCGATGGCCACTCCAGGACCTTCACCTTTTTTCTGCTGTAACCACTGGAGGGTTAACTTGGCCTTGGGTCATTGTCGTGCTGGAAAGTCCAGGAGTGTCCCATGCACAGCTTTCGTGCAGAAGAATGCAAATTGTCTGCAAGTATTTTCTGTTCACATGCTGCATTCTTCTTGCTATCAATTTTCACAAGATTTCCCCGTACCTTTTTAGAGCTCACACACCCCCAAAACATCACTGAGCCACCATCATGCTTCACAGTGGGAATGGTATTCTTGGTGCTATTAACCCCTCTTCAAACATAATGCTTATGGTTCTGACCAGATTACCATGTGCCAGGAGCTGTGAGGTGTATCAAAGTGTTGTTGGGCATATTGTAACAATTTTTTTTTTTTTTTTTTTAAGTATCATCGTATTGTGCTCCCTTGAAACAACCACACCATCTTTTTCCAGAGCAATCTGTATTTCTCCTTTGGTTACCTGTGGGTTATTCTTTGTACCCTGAAAAAAATCTTCTGGCAGTTGTGGCTGCAATCTTTCTTGGTCTACCTGACCTTGGCTTGGTATCAAGAGATCTCCACATTTTCCACTTCTTAATAAGTGATTAAACAGTCCTAATAGTCCTGAAAATGCCAATCTTTAGATATATTTTTATAATCTTTTCCATCTTTATAAAGTTCCATTACCTTGTTACTCAGGTCTTTTTGACAGTTCTTTTCTGCTCCCCATGGCTCAGTGTCCACGTGAGAGATAGCAAACTTATTGACTATTTATACACAGATTGGAATTTAAAAAGCCACAGATGGTCCGTATGTTGTACGGATCTGACAGCGGGGAGGTTTTACACACATTCCCAATGGCTGCAGCCACCAGAATTGTGTGTGTATATCTGGACAAGCAAACTCCTGCTTTTGGATATCAATTTATTTATTTTTTACTCTTTTTCCATCTTTATAAAATTCCATTACCTTTCCATTAAGGTTCCATTAACCTTTTAATTGTCATTTTAACGTGTATGTGTGTCACCTTGTGTATCTGTACCAAGGCCAAACATTTTGGGGGATGGAAAGTTATGATCAGGGTGATTTCTGTTATTATGATATAAATAGGAACTACAACTATGTGATAATACATGGCTTCATATGATCAATATTCTTAAATTAAAAGACAGTTTTCGGTATGATCAGTCATATTTTCAATATCAATGCCAAAATGTCACCATTTCGGTTAGGGTATGCAAACTTCTGAGCACAACTGTGTGTCTGTGGTTAGTTTTTGTGTGATGGCTTGGAGTGTGCCTAATACATAACATCAGAGCATGATATCATTCTAGAAATAGCAGTTAGCTCAGATCTGTAAACATGGGGGAGAGCAGAGATTGCTTATTAACAGTTGAAAGGTATGGCAGAACTCTGTATGCTGTATACATTCCAGTGCGCTTGACAAACTAGAACAGTGAACTTCTCTTATTAGCTCCCTTTTTGGTCTGTAAATTGTATCATTATAAGCATTTTGTAATCTGTTTAAGAATTACCAAAATATACCGAATTGTGTCTGAAATCAAGTGACCAGGACACTGCAGTGTTATCTAAAGCAGGCTTATCATCCCTGTCCCTGTGTTCTAGAGGGGGAAGGTGTTCCGTAGTACTAATACTTCTGTCACAGGGTAACAACACTGCTGCTCCTTACATATAGTACAGCGAAGGATCTTTGTCGTTCTAGGACAGAAAGTGTTATTTGCAGGGTCATCCGGATAGAATAACGGAAAAAGCCTAAAAAAAAAGAAAACTTAATGCAGTCACATCTAAGGGGGCTGGTAAGCTAAAATAGATTTCATTTCTTTTCTTAGGTTTACATACGCTTTAACGTAAATCTGCTACAAACTGACAGTTTTTACATGCCGTTTATACACGCTTATGCATTGTTTTTCTCTTCATGGGTTCAATTTGAATTTATTAACTTTGGTACAATTTGTTTTAGGGCTCCTTCACATTGTCCACACTCTCTAAACACTCAGTTTTAGTGCAAAGACAGCTGTAAGTCTTTGGCTGCAGTGAGGGGCGGTGTGATGAGCGTTTTCACACTGTTTACTTTTTTGTTTTTAACTTTATTAGAAGTGAACAAATAAACACTTTGTTCATGGCACCACACATCTGAGTGGTACATTGCACTGCACTGATGTGCTGTGACATGCATGTTCTGTGTGCTGCAGTAAGGTGCTCAGGGCACGGCAGCCACCGGGCTGCATTGCAGTGTAAATGGGGCATACAGAAAACAATTGTTTTCTATGTGTCCTAGTGGTGACTGCTATTTATCCAGTGTGGAAAAACAACAGTTGCTGCATGTGTGAATGAGCCATAAATGTTTTACAAGTATGTATATAGGGGCTATGTTTTCTGTAGTAAAGTCCTTTTCTAAATCAGAAAATTCCTAAAAGGAACAGTGGTTAGCCTGCATGATTAAATCACATGAAGTGAAATCCAACTCGTGTGATGCAGCTAAACAAAATTAGATTTTGTGAAAGGAATCAGGCCTGCAGCAAATCTCCCAACTAATAAAGTACCATAATCTTTAGCCATACAAAACTGGCCTCTCCTTTTTTTTAAAAAAAACGGGTTCACACCTATGCGAATTAGATGCGGCTTACACCGCATCTAATTCGCAGGACATTTTAAAATACATTCATATGAATGCATCTGGTTCACATTTGTGCGTTGCATTCGCACTGCGCATTGCACAAAAAACGTGTGCGTTTTCTGGGCATTGCGGTGCAAATTACGAGCCCCTTTTCTATGGGAACGCATCTGCTTTGCAGATGCATTGCGTTCTGAACATGGATTTTCTACTTCTCCTCACTACACCTCCCCCTCTCCCTGCTCACTGATCCTGAGCTAAAACGCAGTGATTCCTTTGAACAGGAGATTTTTATCTCCCCAATGAAACCAGAGCTTCAATTCGCACCGCACATGTGTGAACCCAGGCTAAAGGTTCTCAAATCAGAACTGTCAGTATCACTTCACAGCAACCAATAAGAGTAAACTTTCAGGTTGGAATCCGGTGAATCCAGTCCTTATTTTTGATAATGTGATAAGTGAGGCCACAATTTGTAATTCTAAAATTCTGTGTATAAACTACTTTATCCTGTTGCATGTGGTCCCCTGGCACCTAAAAGTGGTATTAAACCCAAAGCCGAAAATGTAATATATTGCAGCTTACCAATCATTAGCTATGGTGGCTGCATTCGTTTTTTGTTTTTGTTTTTAGAATTTATTTACACATAATGATCAGGCCAGTAACACACCTCCCTGTATTGGAGTTCTCCCACTGTGGATCAATGAGCAATGACCGCAGCATAGTCAGTCTTGGGGGGGAGGGGGGGGGGGATGGGGTAGTGTACACTAACAAATTGAAGCCAAACTCCAGCTCACACTTTGTAATCGGTTACAGCAGACAGTTTTTTTTCTTTTGAAATAAAGGTTAATAAATCATTGTAAGCTCCACTGCCAGTGTTAAATGGTTTTTCTCATCCCTGTAAATTTAAACATCTAGAGGAGAGCTTGTTATCACCGATTTTCCCCTACAAGGAGAAATGGAACTTTGATCCTCTTACGGGACTTTAAGGGGGACACCTACTCATGAGTAGAAGAGTATAAAAAGGAGTGTAGTAAATATAGGTTTGATTGCAAAAGTTTAGGTGTTTATTGGGGTAAGGATTCGGGTAAATTTAAGGGTACAACAGATGAGTTGGCATAGGGTACAGGATACAATTTACAAACATGGAAACATGGTAATACAACATGCAAAAGATCCACAATCATAGGACTCCAGGTGTGTATGGAGCACACACACACAGAGAGTAGCCTGGAGCACACACACAGAGATTTTCCCCTACAAGGGCACTAGTGAGCACTCATAGTCTGTTGATCTTCCTACTCTCAGGTTACTGTCTGGCCATAGGAGAAGTCTGCAGGAGCCTGAGATTGAACCCACAGTCTGCTGATGCTTTGCAGGCTCCTTAGAAAAAAAAATACATGCATATTTTTTTTTTTTTACCTTTTTCAGAAGGTGAACTTATCCTTTAACTGCTTCAATACTGGACAGTTTGGCCACTTTTCAGTTTTCAGCATTGTCAACATTCAACGGTCATGCAACATTTTTATCATATTTTTTTTTTTTTTTTTCACACAATGAAACCTTTATGTCGGTGGTACTTTAATTATTGTTGTTGTGTGTGTGTTTTTTTTTGTTTTGTTTTTTTGCAAAACAAATGAAAGACTGAACATTTTTAAAATAAAATGCATTTTTCTTTGTTTCTGTTTATAAATTTTGCAAATAAATAATATTTCCTCATAAATTTAGGCTAAAATGTATTCTGCTACATTTCTTTGCTGAAAATAGCCCAAATCGCTGTTTGATTGTAGTGGTTGTAGTGGTTAGCACCTTCACCTAGCAGCAAAAAGGGTTGCTGGTTCGAATCCTGACCACAACTTTTTGCCTTGAGTTTGCATGTGTGGGTTTCCTCTGGGTACTGAGGTTTCCTCCCACACTCTAAAGACATGCTGGTAGATTAATCAGATCCTGTCTAAAAATTGTCGCTAGTATACAGTGGGGACGGAAAGTATTCAGACCCCCTTAAATTTTTCACTCTTTGTTATATTGCAGCCATTTGCTAAAATCATTTAAGTTAATTTTTTTCCTCATTAATGTACACACAGCACCCCATATTGACAGAAAAACACAGAATTGTTGACATTTTTGCAGATCTATTAAAAAAGAAAAACTGAAGTATCACATGGTCCTAAGTATTCAGACCCTTTGCTGTGACACTCATATATTTAAAGTGGGGTTCCACCCAAAAAAAAAACTACATGAAAAATTCTAAAAAAAAACCCCAAAAAACATTTGGATATATTTTTTTTTTTTTTACTCACCTCTAAATGCCTGTTGCTAGGGGGTCCCTCGTAGTCTGCCTCTTTGAGTGCCTGGGCTGGTGACATCACTTCTGTCTCGGCACAGGAAGGGCTCAGCTCTGCTCCCTCCCTCCTGTCAATCATCTGGGACTCATTACAGGTCCCAGGTGACTAAGCGGCCAATCACGGCGCGCGGCGCCGCTCGCGCATGCACAGTGGGTGCCAGGCTGTGAAGCCACAGCCCGGCGCCCACATTTGCAATGCCGGCGCCGCTGAATGGAGGGGGAGAGGAGCGGGGCATCGATCCCCCGCATCGCTGGACCCTGGGACAGGTAAGTGTCCAATTAAAAGTCAGCAGCTGCAGTATTTATAGCTGCTGACTTTTAATTTTTTTTTTTTTTTTTTTTTTTTTGACTGGCACTCCTCTTTAACTCAGGTACTGTCCATTGCTTCTGATCATCCTCGAGACTGTTCTACACCTTCATTTGAGTCCAGCTGTGTTTGATTATACTGATTGGACTTGATTAGGAAAGCCACACACCTGTCTATATAAGACCTTACAGCTCACAGTGCATGTCAGAGCAAATGAGAATCATGAGATCAAAGGAACTTCCCGAGGAGCTCAGAGACAGAATTGTGGCAAGGCACAGATCTGGCCAAGGTTACAAAAAAATTCTTCTGCACTTAAGGTTCCTAAGAGCTCAGTGGCCTCCATAATCCTTAAATGGAAGACGTTTGGGACGACCAGAACCCTTCCTAGAGCTGGCCGTCCGGCCAAACTGAGCTATCGGGGGAGAAGAGCCTTGGTGAGAGAGGTAAAGAAGAACCCAAAGATCACTGTGGCTGAGCTCCAGAGATGCAGTCGGGAGATGTGAGAAAGTTGTAGAAAGTCAACCATCACTGCAGCCCTCCACCAGTCGGGGCTTTATGGCAGAGTGGCCCTACGGAAGCCTCTCCTCAGTGCAAGTCACATGAAAGCCCGCATGGAGTTTGCTAAAAAACACCTGAAGGACTCCAAGATGGTGAGAAATTAGATTCTCTGGTCTAATGAGACCAAGATAGAACTTTTTGGCCTTAATTCTAAGCAGTATGTTTGGAGAAAACCAGGCACTGCTCATCACCTGTCCAATACAGTCCCAACAGTGAAGCATGGTGGTGGCAGCATCATTCTGTGGGGGTGTTTTTCCACTGCAGGGACAGGACGACTGGTTGCAATCGAGGGAAAGATGAATGTGGCCAAGTACAGGGATATCCTGGATGAAAACCTTCTCCAGAGTGCTCAGGACCTCAGACTGGGCCGAAGGTTTACCTTCCAACAAGACAATGACCCTAAGCACATAGCTAAAATAACGAAGGCGTGGCTTCACAAAAACTCCGTGACTGTTCTTGAATGGCCCAGCCAGAGCCCTGACTTTAACCCAATTGAGCATCTCTGGAGAGACCTAAAAATGGCTGTCCACCAACGTTTACCATCCAACCTGACAGAACCTGAGAGGATCTGCAAGGAGGAATGGCAGAGGATCCCCAAATCCAGGTGTGAAAAACTTGTTGCATCTTTCCCAAAAAGACTCATGGCTGTATTAGATCAAAAGGGTGCTTCTACTAAATACTGAGCAAAGGGTCTGAATACTTAGGACCATGTGATATTTCAGTTTTTCTTTTTAAATAAATCTGCAAATATGTCAATAATTCTGTGTTTTTCTGTCAATATGGGGTGCTGTGTGTACATGAATGAGGAAAAAAAATGAACTTAAATGATTTTTGCAAATGGCTGCAATATAACAAAGAGTGAAAAATGTAAGGGGGTCTGAATACTTTCCGTCCCCACTGTATGTATGAATGTGTGTTAGGGACCTAAGCTCCCTTGAGGGTAGGGACTAATGTGAATGTGTATGTAAAGCGCTGCATAAATTGACGGCGCTATATAAGTACCTGTAATAAAAAAATAAATTAAATAAATTTAAAAAAATATATATATATACAGTACATTGTACTACTCTGGGGAGGTGATCAGGATTTTTTATTTTTTTTACACACTATGGTTGCTTATAAACAGGGTGGATTTGATTTAAATCATAATTTTTAAAGACCAACTGTCATCTCTGTCCCACAGGGGCTCCTCCTCTGACCTGCTGTTGAATCACTGGCAGTCCCATTCACTTTAATGGGACGGCTGGGGATGCGGCAGTGACACAACAAGGTGAGGGACGTGGCGGCAGCAGGTGAGTGGATGCCCGCTAACAGGCGCTGCCATGATGGATCTGCAATGACAGGTGCTCTTTAAATGTAAGGACTGATTCTTGCTGGTAGTTAGAATCTTTAATATTTGAAAACAAAATGAAGGTTTCCTATTTAGAATAATAAGCTGTCAGGTTAGTAAATATTCACAAACTGGGTCTCTTTTATGGCCTGCTACCATTTTGCTCCTCAAGGGTCCGGAATAAAGCACTTCAAACTATGTGCAGAAAGATCACAAGGTTTATAAGCTGCTTAGAAGGTTTCACTTTTATTTTTACTGCTTGCCCTTCCTCCTCACACTTGGAGCTGGTACAGATGCCTTTCTCTTCCAACAATCATACAGTTTGTAGTGTACATAGATTTGCAAACAGGATAAAAGAATATTCCTGAACTTTATTTTATCTCATGGTTACTGTGAAATTGGGTGAATGCATCAATGCAGTGCATGTTATGTCAGCTTGCAGAGCTTGTGATTGACCACAGCGATCACATGGTACCGACAGGAAGCCGGTACAGTGATCTGTCATCCGTGGTGTTCGGTGGACATGGTGGGTGACAGATTGCGCTGGAGCGCGGCCAAATCCTGACGTCCTCCCAGAACACTGTTCCTGCCAGGCCGTCATTTTACAATAGGCTGGGCGGGAAGGGGTTAAAAACCCATCAACCCCATTATGGTAAACCAATATTATTATAGTTCAGAATAGAGTCAAACTGGTTGTTTTTCCATTCTTAGATTAAATGTCAATCTCTGTAGGCCCTCATGCACACTGGGCTTTAAAAAAATATGCAGCTTTTACATTTTGGCTTTTTTTTTCTTTTTTTTTTTTTTTTTCTTTTTAGCCTGTAAAAGCACTTGTATGTAAGCACATGGGGTTGATTTACTAAAGGCAGAGACTGGGCAAAATGCAGTTGCACTCTGCAAGAGCAGTTGCTCCAGAGCTTAGTAAATGAGCAGAAGATCTGCTGACTTCCATCATCCAATCCTGTGCAAGCAAAAGGGTTTGTTTTTTTAATTTCCTGATTGGGTATTCTTTGAAAAGTGAAGCTTTAGCTTATTTACTAAGCTGTGGAGCAACTGCTCTTGTCTATTTGCCTTTAGTAAATCGACCTCCTATTATGTGCGCATAGACACATCATTTTACAGGCGTATTAGGAGAGGGGCATTTATAGGCTGAAAAAAACCCGCCAAAACAAAGTTCACGAGAGGAGCAAAAAAAAACTAGATTTGCCTAAACTTGTGTAAACACCTCCTAAGCCCAGGTTCCCACTGAGCTGCGGGAATGAAACCGTGTGAGTTCAGCTGAACTCGCACAATTTCACTCCTGAATGTCAGTCCCGATTTCGGCCTTGATTTCAGAGACATTGGTGCAGGTTTCTGCACCAATGTAAATCGCAGCCCGAAATCGCAAAAAGTAGTATAGAAACTACTTTTTGAAATCGGTGCGGCGCCGCAAATGCAGCGTCGCACCAATTAAAGCAGTGCAATTGCAGCCGATTTGACATGTCAAATCGTACCAATGTGAACCAGGGCTTAATGCTAAAGGTGTCTAGTGTTTGACCATTAATACATTCCAATGGCCAAAATAAATTAATATTCTGGCCAGTGGAATCCATTAATGCTTGACACGCCAAACGCAGGTACAATACACGGCTTTTACGGCATTTTTTTTAAATGCAGCTTTTCTCGCGACAGTGTTTATCAGGCCTACATGTAAAATTTTATGTAATCGTTCTCTGCCTAATCTGCAAATGTGAATAATAGTAAGTTGTTTTAGCCACCTGGGCATTTCATTAGTTAGAGCTGCTTCACACCAGATGCAGTCCAGTGAATTTTTATTCTTCATCAAAAATGCATGGACAGTATTTAAAATGGATTCCAATGGCCCTAGTTCACACCAGTGCTGTGCATTCCAGTGCAGACAGCGAAAGTATAACGTTGCATTTTTTTCTGTGTGGAACACATCTGGAACGAGGCAAAACACACCAGAACGCACATGTCCTCAATTGTTTTCATTTGAGATGGGGAATAAATTGCACTGGAACTCATCAAAAATGCACATGCAGAAACGCGCTTGGAATGCAAAACTTGTGGTGTGAGCCAGCCCTTAAAGCAGAACTCCGGGATCGGTTAAAAAATCCCCCATTAGTACACCCCCCTACACAAGACCATTATTACATTTGTGAAATTCCTTACCATTGAAGAGAAGTCTAATTGAATTTTCGGGAAGTCCTCTCTGTAATTAAAAAAATGCATCATCTATTCGGCAAGGGGGAGCTGTTACAACAGGGATTACATCGTATCCTCTCTTCTCTTGACACTATAATCAAACTACACTTCCAATCATGCTTTGGGAATTGCAGTGAATGTGGGAGGTACACTAGGCCTGTACATGTTAAATGTGAACAAGCCCACTTCAACATAAATCACACCCCTTATTCTGCAGGCAGCCAGCCATGCTACTCTGTAACACACAGCAGGATAGGTAAGTTACAGCCTTATAAATGCAAAGCATGTTGGTGCTGTTCCCCTCCAGCCACAACAGCAGACATATTGCCCTTGCTTGTAATCATTACAGAACTGTGGACACATGCCAACAATTATATATTATACACCCTGTACTCTGTTGTAATTGAGTATTAGAAATACTCCTCATCCTGCTGCAGCTTTGAGATCTTTCTAACAGCAATCAGTGTTTGTATGGTGTATGTGAGAACATCCCTTGCCACAACACAGAAATAAAGAGCTGGGCTATATTGATTTACATCAGTAGAAGTCAATTTCAGCATGAGAAAAAAAAACA
The DNA here is from genome assembly GCA_037952925.1 of Lithobates clamitans. Lineage (NCBI taxonomy): Eukaryota > Metazoa > Chordata > Amphibia > Anura > Ranidae > Lithobates > Lithobates clamitans. Next base: position 2,095,407 of record JBBGZY010001185.1, on the reverse strand, counting down.
AAAAAGTGCAGCCCTAACTTACTAATTAATAACACAATAATGGTGGAACTCTTTAATGTATGGAAATCTCAATAAACTTCAATATCGGTGCGGTCTCACTGTGCCCGTAAGTGTGTTTCTCCTCTGAGCCCGTAAGTGCGTTCTCCCCTGAGCCCATAGGTGCAGAGCAAGGATCATTACCAGACAGCGGCCGGATGACAGAGCAGGGATCTTGGGCTGAAACGGATCTTGTATATGAAACACCGCTCGCCGCAATGTCCCTCCTCCTAGACCGGCATTGGAACAGTGTGCTGTCTATCACAATGCCGATCCAGGAGGTGGGACATTACGGTGAGCGGTGTTTGCTATACAAGATCTGTCAGAGCCAGAGATCCTCGCTCTGTCATCCGGCCGGTGTCTTGTAATGATCCCTGCTCTGCACTGAGAGATGGCGGGGGGCTGATTGGGGGCGGTGATGGCAGGGAGGAGGAGGAGAGGAAACCACCTTCATGGGCGATCTGTACCGCCCATGGAGGGGTATGAGACCCCTCCCCCCCCCCCCCCCCCAGTACAGCAAGCGGGGACTGAAGTAAAAGTCTCTGCTTGCTATAGAGAACTACAACTGGGAATTGCCAAGACCGCTGGCTGGGAGTACAGGAGGAATAGCAGCCAGCGGTCTTGCAAACAGGAGATCACAGGACAGACAGTAACAGTTTTTCTTCAAAAGCAGGTTATTACAGAGGAGCTACAGAGCTCAGAAGAACATGGATGACCTAGTCTGTGAAGGTAGGAGATCAGCAACAAGGACACGGGAAAAAGTTTTTTACCCAGAGTTCTGCTTTATTGAATATATTTTTTTGCACCTTGTAATGACTCGTCTCCAGCCTCTGTTGTAGTAATGGGATGTACAGTATATTAAAAAATCCAGAGGTTTTGCTCTGTTTATTGAACTCTGTTAATAACGGCTAGACTGAAAAATCACATTCGTACTTTATTTACAGTAGTAGGCTTCCAAAGGGACATTGTACGAACATTCAGATAAAAATTCTGATCAGTACATTCTGTGACTTGATGAATGTCATTTTGAAACCCCTAACATTTTTTGTTTAGCATCGCTGAATACAATGCCCAAGCTCTACTGCTGGTGATGCTATCCAAAGCTGAAAACCAGTGCTTGTGGCTGAGATGTTCTGTCCCTCAATACTTATAACAGTGATCGATATAAGTTGGCTCTTTGGACTCAAACATTGAAAATCTTTATTTATTTTATTTATATGCTATGAATAGGGCCACCGTGTCCAAAAACTCAGCATTGTTTTACTGGGTGTACTTGTGTAGTCAATAAAGATATGTAACGTTTGAGTCCAAAGAGCCGACTTGTATCGAACGTTACCATTTTTGTTTGCTTTTAACATTTAATCTTTGAAACAAATGGATTTTCCTGAAAGAAAACCCTATTCACTGTTGAAAAATTCAAATTCGGAACTTTCCACTCTGCTCCTCCAAATTTTATAAAAAATAAATGTCAATTTGGCCCCACAAACAATTGGAAAATCGATCACACATTCTGAAAACTAGAGTTTTCAAATTGCCGTAGGTGTACGTCGGCTCCTTTTTTAAGAGCCATAGCAGGCGTGCGCTGCACGGCGGGGGACCCGATGCACATGGCCGGCGGCTGTGATATGCTCCGGCCACCCGCGATCGTGGGAAAGAGCTAGAACAGGGATCTGTCAGACAGGGGAGGCGAGAGAGATCTGCTGTTCCTAGTGATTAGTAACAGCGATCTCTGTCCTCCTCCAGTCAGTCCCATCCCCCCACAGTTAGAAATGCCTCCCAGGGAGCCCATTTAACCCCTTGATTGCCCCCTAGTGTTAACCCATTTACACAGTAATCAGTGCATTTTTATCGCAGTCCCGCTAAAAATCGCAGATCCATTACTAGTTAAAAAAAAAAATAAAAGATAAAAATGCCATTAATCTATCCCCTATTTTGTAGATGCTATAACTTTTGCGCAAACCAATTGATATATGTTTATTGAAAATTTTTTTTTTTTTTTTTTACCAAAAATATGTAGAAGAATACATATTGGCCTAAACTGATGAAGAAATTTTGTTTTCTTTACACCTTTTGTTTGGATATTTATTATAGCAAAAATTAAAGTATTGAATTTTTTTTTCAAAATTGTCAAATGCCACCGAAAGAAAGCTCTATTTATGGGGAAAAAAAGGACGTCAGTTTTGTTTGGGTAAAGCGTCGCAAGACCGCACAATTGTCATTTAAAGCGAAGCAGTGCCGTATCGCAAAAAATGGCCTGGTCATTAAGGGGGAAAATCTTCCGGTCTGTAAGTGGTTAATGCATAGAATGTATTACGATAAAAAAACTTCTGTCTTTACAACTCCTTTAACTCCTTTAACTATTTGTAATCCTTCCGCTGCTGCCATTAGTAAATATAATTTCCTATACTTGTTTTTTTTTTTTTTTTGTTTTTTTGTTTTTTTTTACATTTCTTCAGTTACTTCCTGGTTTCCAAATGCGGTCATACATCCCAGGAGTCTTCAGGAGAGAAGGAGGGGTTTTTCTCAGCTAAGCACACCTTCCTTCCTGCATGCCTGACCTAAGGACAGATAGATTCCAGGAAGTAAATGCTTCATTAATCATCTGCCCTTACTCAAGATGGCCATGGCCAGACCTGCTAAGGGGTGTTTTTCGAAGTGATTTCTCAGCAAAATGAAGCATGGAGACATGGATGGATGGCTGAGTTTGCTTTGAATATTAAAAATGAATTAAATGGTGTTTTTGGTTTGTGGTGCTCAGATACAGTGAAGATCCACTTTAATGATATTATGTCAGATGCTTGTGTCTCCATGATTCCTTCCTCCAGGTTCCGACCCACTACAAGACTTAGCAGTGACATAAGGATCAGGGGATGGAACCACTTTCCATGGTGTCTGACACACATTCAGACCTCCCAGATGCATTGAATGCTGAAGACACTTACAGGGGCTTCAGCACTTGAACAAAGGGGAGAGGTAGGAGACAGCCACTGGAGCGATGATTGTACTGCCTCTTCTCTTGCAATGCTGTCACTTTCATTTCTTAAGAGACCTGACTGGATCTGAACTCCAGATAGATCTAACAACACCAATTAATTCACATAAGCATTTATTAAAAACAGTATATTTTTAATAGAGTTTGTGTAAGGACCTGAAATATTTCCAGTCTCCTCTAGTCTGTATACCAGCACTCTGAGCTGGAGGGCCATTGTCGGTAGTTAGTCAGCAGTGAACATCATGACAGGAGGAGAGAGCAGAGTGATAACTATTCACTAAGCTGTTGGTAAACAGCAAACCAGGGGGGGTGTCAGAATCCTGCTGCTGCAGACCTATGCTGCCTGGCAGAGGTTCCTGGAACTCGAATGAATGCAAAGAATTACCGGTACACATTCTTTAACCTTTGATGTTATCAAGACCAATGCAGAGATATATCCCTGCACTGGATGTGAGGATGCCAAGGGACAGTTTACTGCTGAAGCATAGGGGAGCGGGGACACGTCCCCCCCCCCCCCAGTCCTCTAGACCTAACAAGCAGTTAAGATTTACAGTTTGGAAGCCACCCCCAGGGCTTAGTCATGCGTTGGTGGCATGACCTGGATGGAGCTGGGCTGAGGCTGCTTTCATTTCTATGATTGTTGGGTTTTGCTGGTGTGCGGTGATGGGGAGGGGGGGTTTCTCCTCTGCTACAGTGTATATATTGAACTGGGACTGGCTCTTCCCAAGCCAGCTCCCTTCAGTGTAAGCCACCACACCTGAATATTGAAACCTTTAGCACACAAAGTTTTTTTCCTATGCGGGTTCACAGTGGGGGCAGCCCTACTGCAAGAGGTGATTTTCATTTTCCCTGGAGTCAAACTGGCCATATACTAGTAGATTTTTGAATTAACATTTTATATGGACATTCTCATACATTTCTCGTACATTTTGAGGAACTGACAAATGTTAACCTCATTAAGGAGGGGAGGAGGAGGAGGAGGGGAGGAGGACTTAAAGCAGAACTTCCCCTTTTGGGTGAAGATCTGCTTTAACATTCAATTTTAGAGGTAATGGACTTCTAAACAAAAAACACATTTACTATTAGAAATTACCGTATTTATTGGTGTATAACATGCACAGGCGTATAACACACACATTCATTTTAAGAGGGAAATTTCAGGAAAAAGACTTAAATTTTAAATAAGGAACTTTGAAGCAAAATTAGGGTCAGTGCCCATCTGCAGCCTCTCCATTGCCATCAATGCAGCCTCACAAGTGCCATCAATGCAGCCTCATCAGTCTACATCAATGCAGCCTCATCAGTCTACATCAATGCAGCCTCATCAGTCTACATCAATGCAGCCTCATCAGTCTACATCAATGCAGCCTCACCATTGCCATCAATGCAGCCTCACCATTGCCATCAATGCAGCCGCCTCACCATTGCCATCAATGCAGCCGCCTCACCATTGCCATCAATGCAGCCGCCTCACCATTGCCATCAATGCAGCAGCCTCACCATTGCCATCAATGCAGCAGCCTCACCATTGCCATCAATGCAGCAGCCTCACCATTGCCATCAATGCAGCAGCCTCACCATTGCAATCAGTGCAGCCTGATCGATGCCCATCTGCAGCCTAGAGGGGACAGGAAGGGGAGCGGGACGAGCGCCGACAGATTACATACAGGGAGAATCTCCTATGATAGACAGAACAGTGGTCCAATGGTGGCCGGGGGGACGGGACTTCCTATTACAGAGGCCGCCAAGTAAACAGGAGATTCTCACTGTATGCAGTCTGGCAGCGCTTGCCCCGCCCCCCCCTCCCTGTCCCCTCCGAGGCAGCTAAAATTGAAGTATTGGCGTATAACACGCACACTCTATTTGCACCCGAATTTCAGGGTGAAAAAGTGGGTGTTATACGCCAATAAATACAGTAGTTCATTTGAGAAAAACTTTCCGCTCTGTTGCTTTGAGTTTTACTTGTCACTACAGTCGAAAATGAATGTTGATTTGACCCCACTAACAATTAGAAAATAGAACAAACATTCTTAAGCCTAGTACACATGGACCGAATGTCGGACGGCATTGGCCGGTTCAATAGAAACCGGCCGACATTCGGCCCGTGTGTAATATACTCGACCGGTTTCTGTCAAAGGGGCATGACTAAAAAAACGTCTGCCGATCAGCTCTCTCAGCCTATGGCTGAGAGCACTGACCGGAGTGTTCTGGAGGTGGGCCCATCCCCCTGTCAAAACACAATAGCTCAGCAGGGGAGATCGCTGTACGAACATTGGAGAGTTAGTACAGCGCGTCCTCCTGAGCTCCCTAGTTAGTCGTGTGTACTAGGCTTTAAAGCAAACATTTGTACTCAAAATTCTACTAGTGTATGGCAAGATTTAGGCTTTAATAGATTTGGGGTTGGGCTTGTTGGTCTTTCTTCAATGGCAGATCTCTAAAGATCAGCTCTATAAGTATAACTTTATTTACAACTTGTCTTCATCACCTTCTGTTCAAGTTTATTCTTTAGTTTTCAGGAGTTCATTGTTCATGTTTTGCCAATGAACTGGTTTCACTACTGTACTTATTGAAGTATACATTCAAAACCACAAGGGAGAGCTTGGCTTGATTATAGCGGATGTAGCAAACTTAAATATAGATTTTCTTGTAAGGTTTCTAAGACTGTAATTTCATTTTCTCTTGTTGGTTTGAAGCTTTAGTATTTTTGTCTGCAGAGAATTGTCTGTCTATCATCAGGCAGCCAGTAGAAGCCAAGTCCTATTCTACATGGCTGTACCCGGTGACAGCTTCACTGTCTTTTCTCAAGTGCTGGAACGGTGTTGTCTTGGTGGAAGTTGTTTTTCCATTTTCTCCCATCTGTGGTGTTACTTTGTACATAAATGCAGTTATTTTTTCCGTTCCCAACATGTGACTTTTTTTTAATGATTATTTTTTTTATGTGATGTGAAAATTGCTCATGGTGTCAGTCGCCCCTTTCCGTGGTTCTCCATTATAATACAAAGTTAGTGCAGAGGGGAACCCAAAACGACACTGTAGAGCAGGAGTCTCATTCTGAGAGGATTGATATTGTACAGACATAATTCAGCATTCATACTTTGTCTGCACTGGACAGAAACTTGGTTTAGGAGTTCCAGAGTGTTCTAAACACTGTGCCAGCCTCATATGGGCCAGGAAATGGAGAGAATGGCTTCTTCCCCACACACATACATATCATTTTAGCATAGTGGCAACATATTGCAGCCAAGCATGTTTTACAATTATCTTTTGAAAGGAGTTGTGCTGTTTGTATTAAAACTTCCTAGATTATTTACCGCGGTGTCCCCAGTTTCTTTCTCAGCATTTTGCTGTATTTTTCAACACAGGCAAAATGCATTAATGTGACAAATTGCATGGCTTTCAGTATTATCTGTTCCCACCAAATTGTGTGCCCAGTTGGGAAAAGTCCTGAGTGCTGTTTTTTGGTGGTTTGCACATCTGGTAAGCCAAACGGTATACCGCAGCATAGTCTTTATATTGTACATTACATTCTAGCACCAAACCTCCTGTATAACTCAAAACCGGTAACCTGGAAAGACTTTTGAAGCATCGCCTATGGAGATATTTAACCACTTCAACACTAGGAATTTTTACCTCCTTCCTGCTCAGGCCAATTTTCAGCTTTTAGCCCTGTCAGACTTTGAATGACAGTTGCACGGTTATGCAACACTCTACCCATATCAAATTTTTTTTTTTCGCACAAATAAAGATTCCTTTTGGTGGTATTTAATCACCGCTGGGTTTTTTATTTTTTGCAAAATAAATAAAAAAATACCTGTTTTTTTCATTTCTGTTATACAATTTTGCAAATAAATAGTTCTTTAGAAATTTAGGCCAAAATCCTATACTGCTACATAATTTTTTATTTTATTTTTTTTATTTTATTTATTTATTTTTTTACACACTGATTGCTTATAACAGTGAATAACACACAAACTTTTTTTCTTTCACTCATGGTTAGTGTTTGGCTGAAGCCATTTATTATCAATCAACTGTGTTTACTCTTTTTAAATCATAATGGCAACAGACACTACCCAAATGACCCTGATCAAAACTTTACATACCCCAGTCCTTAATACCGGTTATTGCCCCCTTTAACATCAATGACAGCTTGAAGTCTTTTGTGGTATTTGTGGATGAGGCTCTTTATCTTCTCAGATGGTAAAGCTGTCTATTCCTCTTGGCAAAAATCATCCAGTTCCTGTAAGTTCTTAGGCTGTCTTGCATGAACTGCACTTTTGAGATCTCCCCAGATTGGCTCAATGATATTGAGGTCAGGAGACTGAGATGGCCACTCCAGAACCTTCACTTTATTCTGCTGTAGCCAATGATCAGTCAACTTGGCCTTGTGTTTTGGATCATTGTCATGTTGGAATGTCCAAGGATGTCCCATGCGCAGCTTCCTGGCTGATGAATGCAAATGTTCCTCCAGTATTTTTTGATAACATACTGCATTCATCTTGCCATCAATTTTGACCAAATTTCCTGTGCCTTTGTAGCTCACACATCCCCAAAACATCAGCGATCCACCTCCGTACCTTTCATCATAGGCCTTGTTGACTTCTCTCCAAATGTAGCGTTTATGGTTGTGGCCAAAAAGCTCAATTATGGTCTCATCACTCCAAATGACTTTGTGCCAGAAGGTTTGAGGCTTGTCTCTGTGCTGTTTGATGTACTGTAAGCGGGATACTTTGTGGCATTTGCGTAGTAATGGTTTTCTTCTGGTGACTCGACCATGCAGCCCATCTTTCTTCAAGTGCCTCCTTATTGTGCATCTTGAAAAAGCCTCACCACATGTTTTCAGAGAGTCCTGTATTTCACCTGAAGTTATTTGTGGGTTTTTCTTTGCATCCCAAACAATTTTCCTGGCAGTTGTGGCTAATATTTTAGTTGGGCTACCTGACCGTGGTTTGGTTTCAACAGAACCCCTCATTTTCCACTTCTTGATTAGAGTTTGAACACTTCTGATTGGCATTCTCAATTCCTTGGATATCTTTTTACATCCCTTTCCTGTTGTATAAAGTTCAACTACCTTTTCCCACAGATCCTTTGACAATTCTTTTGCTTTCCCCATGACTCAGAATCCAGAAACATTAGTGCAGCACTGGATGAAAGATCCAGTTAACTTTATAGTTAAAAGTTAGGATGGTTAACTTTAATAGCCATTCAAACCCAACTTGTGTGCATGTTATCAGGCCAAAATAACCAGGGTATGTAAACTTTTGATCAGGGTCATTTGGGTAGTTTCTGTTGTGATTATGATTTAAAAAGAGTAAACACAGTTGATTGATAATAAATGACTTTTGCCAAATACTAACCATGAGTGAAAAAAATGTTTTTGTGTTATTTATATTCTGTGAAAATGGTCAAGAAATCATAAATTCTGCCAGGGTATGTAAACTTATGAGCACAACTGTATATGGAAGCAATTAAATGCACCAGTAGTGTTCCCTACAATTTCTGTACCACAGTACAGGAAGCAAAACTGGGCATCTTGTGACTTCAGTGCTGAAGAGGAGGTTCAACCAATGTTTCTTCACATCTGAAAATGCCCAGGTTTCTTCAATGTCACATGCACTAGTTGCAATATTTCTGCGAAAAGCAACTGTCTCAGCCTTTAATGTTCTTTACTTATCTGTTCATCCCAGTAGGCTGTTATAGCATTGCAATAACATCTGTGTGTAGATTCATTTTTAGGTAAAATGGTAGCCATGGACCTCTACCCCCAATTAGATCAACATTGACTATCTGTGATAGGTTAAATCGTACTAATCGTTATGCTCCTCTGACATCCCCACTAGCTCCACTGGGGAGATATCCATGGTTTTTGCCAGGTGGGGAACGCAGATTCTTTCGCTCATGGGGGGCAGACGGGGATACACATCATGTGTAAAAATGGCTCCTCAAGGATTCCGTTACCCCTTCAAGTCTTACAGTCCTCCTATGGTACCTTCCCATTCGCAAACTGGAGGCATCGCCAATTGACTAACTTTATTTCCAAATTATAATATAAACTGCGTCCGGGCACAAACCTTAAAGCGTTTGAATCTATGTGCAGACAGCTCCCTAACTCCAGACATTTATTGTCCCAAATGTATAAATGTGTATTAGGTACTTGCTCACTGATGGTTCCTTATTACATCAGGGAATGGGAGAGAGAACTTGGACTGAAGTTTACCCCTCCCCCATACCTCTTCTATTAGTTCCCCAACGCAAGAATCCTCATATAAATGTCTCACCAGATGATAAAAGACTCCCTCCCACCTGGCCCAGATATTTCCTACTGCCAGCGACCACTGTTGGAGGGGATGTGATCAGTAAGGTACATTTCTCTGCATCTTGTGGTCCTGCTTTAAAATTTGTGTATTTTGGGAAGCTATCACTCCTTGGATTAAAAAAATATCCCTTAGAGGCAGGGGCAAATACAGCGTCTAGTCTCGGGGTGGGGGGGGGGGGTGGGGGGGGGCACTGCCAGAAAATAAGGTGTTTCTTATAGAACTGTATTTAACATATCATACAGGACTGTATTTAACGTATCTTACAGTTTAGGACTAACCTTGTTTAACCACTTAAGGACCGGAAGGATTTACCACCTTAATGACCAGGCCATTTTTGTGATATGGCACTGCGTCGCTTTAACTGGCAATTGCGTGGTTGTGCGACGTTGTACCCAAACAAAATTAGTTTTTTTTTCCCCCCACAAAGAGAGCTTTCTTTTGGTAGTATTTGATCACCTCTGTAGTTTTTTATTTTTTGCGCTATAAACAAAAAGAGTGACAATTTGGGAAAAAAAACTATTTTTTACCTTTTGCTATAATACCGTGACACGTTTTATCATTCCAGATTTGATTATTACGATACAAACAGACAGGATACGTTTAACTACATATAACTTTATTACAAAGATCATAAGCAGTTTGTATATATGTCTTTACATTGTGGATTAGATATGAATGCAAGTCTTTGATTTCAGAAAGAATTTTATTAACAGATTGTTTTTTTAATAGGTTTGTTAATTTAATTTCACAGGTGATATGTTACTATAGTATCTAGCACGTGTTTTTTTTTTGTTTTTGTTTTTCTCATTCATTTGTATTGCTGATGTGCGTGCATTGTTACTGAAGCTGACACTGTATAATTCACATATTCAAGGCGCATTGTTTCAACTTAGTTTTTTTCACATATTGACCTACCTGCTCCCTGCCACCCGAGCTCTGCTCACCATCCGCAGGTTCACTAGTGCCACTGCTCTCACGCCATGGCCTTCTGACTCCTGGTGTACAGGCAGCATGGCATGGGGCTGGGTCAGAGCTTCAGTAGAGCTCACAGGCCCCGTCCACTCCTTGCTCACTATTAATGCGGCGCTGCCTGTCGCCTGTATACCATGGGGCGGGATCAGAGTGTTAGTGGAGCTCACGGCCCCACCCACTCCTTGCTCGCTGGGAAAGTGCTGCTGTCTGTTGTCTTAGTTTCACGGCGGTGGGGTGGGGGGAGCCTCTGCTTGGAGGTTTAGACCAATCGCAAATTCTCTGTTTCACCTTCTTTTTCATTGAATACCATCTTCAAGAGAAGTGTAACCCCCCCCCCCCCCATCTCAAAGTGGTTTTAAAGTCAGAAGGTTTTTTATCCTAATGCATTAAGATAAAAAGCCTTCTACTTACCTGAGCCCCCTCTCTATCCAGCGATGTCCACGAGTGCCTCAGCCATCCAGTATTCTCCCTCCTGTGGCGGCGCCATTGGCTCTCACTGCTGTCAATCAAAGTCAGTTAGCCAATCAGGAGACTGCCCTATACTATCTGATTGGAAAAGGGAAGTAGATACATTTTTTATAGAGGCTGAACATTTGACACACTGTTGGGGACCAACAAGAAAAATTTAGAGACATCTGGACGGAGTGGATGTATTACTCTGAGATACCAAATGTTTGAGCATGTCCTTCTAAGGTAACCAAAATATATGTTTTGAAGCAGAATAACATGTTTTATTCCTCTAAGACAGATCTCTCTGTAAAAAAGGTAAACCGCACTAATGAACTATTATGCTACATAAAATAAGTGGAAGAGCAGCAGCAGCTCAGCTGTAGGATGCATACAGAAATATAATAGGAATAAAAATGAGCTGCGCTAATAATCATGCAAACAATTACAAAAATAAAACAGAAACCAAGACACCAAAGTGCAAAAATTAATGATATCTGTGAATCGCTATTCCAAGTGTGTGTGAATCACTTTTCAGAGTTATCTGGTGACCATAACACAATTGCATGTAATTACAAAATTAAATACAGATGATAAAAAATTGTGCAATGTGGGAAACCCTAATAAAAAAAAATGTGAATGCAAACCATATGGAAATATGATAAATTGAAAGTTCTGAATAGAGACAAAAAGCTGTGAATCGCTGTTTGTAATATGTAAACCACCATTCAGAATCCACTCAAATATAATTGTCACAATTATTTGCAAAAATTGTGGCATGAGTGTGTATCACTCTTCAAAGTGTGTGAATCACTTTTCAAAGTCCCCACAAGTAGAAATAACACAATTGTGTCAATCACAATTCAAACTGAATAGATCACTTCTCAGAATCTTCTCAATGTGACAGTGACTCACAAACAGGACAATCCCTCCACCACTTAAATTTCACGCCTTCCAGACAGTAAGTCGTATAGCGCTTGTGGCTAATAACAGCCTGGGCCTTTAATCACCAGTTGGAATCAGACCACAGCTCTCAGCCAGGGGCCACCTACAATGGGGTCAGACAGATGGTAATGGACTTAAAGGCAAATCCCTGTGAGATCAATCTCCAGTCACTGATGATAACGATACCAGCGTCACTCGGGACACACCATACTGGACCGCGCAGCAGCCGATGGATCTCGCGTAGGTAGTAATTAGTGGAGATACGCATGCCCAGTTGGCACATCTCTCTGTACCTGGGTATAAGTTGAATAGACAACCTCCTTTTTTTTTTTTTTTTTTTTTATTCTTCTTTTGATACATTTTAGTCAGTGAGCTACTATGACTATGTATGTACGAAGTGTTTCCATATGTGTTGATTTGTTCCCCACATGTTTCTGTGTGCTGCAACAGAGAAGACGGTCACAGAGACTCCTGGTTTATAACTTTGTGTAGCCAGAGTTGTACATGTGTAGTGGTACAATAAATGTTATCGGAGAGGACCTTTAGTGTTCATTTTAATATGTTTGAAAATCAGTAATCTTATGCTGCTTGTAACTATCAAACTTCTTGATTTCCAGGCCTCATCGTTGGAGTGGTGCTGCGATATGGTATCCATGTTTCTAGTGATGTGAACAATGTAACCATGAGCTGTGAGCAGGAAACGAGCCCAGCCACACTGGTAGTGAACGTGAGTGGCAAGTTCTACGAGTACACCCTGAAAGGGGAGATCAGCCCTCAGGAGCTGAACAACGTCCAGGACGATGAAATGCTGCGGAAGGTGAGACTGGGTGGATGGTGGGTTCATTATCATGTGTGGGCATGTATCAATGAACCTCGTGCAGCACACACTTCACATATAAAAACTGGTTAGGCGCTATACATACTGCAGTATTAACAACTTCATTTTATGTAGTAGGTCAGTAGTTCTAATCCTCATTTTACAACCTTGTTTTCCCATATGATTAGGTTCATAGGCAGCACAGGCAGGATCTGTCTGGCTGCAACCTGTTTAGAGATGTCTAATTTTGTTCAGAAAAGTAACCTAGTTACATATTTTACTCGTTAATGTTGAGCTATAGGTGAATACACTGACATTCTTCAGTGTGTCTAGATAAAGGTAATATATTTATTAGTATCAGGGGCGGACTGATAACTCATGGGGCCCCCGAGCAATAGGAGATTATGGGGCCCCCAGGCAATCAGAGATTATGGTGCCACACAGTATACACACACACACACACAGTGTACAATCTCACAGTATACACATACATGTATACACAGACAGATGTAAAAAAAACACATTTTTAAATACTGTCCCTGGTTTTACTGAGGCTGGCAACCTTGATGGGGCCCCTTAGTGGCCCAGGGCCCTCGGGCAGTGGCTCAATGGTCAGTCCGCCCCTGATTAGTTTACATGTTTGTCAAGTAGTAAAAATATGAAAACAGAACTATATGTGTTTAAAGTGGTTGTAAAGTAAGGTAAAAAACCTTCTGTATGCAGCTTCCCCTGCAGCCCCCCTAAATACATACCTAAACCTGATCTCATTCCAACGATGTGCACAAGAGGCTCTCTCGCTCCTTATTGACTCAGATATGGCAGCAGGAGACATTGGCTCCCACTGCTGTCAATCAGAGGCAGTGACAAGGGCCGAGCCGACTCGGGAGTGAGCTTGCTATGGGGGCACTCAACATGGGGGTAGAGGAGCCAGGATCGCCAGCATGGCACCCCAGAAGGAGGATCAGGGCTGCACTGTGCAAAACCATTGCACAGCGCAGGTAAGTGTAACATGTCTTTTAAAACAAAAGACAAAGAACCTTTAATATTACTGCTCAATAGGGATGAGCCGAACACCCCCCAGTTCAGTTCGCAGCAGAACATGCGAACAGGCAAAAAATTTGTTCAAACACAGTTAAAGTCTATGGGACATGAACGTGAAAAATCAAACGTGCTAATTTTAAGGGTTAATATGCAAGTTTTTGTCATAAAAAGTGTTTGGGGACCTGGGTCCTGCCCCAGGGGATATGTATCAATGCAAAAAAAAGTTTTAAAAAGGGCATTTTTTTCGGGAGTAGTGATTTTAATAATGCTTAAAGTGAAACAGTAAAAGTTAAATATTCCTTTAAATTTTGTACCTGGGGGGTGTCTATAGTATGCCCGTAAAGTGGCACATTTTTCCCGTGTTTAGAACAGTCCCTGCACAAAATGACATTTCTAAAGGAAAAAAAGTAATTTAAAAGTACTGCGGCTATAATGAATTGTCGGGTCTCGGCAATACAGATAAAAGTCATTGAAAAAAAATGGCATGGGATCCCCCCAGTCCATTACCAGGCCCTTTGGGTCTGGTATGAATATTAAGGGGAACCCCCGAACCACAATTAAAAAAAAAAAAAAAAAAAAAAATTGCATGGGGGTCCCCCCAAATTCCATACCAGGCCCTTCAGGACTGGTATGGTTATTAAGGGGAAACCTGCGCCATTTTTATTTTTTGAAAAAATGGCGTAGGGGTCCCCTCAAAATCCATACCAGACCCTTCAGGTCTGGCATGGGTTTTAAGGGGAACCCCGTGCCAAAAATTTAAAGGAAAAAAAAAAAATCATGGGGTCCCCCCAAAAATCCATACCAGACCCTTATCCGAGCATGCAAACTGGCAGGTCGCAGGAAAAGAGGGGGGGACGAGAGAGCGCCCCCTCCTTCCTGAACCGTACCAGGCCACATGCCCTCAACATGGGGAGGGTGCTTTGGGGTATGTTGATGGGGACAAGGGCCTCATCCCTACAACCCTTGCCTGGTGGTTGTGGGGGTCTGCGGGCGGGGGGCTTATTGGAATGTACATGCACATATTGTACCCTTACCCCGGAAAAGTCATGGGGAAGTCCCCGTGCGTCAGAGGGGGGCGGGGTCACCTGGGTACGTCACCGTGTGGCCCCGCTCTGTTATAAAAGAACTTTCACCTGCGAGGACGTGTCATATGGCGGGTGCCTCCCATGGAGGCGGATCTTATTTATTTTTTCGGTCCGTCAGTGGAGCAGGAGAAGATAAATGGACTTCGTGGGACATTTTTATTTTTTAATAAAGGACTCGTCCCCAAGCTGTGTCTTGTGGTTTTTTTAACGTTTTGACACTTTTTTTGTGAAATGGTAGGAGTACAATGTACCCGTAACCATTTCAAACGGTGGGGGCGGGATCTGGGGGTCCCCTTGTTAAAGGGGGGCTTCCAGAGTCCGATAAGCCCCCCGCCCGCAGACCCCCACAACAACCGGGCAAGGGTTGTGGGGATGAGGCCCTTGTCCCCATTAACATGGGGACAAGGTGCTTTGGGGGGGCTACCCCAAAGCACCCTCCCCATGTTGAGGGCATGTGGCCTGGTACGGTTCAGGAGGGGGGGGCGCTCTCTCGTCCCTCTCTTTTTCTGCGGCCTGCCAGGTTGCGTGCTCGGATAAGGGTCTGGTATGGATTTTTGGGGGGACCCCCACACCATTTTTTTTTTTTTTTTTTTTGCGCGGGGTTCCCCTTAAAATCCACATCAGACCTGAAGGATCTGGTATGGATTTTGAGGGGGACCCCTACGCCATTTAAAAAAAAAAAAATTTGGCACAGGGTTGCCCTTAATATCCATACCAGACCTGAAGGTCCTGGTATGGAATTTGGGGGGACCCCCACGCAATTTTTTTTTTTTTTTTAAATTTTGGTTCGAGATATCCCTTTAATATTTATACCAGACCCAAAGGGCCTTTTAATGGACTGGGGGGATCCCATGCCGTTTTCTTCAATGACTTTTATCTGTATTGCCGAGACCCGACAATTCATTATAGCCGCAGTACTTTTAAATTACTTTTTCTTCCTTTAGAAATGTCATTTTGTGCAGGGACTGTTCTAAACACGGGAAAAATGTGCCACTTTACAGGCATACTATAGACACCCCCAGGTATGAAATTTAAAGGAATATTTCACTTTTATTGTTTCACTTTAAGCAATATTAAAATCAATCCCGAAAAAACGGACATTTGTAAAACTTTTTTTTGCATGGATACATGTCCCCTGGGGCAGGACTCAGGTCCCCAAACACTTTTTATGACAATACCATGCATATAAGCATTTAAAATTAGCACTTTTGATTTCTCCTGTAGACTTTTAAAGGGTGTACCGTGGCTTTCGAATTTGCCACGAACACCCCAAATTGTTCGCTATTCGGCGAACACCCAATGTTCGACTCTAACATCAGCTCATCCCTACTGCTCAGAATTGTAAACTAGCTGTGTGAGTATATTGTGTTTTTTAAAAATGAAAATGTAAAGTCTGTCTGGTGTGTTGAAATACCGTTTAATTGAATGTTTGTTTTTACAGTGCCTTCAAAAAAGTATTCATACCCCTTTGAAATTTTGCACATTTCTGCATGTTACAACCAAAAACGTAAATGTATTTAAATTGGGATTTTATGTGATAGACCAACACACAAAGTGGCACATAATTATGAAGTGGAAGAAAAAAGATAATTGGTTTTCAAAATTTTTTACAAATATGTGAAAAGTGTGGTGTGCATTTGTATTCAGCCCCCCTGAGTCAATACTTTTGTAGAACCACCTTTCGTTGAAATTACAGCTGCAAGTCTTTTTTTGGGTATGTCTCTACCAGCTTTGCACATCTAGAGTAAAATTTTTGCGCATTCTTCTTTGCAAAATAGCTCAAGCTGTGTCAGATTGGATGGAGAGCGTCTGTGAACAGCAATTTTCAAGTCTTGCCACAGATTCTCAATTGGATTTAGGTCTGGACTTTGACTGGCCCATTCTAACATATGAATATGCTTTGATCTAAACCATTCCATTGTAGCTTTGGTTGTATGTTTAGGGTCGTTGTCCTGCTGGAAGGTGAACCTCCGCCCCAGTCTCAAGTCTTTTGCAGACTCTAACAGGTTTTCTTCTAAGATTGCCCTGTATTTGGTCCGATCCATCTTCCCATCAACTCTGACCAGCTCCTTTGTCCCTGCTGAAGAAAAGCACCCTCACAACATGATGCTGCCACCACCATGTTCACAGTGGGGATGGTGTGTTTAGGGTGATGTGCAGTGTTATTTTTCCACCACATAGTGTTTTCTTTTAGGCCAAAATTTTGGGCTCATCTGACCAGAGCACCTTCTTCCACATGTTGTGCTGTGTCCCCCACATGGCTTCTCGCAAACTGCACATGGGACGTCTTATGGCTTTCCTTCAACAATGGCTTTTTTCTTGCCACTCTTCCATAAAGGCCAGATTTGTGGATTGCATGACTAATAGTTGTCCTGTGCACAGATTCTCCCACCTGAGCTGTGGATCTCTGCAGCTCCTCTAAAGTTACCATGGGCCTCTTGGCTGCTTCTCTGATTTAATGCTCTCCCAGGATCTCAGTTTTGGTGGATGGCCATGTCTTGGTAGGTTTACAGTTGTGCCATACTCTTTCCATTTTTGGATGATGGATTAAACAGTGCTCTGTGAGATGTTCGAAGGATAAAGGCTTTGGATATTTTTTTTATAACCTAATCCTGCTTTAAACTTCTCCACAACTTTATGCCTGACCTGTCTGGTGTGTTCCTTGGCCTTCATGATGCTGTTTGTTCACTAAGGTTTTCTAACAAATGTCCAAGGGCTTCACAGAACAGCTGTATTTATACTGAGATTAAATTGCACACAGGTGGGCTCTATTTACTAGTTAGGTGACTGAAGACTATTGGTTCCTTTAGATTATAGTTAGAGTAAAGGGGGCTAAATACAAATGCATGCCACACTTTTCAGACATTTTATATGTAAAAAAATGAAAAGCATTTATCATTTTCCTTCCACTTTGTGTTGGTCTATCACACAAAATCCCAATAAAATACATTTACATTTTTGGTTGTAGCATGACAAAATGTGTAAAATTTCAAGGGGTATGAATACTTTTTCAAGGCACTGTATAGCACTTGTGTGGTTTCAATGTGAAGTATTGAATTTTAGTTGTGTTTTGCATGTTTGTAAAATGCTTTTACTGAAGAAATGGGTCCATCTAGCTTTTTGAGTGCAGCTGTGCATGTTAAAACATACTGCTTTTCATGCACTGCCACTCATCCCTACAGGTATGCTAAACCAGTGTTTCCCTGGTACAGAAAGGTTTGGCAGAATTAACCACTTCCGCCCCGGAAGGATTTACCCCCTTCCTGACCGGGCAACCTTTTGCAATACCTGAACTGCGTCTCTTTAACTGACAATTGTGTGGTCATGCGATGCTGTACCCAAACAAAATTGACGTCCTTTTTTCCCCACAAATAGTTTTCTTTTGGTGGTATATGATCACCTGTACAGTTTTTATTTTTTGCGCTAGACAGTTGTGAAAAAAAACACAATATTTTTGACTTTTTGCTATAATAAATATCCCCAAATTAAAAAAAAATAAAAATTTCTCGGTTTAGGCCGATATATATTCTTTTATATATTTTTGCTAAAAAAAATAGCAATAAGCGTATATTGATTGGTTTGCTCAAAAGTTAAAGCGTCTACAAAATGGGGGATAGATCTATGGCATTTTTATCATTTTTAAAAAAAAATTTACTTTTTACTAGTAATGGCGACAATCTGCGATTTTTATTGGGACTGTGACATTGCAGATCGGACACTTTTGACACTTTTTTTTTTTTGGACCACTGACATTTATACAGCGATCAGAGCTAAAAATGGCCACTGATTACTGTATAAATGTCACTGGCAGGGTAGGGGTTAAATGTATTCCTTCAGCGTGTTTTAACTGTAGTGGGATGGGACTGCCTGGGGGAGGAGACCGATCGGTGTTCCTATATACTAGGAACACACGATCTGTCTCCTCTCCCCTGCCAGAACGTGGATTTGTGTGTTTACACTCACAGATCCTCTTTCTGGCTCTGTCAGGAGCGATCGCAGGTGCCCGGCGGACAATGCGGCTGCTGGGTGCTCGCATCAACTCCTCAGTACCGTGGCGAGCTTGTGCCCCCTATACCCCTTAAAGCTGCTGCCGTACAGCTACGGCGATTCGTGCAGGGGAGCCATTCTGCCGCCGCCAAACGACGGCGGGCGGTCGGCAAGCGGTTAAGCAATCACAGAGTTAACAAATACAAGATACACGGCGTACTGGAACAAACAACCATACCTTGGTTACAAACCTGCGCAGGGACGATTCAATATGCATTTGAAGAGTATAGGTTCCTGAGAGTCCAAAAAATAGCAGGGTTCATGAAGAAGACTGTATCTCTCAACCTTCTTTTCAATCAAGGTACCCGTTACAATTCTGCACAAACCCAAGGCACCCCATTCTGAAATGTAGAAAAGTGGACTAATATTTTTACATAACGCACCAACATCCACACATTTAGGACACCCAACGTAATTTATTCTTCCAAAGCAAATACACCTTTGCACACTGGTATTCCAATCTTTTTCTTTTCCCTCACTCCTCTCCCTCACTTAGCTAACATGATCCCAGTGCAGCAGAAGGGCAAACAAGGGGCAGCAGAAGGGCAAACGAGGATGCCATGCAGATGTCTGACATCCTCCTCATTAACTGATGAGGTTGGTTGTTAGTACGCTGGTGGCTAGAATGTTGTAGTGAAGCTCAATGAAAACCTGTGACTTTATATAACTAAAGGGCAGGCTTGATCTGCCCACTGGCTTTTATACAATTTTTGGGTAATTTTGAGGCATTTTGCCAAGGCAACCCGGAAGAAACCCAAAGGCTGTACTAAACTATAGCGTGCAGGATTTTGCAGGCTTATTTCACAGTTGTGTACACATCAAAGCATAAAGTTGTTATGTATGTGTTGATTTGATTTGTTTTTGCTTTGGTTTTTTTAGCAAGTTACCATGCTTTTTATTCTCCTGCATATGTTTTGCACAGCAACAATTTGTAAATAGGATGCACTGCTATTAATTTGAACAGGCTTCACTGATATGCATTATTGACACATGATTTTGTCTGTTTAAACTAGTGCAGCACTCTAATAAATATATGCAAAACAACTTCCTAAAAATATAAAGTGCGAACCGTGCCTTAAATCTCATAAGTGGATTTCATACTCAAATGCCTGTACATCAATCTCAATGAATCAAATTAATTTACACCTAAAACCACCTCTAATGCATAACATTATACTCAATGCCAGGTTCTGATGCACAATTTGTGGTAATCATGAAAAATCCAAGTCCACTATTAAAAATTAAAGTGGCCAGTCCTCAGACTTCATAGCATTCAATGTTTATTGGTGAAACCTCTCCATGCTCCCTTCCTTTGCCACCACACTCACCAGAATAAGATGACCCCCTTTATAAAAGGCACTTTAAAAAAAATGCAGCCTCATGTTCCTATTCTGTGCGGAAGGATCCTCCGCTGGTACTCTCCGTTATGTGTGCATCTATGGGGAGATGAAAACCAAGGCAGCCTTAACTAGCATGATTAACTGTCAACAATTTCATTTTGTTGTGAAAAAGTATGGTATAAACAGTCAACCAAATAGTAGATGGTACAGAATAAAAACAGGATTATACATACAGGTTATATACAGATAAGCAATGAACATAACTATAGTGAGCGTACCGCATCTTTGGTTCTGGGACTAAGAGATTTTTGACTCAGAGATCAGTAATATATCCTATAGTATCAATCCAGATCCTCTTGTAGAGGCAGATGGGGAGGGGGGTGAGAGAGGGGGGCAGTTTATGTTTATAATAGGTTACTTACGCCATCCATGGTTGCCAGATTCTGTCAAACTTTTTGGGGCAGCGTGGCGCAGCTGATAATGGAAATACATCCATGTAGGCAAATTAAATTGAGTCGAAAGGTCTTTTGAATGCTAGTAATGTCCCTGTCGGCAAAATTTCCTTAAGGACCTTTACGCTGTATTTTGCCCAAGCTTGAGGGTCCGGGATGGACCGAAAGTGTGGGAGACTAGGGTTGCCCCATAGTGGCTGAAAGGGTGACCAACAATTCTGTCTATAGCAGTGGTTCTCAACTGCAGTCCTCAGGACCCACCAACAGGCCAGGTTTGCAAGATAGCTGAAATACATCACAGGTGATATCACTTGCTGCTCAGTGATTGCAGTATTCTAGTCTGCAACTCCCCAAGGTAATACTTAAAATCTGGCCTGTTGGTGGGTCCCGAGGACTGGAGTTGAGAACCACTGGTCTATAGAATCTCTTCCTAGTGACCACCCATACTCTGAGAGTTTTTCCAGTCGGCTGCGGAAGGTCAGCATAGGCCCCAGGGCCTCAATAAACCAGGTTCCCAAGGTCGTTGTGAGAGCCCAGTAGGGCCGCTTCCAAGCATACAGCTGCGTTTGCCCTTGAGTGGACGAACCACCAGGGGACAGAGACCAATACAGCTGCCCAATTGTATACAAGGAAGCTAGGCAACGCCAGCCCTTCGCATCGCACCAAAAGACACAAGGTGGACCTTGCCAGACGTAGAGAAGTTCCACCCCATATAAACGCACCAATGCATCAGTCTAGTTCCTGGAAAAATGAACCCGGAATCCATGCGGGGGAATTTTTAAATAAATACTTGAATTTAGGAAGGAATACCATTTTTATAAGATTAATACGCCCCAGTAGGTTTAGCGGAAGGTCCCCCAGGATGCACACCTAGCCCGCAGCTGTACCAGTACGCGATGTATATTTAGGTCATGGAATTTGTTAGGGTCACGCTGTATTTGAATACCTAAATATTTATTTTAAATTTATTAACCCACTGTAAGGGAGTATTTGCTGCGTTAACTTGTGATAAAGGGTCTAGAGAAAAAAGTATAGATTTCGACCAATTAATTTGGACACCCAAGAAGCACCCAAACTCATTGAAAAGCACCAGGGCGGCCCTCAAGGAGAAATCTGCGTCGTGCAAATATAATTCAGTTTTATTTGACCCAAAAACACTAAAACATCTCAGAGTATCAATGCTTGCATTATACAAGCCAAGAGCGCTCCTCTATAGTACTCCCTATATCAATCTGTGTTCCATTGACCAGAAATAGAAAGTGATGTCAACAAGATCTGCCCAACACATTTTGTCACACGGACATCTTCAGGAGAGGTCACTGATGCTCTCTGAGGAGGAGATGGCAGGGGACCCCATTGCACATGGGTAAGTATAACATATTTTTTAACTAAAAAAAATGTAAAAAAGGGGGATGGGGGGGGTTCTAATCCCTTTAAGTAGTTTTGTTTGGGCCAAGCTGGCCCAAACAATTTAGATTACTAAGTAATGTGGCATCAGCTACATACACTATGCGGCAATGTGTTTCGAAGCAGTATGGATGGCTTCCCGTCTTATGCTGGAACAATATCAAGTCAGCCTGAATGCTTCCTAGCCATTCAGTAGAAGTCTTGCAATCTTATCAATAAATCCAAGCTTTCTATGATTGGTTGAGGTGGAGATTGTGATATCATCCACCTGCCTCTCCAATTTTGTTTCAACTGCAGATGGGAAGTTGCCTGTACTGCTGTTGAACAGCAACTGCATACCATATGTAGTTAATTCTACTACAGCATGATACAGCACACACCTTGGCCGCATCCCTTAGTAATGGACAGCTTGGCCCAAACAAACTTTTTAAAGTGTCAGCAAACATGGAATTCAACTTTAAATTCAAATTAAACAAGTTTTAGAGATTATTGTAATTACCATAGGAAAATGGTAAACATCATGGTGTCAGCTTGCAGTGTCAATATTAGTTAAAAATATTTAAATTATTTCTGGCAGGGTGAATGATTGAGCATTTTCTCTTACTTTCTTTACAGGTTACATTTGATCCTGAAGTTTTTTTCAACATTCTTCTTCCGCCAATCATATTTTACGCAGGATATAGCCTAAAGCGGGTAAGGTATAGAAGTTTTCTCACAGTCAAAGTCCATCTAAACCCAAATCTCAGAATTCTGTATCCCTTTAAGTGGAGGAAAAGGGGATTGAAATATCTGGGAGTGTTTTTGTCAACCTCAATAATGGATCTATATCAGGATAACTATTTGCCCCTACTGAATAAAATTAAACAAGATTTGAGAGGATAGCCTGCACATAGACTATCATGGTTTGGCAGGATAAGTGTCATCAAAATGATGACTCTCCCGAAAGCCCTGTATATCTTCCAGTGTCTCCCGATAAATATTCCCGTGGCTTATTTCAAAACTCTTAGATTGATATTGCAAATTTTATATGGAATAATAGAGGCGATCATATTGCCTAAAATTTTGAGTAGATCAAAGGAAAGGGGAGGATTATTCCTTCCAGATTTTGAAAAATACCACATGACGGCATTACTACGGAGAGTTATGGACTGGGTGCATGGTTCCCCGTATAAAAAATGGGTGTCATTAGAGGCAGAGTTGAGTAAATCAGCCTTGAGCCAGATTATTTGGATTCCATGGCAATATAGAGGTTTTCCTAGAGAAATGGCTCCAATTACCATAGAAACATTGAGAGTATGGAATAAGCTTCTTAAAAATACTTCTTGGCAATATGATGGTCCTCTGATGCCGTTGACAGGTAACAATAATTTCCCTCCAGGTAAGGACAATAAAACGGAAAATTGTATACTCACCTTTCCGTAATTTTCCTTTCCTGTCGCATCTTCATGGCAGCATACACGTTGGGTTGTGACTCCGCCTCCACAACCTGATAGGACCACATAGCTATAAATTAGAGAGCAGGCACCTGCCCCAGTATTCTCCGTAAATATACACACATGTCACCTCAGAGGGTGGGTGATTGTATGCTGCCATGAAGATGCGACAGGAAAGGAAAATTACGGAAAGGTGAGTATACAATTTTCCGTTTTCCTGTCGCATCATGGCAGCATACACGTTGGGGAGTAACTCGCCAAACTGGGTGGGAGTGCAAAAAAAATCAAATTTATTGACAAGGAACAGAAGAATTGGCCTGTATGACGGCCCTCCCAAATTCCACTGCTGCTAAGCGTGCAGCGTCTATTTTGTAATGGGAAATGAAGGTGTTTCTTGAAGACCAAGTGGCCGCTCTACAAATGGTTTCCGCCGAAACTTTACAGTAAGCTGCCCATGAAGTAGCCATTGCCCTGGTGGAATGCGCTCTAAGGTCTTCCGGGATTTGCAAGGTGCTTAAAGAGTAGGTCTTCTTGATGGTTTTCACGAGCCATGAGGCGATGGTACGGGCAGAGGCTGCCTGGCCCTTCCTGAACCCATGTGGGATGACTAAAAGGTTCTCGCATCTCCTGAACGACTTGGTCACCGAGAGGTAATGCAGAACGTTGCCCCTAACATCCAGGGGATGAGGAACGCCCTGATCTGTGTTCAAAGCCGGGAGATCAATCTCCTGGTTAAAGTGAAATGCAGAAGAGACCTTTGGGATAAACTTGTCTGAAGGTTTTAGGGTTAACCTGTCTGGGTAAATCATCAGGTATGGTTCCTTGATAAGTAAGGCTTGCATTTCCGAGACCCTCTTCGCTGAAGTGATGGCAATCAGGAATGAGACTTTTAGAGTCAGGTCCCAGAGAGAGGTATTTTCCAGAGGGGAGAATGGTTCTCCGGATAGAATTTGCAGGACAGTTGATAGGTCCCATGTTGGAAATGAAGGCTTTCTGGGAGGCCTTAGCTTCAGGCATGCTTTCTGGAACTGAACTACAAGAGGGTTGAGTGCCCATCTAACCCCCGTCAGAGCAGAGATGGCAGAGACTTGGACCTTTAGGGTGCTAGATCTAAGGCCTTTGTCTAGGCCTGACTGTAGAAACTCAAGCACTTGTATTGCTGATGGGGAAGACGGATCCCAACCTTGTTCCTGAGCAAAGGAAGAGAACTTCCCCCAGACTCGCTCATAGGTGTAATTCGTGGAAGATTTCCTGGCTAAAAGCAGGGTTTCGACTACCTTCTGTGAACAGCCCTGATCTAGGAACCTAGACCTTTCAGTCTCCAGGCCGCTAGGTGCAATCTCTCTGGATTCGGATGCAACAGCTGGCCCTGGGTTAGTAGATCCGCTGTCACCGGAAGAGGAATTGGATCCGCTGTGCTCAGTTGTAGGAGGGTGGTGAACCAAGGTCTCCGTGGCCAGAAGGGAATCACAGCCAGTACTAGAGCTGCTGAGTGTTTGAGCCTCAGAAGGAACTTGGCAATCAGTGGCGTTGGTGGAAAGATATAACCTAGGCGAAAGTTCCAGGTATGCTGGAGACAATCTGTTCCCTCCGCTGAGGGGAAGGGGTTCCTCGACAGAAACCTTTGACATTTCCTGTTTTCTGGTGTTGCTGCGAGGTCTATGTCTGGATGACCCCATGTCTGACATATGAGGGCGAAGGCCTGTGGGCTTAGACACCACTCGTTGTTGGAAACGAATGTTCTGCTGAGAGAGTCCGCCAGTTCGTTCTGAATTCCCGGAATATACGTCGCCTTCAGGTCCTGCAGATTCAGTTGAGCCCACTGCATCACCGGACCCACTTCCCGCATCATGGAGATGCTCTTGGTACCCCCCTGCCTGTTGATGTAGGCCACAGCCACTCGGTTGTCCATTTGAATCAGGACCTGTTTCCCTCTCAGAAGAGAGCTGAACGCCAAGAGGGCTTGGAAGGCTGCCTTCATCTCTAGGACGTTTGACACAACATCTCTGGTTCTGAAGTGCCAGCGGCCCTGAGCTGCATAATGTAGGTAGTGTGCCCCCCATCCCTCCAGACTGGCGTCCGAAGTCACTACCTCCTGATGGAGAGTGACTATCTGTTTGCATCTGCTGAGGTTGCCGGGGTGGATCCACCACCGTAGAGATAGTCTGGCTTCTTCCGAGATGCGAATCGGTTGGGACATGGACCATCCGTCCCACTGGCGCAGGAAGGAGGCTTGCAGAGGTCTGGTATTCCATTGCGCCCACCTGACCATTGGAATGGTTGCTGATAAGGACCCCAGCAGGCTGAGGTATGCTCTGGCCGGTAAGTAAGATGCTGGAACCACATCTTTCACCTTCTGAACTAGTAGGGACAACTTCTCAATCGGTAGCTCTACCGTGTTGACCCGGGTATCCAACTCGGCTCCCAGGAAGACCATCCTTTGGGTAGGCTGAATGTTGCTCTTCTGCCAGTTGATTATCCAACCCAGCCTCGTTAGGGTGGAAACTAAGATCTCGCGATGTTGCACGAGTGATTCCTGGCTGTTTGAGAGGAGAAGAATGTCGTCCAGGTAATGGTGGACCCTTAGACCCTTCTCCCTCAAAAAGGCTATTACTGGCAGCAGGACCTTTGTAAATGTCCTGGGTGCCGTAGAGATCCCGAAAGGGAGGCTTCGAAATTGAAAGTGTTCCTGGCCCACCGAGAACCGTAGGAACTTCTGGAATGCCGTGTGAATTGGAATGTGTAGGTAGGCATCCTGGAGATCTATGGAGAGCATCCAGTCTCCCAAGTTTATGGCCTGGAGGATAGACTGCAGGCTTTCCATCCTGAACGACTCCACTTTGATGGACCTGTTGAGTTTCTTCAGGTCTAGAACCGGCCGAAAGTCCCCTGACTTCTTCTTGACGAGGAATAGTGGAGAATAGAATCCTCTGCCTCGTTGTGTTGGCGGAACCTCTGTTATTGCTTGCTTTTGAAGCAGCTCTAGGATATAGGTTAGAAGGGATAACCTCTTCTCTCCGGGAGGAGGAATACGGGTTGGGTAGAAATGATCTCTTGGAGGTCGATTTTTGAAGGCCCATCTGTGGCCGAAATTGACGGTGGCCAGGGTCCAGGTATCGTGTATGGTTTCCGTCCAAACCAGCCTGAAACTGAAGAGCCTTGCTCCCACTATTGCTGGCCGGACGGGCGCACCTTCA
Source organism: Lithobates clamitans (assembly GCA_037952925.1). Lineage (NCBI taxonomy): Eukaryota > Metazoa > Chordata > Amphibia > Anura > Ranidae > Lithobates > Lithobates clamitans. The sequence goes on along the minus strand of JBBGZY010001185.1, from coordinate 2,068,882 downwards.
AAAAGGCTTCTGGTCACTGGGAGCGGAGGTCTTAGGTTTTTGGAACTTCATAAAGGAGGTTTGAGGGTTCTTCCAGTTCCTTCTATACTCCTTCCCTGGTCTGTACGCTTTCGCGTCTCTATACCTTTCTGGGAGGTTCCGCTTAAAGGGAGGAGGTCTCTGTTTGGGCCTCCTATCTGAGGGAATGAGCCCGGATTTTCCACCAGTTACTTTGGAGATGGCCGTATCTAACTTTGTCCCGAAAAGGTGCTCACCGTCAAACGGAATACGGCACCAGTTGGACTTGGATGCCGGATCCGCCGTCCAGGGCTTCAGCCACAAGGCTCTTCTGGCCATCACTGAGGCCAACATAGATTTTGAGGCAGACCTGATAGTGTCAACTGAGGCCTCAGCCACGAAATCACCAGCCAGGCTTAGCTCTTGTAATGCCTTCACAATTTTCTCTTGGTCTGCCCCCTCTAATACCAGCTTCTCCGTGTTTGAAGACCAACTCGAGATGGCCCTTCCTACTGCCGCGAGTGCTATCGCAGGCCTGCATGCACCTCCGGCCGAAAGGTAAGCCCGCTTGAGATCCGTGTCGATCTTCCGGTCAAGAACGTCTCTAAACGTAACCGCATCCTCTAGCGGGAGGGTAACATGCCTGGCAAGGCGCATTAAGGATGCGTCCACTACCGGAGGGGATACCAGAGGGTTCACTTTAGGTTCCTTGAGTGGGTACAGTTTCTGGAGTCTGTTGTTCAGACTAGATTTTTTCTCTGGCCGCTGCCACTCTTCTTTGATTAAATCCTCCAGTTCATCAATGAACGGAAAGGTTTCAGGCTCCTTTTTAAGCTGCGGAAAATATTTCCTCTGCTTTGGCTGGACATCCTGGGGTTCCTCCCATCCTATTGCCTCCTTGACCGATTTAACAAACGGTTCTATGAGGCCAAAGTCGAATCCTGCCGACACCTCCAGGCCTTCATTATCAGATAGGGAGTCTTGCTCCTTTGATGTGCTGGCCCGGGCTGGAGAGGTAATGGTGGAAAGATCCACATCCGGTATTGAGGCCTGAGGGGCTGAGTCCCCGACTTCTGAGGCTCTCTCTCTTGTGGCCTCTTCTAGGCATCTCTGGCAGACCAATTTACCCGGAAGCGCCGCCGCACCACAGATCCAGCATGCGTTTCCAGCAGGACGGGCATGGCGTGCAGGGGAGCGGTGTCTACGTGAGGACGACCTTCTGTGGCGGGATCGACCATGCCGAGAACGTGATCTGGAGCGGCTTCTTCTGCGACTTCCTCTTGAGCGACTCCTCCTATGGTAGGAGCGGCTTCGTCTGTGTCTAGAGCGACTTCTCCTGCGTGAGGATTCTCTATGTCTTGACGCAGACGTTCCTGAGGACCTGGTAGGGCTGACCAATTTAGGTAGCGTTAGAAATGCTCTCTTTTTCAATCTTCTTACTTACCCACTTCTTCCCCCCCTTACCTAGTCGGCTGGCGGTGATCTGCCGGGGCAGCGGTCTCCATGGTGAAAATAGGATGGAAACCTGCAAGGGAAAGATAAGCAGCAATATAGAAGCTGACTCAGCTGGCAGTGGGGGGGGGGGGAGGAGGGGGGGGTAAGACCCACCTTTGTAGAGCGTTTTCTCTTGCTGTAGATCGCGGGGCAGGCTTTCTATAGCGTGCAGAGACCATCAGCAGCTTCCACAGCAATGCTGTGGTTTTTAAATCTGCCGCCATTAGCGTCGGACGCCCGCGCATGCGCAGTAGCGCCGCGAGGCGCCCGGCGCCATCTTGGAGACTGGAAACAGCTCAGCAGCGCCCAGAGAGCCGTACTGCGCATGCGCGAGGACGCCGAGAACGCTCGGCGGTCCCCCCACACACTGCATGGACCACAGAGCCCAGCAGGACACCCCAGGTATGCCAGAAAAGGAGAGGGGAAGAGGGGGGGGGGGGGAGGGGGAACATGGAGACCGCTGCACACAATGAAGCCTGTTTAAGGCTTACTTTCTGAGGCCATAGAGATGGTTCCCTGGCCAATCCTCCAGCAAGCCTGTTTAAGGCTTTTGCGGGCTGTCTGCACTTGAAGCCTGTTTAAGGCTTGTCTTCTGGCAACAGTTTTAGATGAGATGAGTGCCCCTGAGACCACCAGAGTGGGGCTCCTTCTATTTAGCTCATTTAGAGGCTGTACAAGAAGGACTTCCACCCAGGAGAGGCTAGAACCTGGCTGGGGCGAAGCGGTAAGGGGGTGCTGATCCGTGCGTCCTGACAGGTGAGGAAAAATAAGAGAATACTGGGGCAGGTGCCTGCTCTCTAATTTATAGCTATGTGGTCCTATCAGGTTGTGGAGGCGGAGTCACAACCCAATGTGTATGCTGCCATGATGCGACAGGAAATTGTATTTAAAATGGACTTCCTTGGATCATCTGTGGTTAAAAGATGTCCTGAAGGGAAATGTCCTTTGCTCACTATCGGAACTGCAAAGAAAATATGGGGTAACATCATGGGATACATGGAGATATAGACAACTTCAACATTTTGTAGAATCTCTCCCGAAACCCCTCCGCTCAGTTAGCGAGCTAAATTTATGGGAAAGACTAGTCGATCAAGGGGGAATAAAAAGACAGGGGATTTCCAATGTACAGTATATAGGACGTTGATGAGGCCCCCAGATGTGGAATCTCTGTGTCCCTTGGAGGGGTGGGATCAATGGACACAAGGATGAAGGAAATGAATGATAAATTATTAAGTGGTATTGCGTCCCAGTAAAATTGCATAAAATAAACCTGTCCCCTCTGTTGGAGGGAATGTGGGGAGATTGGAACGCATGCGCATATATGGTGGCAGTGTCCACTAATCAAGCCTTATTGGGGGGAAGTACTTGATTGAATAAAGAAGATCAGTGGGAATTAAATTGGACTTGATCCCTGGCAATGCCTGTTTCATATAACTGGTATGCCAAGGAAGAAATTTAGAGCAGCAATTATTCCATATTCGCTGAATGCAGCAAAGGTATTAATCCTGAAACAATGGAAATCAAGTACAATCCCGACCATAAAGGATTGGTTTAGGGAGGTAGCCAAAATTAGGTTAATGAAGGAAGTAATACGTATGCAAAATAACTCCAGAAATAAAGTTTGTTAGTACTTGGAAGAGTTGGTTGGAATTTGCACAAACCCAGGTTTATGTGAACTATATGGGAAGTATTTGGGTTCCCCGCCATTCCCCGCCTATGCCCCTCCCCCCCTTTTTTTGTTAGTACACAATAATTAGGTACACTTTACTGGAAGAATTTTCAATGGAAGTAAAAAGCTGAGAATTTTTCCTCTTTATAACTTAATAAAAAGGCTTTTGAAAATTCACAGTTTATTTTATTAAGAAGGAAGTCACTGAGAGAATTAAACACTATAGGCAATGAGTAAGGGTATTACAAAGGGTTTTTTTTTTTTTTGGTACACTTTACTGGAGGGACTTTCGATGGACGTAGAAAATTGAGATTTTCTCCTCCTCCTAGATTAACAAAAAGGGTTTTGAAAATTCACTTTTTATTTTATTAAGAAGGAAATCACTGAGAGAATTAAACACTATAGGCAATGGGTGAGGGTATTATAAAGGGTTGCTTTTTTTTTTTTTTCTTCTCCCTTACGGAAATAGGCACTTTTAAGGAGGAATTTCTAACAGGGGGTTAAAAGTTGAGAACTTTTCCTCCCCATAAATCAATAAAAAGGGATGGGACATGTCACCATTTTATTATATAACAAGGAATGGCACTAAGAGAGTTTAACGTTATAGGAAGGGGATTAGGGCACTGCTCTCAAAGTGTAAAAGTCAACACTCTTATGTGTTATAGGGTCTTCTCTCCTTTTTTTTTTTTTCTTCCTTTCCTTGGGGGGGGTGCTAGGCGGCAGGGGCCGGTGAAATATTTTTAATATACAGGAATTTATTATGAGATAGATGTCTGTGTCGATTGTGTGTTTTGTATATTATGAATGTTTTGTATATGCTTATATATATTTATAAGGTTTTGAAATGGAATGTTTTTATATTTATAATAATTTAATAAAAACAATTGAAACACATAAACCCAAAAACCAAAATGTAAATGTATTGCCATCTTAAAGTGGTTGTAAACCTCAGACATGAAATATGAACATCGCATATCTCTTTATAGTGTGTACTTGCCTCAATTAAGAGCACTAAGTTTAATTTCTGTCTGCTGATTCGTTCCTCTGCTATTAGCATGAATCACTTCTGACAAGTTTTCCTGACCTGTGTGCTGTGTGAAGAGGGGTGTGTCTCTCCAATCAGCTCTCTGAGCTCTGCAGAGTGTGACTTCAGCTCTCCATCCCCCTTTTCTTCTTCTTCATTTTTTTTTTAAACACTGTCAAGCTTAAAAAATACAGCACTTTCAGCACTTTGAACAGATGTAGAGAAGATGGGGCTGCAGAGAGAGAGATGCAACCTATGTAGGAGGATTTATTTAACTTGTGTATCACCTGAGGATATTAACACTTCACTGGGTGTATGTGAGGGTTTACAACCAGTTTAAGGTGACAATGCCCACTCACTGTAGTATATTTATGAAGGAGGAGCATTGTCGCTGTAGACTCCCCCCCCCCCCCCCCCTTCTCATCTCCATATCAAAGAGCAGTGTTGCTTTGTCGATGGGGCACTATTGCTGCCACTGACGCCAACGATGGGGTACTATTGCTGCCACTGATACCTAACGATGGGACATTGCTTACTCGCAATGGGCACAGTCCGCCCCCCTAAAGTCTGAACAGTAAACTGGACCTTTCTTTAGAAAGTTTGGAGACCCCAGATATAAAAGATGGTAGATCTAAAAAAAGATTGCACAGTCAGATTGTGTAGCGTATGGTCACCTTAACAGGAGAAAAAGAATAGCGCTCTCGAAACAACTTTGTAGCAGAACTCGGGTCCCAATGTGTGAAGTGTAAACTTTAATAACAGAAATGGCTCTGCAACAAGGATTTTCTACTCTGCATGCAGGGATAAAGGGACGAATGTATTAGGACTACCTCTATATGTAAATAATGATGCTGTCACTTGTACATATTTCAAGCTATTTGATTATGTATTATTATTAATAAAACTTTTATTGCTGCCTCTTTCTGGTGGATCAACCATATGTAGAAGTAAAGTGAATTCACTGTGGGAAATCATGTAATAAACCATTCTAAAATATTATGTATTTTTCAGAGGCATTTCTTCCGAAATCTGGGCTCTATCTTGGCCTATGCCTTCCTAGGAACTGCAATTTCTTGTTTTGTCATAGGGTAAGTATTTCTTGTCTGGCTGTAACACCAGTATGACATTGTGAAATATCGGCTCATAATTTTGCATGAATTTTTTGTCTATGATGTTTGAAGCACCGATGCTGACACTGCCAGTACTGTGAATGAAAAGGATGTTAACCAGGGTTAGGCAACCTTGGAGCGATGAAGATCTAACTAAACAAAATAATGTTGCAAAAGTGTATTGACCTTTTCTTCAAGGAGATAACAGAGTTAGGCCTGATTTATAAGGTAAGGAAGGTTTGAGGAGTCCAGGGGTCAGTAGTAGGTAACGCAGAGTCCAGCGGTCAAAGTACACACACTTAGCTGCATTGTAGGCAGAAGAATACTACTGATCCATCTTATAACCCTTTCAGCCCAGCACTGAGGACCTGATAATACAGCTGGCACCCTTGTGCAGCTTGGTGCCCCTCTGGCACCACCTTCTTGTTGTTCTTTTGGCTAATTCCAGTCCACAGGGACTTGCTCTGCTGCATGAGTTTCCCTGGATCCACCAGATCTTTGAATTGCTGCTCTAACATAGATGTGTCTCCTGGTTTGGCAGCATTGGCTGGACCGATCCTTACCTCACACTGCTCGCTGATTGGTGCCTGCTCTCTCGTTTTATCACATCTCTAGATTTTTAAGATGCTTCAAAATGCTTTGTTTTGGATTTTCTCCAAAATCTCAAACCACTTCTTTATATGGTTTAAAATGTCCTTTCTAGTATTCTACCTGCATTATATAAAATGTTTTGCATTCTGGTCACCCATGTAGCAGTTATCAACTCTAAAAAGGCAATTTTTAATTATTTTTATAATTCTAGCTGATTTTGCAATTTGGCCCATGGCTTAGTTTAGCTACTAATGATTTAGACAGTTTGGTCTTAATGAGGTAACTTTCTAAATGGTCCTATAGAAAAAGTTGCAGTATATAACTTAATTTATTCTAATTATTCTCTGCTGTTGCGTATGTATACCCTAACAAGGAACTTATCTTATTTGCTTCTTTTTGGTTTTCATTGGAATACAGATTGGAATATGATTTGGTATACAGTTAAAAGCATTTTGTAATATCTGTGTGATTAGTGCAAACAACTGTTGATCCTGTCAGATATGTAGAGCTTCCATGTGTTATCTTACTATTTAGCCCTTCATAGTTGTTATATTGGTCTATAGAATGGTTAGCCCTTATGTTGTAGATATTTGAGAGTAGTTGAGCAGTTTAGTCGCTCAAAAAATTGTTGTAAACCCCTGCCATGAAATATGAACAAAGCATATGCCTCTATAGTGTGTACTTGTCTCACTAAGTGTCATTTCTCTCTGCTGCCTCATTCCTCTTCTATCTGCCTGAGTCACTTCTGCAAGCATGATCTTTGGGGCAGTTTGAGAGCACTGTATACAGTGCTCCCAAAACACCCTGCCCATTAAAATGAAGGCAGGGTGCAAGGATCTTATGCCACACACAGCAAAGAACATAGATGACAGCTGAGTGTAACTTGAGACCTGAGTGGAGGGAAAAGACACCCCCCTTTCTACAGAGTTTCAAAAACGAAAATGCACAGCAGAGGCTGTCAATCACCTTCTGTGTGATGGAGGTGGGCAGGGTCATCCCCCAAGATTCTGCGACGTCTGGATAACCTGTCAGAAGTGACTAATGCAGATAGCAAAGGGAAGAGACAGGAGACAGAAATCACACTTCGTACTGTCGATTGAGGCTAGTATACACTAAAGAGGGATATGCTCTGTTCATTTCAGGAGTTTACAAGCACTTCAAATAATGACAAACTTATTGCCAAAAAAAAAAAAAAGTCCATAGCAGAAATTTAAAAATTGTTCTGGTCCAAAGGTTGCTTACAGGTGTGAGAGCAGAAGTACATAAGGAAGTGTCTGGGGGATAAAATGTCTGTGTTCCTTCCCTTGATAGTATAGGAAATCGGTGAAAAAGAAACGGATTATCGTCATTTGTAGAAAAGGGGAGTGTTAGATGTGTTTTCCCTCATATTTTCAGAAATAAGGCCCATGGTCTCTGCAAAACGACACCAGCATTCATGAAACTAAAGTGGTCGTAAACCCTTACATATACCCAGTGAAGTGACTGGTCTCAGGTGATACACAGAGATCAAACAAATCCTCCTACATACAGTGAGTTGGACTTGCAGCGCTCTCTTCTCTACAGCCATTCAAAGTGCAGAATTTATACAGCTATTTGACCTTTCAGAAATCAGGGGGCAGGAAGCTGAAGTTGCACTCTGCAGAGCTCAGTGAGGGGAGCTCTGAGAGCTGATTGGAGGGAAGCTACATACCCCACCTTCACCCAGCACTCAGAAAATAACTGAAGTTGTCAATCAAGAGCTGTGCTGGAGCTCCCTGTTGCCCTTTTACCTCTTGGTGTCATAAAAACCTGTCAGGACTTTTTCTAACGTCCCACGCAGCGCACTGCCCCAGTGTGAAAAAGTCACACTGAAATGAATGGGAGCTGGTTTTCAGGCGCTATTTAGAGGCTATTTCCAGCGATAAAATTCCTGAAAACCGCATCAGTGTGAAAGGGGTCTAAGATAACAGAGAAATACGTATGTTGTTTTTTTAAGGACAAGACATATTCTGAGGCTTTGCAATAGCAAGGTAGAAGGACAGGACGTGCTATATATGTCCTGTGTACTTCTAAAGCCGCGTACACACGAGCGGAATGTCCGACAGAAAAAGTCAGACGGAAGCTTTTCATCATCTCTTCCGATCGCGTGTGTGCCTCATCAGACTTTCTTTTTCGAAAATTCTGACGGACCTAGAAATAGAACATGTTCTAAATATTTCCGACGGAACCAATTCCTATCGGGAAAACCGCTCGTCTGTATGCTGTTCCGATGGACCAAAAACGACGCTTGCTCTGAAGCAAGTACGAGACAAAAGCTATTGGCTACTGGCTATTGAACTTCTTTTTTCTAGTCCCGTCGTACGTCGGACTTTGGTCGGACTTTGGGTTGACCGTGTGTAGGCAAGACCGCTTGAATGGAATTCCGTCGGAGAAACCTTCTGAGTTTAATCCGACGGCAAAACCGGTCGTGTGTACGTGGCATAAGTCCTCAAATGGTTAAATGAGTTACAGGAAGGCTAATCTGTGAAAACCAGGGCAGCAAATAATGGAGGTGTTTCCAACAGGAGCCAATCAGAATTCTTATTTCCCACTTCAGCTTATGCCCCGTACACACGATCAGAAATTCCGCCAGCAAAAGTCGGATGTGAGCTTTTGGTCAGAAATTCCATTGGACTTTTGTTGGCAGAATTCCAGCCAGCAAAAGATTGAGAGCAGGTTCTCTATTTTTCAGTCGGAAAAAGTTCCATTTGTATGCAATTGTATGTATTGTATGCAATTTTGGACGTGCAAAAAATCACGCATGCTCGGAAACAATTCGACGCATGCTCAGAAGCGTTGAACTTAATTTTCTCGGCTCGTCGTAGTGTTGTACGTCACCGCGTTCTTGACAGTCGAAAGTTCAGAGAACTTTTGTGTGACCGTGTGTATGCAAGGCAAGCTTGAGCGGAATTCCGTCTAAAAACCATTCAAGTTTTTTCTGACGGAATTTCTGATCATGTGTACGGGGCATTAGAGTATTTGAGGTGCTGATTGGTTGTCACCATATTTTTTTCCTTTTAATAAATTCGCTATATTGCTTTGCTTGCCTGCTGTCCTCTGTCTGCTTTGAGTTACGTGATGCTGTGATGTTCACTCAAGGAACATGTGACCACTATGGCCCTTTGCACTCTGTGAGAATCAAGTAGGGATCAGTCTGAAGAAAGGCTTGTGTTGCCTTGTAGCAGAGAACAGCTTCCTTTGCATGCAGAATTATACTATGTTGTATTTTCACTCTAGTATTATGTGATAGCACAGTGAATGTTTCTTTACAAAATCAATACAATGGTAGAATTGCTGTAGGAATGTAAAGTCCTACTGGGAAATACATCTACAGGAATTTGAACAACAAAAAATAATGAACGATTTAGTCTGTTTCTTTTTTCCCTAGATCTCTTATATATGGGTGTGTGATGCTAATGAAGGTCACTGGAACACTTGGTGGTGATTTTTACTTCACTGACTGCCTATTTTTTGGAGCCATTCTTTCTGCTACTGATCCTGGTAAATGTACATGTGGTTCATATTCTGTTGAAATTTTAATGGTAGGTGGTTTCCTAAGAAGCTGGTTCCAGCAACATGTCATGTCATTGGCCATGGGTGGACATTGGCAGACTATAGAGTGCAGATGTAAACATACTTCCATTTCTGGATGGACCTTGCATTTTTCTCGATAAATGCAAAGTATCCTCTCATTGAATGAGGTGTAGAGAAGAGCATTGATGATATGATCTCAACCTTGTCCATTCAGAAAGCGCATTACATTCATTGAGGAAAATGCAAGGTATTTTCTGAATGGTGGCCAGTCCAAGTACAGTTACCCCCTTTGGCTACTATGCGGAGGGGCAGCCACTCAACATGGCACCAAAAATACTGCAGCTATCACTATAGCAGCTTGGGCTACTACAGTGGTATATATTATACACAGAGGCTGATCTGGTATCACACATGCATACTTGGATTGGACCAAGCTGGCCCAATGTAAATATGCAAATTTTATCATCCATGGACTTCAGCCTTAAAGCTTTTCCCCTGCTCCTCCTCTAAGGGTGTTGATTAACAGCAGCTCCCAACACAGCGCTTAAACAGATAAGGCAGACATGCTTTGTGTAAAAGGGATGAGACTTGTAGTTCTGATTAATGAGGGCCTGTTTTCATTATGTGACACATGCAGTGTGCATTACCCAATAAGGCCTCTTTCACACGAGGGATCCGTATGTCCGTTTTTCATCCTTCCGTTTTCGGATGAAAAACGGACATACATGTATCCCTATGGAGCGTCGGATGTCAGCGGTGACATGTCGGCTGACATCCGACCCGCTCCGATCTGAAAAGTGTAACGGAGGAAAAACCTACGTTATCGGATCGGATGACGACGGACACTACGGACCGTCATCATCCGATCCCCCCATAGGGGAGAGCGGCGCTCTGACAGGTCCGTCGCTGCACAGCGTGCAGCGATGCACCTGTCATCTTCCTGCTCAGCGGGGATTGGCGGAGCTATCCCCGCTGAGCAAGCGGATGTTCACGGGGCGGATCATCACTGATCTGCCCCGTGTGAAAGAGCCCTAAAGGTTCGGGGAAGCAGTGCTGAGAGATGCATAGCAGGGGACTTGAAAAAGTAAGTGATTTGGGGTACATTGAGGAAAAATTCTTGTGGCACTTTCCTTTTGTGAACCTAAATTGAAAAATTAAAATGGCTCTGAAGGGTTTAATGATACTTTAAGATTTTATACATTGTCATTGTATAGTAGTTCCAGTTATCCAGGAATAAAATATTAACAGGTTATATACCAAAGTTGAATTCAGGTTGAATGATTGGGCTTATACTTTACATTGTGTTTCAAAACCTCTTTTCAGTTAAAGAGGAACGAGTAATGATATTTTTTGAGTTGTTCTGTACACCAGCTGTGTACAGAACGCCTCCAGGAGCCATATTGCATTTACTTTATTGAAAATATTTTGTCAGTGTTTTTTTTTTCATGATTACAATTTCTATATTGTGCCACACATACTACTATGTACTATGCTTCCTTTTTTTTGTTCTAGTGACTGTCCTTGCCATATTTCATGAGCTGCAAGTTGATGTTGAGCTCTACGCCCTTCTATTTGGTGAAAGTGTCCTTAATGATGCAGTTGCCATAGTATTGTCCTCGTAAGTCTTCTGGTACATGTTCTAAAGGTTTATTGTTGGTGTTCTGTAATTAGCTCAATGTATCCTGCATATTCCAGACTGACATGCAATGAAGGACAGCTATGAGAACATCCTTGTTCACGTGGGTTGGCCATATATATTTTTCAGATTAACTTCTAAAAAGAAAACCTGTCCTAAGACATTTATAAATAAATCTTTGCATTGATAAGTATTAGTATTACATTAGCTTACACATGTCCTTGGGTTCGGTCAAGTTTGTACACTAATCTATCTGTGCAGCATTGCCATTTGCCAATATAGGCACTGCCACCATTATTCCAGTGTCAGAGTCAGGGCCAGATTCCTCTGTTGGTTGCACCCAGCACATATCCAGATACCATGCATAGCCTGTGTGTACACTGAATCTGGTCAGGCCTAAGCAGGGTATACACAGACCGAAAATCAGCTGGTTCAGCAGAAACTGTCTGACTTCCGGTCTGTGTGTACTGCTGTCTGCTCAACAGAAACCGGTCAAACGGTCCTGCTGGAGCCATTGCCTGCATCTATGTATTCTGGGGAGGTTTGGGAGTCCCTGCTGTCAGAATACATTAGCGTGCCAGGCGAGATCCCTGTATCACACGTTGTTTGTGTTGATGTGGGGATCTGACAGTTTTTTGGGGTTTTTTTGTTAGTTTTTTTTCTTTCAACCAGCTAATTTAAGTCAGCCATACAGGGTTCAAATTCTTGCTGAACCCACTGAGATTCAAACCATTAATGGGCAATGATCGATCAACTTGGGTACAATCAGCCTGCTGGATTTGCTTGCGATTACCGCAAGCGGCTGCTATAGCCGCTAGATATAATCACCGTCTTCTCCTGGCGAAGGATGCTTCCCCCGCTCGCCCCTGACCATATCTGAGCTTGATAATAAAATGTGAAAGTTATAGTGTACTTTAGGCCTTGGAACAAGTTTGAGGGAAAAACATTTTCCTTTTTTTCTTTTGCAGGTCAATTGTTGCTTATCAACCAGCTGGAGACAACAGTCACACATTCGACATCACAGCTATGTTTAAGTCAATAGGGATATTCCTGGGTATATTTAGTGGATCCTTTGCAATGGGAGCAGCCACTGGAGTGGTCACAGCATTGATATCCTCCACTATGTTATTGTGTTTGTTTCCATAATGTGGCATAACAAATGTGTTTTATGTTTCTGCATATATGTATACATGTGATATATTTGATATATATAAATTACAACAGATGCTGCAGATGTACTTTTTTCTTTGTAATTTGAAGCGTATAGTACGTTTTCCAAAAACAGTACATTGACTGCTCCTTAACACCACTTTACGTCACAAAGTTCACCAAACTGCGCGAGTTCCAGTTGCTGGAGACCGGCCTGTTTTTCTTGATGTCGTGGAGCACATTTCTTCTGGCTGAAGCATGTGGTTACACGGGTATGCTGAGTGATGTCTACATGCTCCACTCTTATATGTGCAATTATAGACTACATATTAGCTATAGGTTGCCACCAGACAACATGTTCTCCTTTTTTATTTTTTTTAGATGGAGTAAGGAGGGTAAAACCCCTGTTGGTATCATTTTTGCAGACTGTTGTGCTGTTGGGGATATTTCTCTTTATTACCTATCCCAGAGATGCAACAGGAAGTTAGAGACTCTCCCAAAGTGCAGGGAATTACTCTATTAGATACTTGTCCTTAAAACAAAGTCCTTAATGCGAGATTTCCCCTTCCCTCATGTTATGGAGACCACTCTAAAATCTTTGATTTCTCACCACTTTCTCTCTTGATGGCAATAATTACTAGTACTGCTAAGGGGCGAATCCCCCCAGTGTGACACAGCAGTAAAAAAAAAAAAAAAAACTTGACAGGATCTAACCCTTCCCCAATCAAAACTAAAAAAAAAGGTTTTTTCCCAGAAATACATTTTAAAGTAATGATTAGTTTTGGATACAGTGGCGAGGGATTAGAACATCTGTTTTTATTGCTGTCTGTGTCCCTGTTAGGGAGATTCACCATCCTCTGTTAGTCCCATACACTGTTGTCATTGACAGTGAAAACGAAAGAAAATCCCAAATTTTGGGTTATCCCCAGAAAATTAACAGAGGGGTAATCTTCCAACGGGGACACTAATTCTGGTGACCTGGGGGCCGCAAGAGATTCCCTTATTTTGCAGGGATTGCCTCTTGCTTCCTGTTTTGGCTTTGGGACAGGAAGTGAAGAAAATATCTCCCCATTGGGACACATGGCAAAAATAAACCTTACAAGGGTTACAGTATAACCCTTCCTTACTCTATCCAAAATAAAGAAAAAGTTTTGCCTATAGTTCTACTTTAACCTTTCATTAGGGGTATCACCATGTTTGAAACTTGTTTGGGGTGTGTGTTGTGTTTTTTTTTTTTTTTTTTATAAGCACATGAGATCCCAGTTTTTGGTAGACTATTATCATTTCAGGCATAAAAGTGCCATATCCGTTGCTTTATTGTTCCCCAAACTGGCTGTTACAATTCACGGCCCAGTTATTCACTTATTTATATACTATACACCAAAGGAAAAATATCAAGGGGAAAAAAATGAATGTATTAAAAATGTTATCTTATAAATATTTGTTTGACTTAAAGGAGATGTACAGCCAAAGCTCGTTTGGCTGTACTTCTATGGATCACAGGAGTGCAGTTCGTTTTGCAATCCTGTGACCTATTTTCAGCAGAGAGCGTGATGAAGTCCACGCTCTGCTGATGTCAGAGTCGATCCAGGCTCCACGTCATCACAACCACAGAGTCTGGATCCACCTAGATCCCTGGACAGACACCTGGCTCCACCTCTCAGCGAGCCGCTGAGAGCCTGAGCCGGCCGCTCCACAGATTAGCACTCCAGTGAGCGAGGAGGGGGCAGAGCAGAGAGCTGTGACTGACAGTCACCAGCTCTCTGCTCTGGAAACTGAGAACCAGACGACTGGCGGTGTTCGATCGCTTGGTTCTCAGTGTAGAGGCACTGGGGACAGATTCCGCATCGGACCAATGCTGCATCCACCTAGGTAAGTATGAATAAAATTAAAACAAAAAAAAACATACTTTTCTTTCAAGCTTTGATTCAAATTTTGAATGACTCATTAAGAAGCCAAAATGATTTGATAGATTGTTCAGAAATGTGCAATGTTGAGAGCTTTTCACCTGCAGGTTGGATTGTTTTATTTTAAACTGCAAAAACAAGCAGAAATTGTTAAGGAAAAAAAAGAGAAAAAAAACAGACACAAATTTCTATATATTCAAAGATTTAAAGTGGTTGTAAAGTTACATAATTTAATTACTTTGATTCCTCTCTGTTTTAGGTCCCTGTTCAGTACGGTGTATGTGTGTTTTTTCTAAAATTATAATTCTAAATGCCACCTTTTGAAGAGCCCTGCTATGCAGTCATGTGACCTCCCTCTGCTTCCCATCCTGAGTATGTGCGTACAGTGGGAGGGGCTGAGATTTCCCTCTGAATGCAAGCTAACAGAGGGAGGTCACATGAAAGCACAGCAGGGCTCTGCAAAGAAGGTATTTGGCTTTATAGTTGTAGGAAAACACACACTCTGTACTCAACAGGGACCTAAATCGGAGAGGATCTTTGTAATTAATACATGTTTCTTTACGTTTACAAGCACTGGAGCAACTGCAGGTAATATGACTACACAAGCATGAGAGGGGAGGGGAGCGGCAGGGAGTAGATCAGCTCTCACACAGACTATGGAAGAGACAAGGAGAGAGAGAGGGGAAGATGCAGAGATGCTGAGGCGACAGCTGGATGACGTAGGCACTGACCACGCTATCAGAGATCAACAGCCATAATAAATGTGGTCAGTTTACAGAGGGGAGAGAACAGGCATGATCAGCCAGGTATTTTACAACATAGAAAGGGACAATTGACATGGCAAAAGCATTGTGCTATATCTTGTGCCTTAAAGGGACAGGAGCATTTTTTTTTAGAGTTACAACCACTTTAATTGTAATATTGGTCAGATTGCGTGTATGATTGGTTTGTATGTAAGCATTTGAACACAAAGCGATTAAAATTACTATTGTTTACAATTGGTTAAAAGATCATTTCTGACTGGTTGGCTATAACTTAATGTTCTTTATTTATATGCAGGCGTGGTTGCAGTCTTGTTTTGCGGCATTACTCAGGCACATTATACCTACAACAATCTGTCTACAGAGTCCCAAATTCGAACAAAACAGGTATGTTTAATCCAGAGCAAAAAGTTCACACAAAAGTCAAGGACCAAAATTGAATGGTCCTAGGTCTAGGCTATATTTTTTTTCAACATCCATGCATTTATGATCTCTCTAATGTTCATTCTTTCTTTCGCCCAATATAAAGCAACCTTTTTTTTTTTTTATTAAAAAAAAGGAAATAAAAAGGGGAAAAAAAGGAACAACCCTTTTCATTACAGAGATACACTGGTGCTTATGTTTAAAACATGATTTGAACAAACTAATTATTATTTGCTTTGCCCACAGCAGTTGGCTAGATGACTCACCTACTATAGGTTAGGGAAAGATTATTCTTTAAATGCTATTAACTTCACTAGCCGTTGTTGCTTTAGACATGAGGCCCAGTGGTCTTCAAGTGTAGACAGTATTTTAAACGTGTTTCTACAGTACGTTTTGTTTTTGGCTCCAAGAACATGGCAGTAGTGGTTCTCATTATAGAGATTTGGACACCGATTAAAAAAAAAAAGAAGTATTTCTCCATGTTCCATGACCTCTTTTTTAACCTTCTCCCACCCGCCGTATAGACAAATGACGACAGGCGGGATGCTTTCTTGTTCTGGGCCAATGTCAGATGACGTCACCCAGGCTCACTACGGTCACGTGTCCAATCACAGCTGATCGCATGTAAACAAGGAGATGCCGTTTATTGGCTCTCCTCGCCTCACACTGACAGTGTGAGAGGGGAGGAGAGCCGATCAGCAGCATCTCCTCACAGGGGAGACCTGTATAGGTAATCAGGGCACTGATCATCATTGCCCTGATTACAGTGCAGCCCCAACAGTGCCCATCAGTGATGCCACTCTGTGACGCCTTTCAGTGGCGCCTATCGGTGCCCATCAGTGCCGCCTATCAGTAACCATTAGTTCTGCATTTTTGCATCTCCTCATCAGTGCCCATCAGTGCAGCCTCATCAGCGCACATCAGTGAAGGAGAAAAATGAGTTGTTTACCAAATTTTCTGACACTAAGAAAAACTTTTTTTTTTTTTTTTTTTTTCGCAAAAAAAAACACAGTGGTGATTAAATACCACCAAAAGAAAGCTCTGTTTTGTGGGAAGAAAATGCTAAAAAAATAAATTGTCATTCAAAGTGAAACTTGGCCTGGGCAGGAAGGGGGTGAAAGTGCCCAGTATTGAATTGGTTAAAGCCTAACTCAGCCTTTTTTTTTTTTTTTTTTTTTTTTTTTTTAGTTTTAGCTTGGGTAAGCGTTATATTATTTACTGCAGGACATGTGAGAAGGCTGGCCCGAGGCCAGCCTGTATTTGTGGGAGGAGTCTGAGGGGTACATATCCCTCCTCCCCTGTCTGTTCCAGCATTGGCTCACATTCAAGGTTTAGCAGAGCGGCGGCTGGCTGCAGCAGTCTTGTGGCGGTACCTCTCCTGGTGCTCATGTCGGTGTCTTGCCGAGAAAGTTCCCTCGGCAGATAAGGACCCCCCCTGTACTGCGCAGGCGCAGCGCCTGCGCAGTACGAACTACTATCAGCCGCCGGAGATAGCTGAAGCTCAAAATCTACAATCAGTTGTACACGGCGCCTGTGCCCTAGGTCCAGGTTCCCTCCCCACCATCCAAGTGGACCTAGAGGGGGAATAAAAAAGAGCCGAGCGAAGCGAGGCCGTGCCCGAAACGTGGCGAGCACAGCGAGGCGAGCCCGTGAGGGGCCCTCTTACAGGCGCCACGTACAGCTGATTTTCACCTATTCACCTTCGGCTATTTCCGCCGGATCCTACTGCACAGGCGCAGCGCCTGCGCAGTAGAGGGGGGTCCTTATCCGCCAAGTGGAACTTTCTCGGCAGAACACCGGCTTCAGAGGAGGGAGGGGGCGCCAGCTCATCCGTCCATCCACTTACTTATTTGATACTCATGCAAACAGCAGTGAGGGGGGCCGCCCGCCGTCCATGTGTTTCCTCCAGTGCTCATCCGGCATCTTAAGGAGGGCTGCACCGCCCGCTTCTTCCGGTGCAAACACCGGGCATCATGGCGGGGGGCGCCCGCTCATCCACCAACCCACTCCTCTGGGCTCAAGCCAGTTTTTCTGAAGGGCCGCCCGCTCGTCCACCCTATCTGCCTTCCGGGCTCACACTGGGGGGGGGGGGGGAGCCGTCCATCCACCCACCCACTCCTCCTTGCTCATGTCGGCGTCGTCTGCAGCGCCGCCTGGTTGTCCACCCGCTCTTCCTCCCGGGCTCACGCCGGTGTCATGAGGGGGGGGTTTGTCCACCCACCATCCCAGGGTCACGCTGGCATCAAGGAGGGGGGGGCTGTCCTCCATTTTCTTCCGGGGTCACGCTGGCAGCAAGGAGGGGGGCTGTCCGCGATTTTTCTCCCGGGGTCACGTGGGCAGCAAGGAGGGGGGGAGGCTTCCACCATTTCTCCAGGGGTCACGCTGGCAGCATGGGGGGGGGCTGTTCACCATTTCTCCCGGGGCCACGCTGGCAGTATGGGGTGGGGGGCAATCCACCATTTCTCCCAGGGTCACGCTGGCAGCATGGGGTGGGGGGCAGTCCACCATTTCTCCCGGGGTCACGTTGGCAGAAATGAGGTGGGGGGCAGTCCACCATTTCTCCCGGGGTCACCCTGGCAGCATGGGGTGGGGGGGCAGTTCACCATTTCTCCTGGGATCACGCCGGCAGAAATGGGGTGGGGGACAGTCCACCATTTCTCCAGGGGTTACGTTGGCAGCATGGGGGGGCTCATGTCGGCGTCGTCTGCAGCGCCGCCTGGTTGTCCACCCGCTCTTCCTCCTGGGCTCACGCCGGTGTCATGAGGGGGGGGTTTGTCCACCCACCATCCCAGGGTCACGCTGGCAGCAAGAAGGGGGGCTGTCCTCCATTTTCTTCCGGGGTCACGCGGGCAGCAAGAAGGGGGGGGGGCTGTCCACCATTTCTCCAGGGGGTCACGCTGGCAGCATTGGGGGGGCTGTTCACCATTTCTCCCGGGGTCACGCTGGCAGCATGGGGGGGGGCTGTCTACCATTTCTCCAGGGGTCACGCCGGCAGTATTGGGTGGGGGGCAATTCACCATTTCTCCCAGGGTCACGCCGGCAGTATGGGGTGGGGGGCAATCCACCATTTCTCCCAGGGTCACGCTGGCAGAAATGGGGTGGGGGGCAGTCCACCATTTCTCCCGGGGTCACCCTGGCAGCATGGGGTGGGGGGCAGTCCACCATTTCTCCTGGGGTCACGCCGGCAGAAATGGGGTGGGGGACAGTCCACCATTTCTCCAAGGGTTATGTTGGCAGCATGGGGGGGCTGTCTACCATTTTTCCAGGTGTCACGCCTGCAGTATGGGGCGGGGGGCAGTCCACCATTTCTCCCAGGGTCACGCTGGCAGCATGGGGTGGGGGGGCAGTCCACCATTTCTCCCGGGGTCACCCTGGCAGCATGGGGTGGGGGGCAGTCCACCATTTCTCCCGGGGTCACGCTGGCAGAAATGGGGTGGGGGGCAGTCCACCATTTCTCCCGGGGTCACCCTGGCAGCATGGGGTGGGTGGCAGTCCACTATTTCTCCAGGGGTTACCTTGGCAGCATGGGGGGGGCTGTTCACCTTTCTCTAGTGGTCACACTGACAGCATGGGGGAGGGCTGTCTACCATTTTCTCCAGGGGAAATGCTGGAAGCATGGGGGGGCCTGTCCACCATTTCTCCTGGGGTCACGTGGACAGCAAAGGGGGGGGCTGGTCACCATTTCTCCAGGGGTCACGCCAGCATCATGGGGAGGGGGGGGGGCACCCGCCAGGTAGTAGATGACTGGCTTTCTTTGCAGTTCTCAAATATCCTTCCAGGATGCCACACAATGTTGGTAAAATCAAGGGTAGGGAGCACGGTATGCCGGTCATTTTAGTGATCTAGCAATGGGCAAATCATTAGTCTCTTCATGTGCCATTTATACTCGAGCACGATCTTTTGTCAGTGTTTGGTCATGGCATGTTCTGTCATGGCGTGTTCCAGTCAGCAGGTTTCATCCCAGCTTGTTCCTGTCAGCTGTACTATCTTAGCGCAGTCCAGCCAGCATGTCACATTTGGAGCGTGTCCAGCCAGCATGTCACATTTGGAGCGTGTCCAGCCAGCATGTCACATTCGGAGCGTGTCCAGCCAGCATGTCACATTCGGAGCGTGTCCAGCCAGCATGTCACATTCGGAGCGTGTCCAGTCAGCATGTCACATTTGGAGCGTGTCCAGTCAGCATGTTATATCATAGCATGTCACATCGTAGCGTGTCCAGTCAGCATGTCAATCGTCCATGTCCAGTCAGCATGTTTTTATCATAAGCGTGTTCCAGTCTTAGCGGGTTTCAGGTTCAGCATGGTTAACTCTTAGCGTGTGCTGTCATAGCATGTTCAGGCAGGGCGGGCCGGTCCAGCGTGTTCCTGTCACAGCAGCTATGTAATTACAGGTCCATCACAGTGGTCATGCCATAGCATGTGCTGTCACAACGGGTGCTCCCATAGCTATTCTGTCATAGCGGGTGCTTCCACAGCAGGTGCTGTCATAGCGGGCTTCAGTCATAGCGGGCTTCAGTCATATGTGTTCAGTCACAGTGTGTTCTATTATAGCGTGTTCAGTCACAGCGGTTCTGCCATAGCGTGCTCAGTCAGAGCGGTGCTGTCTTAGCAGTTCTGTCATAGTGGATTCAGTCAGCGGTTCTGTTAGCATGTTCTCGGCGGGTTTCTGTCCTAGCGTGTTTCTGTCATAGTGGTCATGTCACGGCATAGTCTGTCATAGCAGGTCGTGCCATGCACCAAACTGCCGTTTCATCTTCGTTTATTTCCATGTCTCATCGTACCTTTCGTTCATGTTTCTTTGTATACCTGGGTTTAGTTAGTGCTCACATCACAGGATCTGTCACGTCTACAGATCCATACGGGCTGAGGTTTTCGTTTTTTAAATGATTATTGACCATAATCTTCTCACACGTATAACACACGTCATACGATTTCATGTTTCATTTCATTACACCTGTACGACTACCAACCATGGTCTGTGGGTACACTAGCCCTGAGTGTTTCAGTATAATTACCTGTCACTGCGCTGCAGGTTACTTAGGCTAATTTGCGTCATACACTGGGGGGGTGGCATCGGGGTCATTCACGCGCGGTGGTCTGGTCATTACTGCTCACATCCTTTCTCAGGTAGGCACTGAGGGGTGATATTCTCATGTCTGGTTGTCTGTTGTCAGTTTTCCCCAGGTTGTGTTTCCTTGGGTTTAGGCATGCCGCACGTTTCAGAAATAACTTCAGGTTCATCCGTCAACCCGACATTGGTGTTCTGAGCATGGTAGCACTCCATCATCAAGGAGTTGGTCCACACTTTAGCACATGGCATGGGGGTTTTTCTCTCCGGCCTTAGCCAGGATGGCGATACATTTTGGATTGTTTCCAATTCTGTCCCAGCTACGCTTATCTACCAGTGTGGGACGTGTTCTAGGCATTATTCTTTAGTCACAGTTTCATGTGGGCTAATATGCTCTCCACAACCTGTAACGATTGCTAGACAGGATGGAGATGATCAAAGCTCGCCTGGTCAGAGGCAGGGTGTCGGCGCACCCCCAGCTCCTTCTCTTCCAGCATTTCTGCAGGCAAGTCGGCATCCGCTTAGTCCACTGGTCTGGAGAGCTGGAGTACCTGCAGGGGGGGGGTCTGGGGTTAATTTCATTCAGTTGATTTCCTGTCGCATGGATACCCCGGTTTTCCACCCAAGGATCTGCAGTCTCTCTCAGGGTGGGTGCTGAGCCAATGTCCTCTCAACAGCCCTAAAAGTGGTAGGCCCGGGCCTTTTATCATTTTTTTCCTGGTTTCCTCTTTGGCTTCAATCTCTTGATTACGTGGTTGCCTGGGGTTCTGCTCAGACTTTCATTGTTTGTCCGACCCCCAGCCTGTTCCAAAAGGGGGGCTTACAGTCATTTTGGGTATGCAGTATCATGCTACGAGACTTATTCCCCAGGATGGAGTTGGACCTCTTTCAGGTCAGGTCACTAGAAGAAGCACGACCCGATCGAATCATGTTGGACCAGTGTCCTGTGTGTCTGGCATGATTTGTCCATGTTTAACGATGCTTTTTGCCATAGCGGATTGGGCTTATCCGCCAACTCCATCAAACATATCCATCAGATATCCAGCTCTTCAGACTCCTGCCAATTGTCCGTTTTTGCAACTCACCCTCTCACTTCACCGTACCAAGTATCAGTAGACCAGGGGTTAGGGGAATTTCACAGAGCTACTTCACAACCTCAACTTGTTAGATCTTTTGATCTATAAAACAAATTAATGTTGGTTTGTGTCATTAGGTAGAGTACACAGCAATAGCTCAGTGTCAGTAAAAAATAGAGTGGAAAAGCTGACACATTACTTATAGATGTAACTTGGACATGCACCGTAATGGTAAAATGTATGCATAGGTAACTTTAAACACATGATAGTAGATGGTACACTAAAATTATTGTAGAGAATTTACAGTACTTTCTGTCCTAATAGGAAAGGAGAGGAAATCGATACTGTAGGAGATAGCTAAAAAAAAACTCACAGAAGCTCTAACCATCCCCTGTTCTTCCCAGAATAGATTGTTTTGGCTGGAGTTTATTATCAACCAAACATGCATACTGAAACTAGAAATCCTCCTCTAGCTGTAAATCTTGACATTGCTCTATCACCTAACTTCATCTCTGGTGAGGTTAGGTGGCTTGCAGGAATGCTTGCACATACCTGCAGCTCCCCACCATGCCCAGTTGGTATTTTTGGTACCAAGCAGCCAGATATGTATTCTTGTGACTTGCTATAAACATAACTGATCTCTTACATCATGTACATGTACAGGGAAATGTGGTTTAGATGTCTCCAGACTAATTATTCTGGGTATTTTCTACTTGAACTTAACATGAGGAAAATGTTGCTCAGTTTTTACACTAATTATTTTCCCTTGTTTCTCCTCTCAGCTGTTTGAGCTCTTGAATTTTTTGGCAGAAAACTTCATCTTCTCCTACATGGGTCTGGCTCTGTTTACGTTCCAGAATCATGTCTTCAATCCCACCTTCATTGTTTTCGCTTTTGTATCTTTTTTTCGGAACTCATCTGTAATGTATTTGGTAGACTGAGTCAAAGCTCTAGTCTCTTAAGCTTACTTTGGATATCAAGACAGTAAAAAAAGTCAGCAATTAGTTTGTATGTCACATGTCTGTAACATACAGTGGTTGTAAAGGCTGTAGGTTTTTTACCTTTGTGCATTCTTTGCATGAAGGTAAAAAAAAAAACCCTTCTGTGTGCTGCTCCCCCTCACAGCCCCCCAATACTCACCTGAGTCCCCCCTCAATCCAGCTATGTGCACAGGAGCCTTGGCTGTACTGGGTGTCTCTCTCATTGGCTAAGACACAGCAGCATTGGCTCCCACTGCTGTCAATCACAGCCAGTGTGCCAATGTGAAGGAGCAGCGGCTCTGTTTCTTATGGAAGCATAAAGTGAGGTTAGGGAGCAAGCATTCTCCAGCATTGGTGAAGGGGGAGGAGCCAGGAGTGCCGCGGGGCACCCGAGAAGATGTGAATCGGGGCTGCTCAATTACACGGGACAGGTAAATATCACACATTTGTTATTTAAAAAAAAAAAAAAAAAAAAAGAACCTTTTTTAATTTCCTTTTTAAAATTCTTCAGCCTGATGAGTGGCTTAAGGCAAAACGTTTGACAAAGTTACAAAAGAAACACCTATATTTGAATGTTTATCCTGTGCCATGTAAGCAGTCAGATCATTCACAGACACACAGAGAGCTCTGCTATGCAGCTGAAAAATGTTTTTTGTTATATTAGCTCTTCCTAATTTGTGATGCGACACAGGGCGGATGGCAAAGCATGCATTGGATGCTGTGTGAACAGGAAGTTATCTTGTCCCTTTTGGCAAACCGGAGCAAGCTTGGTGAATGAACACATGGACATAGGGCAATCAATTAGCGATAATGCTACAAACTGCAGCCAAAAACATTTGAGCCAATAATTACAAGGTAAAGCAAACAATACCTTTTTTAAATGTTCTCAGGTTAAATAGTTTGGCTGCTTTCTGGATCCAGCAGGTTATAATGCATACGCATTATGGATCAGCATTAAAACACATCTCTGTGGTCTGTGTATATCATTGTGCCTGTGCTCGAGAAATGAGCTGCAGCAGTGACCCACACTGAATGCATGTTGTAGCTGCAGTTATGGATGCTCTAACGCCATCTAAACACTAGGCATCAAGATGGATCTGTTGAAGCTGTATGCATTCATCTGTTTCCATGAGCCCTTACAACTATATTCTATTTGGATTTGCAGTTGCAAGTTGTAAAAGTTTTATGTTATTTCTACAATGAATCATAACAATATTCTGTGTACGCAATTAGTTTCCTTAACACTTCCTCACAGCTTGCAGTCTTCCTTGGCAGAGCTGCTAATATTTATCCTCTCTCATTCTTACTTAATCTGGGGAGAAGGAATAAGATTGGCTCAAACTTCCAGCACATGATGATGTTTGCAGGTATATTGTTTTTTTTTATAGTTTGGTGCACCTACTTATAGCATTACTGTGTATTTAAATGTGCTTGTTAATATGTAAAGCTGTGACTAGTTATATGTAAACATCACAGAAGCAACTCCTGAAAGCTAGGGGCTTTTCCTGCATGCTGCTTGGAGGTTGTCTTTACATGAGTCATCTTCTGTAAGCTATGTAACCATTCCAAGTTTCACCAATAATTGTAAGGTTGTGAGGGAGTTAACGTGTGAATATTAAAGGATCACAGTGTCCTCTGCCTGATAGAAATCTATGCTGCCAGCAAAAGATCATTCACTTTTTCCTGTAGAAAAGTGCAGTAAATCAACTGCCTCCCACCTTAATTATTCTTAATGGTTAAAGGAAAACTGTACTGAGAACTTCTGACCCCCCACTCACTCTACACAAAACTACGATATTTTTTTTTTTTGGTCTGAAGTTTCACTCTATGTAAGCCTTTCCTTTCCTAAATCGGGGCAAAGGAAAAGGTTCATTTAAGCCTGGTTAACACCTATGCATTTTTTTTAGTGCGTTTTCAGTTTTGCAGAAACACACTACAGTCCATTTAACATGGTTTGCTATGAATGTAGTTCACATCTTTGCATTTTACGGAGAGGGCCAGGGATTTTTTTTCTGGTTTTTGGTTCCATAGACTTCAATGGATCAAAAATGTGTATTAAACGCAAAATGCACCTACAATATGCAAACTGCAACCTGCATAAGTGTGAATCAGGCCTTCGTTTCTACGTCCCCCAGCAAGTATCTACCTGCCTTACCTTCGTACCTCACTTCCATGCTGCTCCATTCAGCCTCTGTGATCTGGGAAAGAAAAGAGAGCCTTATGTAAGCGCCAAACTGACTTGCTTAGACAGGATTATAGACTTCTTCCATGGCCCTATGTAACAGAGCTAAGCCGATCAGGAGTCACCTAGCAATGTTGCATAGGAGAGGGTGCTTGTGTGAAATGCTTACCCATACCAAGAAGTGCTGGGTATTTCTGTCTTTACAATTATTTTTTTTCTACCATTCAAAACTAAATGCCAGTTTTGTGATATCCATGTGCCTAATTGTCTTTTATTTAACTAGTGACACTTGTATGGTTTCAGGTTTACGTGGAGCAATGGCATTTGCTTTGTCTATTCGAGACACTGCAACATACGCCCGACAGATGATGTTTTCTACCACACTTCTCATAGTGTTCTTCACAGTCTGGGTATTTGGAGGTGGCACCACCGCTATGCTCTCCTGCTTACATATTAGGTAAGTGCCAACTGATGCTGAAACCATTAAGAGTACCTTGTTGCAGTCCATTCGCTATAGGGTTAAAAGAATTTTGGAAATATAATTTGAATAGTAAATTAAACACAGCTGTGAAAGTAGCGCTGTCTTCTACCTATTGCACAGTAGTAGTTTGTACTGTCCAGATGACTTAAGCTGCCCATAGGCTGTTAGAATCCCAGCTGTTTCAGCAGGAGCCAGCCAAGGTTCGAACCATGTATGGGCAGGCTGAATGTACCCAAGTTGATCAATCGATCAACTTGGGTACAACCAGCCTGTTGAATTTTATATGCGATTATAGCTAGCGGCTGTTATAGCCACTATCAATAATCACTGTGTTCTCCTGGCAGGGAAGTGGAGGAAGTCATCCCCACTGGGAGAATACAATGGCTCGGCAGGAGGGATTCTCCTGTCAACACTGTCTGTGTTGATGGGGGGAATCGAGAAAATCTTTTCTGCAACCTGTAGTTGCAGGAAAGAAATTCACTCCGGCTTTGGCCAGCCTTATTCCTGTTTTTTTACGTGTTCATGATCTGTTTATTTCGAAAACCAATTTGTTTTCATCAACAAATTTATTCTCATTTATGTCCACTAGATGTCGCTTCATTTCTATTCGCATTCTGTGTTTTCATGAAACAAGTGTTGCCCACACTTCTGAGTAATTGGAAATCGTTACCGTAGTTTCCGTAACTTGATTTGAAAAATTTAATCATGTACTTTGTGACAAAACAATATGGTGTATAGCTTCATAAACAGATTCCTGTGCAGAAGGGTCCATTTTGGTATTGAAATCTGAATATCATGACTATAAAACACAGCTGGGCATGAGTATGAAAGTTGCACAGAGTCCATGTCTTTTGTCCCATGTGGCATAGTGTACAAAATTATAAATCTTCTGTAAGCAAAGTGTTTGTTAACTTTGGAACATTTCAGATGTTTAGTATATACGGTAGAAATGCACAATATGATGCACTAGAAAATGAAAAAAACTTCTTTAAGGCTGAACTAAAGACAAACCTCTAAATAAAGATGGAGCTGTTTTACCTGAAAAATTATTTAATATTCTGTTCTTCCGGTCCAGAGATTTACACAGCTGTGCCACACATCACAGCCCTGTATGGCAGTTAAGAATACCTGATCTTTCTCTGCTGCAGTTTCACTTTTATTTACAGGTCTCCTCCCAACCACCACCCAGTAACTGAGCAGTAAAATACAAAGCAGCACACTTATGAGCTCATCTCTTGATCTCATCTGACCAGCATGCTCTGTGTGCTGCAGCACACCTAATTTGGCTGTTTTTGCTGTTTCTGCTGCTTCTCCCTCTCCCACTCTGAGCTCTGCTCTATAGGGACTTCAAGAGTCTAATACAAAGTTAAATTTAGGTGATTATATTGCTTGTGTTTTACAAAAAAAAAACAATGATGTATTATTATTTATAGAGCTGTATCCATTTGTCTTTTATATATCTTGGAGTTCAACATTAGAGTGGTTAGTTGTTAAACCACTCTAACATGTATGTACCATCAGCACTGTCTCCTATTGTAGTGTCCCCCTCTGTGTGTGATTGATTTATAAAAAAAAAAAATGTTGTAAGTACCTAATTTCAGAGCCGAGATCCGCAATCACATGATCGGCCAGCTCTCTCCTTTCCTCCTCTGACAGATGCAGCGGGGGGGGCCGAGATTCCCCTGCTGACATCAGTTGGGAGGGGGGAGGAGAGGAGCAGAGAGCCAGCCAGTCATGTGATCGTGGATCGCCGCTTTTAAAGTATTTACAGCATCTTTTTTATAAATCACACACAGAGGGGGACACTACAATAGGAGACCATGCTGATGGTGCATACATGTTAATTATGCAAGCAGCAGGAGGGGGTAGGCACTGTCACGAGCTGACATGCAGGGAAGGGAGGGGGGAAGGACACAGGAGCAGAGAGGAGACAGATGGCAGAGCTGCGGATGATGGAGGCACGTAAACTAACCACGGTGTCAGGGCTCAGCAATCATAATACACAGTGGTAAGTTTACATAGGGGAGGGCAGAAACCGGCAGCATCAGCCAGGTTTTTTAGGGGCCAAATGACACAGCACAAGCACTGTGCTGTATTAAAAGCTTTAAAGGAGCAGGATCCTTTTTTTTATTTTTTTTTATTTTTTTTGGTTTAACAAATGCTTTATTTATAAGGGATTTTTTGTTACAGTAGTCAGGCTTTAGTCTCTAAAGTGCTTTAAACCAGTGTATGTAAATGTAAATCAACTTTTAATTGCAAGGGTTTTCTGAGATCTCTTAAAGTGATATGAAACAATATCCTTAGTCTCCAAAAATAATTCAAATATGCCCACTACTAAATGGCCATGTAATCCATTTTTCACGAAAAGATTTTTTACTTCTTTTTTTACTTATTTCTTACTGTTTTTTTTTTTTTTTTTTTTTGCCTCCTTGTAATGTGCGCTTCCAAACCTCTCCTTTTCTCCCTCACTTCTGTTTGGTCTGAGCAGCGCAAGTTCGTTGCGGTCATTTGCACTGCCCTATGCACATCCCATAGTCCCTAGTTGATCTCAGGAGCGAGCAAGAGCAAATAGTGTACGTTGGTTACGTACCAGTAAACAAAATGTCTTAGCAAGGTAACATAACAAGACATGACGTATATTCAGTAAAAACTATTTCCTTTGTGAGAAACCATAATAATAATCACTGAAGATATACTCTCTCACGTCCAGTCATGTCCCGCCCCTCCACTATTGCCAATGGGACACAGGGAAGAAGTAGGGATGACATTGCAGTGTTTGTGACATTAGTCATC
Organism: Lithobates clamitans; assembly: GCA_037952925.1. Classification (NCBI taxonomy): domain Eukaryota; kingdom Metazoa; phylum Chordata; class Amphibia; order Anura; family Ranidae; genus Lithobates; species Lithobates clamitans. Next base: position 2,040,991 of record JBBGZY010001185.1, on the reverse strand, counting down.
CTGTCCACTAGAGCTTATTGAGTGAGGGGCTGATGGGCCAGACAATGCCTTCAGCTACCTGCAGGGTGCAGGTCACAAGTCGACTCCCAAATGACATTGCGTTAACACACACGGCCTGAGAGCCTTAAGGGAAAATGAAGGAAAGAAGAAAAGAAAGAGAAGAGAGAGGGATTAAGAAAAGCGAACAAGGAAAGAAGTGCACTCTATCCCGCCAGGAGAAGTAATAATATAAACATCCTATGAGGCATCCGAAAGATATTTAATCCAAGGGTCCCATTTTGTTAAAGGCAATTTTTTTCATTCAAGATTGCTGACAGGTGTTCATTGACCATGATCCAAGATAATTTAGACTTTAATAAATCAAACAGAATCGTAGGGGATCTCTATGGAAATTCATGGGGAGCTATGGAAATTCTCACCGCGAGGAAAATTAACGCTATCAGCCTTCTCGTGTGTCCCCTCCACTGGATGCCCCAACAGTGTCTGTAAAGGTGACTTGATGAGGTTTACCGGAGTAAGTGAGTAAATGAAGTTCTAAGTATGGATCCAAAATCTCCTGACTTTTAGGCAGGTTCACCAGGTGTGGAACATCATACCCTCCAGGGCACATCCTCTTAAGCACAGCACTCACTGACACCATGTACCACCTAAGAAAGTGTAGTTTGCTGCGATCAATGAGGTGTTAATAAATGTATATTGTGCCAGCTTGTACCATTCTTCCACTACCAGCGTCTCACTGATGCCCTGTTCCCAGGTTTTTATTTTTAAGCCTGTGCTAGACAAATGTTATATTGGAGTCTTTTTATAACAATGAGATGTACAACACGATTTAGTTAAATGCCTAACCCTCTCACTACATATAAATACATAAATAAAATGCATATCAGATCAGTAAAACACTACATAGTGATACATCCACAAAATAGTTCAGCGACTAGCTAAAACAAAGCAAAAATCATATTTGTATAGCCTCTTTTAGTGATATAAAGTGCTGGTGCATAACAAAATCCATATAAATCAAAAGCAGAAATAAAAAAAAAAATTATAATTTAGTAATAGAAAATAAAATTTTGTAGTACAAATGTGCAAAAACTCCACTCTTTTTTATAAAGTGCTGGCTCTTTAGACCTTTAAAAGTACATTACCGGTTGATGGGGCCCAAAACGTGACAAAACACAGGTGATTCAGGATCACTCACCCGATATGTTTGACCTCTCGTTACAAGATGGTCAGAATTTTGTAATGATGCTAGATAGGCATGGAGGTGCATGGCTTCCTGATTCCTGTATTATTCCCTCATGGATCCATTAAGTAAAGCACAGAGAAAAAAAGGCTCATAGGTCAACGATGTAGGTTTAATAAAACAGAATGTTAAAGTGGTTCTAAAGTCTGCATTAACTTTCTCTGTCCCTGTGTTTCAGCAGAAAAACAAGTGAATGCTCAAAAAGCACATACATGCTAGGAGCATTAATGCAATCCAATGGCCAGAATATATTAATATTGTAGACAGTAGAATGCATTTGCACTCAGATATACGAATGTTCATAAATGTGTGTGCAATGCGCAACTTTTAGTGGAAGGATTTTCCTGCCAGGCACTCTGACGTTCAGAGGTGATTTTGCAGATGCCCCGTGTTCATGAGGCCTATAGACAAATCATACTCGCAAAACAAGTGCTTAATCCAGCACTCAGGATAAACATTTTGCACTAAATGTTTCTCAAGTGCTGCACTACTTCAGAAACTGCCATATCACAAATCCAGTATTTGCAGACCCCTTTCATGTGTGTATCGGTGTACATTGCCTAGCCCCGTCTGACTCGTTTCATAACATCAGATGTTCTCAGGCCCAGACCAATCTTGAAACTGGTTGCTCTAAAAGACAGCCAGTGTTTAGGAATAATATTCCAGGGGTGTATTCTTTTGTTGTTGATTTTGGCTTTATGACATTTAACATACACAGTCTTTAATGCATTTACATTACCTTTTGTTTTTATCGTTTGTTTTGTAGAGTTGGGGTGGATTCAGACATTGACCATTTGGTAAGTATCAATGTTGCTTACTTGAGAATTGTTTATGTTTTTAAAACTATAGGCTGGTTTCAATTACTTTCACTTGTTTCATTGCTGTGTATATCCCCTTTTAAGTGACCACTTTTGTATATCCAAGATTTTTCCTAAACATATATTATTTTTTTCTAAATATACTTTATTTGTGCAAGACTATCATATTCTGTAGCTCTTTACAGTCAGAAAATGTTCAGTATCTATTTAGGTAAACAGGCCCTGTTGTCTGTTTTTTGTAGGTTTGAATGAATGTATGATTTGGCAACATTGCTTGATCAAATCAGTGCACATTGTGTGACAATGCACATTTTTGGTCACACAGAGTTAAAAGTAGGCCCATGGAAAATGCATAAAAATTCATAAAAAAACATAAGAATTCATGAAAATGCAGGCGCGCATGTGTGAACCTAGCCTAAAGAATGTCCCACTTTATAATTAGTAGGAAGCCGTCAGCAGGTGTGGTTAGAAATTAATTTAAATACTGTATATCTGTCAGGAGACGAATTCTGCTTACCTGGTGGTGTCTGGCTTGGGTATTTATTGAGTCACGGACCCCAAAAAAGCATGCAGCATACATGCATCGTAAAGTTATTGCAGTTCCTTGTAATTATACTGGTTATAGATCAGTAAGCAGCTAGAATTTTCAGTGGTGTAAAATGGAAGCCTACATACAGTGGGGACAGAAAGTATGACGGAAAGTCAGACCCCCTTACATTTTTTACTCTTTGTTATATTGCAGCCATTTGCTAAAATCATTTAAGTTCATTTTTTTCCTCTTTTAATGTACACACAGCACCCCATATTGACAGAAAAACACAGAATTGTTGACATTTTTGTAGATTTATTAAAAAAGAAAAGCTGAAATATCACATGGTCCTAAGTATTCAGACCCTTTGCTCAGTATTTAGTAGAAGCATCATTTTGATCTAATACAGCCATGAGTCTTTTTGGGAAAGATGCAACAAGTTTTTTACACCTGGATTTGGGGATCCTCTGCCATTCCTCCTTGCAGATAGTCTCCAGTTCTGTCAGGTTGGATGGTAAACGTTGGTGGACAGCCATTTTTAGGTCTCTCCAGAGATGCTCAATTGGGTTTAAGTCAGGGCTCTGGCTGGGCCATTCAAGAACAGTCACGGAGTTGTTATGAAGCCACTCCTTCATTATTTTAGCTGTGTGCTTAGGGTCATTGTCTTGTTGGAAGGTAAACCTTCGGCCCAGTCTGAGGTCCTGAGCACTCTGGAGAAGGTTTTCGTCCAGGATATCCCTGTACTTGGCCATCTTGGAGTCCTTCAGGTGTTTTTTAGCAAACTCAATGCAGGCTTTCATGTGTCTTGCACTGAGGAAAGGCTTCCATCGGGCCACTCTGCCATAAAGCCCCGACTTGTGGAGGGCTGCCGTGATGGTTGACTTTCTACAATTTTCTCCCATCTCTTATATAGACAGGTGTGTGGCTTTCCTTATCAAGTCCAATCAGTATAATCAAACACAGCTGGACTCAAATGAAGGCGTAGAACCATTTCAAGGATGATCAGAAGAAATGGACAGCACCTAAGTTAAATATGAGTGTCACAGCAAAGGGTCTGAATACTTAGGACCATGTGATATTTCAGGGTTTTTTTTTAATAAATCTACAAAAATTTCAACAATTTTGTGTTTTTCTGTCAATATGGGGTGCTGTGTGTACATTAATGGGGAAAAAAATGAACTTAAATGATTTTAGCAAATGGCTGCAATATAACAAAGAGTGAGAAATTTAAGGGGGTCTGAATACTTTCCGTCCCCACTGTACTTATCTTATGTAAAGTGCAATTAACCTCCAATTTTACGTAATTTCGCCAATAAATAGTTATTGTGAAAAAAATAAAAAAGATCTAGAACAATGGTCTCTAAACTGTGGGCCAGATGCAGCCCTTTGCTTGCCTGTATGCAGCCCCTGGGGTAGTGTTCCTCCTACTGATATAAGGTAGGTCCATTGACACCAGTGATGGGCACTTTTCCTTCTACTGACAACGATGGGGCGCTATTCCTCCCACTGGCGCCAACGATGGGGCGCTATTCCTCCCACTGGCGCCAACGATGGGGCGCTATTCCTCCCACTGGCGCCAACGATGGGGCGCTATTCCTCCCACTGGCGCCAACGATGGGGCGCTATTCCTCCCACTGGCGCCAACGATGGGGCGCTATTCCTCCCACTGGCGCCAACGATGGGGCGCTATTCCTCCCACTGGCGCCAACGATGGGGCGCTATTCCTCCCACTGGCGCCAACGATGGGGCGCTATTCCTCCCACTGGCGCCAACGATGGGGCGCTATTCCTCCCACTGGCGCCAACGATGGGGCGCTATTCCTCCCACTGGCGCCAACGATGGGGCGCTATTCCTCCCACTGGCGCCAACGATGGGGCGCTATTCCTCCCACTGGCGCCAACGATGGGGCGCTATTCCTCCCACTGGCGCCAACGATGGGGCGCTATTCCTCCCACTGGCGCCAACGATGGGGCGCTATTCCTCCCACTGGCGCCAACGATGGGGCGCTATTCCTCCCACTGGCGCCAACGATGGGGCGCTATTCCTCCCACTGGCGCCAACGATGGGGCGCTATTCCTCCCACTGGCGCCAACGATGGGGCGCTATTCCTCCCACTGGCGCCAACGATGGGGCGCTATTCCTCCCACTGGCGCCAACGATGGGGCGCTATTCCTCCCACTGGCGCCAACGATGGGGCGCTATTCCTCCCACTGGCGCCAACGATGGGGCGCTATTCCTCCCACTGGCGCCAACGATGGGGCGCTATTCCTCCCACTGGCGCCAACGATGGGGCGCTATTCCTCCCACTGGCGCCAACGATGGGGCGCTATTCCTCCCACTGGCGCCAACGATGGGGCGCTATTCCTCCCACTGGCGCCAACGATGGGGCGCTATTCCTCCCACTGGCGCCAACGATGGGGCGCTATTCCTCCCACTGGCGCCAACGATGGGGCGCTATTCCTCCCACTGGCGCCAACGATGGGGCGCTATTCCTCCCACTGGCGCCAACGATGGGGCGCTATTCCTCCCACTGGCGCCAACGATGGGGCGCTATTCCTCCCACTGGCGCCAACGATGGGGCGCTATTCCTCCCACTGGCGCCAACGATGGGGCGCTATTCCTCCCACTGGCGCCAACGATGGGGCGCTATTCCTCCCACTGGCGCCAACGATGGGGCGCTATTCCTCCCACTGGCGCCAACGATGGGGCGCTATTCCTCCCACTGGCGCCAACGATGGGGCGCTATTCCTCCCACTGGCGCCAACGATGGGGCGCTATTCCTCCCACTGGCGCCAACGATGGGGCGCTATTCCTCCCACTGGCGCCAACGATGGGGCGCTATTCCTCCCACTGGCGCCAACGATGGGGCGCTATTCCTCCCACTGGCGCCAACGATGGGGCGCTATTCCTCCCACTGGCGCCAACGATGGGGCGCTATTCCTCCCACTGGCGCCAACGATGGGGCGCTATTCCTCCCACTGGCGCCAACGATGGGGCGCTATTCCTCCCACTGGCGCCAACGATGGGGCGCTATTCCTCCCACTGGCGCCAACGATGGGGCGCTATTCCCTCCCACTGGCGCCAACGATGGGGCGCTATTCCCTCCCACTGGCGCCAACGATGGGGCGCTATTTCCTCCCACTGGCGCCAACGATGGGGCGCTATTTCCTCCCACTAACAACCAAGCTTGAGACATTGTTTACTCTGATGGGCCATTTTCTTCTCTCACTGGCCACAGTCCTAAAGTCTGAGGGACAGTAAAATGGCCCTTTTTATTCTTTGTGAATTTTTTTTTTTTTTTAATACAATATTTGTATTGAAATGTAAACAGTACAGAGCTCAAAATACAAGTAAATGCGGACACAGCCGCCATGGGTATTTATGATGCCTTTTGTATCTTGTTACATAAGGCACAACACAATAGGATATTAAGACAAAATATAACAAAAGGAAAACCGATTATTCACAGGACTCAACAAGGCCATAAGTCAAGCTATGAGTAAGTCCAAGTATTTTCAACAGTACATAGTAAAATATAGACTAGAGTTACGGTCACAGAAAGGTGGAATATAAAACCTCATAATGGCTAGACATAATTCAGGCATTATACGATGTAGGCCAAGGTTTCCATGCTTTCTCGAAGATAGGTAATGAGTTAGATTGCAGGGCTAGTATTCTTTCATACAAATAATGTTGATGGGTGCCCTTTTGTAAAGTTTGGGGACTCCTGATCTAGAACATACATTTCTGAAAATAGATGGAGAGCTTGTCACCCAATAATCAATGTGTTTGTCTCCATATTTTTCTTGAGGGATAGATCCAGACAGAGGGTTATGGTCAGTTATTATTAATATCTATTGTTTATTATATCATATCGTTTGCAAAGTGACAATAAAGCAACTATTGTACAGCAGCAAAGACATATGCAGTAAAACGTTTGTTGCTTTGGAAAATGAAATCCAGATTAAAAAATGTGACTGTTAAAAAGGATTAACATAATTTGTGATGTAATTCTGCAACAATTTAACCAATTGATGTAAACGGCATGTCTGGATGGGTATGCGTGAGCAGAAGTCTGTCTGAGCATAGCATGTGCCCCCATGTTGCCGTGGGATCAAGTGACTGAACACCAGCCGGGTCTTGTCATCTGATATGGATTAGAATAGTTTGCATCTACAGTATTTTATCTCTGAATTCCTGAGAATCTGTTTTCATAGTCGGCTTATAGAACAGATTATGAAAGTCACGATTATCTTTTCTTTTATGCCATGACATTCTTTAGTACTGTAGACTGCTATTTAAGGGGTAAAGATGATTTAAAATTGTGTAGTAATGGATGCCTTTGTGCTTGTTATAGGGAATTCCTGAGAGTGAACGAAGGAGTACAAAAGCAGAGAGTGCCTGGCTTTTCAGACTGTGGTACAACTTTGATCACAAGTATCCTTGAACTTTTGCTTTGTTGCAGTTGAACTTTGAGCAATGCACTTCAGTGTTTCATGATCTGAATTGCTTGTTTTATTATTATTTTTCTTTTTCTTATACAGTCCTAAAGATGAAATACTGTATGAGTAAAGGAACAAACATGATCTTTGGAAGGTATCATTCACCAGGGAATTATGAACGTTTGTTTCTCTATCATTTTGTAAAAGGCTAACAATCACCTTTAACCACTTGTCACCCAGGGCATTTTTAACATTTATCTCATACGTGCTAAAATTAGCTTTTTGTTTGCTAGAAAATTACTTTTTAACCCCCAAGCATTATATATTTTCTAAAAACAAAGGCCCTGAAGAATAAAAGGGTGGCTATTGCAATTTAATATCTGTGATAATTGTGCAGCTGTTTATCAAATACAAATTTTCTGATTAAATATACACCTAAATAAATTTCAGTTCATGCAAACACCATATAATACCCAATTGTATGGTAAATTAGAAGAGATGATGTTGCGTCGAGTAAATAGATACCAGACATGTTTAAAACTGCACATGCCTGTGAAATGGCAACAAACTACAGTACCCAGATATATTCATAAGTGACACTTCAAAAGTCTTTACAGGTTGCCAGTTTTATAGTTAAACATGAGCTCTGACGCTAAAATTATTGCTCCCACTCTGACGCTGGCAGCAAAACCTACTCCACATGTGTGGTGTAATCACTGTCTGCATATGCATGCAGGACCTATGTGTGTGTTTGCAATTGCAGTGGAATGGGGTGCTTTTAAATAATAATTTTTGAATTTTTCTTTTTACACTGAAGGCAGCTGATCAGCCAGTAAAACTAAGCACTGAAACCGGATTGACAAAATCCTTGGTGCTTTCGGCATAATTTGTCACAGAGGAAATAATAATCTTAGTGGGCAGCTGGCCTGACTGTTTACAGCAATCCCGAGCTCCCCAGTGCAATAGAACCCTGGAATGATGGCGGGAGTGGCAGGGCCCCTTTCTGAATCTTGTAAAAGTGATCTGGTGGCTGTAGAGCCGCTCAGATCATTTTACACAAAAGCTGATCACAAGCTATGCAATAAAATAAATAAATACCAGCATCATAGCTGCAATGGCCTAAGGACAGCAAGCAGATAAAATGCACAAAATGTGCAATAATGCATGCAGTCATCAGAAACGCACAATGCCGCTTGCGCATAGAAAAAGCCCCTTAAAAGACTTTGCTGTGCATCTTTAAATAATGAAAAACATGCCAGTTATTATTTTTTTGTACATCTTTCAGTTAACTTCTGTGCTTCTAAATTATTTTTACATTAAAACAACTCTGATGCAAAAATGAATCTCCTAATAAAAGGTACCCATGGCAACTACACTGTATGGTTTCTCCCAATGACCTTTACATCACCACTGTGCCCACTGAGTGCAGCAGGGGGACATAGAAGATCGATATTCACAAAATTGTTAGTTATTGTAGGTTTCTAAAGAGACACTTGGCAGTTTAGCAGCTGCTGCTGTATAGATTAATCTAAGCCTATTTCTGCTGGAAATTTTAGCTTGTTTGACAAGATGGCAGTTGGACATTAAAAAGAAATATACAGATTTTAAAAGGGGAAGCAATAACTGTTATATAACAAAGTAAAGTAATAAACAAATAAGCTTGTTTTTAGAGTGTAATTTGCCAGGACCACAATATTTGAATTGTCAAATATTAGTGTGTGTACTTTTTCTTTTTAGTGATGCGGATGTTGTGTAGGTTTTTTCCTTATCATGTGTAGCTATCTCAAACCTCTGTTAACGCACAGTGGACCACCCCTCACTGCAACACTTCCAAGTTGCTGTGGTCCAATTGCAAGATGCCTAACAAGTCCACAGGCCTATGAGGTAAGGCATTTTCAGTACTTTCTTTTTTTCACTGTACCTACACTGTACAAGAAAATGTTATTCATCATTAGCGCATTATATACAGATGGTGAAACAAGTGTTTTTATTGCCCTCAATGAAAATTGTGCCCCTTTTATTTGTGGGGAGGCATTTTTTTAGTTTGTGCTTTTAAAGTGGAAACCTCTTTAAATAATTGTCAAACGGCTAATGCACAGTAAGCTTGAACATCTAATACATGTAATGTATTACATGCCTTTCCATACCTATAGGTCGTTGCATGCATTACCCATGTGGGTTGGAAACGGCCTTAAAAGACATATTTGTTTTAATTTATGGCCCTTTGACTCCCCTATGTTTCCAGTTTTCTCATACCTGAATGTTAGATCCGTAGTAAAGATTTGTGCAAGCTTGGGAAGAGCATGTTATGGATATAAGACTTGTCCGTACCAAAGTACAGCAAGCTTTGGTCGAATGAGGGGAATTTGAAGCTCTACAAGTTCTGCTTGCATTATGTTCTAAATTTTTTAATGTTTTGTTAGATGCCTGTTTTGCAGTACCGGATATACTTGAGTATGGGAACTGGGAAAGCTTATTGACTCGAGTATAAGCCTAGGGTGAGAAATGCGCAGCTACTGTAAGTGGAAAAGAGGGTCAACAATGCCCATTTGCAGCCTCACTGTGCCCATTTGCATGCCACACTGTGCCCATTTGCAGCCATAGGTCCCCCAAATTTCAAACTCGGTAGTTAGGGGTTCCTAGATGCCCCCTAGCTGCAGCCAAAATTTGGGGTCTCTGGACCCAAAGGGTCCTGAAATGACAATGCTGCAGATGGACACAGTTGACCGACTTTGGGGTCCCGTATCTCAGGGCCACTTGGTACTAGGCTCCCCAAATTTGGTGTGCAAACCCAGTGGAAATAGCACTACAACATATCCAAAGCTGCGGTTCCTAGAACCAAGTGGCCCCGAGGTACGTGGCCCAGAAGTCGGTTTGGAAAATGTCAAGCACTTTTCTGCAGCAGAGAATGACATTTTCTGAACCGACTCTGGGGCCCATATCTTGGGGCCACTTGGTGCTAGGAACCCCAGCTTTGGATATGTTGTAGTGCTATAATAAAGGGGGAATTGTAGTAGTGGTAGTTCCACTGGGTTTGCACCGCTTTGGATATGTTGTAGTGCTAGTTCCACTAGGTTGACACACCAAATTTGGGGTTCCTAGCACCAAGTGGCCCCGAGATACGGGGCCCCAAAGTGGGTTCAGAAAATGTCATTTTCTGCTGCAGAAAAGTGCTTGACTCCAGTATAAGCCGAGGGGGGCACTTTCAACACAAAAAAATGTGCTGAAAAACTTGGCTTATACTCGAGTATATACGGTATTAGTATTGGTCACCTCACGCCTTTACTATGACTACCTGCTGACACCACGGCATTTTCTCAGCTAATGGTCTGCAAACCTACAGCCACACTTATTCAGCTCTTTCAGCCGAGAATGTTGCATTCTTTTATATATTGGAAACTTGTACTGTTATGCCCTGTACATACAACCGGTTTTCCAGTCGAAATAAACTTTTCCGACAGCATTCTGCTGAAACTGTCTTGCGTACACACGATCACACCAAAGTCCGACCGTCAAGAACGCGGTGACGTACGACGGGACTAGAAAAAGGAAGTTCAATAGCCAGGAGCCAATAGCTCCCTTCTCTTGCTTCAGAGCATGTGTCCTTTTTGGTACGTCGGAACACCATACAGACAAGCGGTTTTCCTGATAGGAATTGGTTCCGTCAGAAATATTTAGAACATGTTCTCTTTCTAGGTCCGTCAGAATTTTCGACGTAAAAAGTCTGATGAGGTATACACACGATCAGAATATACGATGAAAAGCTCCCGTCTGACTTTTTCCGTCGGACATTCCGCTCGTGTGTACGGGGCATGAGGCTTTATACACAGTTTGGTACAAGGGCATACAGTATGCATGGAACACACGTAGTTGGTGTGTAAGGAAGCCACAGGTGCAGCGCACAGCCTCTCCAATGGATGGCTGTATGCTGCTATACAAGGGTTTGGGCAGGCACTTGCTTAAACTCACACATGCACACGGTTGTACAACTCTGGATGCAGATAGACTGCATCCAGGGTTGTATGCATTTGCACATTTGTAAGTTTACACAAGCACCACCATAAAAACTCTTGTATTGCAGCATATAGGTATTCATTGCAATGGGAGAGGCCGATGCTGTACTCAGCCTCTAGTTTTCCCCAACCCCATCTCCCCCTTCCTCATTCTTGTCCATCCCTTTGCCTTCATCTCAAACTTCGATTAACATCAGCATGTTGACCTTATTTTGCTTTCACTTAATGTCTGTGGCCTTGGTACCGTGGCGAAATGTCAAATGATTCTTGCCTACACAAACAAAAGGTGACCTTTCTGTGGGAAACAGCCCTTCCTTCCCTACAGTAGTGCTCTCTGCCCCCATTATATCACCTCCTCCACAATAGTGCTTTCTGCCCCTTCACATTGCCCCCCATCTTTCAAAGCCAGGTGTTCTTCCCCTCTCATCCCCTGACCCCCCCCCCCCCTTTTACTCTCGGGAGGCACAGCAGCACTGGATGGAGGGTGGGAGCAGGAGCTGCCGGAGTTAACTCTTCATATTAACAAGCTGGTGATTGGTTGCTAGGACTGCCCTGTGTCCCAGAAACCAATCACCTGCTGATTAATCTTTAAAGTTAACTTGTGCAGCTCCCGCTCCCATCCTCCATCTATTGCTGCTGTGCATCCCGTTCTCTGTCCATTACTATCCAGCTTCCCGCTCTCAGCTCTGCTGTAAGAACAACCACAACAAAGGCTGGGGGAAAGAACTGGCTCCTAAAACGGTATGACCGCGGCAGTTCAGATGGACTTGGTCTGAATCCGGACCGCGGTCCACCATTTAGTGATGCCTGAACTTATAGCATTGATTTTTTTTTTTTCCTTCTTGAGCATTGTCATCTTCAATCGGCTACAAATTTTGACATTGGCAATATTACCCTGTCCGATCATGCCAAGTGACATTGACACCATCTTTCATTGACCCAGCACTGTCTCCTTGGCTCTGGCTTCTAAAAGTATCTCTCCTATGTGATCCGTCAATAGCATCAGGTCTAAAAAGGGTGCTTGACCTATATTTTTGTACCAATACCAACTCGGACACCCTGCCTCATACTGTGTGGAAAGCACATGAGTCATATAGGGGAGGGATATTCATCAAACATGGCTCACACCTTAACAAAAAAAGGCATCAGGGCGTATCTGCCCATCTACCCCAAGTGAACAAACTGGAAACTCCCCAAAAAAAGAAACCCTTCCATGGAATTAAACTCTCTCAGAAACCAACTAAAAACGCTCTGTCTCTACAGCACCAAGGCTATCTTGACCAAATGCAGGTGTAGCTTTTATGAATATGGGAAACGGCACAGAAAGTCCATGATCACCAGCCTCCTGATCAAAAAGCAAGAACTCTTATTTCTGCTATCACCACTAGAGTGGGCATTCAAACCTCACTGGTAACAGAGATAGTGAATTTCTTAAGAGTATTGTATGGTACAACTTGACCACTGACCTACAGACCCTCAACTACAAACCCTTCAGTAACACATATGAACATATCTCTGGCAGTCGGGTATGCCATCCCTAGGCACAGAAACATCTTTTGGAAGAACCAATACCGACTCAAAACGGGTAAGGACCTTGGACCTGATGGGTATTTTTTGGCATTGTTCACTCTGACAAAACCTTCTTCATCTTACTGCTTTAGCAGCACATATCTCTGTTCGACCTACGGAAGGGAAAGACTCTCAACACTGCTTCAATTACAGACCTATATCTTTGCTCAACGTTGATCTGACATTATTTACCATGGACCTCTTCTTTGACATGCATTAAATTTCCTGATGTTATCGTAAAAATGAAGAAATGAGCAATTGCTGCTTACCAGTCCTTAGATGTTGTGGTTGCATTTGATTCCAGGCACTGGAATCAAATGCTGCACGAAGAAGGTTTTGTACCTTCATGCATAGAACGCATGAAGATAAAAAAACCTTGAGACTTTGGAACCACTTTAACCACTTACCGACTGGGTCATAGCCGAATGATGGCTACAGTGTGGTAGGATAATTCTGGGAGTGCTATAACGTCCTCCCAGATTCGTGCTCCAGCACGCACCCGGGAATGTGACATTCCCGGGTGCACGCTGGATCACAGTAAAGGGCCAATGACAGCGCCCCTTTACCACGGGATGGCTCCATCCAATGACGGAGCGATCAGTTGTCAACAAGCCGGCGAATGCTGGGTTCAGCTCTTCCCCTCTCTGTACTGATCGGTACGAGGAGACGGGAGAGATCGAGTGCAGCAGCGCTGTGGGCTGGATATGATCTGTGTCAATTCCTGCCTCCTCAACCCCCATCCATGGCTCATCGATCCCCATCCATGGCTCATCCATCCCCCATCATCCCCATCCATGGCTCATCCATCCCCATCCATGGCTCATCCATCCCCATCCTTGGCTCATCCATCCCCATCCTTGGCTCATCCATCCCCATCCTTGGCTCATCCATCCCCATCCTTGGCTCATCCATCCCCATCCTTGGCTCATCCATCCCCATCCTTGGCTCATCCATCCCCATCCTTGGCTCATCCATCCCCATCCTTGGCTCATCCATCTCCATCCTTGGCTCATCCTTTGCGCATCCATCCCCATCCTTTGCTCATCCATCCCCATCCATGGCTCATTTATGCCTCATTCATGCCTCATCCGTGCCACATCAGTGCTCATCCGTGCCACTACAGTGCCTCACAAGAGTGTAATGGGTAGTCAAATTAGATTTGAAATGTATGCCCTTAGAACACCTCATGGTGCTCCCTCCTTATTGGGACTCTGTATGTGGCCAGGCTGTGTAAAAGTCTCATGTGGTATCGCCATACTCGGAAGGAGTAGCAGAATGTGTTTTGTTGTGTAATTTTTGCTATGTGTTACAAAGTTGTCAATTTATACAATATTTCTATTTTTAAAAAAAATGCGTTTTCATTTTCTTTCCACATTTTCCAAAAACTTGTGGAAAAAAATGATATGTTCAAAAGACTCATTATGCCTCATAGAATATACGTCGGGGTGTTTGCTTTACAAAATGAGGTTATTTTTTGGGCGTTTCCATTGTCATGGTGCTCCAGGGCCTTCAAAATTCAAGAAATTAATTTTTTGTTTATGTCCCTAGAGCACCTGACAGTACTCCCAGCATGTTGGGCCTCTGTATGTGGCTAGGCTGTAAAAAAGTCTCACACGTGGTATCGCCATACTCAGGAGGAGTAGCAGAATGTATTTTGGGGTGTAATTTGTGGTATGCATATGCGGTGTGTGAGAAATAACCTGTTAATATGACAATTTTGTGTGTGTGGGGGGGGGGATCTTAATTTTTGCAAAGAATTGTGGGAGAAAATTACAATTTAAAAAACTCACCATGCCTCTTACCAAGTACCTTGGAATGTCTACTTTCCAAAAAGGGGTCATTTGGGGGGTGTTTGCACTTTCCTGGCTTGTTAGTGCCTTGAGAAATGAAATCTGCCGTCAGTACATCGGGTGTGATCAATTTTCAGTGATTGGCACCAGCTTGTAGACTCTAACTTTCACAAAGACCAAATAATATACACTGATTTGGGTTATTTTTTTACCAAAGATATGTAGCAGTATAAATTTTGGCCAAAATTTTATGAAGAAAAATTACTCAAATTTATTTTATTACCAAATTTTCGATCTTTTTTTATTTATAGTGCAAAAAATAACCCAGTGGTGATTGAATACCACCAAAAGAAAGCTCTATTTGTAAGGAAAAAAGGACAACAATTGAATATGTGTACAGTGTTGCATGACTGAGTAATTGTCATTCAAATTGTGAGAGCACTGAAAGCTGAAAAATTGGTCTGGTTAGGGAGGGGGTTTAAGTGCCCAGTGGGCAAGTGGTTAAGTTCTTAACTTAAGAGAATTTCCATATCTCTTGTAGAACCAAGAACAGTTAAAGGATGACGACTCTGACCTCATATTAAATGATGGTGACATAAGCTTAACGTACGGCGACACAACAGTGAGCACAGAATCTACAGCATCAAGACGAGGTGTTGGGAACAGCACAGAGGATGGAATAGATCGAGAGTTAACCTGTGGGGATCATGAACTTGTCTTAAGAGGAACACGTCTGGTCATGGACGAGTGTGAAGTGCCAGGAAACCTGCAAGTTACCAGGAGGCCAAGTCCAATGTAGATTTGTTTTTGCATTTTTCATGGGGGAAGGGTTGTACTGTAACATTTTTGTGTTTTTTAATTATGCCAGTATGTTGTACCACCTACTGCATGGCTCTGATTGTCTGAGCTGTATAAACTCTATTTAAATAGCATCAGAAATTAATCCTATTTTGATGCTGCTTCTGAAGATAACGTTTTGTTTTGGGAAACTCGTCTGATTGCACTTTAAGTGAAGCCGTTCAACAAAGTGTAGCGATCACACACAATGCTGTATGGCGGATATCACAACCCTCCCAGCTTGTTATGTGAAAAGAATCACCAAGGTTTTATTCTGTTACTTGAAATATTACTTGGGTTTAATTTATATGTCAACTTTTGACTGTTAATTGAAGGAATTTGTTTTATACTTTATTATAATCTTCACTTCTATTTCAGCATTGTGTTGAAAAGCAAGGTTTTGCTTCTCCTTTTTTCTGCAGCAGTTTCAAAGGTAATATAGCCGATAAAAGGAAAGTTTAATCTAGAGTGTGGTGTAAGGGCAAACATATTGCAAGTGAAGCCTGGGCTGCTTCGGTGCATACTAAAATAAAAAGGTAACAATGTGCAGTACAGAAGCCATATAATTGTCTTCATGGCGGATCACTGTTGATTATTTGGGCTTGGGTATGGAGATGCTAGCTCTCAATAGGCATGTTTAAATGTGTTGGCATGACATTAGTTCCAGTTGTGCTAGTAAGTGATGCCAGTTACAACAGATTTGAAATAAATGGAGTGGTGCTCCGTGAGCCTATGATGTTAACAGACTGGGTGGCACCATGGCGAGAGGGCATGCACATACATGAAAGTATAATAGCATGCACCCTCCTCAGTCTGTGTGTACTAATTTTTGGTGGGTACAGATGGTTAAAATGTATTTTTTTCAGTTGTGGAACCGAAATGTCTAGCACTAATCACATACTCCTCAAGTTCTCCTGCAGTCTACAGTCTATACTCTGGCCTCCTTATCAGATGATTTCTTATAAACCTCTGTTAAAGTCTGTGTACTGGAAACATGAGTAGAACTACACCATACAGGATGTTTAGATGGCTGAATTGGGGGTAGGATGCCAGATTAAGCTCGGCATACATGGCCTGAATTCCCCCATCCACACCAGCGTGGATGGATAAATAAATAACTTTTTTCTGTTAAAAAAACAAACGCAAAAAAACAGCATGGATGGAGGAATCTCCACTGCCAGCTATTGTATTCAGAAGCTGTGGCACCCTCAGGTGTTTGAATGCAGTGGCCCTGTTTGGTGGCCTCCTTTTTTCAATTATTTTTGTCTTCTACTTTATTTTTTCTAACTTCTGGTCACTCGGTGTTCGTTCTCCTCTTTGTATCCTTTTTTCCTACCACCTCCTTTTTTTTTTAAATCTTTTTTATTATGCCACATTGCCTTCTGTTATCTTAGGCCTTTGCTTCAATTATTCAAACACCAATTGCTTATTCATTAAACTACTTGAGAAGTATATGTTCTAACCAGTCATTTTTCTACCCTTAAAAGTGTAATGTGTTAACTATGATTGGGCCCCATGTTCATGGCTGTTTTCTTACATTAAAATGGCATTAGCTTTATGTTTCTCCCTTATTTTGTAAAATCAATAAAGATATATTTGCCTCTAAATACAGTGGCACTGCCAAACAGTGACTTCATCTGAGAGGATACAGTCATTGCTTGGCTGGTAATTTTTCACCCACCTCAGCTGATTTTTAAATGGACTTTTTGACAAGCTGGGTGGTGTTTGCAGGGCCTCCCAAGGCTCGAGTTTCTGATGATTCAGCAGGCACCAGCCGAAATGCACGCTTTTTATGGGCAGCCTTCAAATAATTCTCTGCAATTCTCTTTTAAAATGTTGTTCATTGACTTGTTCCTTCTGAACTATTTTTGTGCTATGGCCTCACTAACTTTCATTACCATTTATCAAAGATTGGCTGCTTTCTCTTTCAAAATAATCAAGTCAGGATTTATGTGTGATTTTGTTTCTTTAAAGAAAAAAAAAAAAAAGTATGTGTCAGTAGAAAGGACACATATTTTAATATTTGGAGCCAAAAGTTATAAGATTCTTTCAAAGCCAGAGTTTATTTTTAAGTGTGCATTCCACAGACGAATGTTGCGACATCACATAACCACTTCCAAACTCCCTTTTTATTCCCGAAGACTTTTTTTTTTTTTTTTACAACTCTGAAAAGCAATGTATTACTCTTACAATCTAAATTAATATTAGATTATGTATTGTTACAGTAACAAGCCCTAGTTTTTTAAGTTACTAAAGAGAAGTAGCCACAAGTTACTTAAAGTATAATTCCAACCTAACACTAAAGCTCAGCAGGGACTGGCCAAATTTTGATCCATGGGCACGCTGGTTGTACAGAAGTTGATCTACCAATTTACCTCTGTACAACCAGCCTGTCTGTTTTTTCCCAATAGCCAGCAGCACTGATTATTGTATTATGATGGTGGGGGAAGTCTCCCCACTGTCAGAAAACAATAGCACAGCGGGAGTGATTTCCCCCATCCACATCAAATGTGTGGATGGAGAAATCGGATCATTTTTTTTTCGTTCAACCCAATGGTTGAATGAAAAAAAAAAAAGTAATGTATGGCCTGCTACCTCTGCTGCCTAACCTGTATTAAAAAAAAAAAAGTGGCCTATTTTTAGTCCAGTCATGTGATCTACAGTTCCTGCTCCCCTTTATCACACAGCAGCGGCTGCAGGGGAAACAAAGGAGCACTAGTAACAGCTGGGGGATGGGAGCCAATGAATGATGATGCAGCTCCTGGAATTCCTAGCCCTTGTCGAGTTCCCCCTTCTCTCCCCAGCAGCTTCCACTCACAGAGGATCAGGTGACTGGACTTTAGCAGACTAAAAAACACACTACTTTTAACACAGGTTAGGCAAGATAGGTACAGGAGGGGGAGCGGACATTTTTAAGACTAGTTTAGTCTTGGGCTGGAATTATAGTTTAAACTCATTCTCTGTGATCCCGTGGTGTACCTGATCATATGACCAAGTACCAAGGTCCTGTAATCCTTGCTGAAGTTGGAGATCAGAGTTCAGTTTGGCTGATTCTGCGCTGTAGAAGGGATCACATGTAATGTTAATAGTTGGGGCTGGATTTCCTAAACAGTATTGTATATTGTATAGTTTCCCATAGATCTGATAGAATATGCATTTGTTTTTGTCTTCTGGAAATGGGTGCTGTTTTAATTTTTGAGAGTTTCAGCACTATAAATTTGCTCACGTACATTTTTAAGCATCTGTAACTTTTACTGCTGGTGGTCTTTCAGCGAATGCAGATTACATCTAGGAAACTATCTACTATCCCCTAATTAAAAATCGTCATCTCAGCCTAACTGTCTTTGACTTTTTTTTGGGTCATTCTTTAAAATTGCTTGACTGCTTAAAGCGGGAGTCCCGCGAAAATTTTTTTTTTAGATGTCAGCAGATGCAAATACTGCAGCTGCTGACTTTTAAAATAAGGTCACTCACCTGTCCCGGGGTCCAGCGATGTCGGCACCCGAGACCGAACCGTCCCTCGGTCCTCGGGTGCTGCCGCCGCCATTCTCAGTGAGGGAATCGGGAAGTGAAGCGTTGCGGCTTCACTTCCCGATTCCCTACTGCACATGCGCGAGTCGCGCTGCGCTTTCTCAATGGTCCCCGCTATCTCCTGGGACCTGTGTCTTTTCCCAGGAGACAGCGGGGGAGTGCGGGAGGGGGTGTGACTCCCACGGGAGTCTATTCCCGGAAGTGGGTGCAGATACCTGTCTTAGGTATCTGCACCCCCCTGAAAGGTGCCAATTGTGACACCGGAGGGGGGGAGAAATCCGATGAGCGGAGGTTCCACTTTTGGGTGGAACTCCACTTTAAAGTGGTTAAAAAGGCAGAAGGTTTTTATCTTCATGCATTCTATCCATTAAGATAAAAAGCCTTCTGTGTGCAGCAGCCCCCCTCAGCTCCCCTAATACTCACCTAAGGTCCCTCTCTGTCCAGCGATGTCCACGAGTGTCTCAACCATCCGAGATTCTCCCTCCTGATTGGCTGAGACACAGCAACGGCGCCATTGGCTGCTGCTGCTGTCAAAGTCAGCTAGCTAATCGGGGGAGAGAGGGGGCAGGCCGGGGCTTAATGGACATAGGGAACTGTGGCTCGGCTCGGGTACCCCCTTAGCCAGCTGCATGCTGTTGAGGGCACTGAACAGGAGGGAGGGGCCAGGATCACAGAAGAGGGACCCAAGAAGAGGAGGATCCGGGCTGCTCTGTGCAAATCCACTGCAACAGAGCTGGGAAGTATAACATGTTTGTTAATTTTATAGGAAAAAAAACGAGACTTTACAGTGACTTTAAGCTGTCCTTACACTAGAATATTCACATACAAATATTTGTACGAAACCTTGTATGAAAATTTTCAGTTCATTTAATGACTTGATGAACGTTGCTTGAAAGTACTTCAAATTTTATTTTGTTTTTTAACATTCGATTTATAAATGAATGGACTTTCCCAAGGCAAAACCACATACACAGTTGGAAATTTGTTTGTCTGAGAGAAATTGTCCAGCCAGCTCAATTTTTCTTCTAGTTTATAGTCACTACAGTAGAAAACAAACTTCAATTTGAGCCCACTAACCATTAGAAAATCGAATAAACATTCCTAAAACTAAAAATTTCAAAGATCCAGTACCATATGGCATTAGTCACTGACCTTCAACAGTCATTTACATATCAAGTTTCCTAGTACCTGATATACTCATGCTAGTTACATTTAACGACTTGCTAGGTAATGAAGCTGAAATCGGGATGAAAGCCCTGGAAAGTTGCACCATTAAACAAGTCAGTATTGGCAGCTCCCTTGTTTCTGTCCTAACAGATTCCTTTTAAATCTAATACTAAAATATGCATGGCAATAGCAGCATCAATAATGCTATGATCCTGAAGGTGACATAAGCCAAAACAGTTCATAGTAACGAGCCAGTCAAATTATGGCCATTTTAAACCTCTGAACAGTAAACCCATGGGCAGGCTATGAGCATTCAAGTATTTAAGCATTCATATAGCTGAACTCCGAATAAAGTCAAATCTGGCTCCCTGCCTACTTCTACACAAGATATATTACTATTTTAGTCAACAGGTATGTAAAACTTGCCTTGTACGCTGGTCCTACCGCAGCCAGCACTCTGGTCTTCTATGCTTCCATTGCAGAATGTGGACAAGCCCTAGACATGATCATGTTCAATGCAGGAACTGTGGTGGCTGTTGGTCCTGCATTGTACTTGACAACATCAGAAACATCAGTGATGTGGAATGACTATTTGGGACTAGTCATCACCACTGGAACTAATGGGAAAGAAGCCTGCTGGACTATGGAGTAAGTTAAGTAATCCTCTCTTTTAGAGCCCACCTAGGCTAAATGAGCAATATAGCCTACATATACAACAGGTTCTCAGAGGAAATAGGTCAGCAAAAACTTGCTTTATATACTGCTTATATACTGCTTATTGAGAATATAGAATAAATAAAAAAAAATATATATATATATATATATATATATATATATATATATATATATATATATATATATATATATAATTAATAATTTAAAAAAAAAACTTGAATGTACAGGTTCACTTTTTGAACTTTTGTCCACATCAAAACTACGGGGCTCATTAAAAAAGTGATGCATGGCTGCACCATGACTATAGTACTACTTAAAGAAAAAAAAATGCACTGCACATTTATAAAGCACATGAGTGTGCTTTACAGATTGTGCTCTGAGCTCCACCAGCTTTAGGACTCTATAGCCAGCGGCGAGCTCTGTGAACTAAAAAAAGTCACATAACTGGCTCTCTGTTCTGTTATGCAGAAAGCACTCAATGGGGCTTCACCAGCTACACACCTTGTCCAAGTTTTATGAATGGAATGTGCTTCAATGTGTGTAGTGCAGTAGTGCATGATCCCATGCACTAATATGCTTTAGATGATCTGAAATCTAAACGTTTCTAGCACTTCACTCTACTAATTACAGTATTTTGTATTTCTGTCTGTCCTTGAGAGACCCTCTCAAAGTGGGGTCTACACTAGTAGAATCTCATTCAACATTTTTCATTTTAAGAACGCTGTAAGAATGTTCATTTTTCTAATCATTAGTGGGGACCAAATCGACTTGTTTTTGACGAAGAAATTGTGTGTCGAAGAGATTGGAAGTAGCATAATGGAATATTTTTCTCCACTGTACGAATTAATAGTGTATGTGTTTTTTGTTTGGTAAAGTTCATTGATTCCAAAATTGAATGTTAAAATCAAACTACTTTTGAACAACACTCGAGTATACTGAGAATTTTTGTCTTGTAAGGATAGTGATCACAAGGACAGGAAGTTAGAGGGGATTCTCCCACAACAAAGACTCAGACATTAGTTAAATATCAATCGTACCTACAGGTAAGCCTATAATAAGGCTTACCTGTAGATACTGGAAATATCACCTAAACTGGCACAGTTTAGGAGATACTTACCACATACGCTTGCACTGATGTCATATGCACACTGAAGAAACAACCTGCTTGTGCCGTTTCTTCAACAGCCGTGCCGTGACGCCATCGCGGTTCTGTCCAACCACAGCGCCGGAGCCCTCGAACCTGGAAATAACTCAGGGAGACATGTCACCGGTCACATCGGTGTGTGGGGCTACTGCAACAGTTTCGATCCAAGGTAAGTATTTCATAATGAGCTAGTATGCAATGCATACTAGCTCATTATGCCTTGCAACCACTTTAAAGGATAGGTTTACATTTTGTAACATGTTACACCCATATTCAGGGTGTATCATGTAACATGCTACAGATATACCAGCCTCTGCACCCCCACAAATCCCCTGTTTTCACAGCGAGCGGGGGATCTTCTCCCCCCACCCGCTCTTGCAATCTAGAAGAAACAGTGTAAACTACAAGTAGCGACAGCCCTTTTGGCTGTCGGCTTGTAGTTCTCAATCTACCAGCGCTATTGAGCTTCCTGTCAGACTGTAACTGTATCAGAGGTACATGCACACAGCTACACAGTCTGCAGGACCCTAGCATTACATCCACCATCTGCTTGTAGGTGCAATGCTTTACAGGCTCCTAACAAAAAAAAATAAAAAATGCTTTTTTTTTTTTTTTTTTTTTTTTTTTTTTTTTTTTACCTACCAAAAAAAATGTGCATTTATTATTTTTCTTCTAAAGGCGAACTTATCCTTTAAACCCGGACAGAAGTTCTAACCTCTTCCTAGTCTGTTCTCGAGTTTTTGCTGTAGGTCTGTTTTAAACTGATAGCAGTAAACGTGTTTGCATGTTATCTGATCTGTTAGATTACAAACAAAACAATGACTGCATCTCCAGGTTACAGTTTGATAACCCACACCTCATTTATAATAGGTAATAATAAAGAAAAATATGTTCATCCAACAAACTTCTGCCGTGTGCCATTAAACAACCCTGTTGTAAATTCTAAATAAATGAACCGTTAAAGTTTTACTTCAATTAGGCCAATCCCACCACGAGTTTGCTCCAATCAGGGCCACCCCTTTCCCAGCTAATCGCCCGATTTTATATTTAAATTAAAAATAAAAATCTCTGATACCCCAGTCCATGGTCACATGCCACAAGTCTTCTGTCTTTTGGAAACTCCATTGGTAGGGTCCTTCGAGTTTCCTTGTCACTCCCTGGTCATTTACTGTTGGCTGCCCATCAGGGTTTTCAAGATTCCAGCAGGGTGCTAACGTCACAAAGGGGGACAAAACCAGTTGGTTGCACTGATGAACTGTAGTGGATAACCCATTTTCACTCCCAGAGGCGGGGCGCTAGTGAAGGTCATGTGAGAGTGGATCCAGGTGATTAAAACACAGTTTCAAAAGGGTTTTTAAAAGCCAAAAATGGTGAGGAAGGGGGGTGTTCAAATTTAAGCAGAGTTTGGGCTCCTCCAACTTGTGCAACACTGCTTGATCTGATACTTCAGCCCTCACAATTCTGACTTTCTGAAAGTCAGTACTCCTGTGGGGTGCATGATAGGCTCCATGCAAACACAAAGACACCAAGGGCTACAGGGCAGTGTGTATGGTTGTTCTATACTCAGAGATTTTGTTTTTTACTTGACATTTGAGGGAGCAGAGTGATGTGCAGGTAGGAGCGGGCACCTTTTAGGATGTTTGATACAAAGCTTGGTTATTTTTATTTAGTAGTCCATAAAGGTTTGCTTTTAAAAAAAACACAATCATTCTTTATGTTTAGCTTCCTGTTCAGCAGGTACCCAATACAAGTTATCTATTATATTTACTGGTATCCTTGTGTACAGTCCTCTACTATTTGCATTTGCTGTAGTCATGCTGTGCCTACAATTTTTAAAGTGCCATTTCTTACTTCACATACTTGTTCTGTTGTCTAAAGCCTTTGATAGACCAGAGTTGTAGTTTGAAATAGTAAGATTAAATCCCATTTTCTAAAATACAAAGGGCTTTTGTATCCAGTTTTCTGAAACTACAATTGTCCGTGTTGCACTTACAGATTAGATTATTTCTTTTTACTTTTTCATACTGTTCTGGAAGAAATAAATGTATAATTTAGAAACTTAGGGCAACACAGCCATATCTTCTTTAGAGACTGTTCAGTGTGGCAATGTCCCTTTAGGTACGTACACTTTTTATATTGTAAATGGTGCGGCTTATAGCTGTGCAAGCTGAAATAAGGCTAACCGCTAAATAGAGAGTTGGAATAAATACTGCATATAGAAACTGTCTGTCCAACACAGGATTTGCAATCCTGTGCAGTCAGTTTTACGACCCAGGCACACCTGCTGTACAGCAATGCCAGCTACTGGACCCTGCACATTAGGTTGGTAATGAACACTGTTCTATAACATAACCCTAAACTACTGATTGGACAAGGAAAGAGCAGCAGCATGCTGATGAGTGCTTTCCTTGGCTCATTCTGCTCTCTTCTCCTGTCTGTGTTCCCAGTCAGCACATATGCATGCAGCAAAAACTGATTGGCCCCTAGTCCTGGCCCTGCCTTTTTCAGTCAGGGTGCTGCTATAGAGTAGACTGCAGGAGGTGATTAGGCCAAATTTAGGTACTTGATAAATTAGTTGTATTTATTATGTGTCTAATAATTTATAATGGATACTAAACTTGATTAATTGATTTTTCCTTTTTTTTTTAAATTATTTTTATAACCTATTCCATTTTGAGTTTGTCTTTGAACTTCAGTATTCTTTCTCACATTAGCCATGCTGTGCACTACCTGAATTCTGCAAATATCTATGTGAGATGTATGATGATTTTAAATTTGTTCTGTCTGTTTCATACACTGCCTTACAATACACTGCCAATTGCTTGTGTATGTGTGTTTTTTATTTTATTTGTACATTTACTGACTCTGTTCATACATGTATAATCCTGTATTTATCTAGCACCTGTTTTTCAAATTAGGATTGCTTTTTATGTGCTTTATAACTAGAAAATGTATTTTGCTTTTGTTTACCCTACTTAAACTACATTTTTATTATCATTCAACCATTCATCTTAAAAAAAAATATATATATATATATATATATATATATATATATATATATAATATTAATTTCTTTACTAGCTGCAATTACCAGCTATCGAACAAATATAGACATGCAAAAAGAATGTTATCTATGAGCTTTTTCTGAGTTTTCTGTCATCCATGTTGGAATTTTGTGGGCTGGTTTTTAGGTCCTTAAACACATTAAGGGTTTGTTGATACCATAGAGCATGTGGCTACATAATGTATATGTGTTGGCATGCATTATTTCAATAATGCTACAGTGCATTTTTTAAACTCCTTGCACTGCAGTTTTTTTCTTTCTTTTTTCTTTTTCTATTGTTTAACCTGTATGTGTTTTCTATGTGCAGCAGCATGTTGCAATGCATTGATGTTTTGCCTCCATGCTTTGCACAAAAATACCTGTGCTACTTTTTTTTTTTTCTTGCTAACGCGGGACATTTGCAAAAACTGAAATAATAGGAAGTAATACCCATTGTCCTGTCTGTCTTCCCAACACTGTTGATGTGCATGAACTCTAAATTGTCAGTCCACAATTTTTATATTATTTTGGGTAGATACTAGTTAGTGCATTTAAACCCTATGTTCCTACATCTCATTAGGATTGAGTGTTTTTATCTCTGGTCTTCTTCAATCACATTTATCTAATGTAAGATAGTTTTAGGATCCATCCACAGAAACCCAAGCTTTGCTTGTTTCAGAAAGTGGAAATTGCTAGGAATTAAGTTTCTGGTATCTTGCAGAGGTATCCAAGAGGTATCAGAAACTGGGTGATTCATTCACCCAGCCTCAACAAAAATACAAAAGTTTCATCTTTGAAGCCGTTTTTATTTTATTTTTATTAGCCTTTATTAATGCAGGGTGTAAACTGACAGCCGCCACGTAATCATTTCTCTTCTTTCTGACTTCTCTAAACTGATAAAAGGTGATTTAAAAGTTTGCTGTAATCTATGCATTTACTAAATAGGCACCTGTGGGTTTTTTGTTAAATGTCTTCACTTTCTAAATCATTTGTTAAATGTCTTGCCATTCTATGAGCTAAATTATGTGACCCTAAATTTTATTCCGTCCTATTTTCAAGTGCTCAATAACAGTGCCAAACTAAGTGTTTTTTGTTATTGCAGAGTACGGCATCAATAGTTGAACTTGTGTATGTTTATTTTATTATTAGTTGATGACATTTTGTTTTGTATTGAATCTATTACTACATCATATCATTTAGCATGCAAATTCAAGTTGGAGGACCCACCACAAGAATTAAGGGTCCGCAGAACAAATCAAATTAAGCCAGTGACTTAATTTGCCATAAGTATTGTAGTAGTAATGGTACATTTTAAAGTCTTCTCAAGCAAACTCAGCTGGATCCGCTGCCCGGGGATCCCGTTTCTTTGGCTGCTAGGATGCAGGTGGCCAGGCCACACAGCATCCTTGGTTGTTATGGCACAGGCAGCTGGAACTCCCACACCATAAAAAAAAACCTTGAACTTCTGCAACCTGGCTGCCTGCTTCCTAACAACTAAAGAAACTGGATAGCAAAATGGTAGATCTAGCTGAGCCCATCACTGCTTGAAAAGATTGATGGATCAAACAGGGAACCTGGGTACAAGTCATGTAGCTGACAAGCCCCCCTCCCCCAGCATGTCTAGTACCGACACTCATCTAGGGGAGGCACCTGGTGCACAAGACATGTGGTGACACTCTCTGCTCAATAAATATTTATCTCTTTGCTAGATGTGTAGTTGGACAGCGGTGGGGCAGGGGGAAGAGGGTGTGTGCTGTGGATCACACCATCTCAGGAATTGTGCCTAGAGTGGCTGACAAAGGGTTACATGCACTTTGTTCTGAGGATAGGAACAAATCAGAAAATGCTTGAGACTTTTTTATTTAGGTACCTAACACACCTACTGTAGTACCTGACACTTTAGAAAAAAAATAACTGCAGCCTTTTTTTGCTTAATATTACGTGCTTTTTTTTGTTCGCCAAATCTATAAACTGATTTGCATGCCATTGTAGCTTGGTTCCACCACAGTGTATCATCCACATGTTGCCTAGGTTTGCTGTAAATGAATCCTGCTTACTGTATTTATCTCCCTGATGTAATATTGGCTTGTTTTCTGTGCATTTATATTTATATTATAGTGTGCCATTGTATAGTTAAAACTAAAACAAGGGTAATTTTTCCTCCGTGTCCACTTCTCCCAGTTCAGTAACCTCTACTAGATGTGGTGCCTATAATTTAAATATCTTAATCGTACAGGACACAAGATTTGGTTCCTAGACCCTGGGTTATAAACTGCTACTTTCATGTGATTTGACACTGGCAAAAGCTTTTCTAGGGCTGGCCCCTACTGTACCCCATAGGTAATGGACACCTTCTTCTGCTGTTGAACTTTTTTTCTATATTTTTTTTTTTTTTTTTTTTTTTTTTTAGAAGTTTACCTTTCTTTTGTTCTTTGACACATCGGTCAAGATTTGACTGCTTATTGCCCTATGGCTCACTAGCAGTTTCCAGCAGCAGCAGGGCCTTTGGCCACTGGATCCTGTACTCATTGCTCACCTTTTGCATGTGGTGTAATGAGCTTCAGGGTGCTATACAGGTCCAGGGTCATGGTTCATTTTTATGGTACTCAGACCCTGAAGACCCCTTTTGATGGGTCGAAGCCTGGACCAGTGATGCGGAGAAGGTAAGACAGGGTTTGCCTGTACCTTTTTACTTACTGGTTCCTGGCTATACATGTCTTGTTGAATCCTTACTTGGATGGGTAGTTCACACTACAATGTATCCTTTTATCCCACAAGACACACCACAGTGCTAAGCACACAGGTGATTTTGACGGCACAGGTTATGGGGTAAGCTAGCCATACATTATACAATTTTTTTCTTGTTCAATTTCCTTTTGGAGGTACATTCAACTATGTAGTGCCATTGCCTATTTGATTGCATACAAATTTTGAGAGTGTTTTTAGGTTTGACCTCATATTATATGGTTTTGCTAAATCTAAAGGAAAATTGTACAAGAATATTGTATAATGTATGGCCAGCCTAAAATCTACATTTTCATTGTTTTTTCCCTAGCTTTTATTGTCTGTTTAGTCAGACTTATGGGTACAATTATTACAATCCTATTTTTAAATTTTCTTCCACCTCAATACTGGAAGTTCCTCTCTGGCTAGTAACATAGTGACTCCTAACTGTGCACTTCCAGCTGATGCAAGCTGATTGTTTAGATCTCACATTTTGCCAGATACCTCCTTTTTCTTATCTCTGCAGCCCACATGACTATAATAGAGTCACACATGTGGGTGTATACAGAGTGGTAAATGACACTCCCCTCCCTCTCTTATGCCCTCCTATTGCTAAATACTATGGGGGCGGGATACAGTATGCTGATTGATTACATTCACTTAGACTAAAAAAAAAAAGCTTTGTTTTACTATAAATCAGTATTAAATTATTGTAATATTGCTAATACATGTAAAGTAAAAAAAGAGCCTTGAATGCAGATGCCATCTGAACAAAATGAAAGCTAGTGTCAATCATCTCTGACTCTGCCTGCACTATATTAATGCACAAAAATACACATTTGTTCTTCTAAAACTTCTTTTTTTTTTCTTTCAGTGGATATATATATATATATATATATATATATATATATATATATATATATATATATATATATATATATATATATATATAATATATGTGTGAATGAATTATAGCAATTGACACTTCTCTGTTTAGTATCACCCTAAAGTGATTGTAAAGCCCTAAAGGGGTTGTAAAGGCAGTAGGTATTTTATCTTAATGCATTAAGATATAAAGCCTTCTGTGTGCAGCAGCCCCCAGCCGCAGCCCCCAGCCCCCCCCCCCCCAATACTTACCTGACCCTATCTAGATCCAGGGATGTTGCAGGAGTGTCACGGCTGTTCGGGACTCCCCTCCTCATTGGCTGAGATAGCAGCACAGTGCCATTGGCTCCTGCTGCTGTCATTTAAAGTCAGTCAGCCAATGAGAGGAGAAAGGGGACGGGCTGCGGCTCCGTGTCTGAATGTACATAGGGAGCTGTGGCTCGGCTCGGGTGTGCCCCCACAGCAAGCTGCTTGCTGTGGGGGCACTCAACAGGATGGAGAAGCCCGGAGCACTGAAGAGGGATCCTAGAAGAGGAGGATCAGGGCTGCTCTGTGCAAATCCACTGCACAGGGCAGGTAAGTATAACACGTTTGTTATTTTTAACTAAAAAAAAAGAGACTTTAGTATCATTTAGGTTTATTTCTTAGTTAAAAAAGAAAAAAATGTCATACTTGCCTGCTCTGTGCAAGGGTTTTGCGCAGAGCAACCCTAAACTTCTGGTGTCCTCCGCCGGTGCTCCTGGCTCCTCCTCCCCCGCCCAGTGCCCCCATAGGAAGCGTTGTATATCTTCTTTGTATGTCCTTTGCTCTCACACTCCCTGTACACTCTGATCCATGGAGTTGCTTTTCTTTCTTGCCTGCTGCAACCTTCTGGGGCCTTCCTCAGGTATTCTTGCCCAGGCAAAGCCCTCACCTTGTGTTCAAGGGGATTTTTCTCCTCAAAGGTCCTTTGGTAGGAATGTAACCTGCTTGTCTCTGTTGCCCCTGGCAGCCGTAGTTCTGCCTTGGCTCTCCCTATTTTCTTCTTGGGAACCCCCATTTTTTTCTTACACTATGAGGACAAAGTATTCTGGAAGCCAGTCCTTCTTGCTCTCCTGATGCTCCTACTATCGCCTTCTGTGGGAAGGTCATTCTACTTCCTCATGTCCTGCCTTAAGGGCATTTTACACAATGTGTGATTCACCTTGTGGACGGACTGTTATCTATGGCTGCCTGCCATGTCTTCTCTTTGGAATTGATCCCTCTTCTGTTTTCTCATCAGATGGTTTCTCTGTGGAAAAACTTTTTCACCCAGGTAGGTGTTTTTTCTAAGGCTCCATCCCCCAGAGCATGCAACTCTCCCCTCCCTAGTTAAGCCCATTCTCCCAATAGTCTTGGGGTTCGTGTTTTTTTTACAGCATCTAGTATTTGTTTTTTTCTGCCAATTTACAGGGCCACCACCTGTTTCTTCCTTCACATTTTCCAAAAAAAATTTTTTGACATGTGGCTGTTTGAGCCTTTGCTGATCCGTGCTTTTCCTGTGGGCCTGTTGCTGCTGTTTTGTTGTCCACCAAGATTATTGTTTGGTTATATCTTATGGTTAATTCCTGTTTCCTGTACTATATAATAATATCAAAGAAGTTTTGACATACCCATAAATCCAATATCTTTTTCTGTGATCTCCTTACCGCGTGCCAAAAAACTGGACCCTCATGGAGTGGGTGGGGTTTTATGGGTTCACTGGGGTGCAGTCTCGGCAAAGCTTTTACCAGAGCCCAATTACCTGAAAGTAGTGTCCTATAACCCATGATTTAAGAATCCACTTCAGTGTACTGTACTGCACAATATGGAATTTACAGGTACATCGAAATTCCTGTTTTGTTTTTTTTTACTTTTTGTAAATGCCATCAGGTGGCCAATCCTTGCATCAATGCTCCCACTAAGTGCTTCTGTGCATTTTGTCTGCAATACTTATGAAGTTTTGTTTTTCTGTCAGCGAAATCACTTTCATTTTTACAACCGTTTCTTAAGATGTAAAAAGTCTTCAATTGTGTTTTGATGTATCGTGTACAGTGGCTGAATTCAGCGAATTGTTTAATAAATGATTCATTACTCTTGGCAATTGGATTTGTGGGTTTGCTTTTTACTGAAGCAACAGTAATTTCTGCTGTTTACTCAGCGGTAAAATGTGTTTTTCGTTCACTTCAGTTACCTTAACCTTTCGAAAGCCATGGATTTCCCAAGATGGAGTTGATGAGCCCAAAAAGGTTGGTGCATTTTGGAGCACTCTAGCTATCTTGGAACCAATGTTGTTGATTACACCAAAAGAGATGCCAGGGATATCAGTAAGCTGACCTTTGCTGTCAACAGGGGATATGTGTAGACACCTTCCACCTTTAGCCACTTGGCGCCTGCTAACAGTAGATTTACTGCTAGCGGGCGGCAGCTGCAGGGTCAGGGACGTACTAGTACGCCCCCTGAGGTGCACAACGGCAGGAACATTCGACTGCGGTGTCCAGTGGACACAGAAGATCACAATACCCCCGCTGCTCATAGTTGCAGGGTACCGATCATCATGATCTGCTGTGTCCACTGTACACAGCGGATCATGATGATCGGTACTCGGCCGCTATGAGCGAAAAGGGAATCGTGATCGCTATGATTGGTCATAGCGATCACATGATTACAATGTAAACAAAACAGTTGTGAATAGCTTCCATTCAAGACTGTTTTGCTTACTATTGTGATGCTGTGATTGGCCCACAGCTATCACATGGTACCTGGACCAATCGCAGCTCCCTGTAATGTGTGATTAGCTGTAGCCAATCACGGATCACAATAGTAAGCAAGCCATCATGAACGAAAGCCTCTGATGACAGCTAAAACTATTGCTTATAACAGAGATCATCTCTGTTAAAAGCAAAAATAGTATGTAAAAAAACTAAAAATCACCCTCCCAGAGTAGTACAGTGACACTGATGACACTGAACTACTCTG
The DNA here is from genome assembly GCA_037952925.1 of Lithobates clamitans. NCBI lineage: Eukaryota > Metazoa > Chordata > Amphibia > Anura > Ranidae > Lithobates > Lithobates clamitans. The sequence goes on along the minus strand of JBBGZY010001185.1, from coordinate 2,009,605 downwards.
GTGACAGGATGTAACAAAAAGGAAAAAAAAAAAAGTTCAGAATCCTTGATCGCTGCCACCCCAGTCATATAATGAGGCTGTGCTGTACTGCACTGGTAACAGTATGTAAAAAAAAGAAAGTAAAGTTTTTTTTGTTTTTCAAAAGATTGTGACAAAAATGACATAGTTACATAGTAGGTGAGGTTGAAAAAAGACACAAGTCTATCAAGTTCAACCTATGTGTGTTATTATATGTCAGTATTACATTGTATATCCCTGTATGTTGTGGTCATTCAGGTGCTTATCTAATAGTTTCTTGAAACAATCAATGCCCCCCGCAGAGACCACCGCCTGTGGAAGGGAATTCTTACAGTAAAGAACCCTAAAACGTAGTTTAAGGTTAAAACCTCTTTTCTTCTAATTTTTAAGAGTGGTCACGAGTCTTGTTAAACTCCCTTCCGCGAAAAAGTTTTATCCCTATTGTGGGGTCACCAGTACGGTATTTGTATATTGAAATCATATCCCCTCTCAAGCGTCTCTTCTCCAGAGAGATTAGGTTAACAATAAAAAAAAAACTCCCCATGCCTCTTGCTAAATACCTTGGACTGTCTACTTTCCAAAACGGGGTCATTGGGGGGGGGGGGGGGGGGGTTGTACTGTTCTGGCATTTTAGGGTTTTAATAATTGAGATAGGCCATCAGTACATCAGGAGTGAGCAATTTTCAAATAGGTGGTAGACTCTATATCTTTCACACAGACTAAATAATATACACTGATTTTGGGTATTTTTTACCAAAGAAATGTAGCAGATACATAATACTGGAATTGATGAAGAAATAGGATTTTCTTTATCGTACATCATGGGACACAGAGCCTTAAGTAATTACTTAATGGGTTATGGGCCACCTTCAGGTGATGGACAGCATGTGTGTGTCCCAGCAGCAGGAGGGGGTTCTTAATTGAACAGAGGTGTTCCTCACCCCTCTGGGGGAACTAAGGGGCTGGGGGTACAGCAGATTGTTATCTATAATGGCTCCTGTATAAAACACTAATTGCCTCATACTGCTGAGAAAACACCCCCCGCCTCCTCAGAGGGGGGTGGTGGCGGCTTCCTATGGATATTACTTTAAAGACTCACATTTTGTTGTCAGGCTGCCGTTTAATAAGCCTTGTTGTGCCCCAGCCTGTATATTTCAAAGACCGCTTGCATATAGAAAGCATAGAGATTCTGAAGCACCAGCAGCGATCAAAGATCCTCCTCTTAATGCTGTGCCGCGCGTGGACTAAGGTTCATTTAAAAAAAAAAAAAGACAAGGAGGAGGGCGGGTACTGGAAGGGATGTGGCTTAAGGCAGGCGGCGCTGTGTGCAGGAATCGGCTTCCACGTGGCCAACAGCGCACAGCTGAGGACGCCAATCGGGTTTAAACCTGCAGTGTGTTATAAAACGGACGCTCTCATTGTCAAAAAATCTCTTAAAGTGGTGTTCCAGCCGAAATTATACTTTTAAAATAAAAATACCCCTATAATACACAAGCTTAATGTATTCTAGTAAAGCTGGTCTGTAAACTATGGTCTGTTTTGTTAGTTTATAGCAGTAGTTTGTTATTTTATAGTCTTACAGCAGGCCGTGGCCATCTTAAGTGTGGGCATCTGAAGCCAGACTTTATTTCTTCCTGGATCTCATCCTTGCAGATCTCGCACATGCTCAGTGCAGCACAAGCAGTGTAATAGGTTTCAGGTCAGGCTTCCAAAGAAACGGCAGTTTCAGAAGAAGTTGCCGCACCTTCCCAGAAGGCATTGCAAACAGGAAATGATGCGATGGGCCGCGGCCAGGGAGGAGGAAGTGAAAAATGAATACAGCAGATATACAGTAGGTGCTGAGAAAAAAAAATTAAAAATATCCAATTTGTTTACAGTGCACAGTTTAGTGAGGGATGCTGAAGAGTTGTAAAAGTGGGTGGAACTCCGCTTTAAGAGCAACTGACGAGAAGTGTGTCACACAGGATACATGAGCGCTGGGGCACGTAAAGGATGTATACAGGAATTTCCAGTACAGGAAATACATTGTTACTCAGCATCAAGCTGATCTTTATGGTGAAATTGTTTTGCTAGACTATTGCTCAGCAAGTAGTACATTTTTACTAGCGTGCCTCTGCTTTTGTGTTTAGCACTATGGCTCCCAGAGTTACCACAAAGGTACCAAAAATTCCACCCCCAGGCGCTGGGAACTCCAGTCATGCCTCCACACTGTCATCCTCTCCGGAGATACCAGTTATGGCAAGCCAGGGTGAGTCATTTGAACCAATTGGTGGTGCGACTGCTTCTCACACTTCAGCCCCTGTATATGTGACTGAAGATGCATTTTCCTCTGCCCTGCAGGGCCTAGAAGGAAGATTAGTGGCTTTAATCGCATCCTCCATCCAAACGGATAGAAAGCGTGCTAGATCCCCCTCCCACCTCAAACCCTTTACCAAGGGAACAGTGGGCACAGGATGAGGTATTACCCTCAGGCGATCACGGGGAAAAACAAGCCGATTATTCCTCTGCGGTGGAAACAACAGTTGATGAACCTTTTTTCAGCCTTGCAATCTGAGAGATTGCTGATACAAACTCTTATGGAGATGATTCGTTCCACTTTCATGCTACCCCTAATAGTCAGCTGAAAGTTCGGTTTCTTCCTTGGGTTCTTTAAAACCCTTACAGCCTTTTCATGCATTTCCGGTCCATGCATTACTAGAAAAGATTATTTATGCTGAATGGGATCACCCGGATAAGCATTTTCTCCCTCCAAAGAGATTCTCAGTTCTCTATCCCATGGAGGAGAAATTCAACAAAGAATGGAAAATACCAGCAGTTGACGCTACAATTTCCAGTGTGAACAAAAGTTTAACTTGTCCAGTAGACAATGCACAAATGCTTAAAGATCCAACAGATAAAAAGTTGGAATTCCTGTTGAAATCCTCTTTTTCCTTGGCAGGTGCGCTTACTTAGCCTGCAGTTGCAGCAATAGGCATCTGTCAGTCCCTAAGGGACCAGTTTAGACAGGCCCTTAAAGAGGTCCCTGCACACAGGCCCACGATTTGGCCAAACTACCAAGGGCGCTATGTTTGGTCATAGACGCCATGAAAGACTCTTCACCAGGCGTCCCGCCTTGCGCATGTGCTGGTACCATGCGTAGGACAGATGGTAAATACATTTTTTTTTTGGTCAGTCAAAGCACCTTGCAAAAGGCTTCTGACTAGGTTCCCTTTTCATAGGGATCGACTATTTGAGGAGGATTTGGTCAAACTCATCCAAATGATTTCTAGTGGGAATGGTACTCTTTTGCCCAAAAAGTATAAATGTCCTTCATTTAAACTGACTCCTTCCCCTGTGCCAGGGACATCCGCCTCTAGGCAGTGGCGACTGCTTCCACTGTCAGACTCTAGATTAAAGCCTCAGGGTCAGGCCCAGGCACAGAAAATTCAGCCCCTGTATACATGACTGAAAATGCGTTTTCCTCCGCCCTACAGGGCCTAGAAGGAAAATTAGCGACTTTAATTGCATCTGCTATCCAAAAGGATAGGACGCGTGTTAGATCCCCCTTCCCCCCTTAGACCCCTTATCAAGGGAACAGTGGGTAGAGGATGAGGGGTTACCCTCAGGTGATCAGGAAGAAAGGTATACCAATTGCTCCTCTGTGGAAGAAACAATGGTAGATGATCCTTTTTCAGCCTCGCAATCTGAGAGATTGCTGGTACAATCTCTTACAGAGATGGTTCATGCCTCTTTCAAGCTACCTCTAGCAGAGTCAGCTGATAGTTCTGTTTCTTCTTTAGGTTCCTTAAAATCTCCACAGCCTTTTCAGGCATTTCCTGTACATGCACAGAAGAGCAAGCTTTGGGGTTTCATTCAACAGACCCATTCTATATCTTAAGAATCTAAACCAGTTCCTGAAGATCTGCTTCTTTCAATGGAGTCGATCAGGTCAGTAGTTTCTATCCTACAAGGAGGAGAACTTCTGGCATCTATCGACATCAGAGATGCATATCTGCAGGTCCCTACATTTTCCGCCCACCAAAGGTCTTTGCGGTTCGAAGTAGAACAGCATTTCAGTTTGTAGCCTTGCCCTTCGGGCCAGCTACAGTACCCCCGAGTGTTCACAAAAGTGCTAGCCCCACCTCTAGCCAGGTTAAGGGCATAACGGTCTTGGCGTACCTAGACTATTTATTGCTAATAGACCAATCGATGGCTCGTTTGGTGCAAAGTGTACGCATTACAACCAATTACCTGAAAAATCTGGGTTGGATTCTCAACCTAGAGGAGTCTTCCTTAATACCACTAAATAAGCTAGAGTATTTGGGTCTGATCATAGATACAGCCCAGAAAAAGGTGTTCTTTCTTCAGGCAAAAATCGGCTCCATACGAGAACTGGTGCGGATGGTCAGGTCGAAAGGAAATCCCTCAATTCGCCTTTGCATGAGGTTTTTAGGAAAGATGGTGGCTTCGTTCGAAGCAGTCCCCTATGCCCAGTTCCATTCGAGATTCAAAACAGTATCCTGTCTGCTTGTAACAAAACGATCCAAGCTTTGGACTTTAACAACAACAAGGAGAGGGGCGCCTCTGAGTATGTATCATAAAAACATTTTATTAAAACAGCAATATCCACTCACATTAAAGATAGAAGAGTTGCATTCCGGTCTGTAGGCTGGGCTGAAGAGATGCAGAGGAACTACAGGTCACAGCGGTTACTGCAGGGCTGATTCCATGTCAAATCCAGAGGAGAAAGGATGAGATGGTGCAGCAGGGTGCAGTCTGGATCTGCACCATCTCATCCTTTCTCCTCTGGATTTGACATGGAATCAGCCCTGCAGGAACCGCTGTGACCTGTAGTTTCTCTGCATCTCTTCAGCCCAGCCTACAGACCGGAATACAACTCTTCTAACTTTAAAGCGGAGCGCCGCCGAAAAAGTTTTTTTTTAAAGTCAGCAGCTACAAATACTGCAGCTGCTGACTTTTAAAACATGGACACTTACCTGTCCAGGGCGCCCGCGATGTCGGCACCCGAGGCCGAAGCGTCTCTCCGTCCTCGGGTGCTGCCGCCTCCATCTTCGGTAAGGGAATCAGGAAGTGAAGCCGTGCCGCTTCACTTCCCGGTTCCCTACTGCGCATGCGCGAGTCACGCAGCGCAATACGGATGGTCCCTGCTGCCTCTGGGACCCGTGTGTTTCCCAGCAGGCAGCGGGGAGGGAGCAGGAAGTGGCGTAAATAACCGCAGATTCTGCGGCTATCTATGCCGGAAGTGGGTACAGATACCTGTAATATACAGGTATCTGTACCCCCCTCCCCCCTGAAAGGTGCCAACTGTGTCACCGGAGGGGGGGAGGAATCTGATGAGTGGAAGTTCCACTTTTGGGTGGAACTCCACTTTAATGTGAGTGGATATTGCTGTTTCAATAAAATGTTTTTATGATACATACTCAGTCGCCCCTCTCCTTGTTGTTATTATAGCTCGCTGGATCCCGCTTTTGGCTCCTTGGGTGGCTGCCCTGACTGACCTCTGCTACATGTTCCCCAGTATGCATGCATTAACTTATACATGCATTCTATTAATTAATTTTTAGCTTTTGGACTAATCGGTTTCTTATTAAGGTAACTGTGCTTTGCGCCTTTTTACTTGTTTCAAGCTTTGGACTTGCCAATGCGACTGTCCCCAAGGATGTCCCAAAGCCTCAGTTGGTGGTTACTAACCCAGAATCTGCTGAAAAGAAACCCTTAGACCAATTATCTGGAAAGTAGTAACGACAGATGCCAGCTTTTCAGGCTGGGGAGCAGTACTGGAGAAGACGACTGTCCAGGGACAGTGGTCAAGAACCGAAAGAACCTTGCCCATCAACATCCTAGAGATTCGGGCATTGCGTCTGGCTCTGAAGGCCTGGACTTCCAGGTTAAGGGATTGTCCTGTCAAGATCCAATCCGACAATTCCACAGCGGTGGCCTATATCAATCACCAAGGGGGCACCAAGAGTCTCTAAGTGCAGAGAGAGGTGAACCATATTCTAACTTGGGCAGAAAGGAATGTTCCGTGCCCATCAGCAGTCTTCATTCCGGGGGTAGAAAATTGGCAGGCGGACTACTTAAGTCCCCAGCAGTTATTCCCGGGGGAATGGTCTCTTCACCCCGACATTTTTCGGGCTATTTGCCAAAGATGGGGGACTCCGGACATAGATCTTCTAGCGTCCAGATTCAACATGAAGTTAGTCAACTTTGTATCCAGGACAAGGGATCCACTCGCATGCGTAACAGATGCGTTGGTGACCCCGTGGGATCAGTTCACACTGATCTGTGCATTCCCCCCTATTCAGTTGCTACCGCAGAATCAAGCTGGAAAGAGAGACGGTAATTCTGGTAGCATCAGCATGGCCCAGAATGGCATGGTGTGCAGAAATCATAAAGATGGCAGTGGAGGATCTATGGTCCCTTCCACTAAGGCCAGACCTACTCTCACAGGAGTCGATATTCCATCCTACTTTACGAACGCTAAATTTAACGGCCTGGCTATTGAAACCCACATTCTGAAGAAACGTGGGCTTTGCGGGTCAGTTATCTCTACTTTGATTAATGCAAGGAAGCCAGCTTCCAGAGCTATATATTATAGAGTCTGAAGGGCTTATGTTTCCTGGGGTGAATCCAAGGGTTGGCATCTTCGGAGATATTTCATAGGCAGAATTCTTGCCTTTCTACAATTAGGCGTATAGATGAAATTAGCCTTGAGTACTATTAAGGGCCAAGTCTCAGCCTTATCGATCTTATTTCAAAGACCGATTGCTACGTATTCTTTAGTCCGGAGTTTTATGCAAGGGGTGATGCGAATTAATCTGCCAGTTAAATCACCTTTGAGCCCTTGGGACTTGAACTTAGTTTTGTCGGTGTTACAAAAACAGCCATTTGAACCGATGCAGCATATTTCCTTAGTTTTTCTGACAAGGAAGCTGGTGTTCTTGGTTGCTATATCCTCAGCAAGTAGGGTTTCGGAATTGGCTGCTCTTTCGTGTAAAGAGCCATATTTGATTATTCATGAGCACAGAGTGGTGTTACGCCCTCGTCCAGAGTTTTTACCAAAAGTGGTTTCAGGTTTTCACCTGATCCAAGATATTGTCCTGCCATCGTTTTTTCCAAAACCATGTTCCAGGGAAGAGAAGTCGCTACATTGCCTTGATGTGGTGAGAGCAGTGAAAATCTATTTAAAGACAACTGCTCACATTCGTAAGACTGATGTCTTATTTATTCTGCCAGAGGGTCCTAAGAAAGGACAGGCAGCGTCGAAATCCATTGTTGCTAAGTGGATTCGGCAAGTTATAAGTCAACCTTATAATTTAAGGGGTAAGATTCCCCCTTTTCAAGTTAAGGCGCACTCTTCCAGGGCAGTTAGTGCTTCTTGGGCAGTGTGTCACCAGGCCTCCATGGCTCAGATCTGTAAGGCCGCAACTTGGTCTTCAGTGCATACATTCACAAAATTTTATCAGGAGGATGTAAGGAGCTATGAGGATATAGTAGTAGTAGTAGTATAAGTAGCAGTATAAGTCCTCAAGTCTGGGGGTACCCTGCTGGTTGCATCTCCCTCCCCTCAAGTAGCATCACTATGGGACGTCCCATTAGATAATTACTTAAGGCTCTGTGTCCCATGATGTATGATAAAGAAAATAGGATTTTTATTACAGCTTACCTGTAAAATCCTTTTCTTGGATTACATCATGGGACACAGAGGTCCCATCCCTCTTTTTGGGGTATATGTATACGTATATTGCCTTGCTACAAAAACTTAGTTACTCCTGGTAGGAGGAGGGGTTATATAGGGAGGCAACTTCCTGTTTAGGGTGTGCCAGTGTCCATCACCTGAAGGTGGCCCATAACCCATTAAGTAAGGTAAGCTCTAATAAAAATCTTATTATTTCATCATACTTGCCAAAATCCTATTTCTTTGAGTACATCACGGGACACACAGCAACCATAATGACTATATGGGTTATACGCCACCTATAGGTGAATGGACACTGGCAAATAGTCAAACAGGAAGTCCTCCCCTCTATAACCCCTCCTACACAGGAATTACCTCTGTTTTGTAGCAAAGCAATGAATATCCCAAAAAACATGGGAGGGGACCTCTGTGTGGATTTTGCAGGTAAGTATGACGAAAAATCCTATTTTTCTTTATTATACATCCTGGGACACAAAGCAACCATAATAATCACTATATGGGATGTCCTAAAGCAATGCACTTGAGGGGAGGGAGACACAATCACAGAAACTGCCACCTGAGGACTTCTTATGCCGCACAAAACATACTGTGGCCAAAGTAGGATCCTCTATGGCTTTGATATCCATCTGGTTAAAATTCTGTGAATGTATGAACAAAAAGTCATGTAATGACCTTAAAATCCTAAGCCCCTGACACCTGATGTCCCAAGATGCCCCCACACACCTAGTATCGAGCGCTTTTACCAAAAAAGGGGTGGGGGACCTTGCCCTTTTGAAGCCATAGGCTCGCATAATTAACTGGCGAATCCAATGAAAATAGTGACTTGGATGACTCCTGCCCATCCTGGGCTCTGCTGGAAGCACAAACCAGGATTCCTGACCTGCGCTGACAATTCAAGTAATTCTGACTGTCTGAAATACCTTCAGAGTATGCAGTGATCTTACTCCTGCTAACTGAGGATTAGAAAATAAGGCAAAATATTGTCTTGATTCAAGTGAAAACTAGACACCACTCTAGGCAAAAAATGGAAGAAGATGCAACATCACCTTATTAAGATGCGAGACCAAGAACGGCTCCTTGCATGAAGGAGCCATCAACTCTGACACTCCACCTAGTGAAGTGATAGCCACCAAAGAAGCCACCTTCCGAGATAAAGGACCAACAGAATCTACATTGACTGGACTGTCTACTTTACCCATTGTATGAAGTATGAATAAAGGAGTGAGAAACAACGGCCTCTGGAAAAAAATTGATAGGGACGAACTCTGACCCTTAATGGTACTTGAGGCCAATCTCCTTTCCCCTACCAATTGAGGAAAGAAAATCTCCCACTCACATATTTCTGCGGGTACCACTTCCTGGCTTCACCCCAGGCAAAAAATATTTCCAAGTCCTGTAATTGAAGTTCCCCGAAGCTGACTTTCAGGGGTTCAACACTGCTGAGATACAGAACTCAAGACCATTAGGTCCCGCTGGACTGGGAGTGTCCAAGAAGCGACCCCCGCAAGACATTATATCAGTGTACCCAAGCCCTACTGGGCTAATTCGGCTAACATTATCAGTGTTACCCCCTATCTGAAACCGAGGGATGCTCAGCGGATTGAGATCTTAAGATGGACCTCATGTCCCTATTCAGTTTTGAAGCTGCTATCATTTAATTGTTTTACAATAATAACAAGCCCATAACATTTGCTCCAAGACCCAACGCAAGGCAAAGATTGACCCAACTAAGGAAGGAGCGAACCACCTCAGAGACTGCTCTAAAAATCTTATGGTCTGAGATACTCTAAAACACAGCAACCTCAGATGCCTTCCTCACTTAGGAGGGAAACCTGGGCAGTCTCCCATCCAAGTACTAACCAGGCTTGATCTGAGATCAGGTGCCTCAGTAGCTCAGATCACCCTGATGCCATTGGTCCAGCAGGAGACATGAACATTGCCAGACCACTGAACCTGAGGGCAATGTAACTGCTTCACCCTTCTAGGTCATTGAGATAGTCTAACAGATGCATAATAAAGTGACTGAATTAGACAAATTAATAAGCAGTTCCACAAGGATGCAGGCCTAGACAATGTTGGTCTACCCCTTTACAACCCCGTAGATATGCAAGTATGCAGGTATACAAGTATTCTTGCCATTCATGCATCTATGTATGCAACTCAAGGCAATAAGCACATATGTATGTATCCCTAGATCTTTGCATGTGACAACATTGAAGAAATGACACTTTGCTACAATGTAAAGTAGTGAGTGTACAGCTTGTATAACAGTGTAAATGTGCTGTCTCCCTCAAAATAACTCAACACACAGCCATTAATGTCTAAACCGCTGGCAACAAAAGTGAGTACACCCCTAAGTAAAAAAGGTCCAAATTGGGCCCAATTAGCCATTTTCCCTCCCCAGGAAGTCATGTGACTCGTTCGTGTTACAAGGTCCCTGGTGTGAATGGGGAGCAGGTGTGTTAAATTTGGTATTATCGCTCTCACTCTCATACTGGTCACTGGAAGTTCAACATGGCAAAGAACTCTGAGGATCTGAAAAAAAGAATTGTTGCTATACATAAAGATAGCCTAGGCCATAAGAAGATTGCCAAGACCCTGAAACTGAGCTGCAGCACGGTGGTCAAGACCATACAGCGCTTTAACCAGACAGGTTCCACTCAGAAAAGGCCTCGCCATGGTCGACCAAAGAAGTTGTGCACGTGCTCAGCGTCATATCCAGAGGTTGTCTTTAGGAAATAGACGTATGAGTGCTGCCAGCATTGCTGCAGAGGTTGAAGGGATGGGGGGGTCAGCCTGTCGGTGCTCAGACTTTACGCCGCACGCTGCATCAAATTGGTCTGCATGACTGTCATCTCAAAAGGAAACCTTCTAAAGATGATGCACAAGAAAGCCCGCAAACAGTTTGCTAAAGACAAGCAAACTAAGGCCATGGATTACTGGAACCATGTCCTGTCATCTGATGAGACCAAGATAAACTTATTTGGTCTGGGGCTGCATGAGTGCTGCCGGCACTGGAGAGGTACAGTTCATTGAGGGAACCATGAATGCCAACGTGTACTGTGACATACTGAAGCAGAGTGTGATCCCCTCCCTTTGGAGACTAGGCCACAGGGCAGTATTCCAACATAACAACCCCAAACACACCTCCAAGATGACCACTGCCTTGCTAAAGAAGCTGAGCTTAAAGGTGATGGACTGGCCAAGCATGTCTCCAGACCTAAACCCTATTGAGCATCTTTGGGGCATCCTCAAACGGAAGGTGGAGGAGCGCAAGGTCGCTAACATCCACCAGCTCCGTGATATTGTCATGGAGGAGTGGAAGAGGACTCCAGTGGCAACCTGTGAAGCTTTGGTGAACTCCATGCCCAAGAGGGTTAAAGTGGATGTAAACACGAACATTTTTTTTTTTCTTTTATCATACTGTAGAGCAGGGATATGCAATTAGCGGACCTCCAGCTGTTGCAAAACTACAAGTCCCATCATGCCTCTGCCTCCAGGTGTCATGGTTGTGACTGTCAGAGTCTTGCTATGCCTCATGGGACTTGTAGTTCTGCAACAGCTGGAGGTTCGCTAATTGCATATCCCTGCTGTAGAGTATAAGATTTCCTATCATTTGAGCCCAGTCTTGCCACACAGAGTTAATCTATCTCTGAGCAATCCTCTTTTATTGTTCAGTGAGATAAATCTTGACAAACTGAGGAAAACTTTGTCAAATACTCCCCCTTGCTGTGAGTGACAGGTGATTTACATATCTCGTGCACCAGCCTAAGACACATGCAGTATTTTTTAATTCCCTGACACTCCTTTCTTCAGCAGCTCTGCAAGGATTGGCTGTTCCACACCTCAGCATGATTTGGCATGCTGAAGGTAATGTGGTTACTTTCCTGTCTTTTCACTGGATGTTAGAGATCATAGCAGAAGTTCAGTGTTAGAAATACACAGGAGAAAATGCATATTGACAAGGGGAGTGTAGAGGTGGGCAGGGAGTCTACTGACATCACGACTCCACCCACCGAGCTCCAGACAACAGACCCACCCACAGAATCTGCAGTTTTTCGGGTCTAATAACAGACAGAGGGGAGACATTTGACAGGTATAGATACATGCAGGAGGCATGTATATCCTTATAGATAACCCCTATGGCAGTAGTTTAGAAAGGATGACATATAAAAAATATAATAAAATATATACAAAAATGTGAGGGGTGTACTCACTTTTGTGAGATGCTGTATGTATGCAGTTTATATGAAAACATGGCAGCCTGCGTTTAAGCAACATGCATTTATGGAGGCATGCGTTTATGGAAGCATGTAAGTATGTGCTTACGCAAATATGCGTTTAGGCAAAACACGAAAGCGCGTGTCCATGCAAACACGCACTTACATAATACGTGCCCATGGAGACATGCATTTACGGAATAAGCAAGCATGCGTTTATGAAACATGTTTATGCAACATATATTACGCAACATGTATCTATGCAAACATGTGTCTATGCAACACGCATACACACTTATGCCCACACGCATGGCCCTCTGCAAACATGTGCCTATGCAAGCTTGTGTTTATTCAAGCAAGCAAGCACGTGTCTATGCAAACATGTGCCTATGCAAGTAAGCATTATGAAACATGTATACTGTGCTGCACCTGTGCCCATACTAGTTATAGTCAGGATTAGCCAAGTACATAGGCATCCAATGCAGCCTCTATCTTCACCAGCGTAAGGTCTCTTCCACACCTGTTTGACCTGTACGGCGACTTGGGACTGCAAGGTCGCCTGACAAGTTGTACCCCATGATTACCAATGAGTACCCTTCACATCTGTGCGTCTTCAATTCGCAGCGACTTCAAAGTAGTCCCTGCATTACCTTGGTCCGACCTTGACACGACTTGAGGTCCATAGAAAGCAACAGGTTCAGGGCCGGTGCAACCACTAGGCAAACTAGGCAGCCGCCTAGGGCGCACTGCTGCCTAGGAGCGCCTGGCCGCTGGTTTCCCTCCGCGTCTGCATGTTCTGCAGGCTGCAGCATGTAACTAACTCAGTCTCAGGAAGCTGTTTCGTGCGACCGGTAGTGTAACTAGAGGCGCAGCGCTCGAGCCAGCGCTAGAGGAAGCAAAGCTGATGCTTCCTGTATAGCGCCATGTCCTGTCACATGGGCAGCCAAAGGGGGTGGAGTCAGGGGTGGAGCCAATGGGGGCTGCAAAATGAGGTTTCGCCTAGGGTGTCAAAAATCCTTGCACCAGCCCTGAACAGGTTTGACCTTAGTTTCACAAACACGTCTTCCTTTTTGCTTCTCTTACACATCTTGTGGTTGCTGGCATCAAAGAATGGAAGTGTTGTGTAAACTACAAGCCGTGTTTTATGAGAATGAGGGTCTGCCTGTTTATAGTCTCATCATCAGACCCAATGTTGTAGAATAAAGCTGGCCATACACTTTCAGATTATCAAATAAATGTGCAAATGAATATTCGCATGAAAATTCTTGGTACATTCATGGTTAAAAGTGAATGTCGACATAACCCCACTAATGATTAGAAAATCTAAAGAAACATTCTAAAGCCACTACACACAATCGGATTTTCCAACAAAACCATGGATTTTTTTCCGAAGGATGTTGGCTCAAACTTGTCTTGCATACACACGGTCACACAAATGTTGGCCCAAAATTCAAAACGTGAGAACGTACAACACGTATGACAGGACTATAAAAAGGAAGTTCAATATCCAGTGCGGCTCCTTCTGCTAGATTCAGAGCATGCGTGAACTTTTGTGTGACGGACTTGTGTACACACGATCGGACTTTCCAACAAGTTTTGTTGGCGGAAAATTTGAGAACCTGTTCTCAAACATTTGTGGGCGGAAATTCCGACAGCAAATGTTCGATGGAGCATACACACAGTCTGACTTTCCGACAACAAGCTCACATCGAACATTTCCCGTCGGAAAGGCCGACTGTGTGTACGCGGCATTACAATGAAAAAGTTTGAACAAAATTCTACTAGTTTATAGCCAGCTTTGGTAGTGTGCCAGTCACATCAGCAGGAAATGATTGTGTATACAGAGTGCACGACACCCCCCCCCATACAGACATTAAAAGAAACAGAAGGCATGAAATAAATTAACTGCAGAAAATGTTGCTGCTTGGGGGTCATGTGACAAAATACCTAAAGCATGTGTTTGTGGATCCTGCGCAATAGGAGGGTCAAACTTTTTAGTTTGGTTCACTCCCCTGTGCAACTGAAATCAACCAACCAGTTTCCTAGGCATTTTGTTACGCAACATACCTCTGCGGGATCCCACAGCATTGACTGCAGCCAGTGCATTTCATGCTTTCTGTTGCCTTTTATTGACTTGAAGTGAGCAGGCTTTACTAAATTGTAAAGGTTATAATTCGAGTTAGAAGGGACATCCCACCTGAAGTGCTCGTTCATCCTTGCACCGAGGGGCTGGTAAAAATAGCAGGCAGAGAGGGGTGTGCACATGCCGTGGCAAAAATTATAATCCCGGTATTTGGTGGGCACTAACGCTACTGAACGCGACTCAAGTCAATGAGGCTACATTGTAAATGTATGCAATGCATGGTTTTGATAAGGCAACAGAACACCTCTCAGCTGCTCTCTGTAATGTGATCCACTGCAGATTGTTTTTCAGAGGGTGGCAAGGGCTGCTGCCTGTGTGAATTAACCCAAAAAAGGTGGGCAACAAATGTCAAGTAGATGTATTGTCTGTGGTATGCATTGCGAGAGTTTCTAATGGAAGACAAAATGGCAATTAAAAGATGTTTGTCTGAATGAGAACCCTAGTATGTTATGGTGCACATAGCCAAGAATATTATTATTTGTACTTGCAATGTCTGCAGCACAGTTGGAAAACAACCTATTTTCATGCAGTGATCCCTGCAGATGTCTTACAAGTGCACAAGGACAATTGATGTGGAAAGTGTCTATTTTCTGCTGGAAACATAAATATTAAAAAAACAAATCTATAGTCATCCTGAAGTTAACCTTGAATTGAATCTGTGCTTCTCTCTCTGTAGTATAAGCTCTCTTCCAGTTTTCAGAATTAAATTATACCTTTCCAACTTTAGCTATTCTACCTTGGGTGGTAGAGAAAATCTGGGTAGAAAGTGCATATCTGCTTCTAATAGCTCCTCACTCGCCAAAACGAGCCTGGTTCATACTTCTAAAATGCCTGTTGGGGGCAGAACCCTGCACCTACAATGGGATCTCCTCCAACAGGAAACAGTGTTTCATCTGTGTCTTGAACCCCTACACTTATTAGATCCAGTAATAACTACTATGTGTATATATAGCCGAGACCAAAAGTTTTGAGAATAAGACAAATATAAGGTCTGCTGCTTCAGTGTTTTTAGATCTTTTTATCAGATGTTATGGTATACTGAAGTATAATTACAAGCATTTCATTAGTTTCAACGGCTTTTATTGACAATTACATTAAGTTTATGCAAAGAGTCAATATTTGCAGTGTTGACCCTTCTTTTTCAAGACCTCTGCAATTCGCCCTGGCATGCTGTTAATCAACTTCTGGGCCACAATCTGACTGATGGCAGCCCATTCTTGCATAATCAATGCTTGGAGCTTGTCAGAATTTGTGGGGTTTTTTTTTATTCATCCACCTCTTGAGGATTGACCACGAGTTCTCAATGGGACTTGGGTAAGGTTTGGGGAGTTTCCTGGCCATGGACCCAAAATTTCAAATTTTTGTTCCCCAAGCCACTTAGTTAACACTTTGCCTTACGGCAAGGTGCTCCATCATGCTGGAAAAGGCATTGTTCATCACCAAACTGTTCTTGGATGGTTGGGAGAAGTTGCTCTCAGAAGATGGTTTTTGTACCATTCTTTATTCATGGCTGTAGTGTTCAGAGGCAACCACACACATGAATGGTTTTAGGATGCTTTACTGTTGGCATGACACAGGACTTATGGTAGCGCTCACCTTTTCTTCTCCGGACAAGGTTTTTTCCGGATGCACCAAGCAATCGGAAAGGGGATTAATCGGGGAAAATTACTTTACCCCAGTCTTCAGCAGTCCAATCCCTGTACCTTTTGCAGAATATCAGTCTGCTGTTTTTCCTGGACAGAAGTGGCTTCTTTGCTGCCCTTCTTGACACCAGGCCATCCTCAAAGTCTTCGCCTCACTGTGCGTGCAGATGCAATCACACCTATCTGCTGCCGATCCCACAGCTGAATCAACTGTAGGAGACGGTCCTGGCGTTTGCCATACTTGGGATCCTTGATGCCTTCTTCACGAATGCAGTGGAAATGTTTTTTATGGGATTAAGTTCATTTTCATGGCAAAGAGGGACTTTACAATAAATTGCAATATATCTGATCACTCTTCATAACATTCTGGAGTATATGGAAATTGCCATCATAAAAACTGAGGCAGCAGACTTTGTGAAAATGAATTGTGTCATTCTAAAACTTTTGGCCATGGCTGCATGTAAATATAAAATTACACCTACAATATACTACATTATGCAACCCAGCAAAAAGCTGAATACCTCCAGAATTTACTTCATACCTAGGGGACTTTTCGGACTGAACAGCAAATTGACTCTTTGAAACCACTGAATATTCCTAGGGTTATGGACTTCCTACAAGCTGGCCTGGACAAAGGCCTGATACCAGCCACACTGAAAGTATGGGTAGCAGCCCTATAGGTGAACTCCAGAAAAAAAATATCTTTACGGTTGCTTTTTAAAAATACCATACCTCTAATAATTGTTTTGTGTGGGGTGGTTCCTCAGGGATTCTGCTTGGCTCCTTAGTTCCAGTGAAGTGAACTCTTAAGGCATCAGTATACCAAGACATTTTGGACAATTTAATGCTCCCAACTTGGTGGGAACAGTTTGGGGATGGCCCCTACCTGTTTCAACATGACTGCGTACCAGTACACAAAGCAAGGTCCATAAAGACATGGATGAGCGAGTTTGGGGTGGAGGAACTTGACTGGCCTACACAGAGTCCTGACCTCAACCCAACAGAATAACTTTGCGATGATTTAAAGCAGAGACTGCGAGCCAGACCTTCTTGTCCAATATCAGTGCCTGACCTCACAAATGGGCTCTTGGAAGAATGGTCAAACATTCCCGTAGACACACTCCTAAAGCTTGTGGACAGCCTTCCCAGAAGAGTTGAAGCTGTTATAGCTGCAAAGGGTGGCCCAACCCCATATTGAACCCTACGGACTAAGACTGGGATTCCATTAAAGTTCATGTGCGTGTAAAGGCAGGCGTCCCAATACTATTGGCAATATAGTGTATATCTCCGAATTTGCCATGCCTTATTTTCAATAGAGTGGTCCCCCAAACAGCTGACCCGAAACATTTTATTCTTTACTGTATTATGAATATCTCAACTCATCCATCAAAGGAATATCTACTATATATAAACTCCTCAAGCTGACTGCAAATCCCTGATATGATATATATTGGGAAACATCTCTTCCCTTCTCCGCCCCCCAGTGCTCTGTACTAGATGACACATTGCCCTTAGAGAGCTCTCCTGTACCCACCCCTGACTTGTTTGAGGCACTGCAGGAAGAGACACAACAGCCTACACTAAGTGAATTCCTGCGCATCGTGCAGAGATGCACAGCCTCTGTTGCTTGACTGAAGGAGCAGTTTGGGGGCCTCACTGAAAAAAAAAAATCAGGGAGAGGACCACGGCTGTGGAGGGCAGGATCAGTGAGGTGGAAGATTTGCTACCCCCCTCACCAGAGATGCCAGAACTGCACTACAACAATCAGCACAGGCTAACGCCAAAACCGACGACATTGA
The DNA here is from genome assembly GCA_037952925.1 of Lithobates clamitans. Classification (NCBI taxonomy): domain Eukaryota; kingdom Metazoa; phylum Chordata; class Amphibia; order Anura; family Ranidae; genus Lithobates; species Lithobates clamitans. The sequence goes on along the minus strand of JBBGZY010001185.1, from coordinate 1,992,083 downwards.
GAACTGTCTAAGACGGAACAATGTCCGCATTGTGGGGCTCCCAGAGAAAGTAGAGGGCAGGGACCCCACGGCCTTTACAGAAGCATGGCTCCAGAACATATTTGGTAAGGAGGCTTTCACCACACGGTTTGCGGTGGAACGGTCACACCACATGCCGTCAAGACCCCTTCCCCCTGGTAACCCACCAAGATCCATGCTGGCCAGGCTCTTGAACTATAAGGATAGAGAAATCATACTCAGATTGGCCAGGGAGAGAGGCGCAGTACATTACAATGGGAATAAAGTGTCATTTTACCCTGACTTCTCGGCAGAGGTGCAACGCAAAAGGGCCAAGTTTGCTGAGGTGAAGAAACTCCTGCAGAGAATTCAAGTTACATATGCAATGCTGTATCCGGCCAAATTACGCATTACTGCCAGAGTCCACCTTTTTTGAATCTGCTTCAGATGCATCTGCATGGCTGGACCGCAATGAACAGGATCTCAGGAGACACGGAGAGGCCGACATAGGAGACTGATGTCCGGCACGCAACGCCACAGGGTCGGTATGTAACCTGCAGACATTTTAAGTCTACCACTTACAGTGCAGGACAATGTACACTTTTTCAAAGCTAGCATTTGACTAGAGCTTTGACAGAACACAATTTATCAAGACGAAACCCGAGTTAATGTGGGGAAGTTTTGCCCACGGGGACTCCCGAAACTTCGCTGTGCCCCAGTTAAGGGGGCGGGTTATTTGGTGCCCTGTTGGCACAAGTTCACTGAACAACTCTTGGCGTGAGGATGAAAAGAGGGAGTTTACTCTTGCCTCATGCAAGTATGCTGCACGCACCCAACAGACCAGTTCAGGACAGTTCTTTATATTCTCACTGGTCACACTGATACACTTTGCTCTGTAACGCTCACTTTCCTGCTTCTGCTGGTGAAACATGCTGCCATGCCAAATCAAAGATGACTACCGCTTGAAAGAACTGTGTACCCATAGCATGACTGCTGACTTATCTGGGACTGGGGCAATGCAGCCTCCAGGAACGGGACACAATAATTTACCACACCCAACATGTCTACCACCCCGATTGTGACCTGGAACATCCGTGGTGTTCATGACCCGCTGAAACGCAGTATGATAAGCACCTGCTTGAAAAAGGTTCATCCTGCCGTAGTGAGCCTCCAGGAGACTTGCCTCACTAAAGACACGGTTGGGTTTCTGCAATATTCCTGGGTGGACAAGGCATACCACTCCACCCACTCTGCATATTCGCGTGGAGTGAGTGTACTGGCACATAAATCCTTGGCCTACCAGGAATTGGACGCAGTCATAGACCCTCTGGGTAGATATATATTTTTGTACTGCAAAGTGTTTACCTTAACTGTGATATTTGCCTTTGTGTATATACCACCCCCATTCTCTAGAGAGATACTGCAGCTTCTCCTGTCTTACCTGGTCGATAAACCTGATGTCCCCACTCTGATCATTGGTGACTTTAATGGCTACCTGGACCCCAGACTGGATAGACATCTTCCAGCTCAGGCTCTGTCAGGGGGCAGAGGCACCGTTCTGAGCCGACTGCTGCAGTAGGTGGGCTGGACAGATGTATGGAGCGCGAAACGCCCAACGACCAAACAATTCTCATGCTTCTCCAAAATGCATGTGTTACTATCCCGCATTGACCTCTGTGTAGGGTCCCTGCAACTGTTAACCATGGTCAACAGGGTGGAGTAGTTCCCTAGGGGGGTATCTGATCACTCCCCTCCCCACCTTATTACCCGTCCAGCAGCCACCTTGCCCAGGGCACCGTGGAAGCTGAACGCCTTTTGGCTAAAGCTTTTCACCTCGCATGAGCGTGTGGTAAAACAGATAGAACAATACTTTCTTGATAACCGATTGCACACCAACCTAATACTGAGATGGGACGCCTTTAAGTCATGTCTCAGGGGTACGTTCATAGCTGAAATTGTGGCCATTAAACATAATTCATCAGCCCTAATGGTACAGGTTGAAGACCAGGTGAGGCGACTGGAGCTTGCATATGTCTTAGACCCGTCAAATTCTGCGAGGGGGTCATGGATTCACTGGACTGGTTGAGATCCTCCGCCGCGGAACGTAAAAGGTTCTTTACTAAACAAGCATTTTATGAGGAAGGGAAAAAAACTGGCAGACTATTGGCCAGAATTGCCAGGTCTCAGCAGTCGTCCCCTGCTATAGGAGTGATACGTAGCTCTCTGGGACGGCTGGTGATAAATAATAGCTGAACTAGCATCTTTCTGTGTTGATCTATACAAATCCTGTGACAACTACACTGACGAGGAACTGCAAAACTATATAGGCACTATATCCTTTCCAACTCTGACCCGCCAAGCGCACGTGGAGATGGAAGCACCATTTACATTGGATGAGCTGAGAGAGGCTGCTGCCTCCTTCCCTACCTGCAAGGCCCCAGGGGATGATGGGATCCCTATGAAGGTCTATACACAATATGGTGAAGTAATTTTACCTAAATTTACTTGAAGTCTTTAACTCTTCATTTAAATCAGGAAAGCTACCTACTACCATGACAAGGGCTAACATTATATTATTACTTAAATCAGGTAAAGACCCGTTAGATCAGCTCATATAGACCTATCTCGCTGCTGCAGAGTGATGTAAAAATACTAGCCAAGGTGCTGGCCATGAGGGTTAATAAGATAATCTGAACCATTGTCCATTCGGACCAGGCAGGATTCATGCCACAAATGTCCATTGCAACCAATCACAAGGCCCATACACACGATCGGACTTTTTGACAACAAACATGCAAATTACCTAATTTAAGGCAACATCCGACCGTGTGCATGCTCCATTGGACAAACTTTTTCGGTTTTCATCGGACAAATGTTGGCTTTGCGAGTCGACAAACTTGGCGGCAACAAAAGTCCTAGGTCGGCTAGTCCAATCGTGTGTACACAAAACCATTGGACTTTAGTCCAAAGTACAAACACGCATGCTCAGGGCCAATGCAAAAGATCAGACAACAATACAGAAGTTGACCAAAGGGTGGCGGTAAAGAGCTGAAAAACCACGTGATTTGGTGAAAGTTGGCTGAAAAAGTCTTGCCGTGTGTATGCAGAACAAGTTCACGGCCAACGCCCTTTGAACAGAAATCCTCGGAAAAGTTTGTTTGAAGTCCGATCGTGTGTACGAGGCTTTAGACGACTATACTTGAACATGCAGACTCCCTCAGATTCAACCGGCCACAGAGCACTGTTGTCTCTTGAAGCCAATAAGGCATTCGAAAGTGTTGCCTGGTAGTATCTGTGGGCTGTATTGGCCAAGTTCGGGTTTGGACCCAGGTTTATCAGGTGGGCAAGGCTCTTGTATGACACACCACAGGCTGCCATATGCATGTCAGATAGGCTGTCACACGCTTTTGCACTGGGCAGGGGGACTAGGCAGGGATGCCCCCTGTCTCCCCTGCTCTTTGCTCTGGCCATCGAGCCCCTTGCGGCTCAGGTGAGGAACTGCCAACAGATATAGCGAACTGCATGAAAAACTAATGCTTTATGCGGATGATATGCTTCTCTTCCTGGAAAATGTGAATGATTCACTGACTCAGGTAATGTCCCTTTTCACGGAGTTCGGCCATTTTTTAGGCCTCACCATCAACTGGTCCAAATCGGCCTTAATGTTTTATAGATGGGACCCCGAATCGAGTGAGGGGCCCTCTTGCCCGGTACCCATAGTGGCCACCTTCAAATACTTAGGTATACACATCTCCCCTAAAGTAACTGAATTTGGTAAATTGAACATATATCCCCTGTTAACTCAATTTAGAGATAAAATAAATATATGGAACAAACTTAAAATGTCCCTGGCAGGAAGGACAAACATCAAGATGATTCTAATGCCACAGTTCTTATACATGCTATATAACACGCCAGTAGTCATTACACTGAAGATATTTAGAGCGGTCGACCCCCTATTCAGGCTGTTACTATGGCACACCAAACCCCCTAGAATTAAATTAGAGCAGCTGCAATACCCAAAGGAGGAGGGGGGCCTTGCTCTACCCCAACCCTTGGATATATTACCTGGCCGCACAGCTACAGCACCTGATAGGTGCCATGGCCCCCTTGCCTGCGGGCTCATCGGCCAAACTCATGCTGATTGGTTCGGGGGCAGAATCTATACCCGAAGGACTAGAAGTTAAACACTTTCAAAGGCCCAACAAACAAATGCCCATGTATACACTCCTTCAGAAGGTGTGGAACATGACTAAACAACTACAAAACGTAACGGGGTTCACAGCCTACAGCCCACTATGGGGAAACAAAACGTATGTAGAACTAGCCATGATCCAACAGGGACCCATGTGGCGCCCCATGGGTATAACTCATCTGAGACATATTTTCCATAATGCGACTCTGCTCTCTTTTAATGACCTACAGTCCAAATATGCACTACCTCCCAACATGTTATTTTTCTACTTGCAATTACAACATGCTGTTAGAGCACAGGGGGGCGCAATGGAATGGATTCAGTCCCCCACACCTGTCTTTCATATACTACAGGATGCGTCCAACACAAAAGGTATAATTTCACAATGTTACAATATGTTACTGTCATCGTTCCTAGAGGGGAACCCCATGAAGGCAGTGACACAATGGGAGGCTGATTTGGGCCCCATTACAGGGGAACTGTGGGAAGAGGCCTTACAGGCAGTCAGTACATCACATGTTCATTAAATATGTCACAAAAGATATCCCAGCTATATATACTACTGAGAGTGCACTATACCTCTGTGAAGCTTTACAAAATGGGCAGAGCACCCGACCCACTATGCAGAAGGTGCAAAACGGTGCCTGGGGATCTGATTCACCTCCTCTGGCGTTGCCCCAAACTCCATAGATATTGGATGGAGGTTCTGGCTACACTGAATCAGGTGTTCCAGACCAATGTCCCTCTTGATCCACTGAGCTGCCTACTGGGAGTTCTGGAGGGTGGCGATAGCGGAGGAGGGGACAGAGCACTGTTCCAGGCCAGGAAAACAATCCTTATGAGCTGGAAATCAGCTGTACCGCCAAAGATTAAAAGATGGATACAACACATGGGAAAAAACACTAATGCCGCGTACACACGGTCGGACTTTTCGGCTACAAAAGTCTGACAGCCCGTCCGGCAGACTTTCAACAGACTTGCGGCGGACTTTATAACGAACTGACTTAACTACATACGATCACACAAAAGTCCGACGGATTCGTACGTGATGACGTACGACCGGACTAAAATGAGGAAGTTGATAGCCAGTAGCCAATAGCTGCCCTAGCATGGGTTTTTGTCCGTCGGACTAGCATACAGACGAGCGGATTTCTGGGTCCGGCAGAGTTACGACGTAAAGATTTGAAGCATGTTCCAAATCTAAAGTCCGTCAGATTAGCGTCTGGAAAAGTCCGCTGAAGGTCCGGTGAAGCCCACACACGATCGGATTGTCCGCCGGATTTGGTCCGTCTGCGTCCGTCGGACAAGTCCGGTCGAAAAGTCCGACCATGTGTACGCAGCATTATAATGGAAAAATACATATACCAGCACAAGGGAAACCCTGGAAAATTTGACAAATTATGGGACGCTTGGCTTGACACCCTGAGAATAAGCCCCATGGAGTTAGTTCATATGAGACTGTTGAGAGGGGTGTAGGTGCAAAGAATGAGGGAGATATCCGGATGGATGTTCTTTTACATGCTGGGACCAGGACCAGGGTGGAGTAGTCGGCAGAGAGTAGCAATATGGCACAAAATGGAAAAAATAAACACAGTAGTCTATGCAAGAGGGAACTATGAACAGATGCTGAATTTCTATATTGACTGTAACTAGGAACTGTATGTCGGATAATCCAATATAAGGATAAAGTGTACTGTGTTTCATGTTTGAATGTACTGTTTGTTTTTTGAGCAATAAAAACCTTTTGATTCAAACAAAAACAAAAAAAAGATCTGAAGCTCCTGTTTACCTCACTAGTCTTACGGCTCTTACTTTGCTGCCCTGGACAGTATTTAGTACCACCTCTGAAAGTTTATTTACAGATTTTACTGTTGCCCATTACTCTGTACACATATTTGCATCCTGGATGTTAAAGTTCACTTTGTAGCTGCTCGTGGCTTTGTATCACTTTTTCTATAAACCTAATAAAAAATACACGTAACTACTTCTTTAATATGTTATGTTTTTGTGATATCTGGCTGGAGTTCAGCTTTATTTTTTAACACATGCTCTTGTGAATCTCATCGTTGGAAGTACAGTATATCTAAAGTATTCTTTGTAAAAATAGACGGGTATAGGAATGAGTGATGTTTGTGGTGAATTCTGTGAATCCTCACTGTCGAATTCCCTTCTCATTCATTACTATTTTTCTAGTAAAAAGGCTTTGAATTAAAAATGCATTGGAAAAAAATTCCAGGCAGTGTTATCCCTCCCTACTTTAATGAATCAAACATTGTATCACATGAAATACTTTTACCTGATTACAATTTTAGCATTTAATAAATAATATCACAGCTTGATAACTCAGATCCTGACCCACCCTGGAAATGCACAGAAAGTACAGAAAGTTAATGTAATAAGTTGTGTAATTCACTTATTCGGAAGTTAGGTCAGTTAAATTGTTTAAAGCTGACGCTTAACCTGCTTATATTTTGCCTTCCCCTTCATCAACAGTCGCTGCACCTATAATACATTTTTTTAATTTATAGTGCCGGTTTCATCAAAAGATCTCAAAGTGCTACAGGTTAAAAACAAAAAATGAAAAATGAGCAGACATCTAAAAATGACAAAAAGCTTTGCTAAAAAGAAATGTCTTAAGACCTTTTTTAAAACGGTCAGTAGATTGAGGAGCCCTCAGGGTGTCAGGTAGGGCATACCACAGGCGCGGGGCAGCTGCACAAAAGGCCCTGTCTCCCATTGTTCTGAGTCTAGTTCTGGGTTTATGAAGAAGGTTTGAGTGAATGGAGTGGAAGGGCCTTTTTTTTGTTTTGTGGTTTGAGAAGTTCTTTAAGGTAGGGGGTGGGGGCATGTCCATGGATACAGTGGTGTGTGTGGGGAGGGAAACCTTGTACTCAATCCTGGTAGAGACAGGAAGCCAGTGGAGTGAGTGAAGAATGGGGATAATGTGCTCATGTTTCCGCACTCTCATCTGGATCCTTGTTGCAGAGTTTTGGAAGTACTGAAACCTCTGCAGACTCTTTCTAGAAATCCCAATGAGAAGTGTGTTACAGTAGTCCAGTCTGGAGGAGACAAAAGCATGAACCAACTTTTCGGCATCTGAAAGGGAGAGAATAGGACTGAGTTTAGAGATGTTACGGAGGTGATAGAAAGAGGTCTTGCATAGGTGATTTATATGGGCTTCAAATGTGAGTTGGGTGTCCATTTTTACGCCAAGATTTGTGACTATTGATGAGAAAGGAATGTTAGATCCAGAAAAGGTGATGCTGGTTATGGATGATGATTTGATCTGGTAAGGAGTGCTAATCAGGATGACTTCAGCTTTGGAACTGTATAGTTGAAGAAAGTTGTGCTCCATCCATACCTTTTTATCTCCTCCAGACAGGTGGTGAGTACTGATAGGTGTGACTGTGAAAGTGGAGTTTCAGCTGTTGCATTTACATATAACTGTGTGTCATCGGCATAGCAGTGGAATTAAATTTTATGGCGGCTGATAATTTGGCCAAGGGGGGTAAGGTAGAGGATGAAAAAGATGGGGCCAAGGACTGACCCCTGGGGGACACTGCAAGTAACTGTATGTGGATTTGATTTGAAGTGGCCCAGGGAGATGTATTCTGTCCGGTTTGTGAGGTATGATTTGAACCAACTGAGAGCGGTGTCATTTAGTCCAGTGGTGAGGTGGAGGCGGTTTTAAAGAATGCCATGATCAACAGTATCAAATGCAGCAGAAAGTATAAAATGCAGCACCTCTGCTGGCCATTGCACATGCCTTTGTGATTGGCACAGTGGCTGGATGTCTTTTACGCTGATGCTGAACCTGCACCTACAGAAGACTCAACATCCACAGAGCACATACAAACATGCGTACAGGTAGCGTTACCTCCACCTGAAGCAACATTTTTTGCTGTGAGTGGGGTTGGGTGCAGCAAAAACAGCCATCTCAGGCATCCTGAAATCAAGAAGCTTGTATAGCACCTACATGATGCTGAACCTCCATGACTGTAAGAACTGAAATCCAATGAATGAAAGGGGCCAGCCAGGGGAACTAAAGGTTGTGGAGAGAATGGCTAGATGATGATGGACATTCTCCAGGCAGGAAATGAGGCGTGCTCTGTCTGACATGCTGCAGCTTCTAATGCACACCAAGATGCTTACTGTGGGAGGTGAAATCAGAGTAAGCAATTCAAGTACAGGAGGGGAGCTGGTAGAAATATGTAAGACTAAAGGTAAGGCCTGGGAATCACAATCCTGGTGGCCAAATGAAAGAGACCCTTTTGGTTGCATAAATAGAGCTGGAAAGCATGGTGAGAAGTGAATTAGTGGGAGACGCCGGCGTTTGTGTATCCATGACAATGTCATTATGTACAAGCTTTTATTTTTTATTTTTTTGTCTAATTTTAAAAGACATACTTATAAAAGAGCATACAAAATACATAGTTAGAACACATTTTCCCTTATTGAAAGCTGGTGGATATTATGGGTACTGTTGTCCCATGGCAATTTGATGCATTAACCACTTACCGACTGCCCGCCTTCGTTATACGTCACTACTTTGAGGTAGAATACCGGGGATATGGCAGCAGATGGCTGCCATAACCCCGGTATTTTCTGAAACAGCAGGCGGTTAGCTTTCAGGTAAAAGTGGTCTCCGACAAGCACCCACAAGCGCATTGCCCAAATGTTGTATGAAGCTCGGCTAATTGACGTTTGGCGTCTCCAACATACAGGGGAAAGGGACTATACGTTCTTTTCCTTGTCAAAAGTTGAAATGGGGAATCCGCGCAACGGAATTAGGTAAGAAACAAAATGCTGGACTGCTGCCCTCACACATGCAATCTCCACCGGAGTGGAGTGAGTGAAAGAGTAAATGTGAAATGAGGAGTGAGTGTGGCGCCGTCCTAAAATACTATTATCCAAGAAAGAACCTCCTTAGTGATTAACTGTGAATAGGAGAAAATATTAAAGTGACTTGTGCTATGTTTCATAAAAAATATAAATAGAATAAACAAGATTAAATATATAACACGTGACATGCAGCTGTGATGATCATTACACAAAAAATAGTATTATGTAATCACAGATAAATAATATACTGAGTGGTAATTAAACAGCCTTTGTAAATGGTGTTTTTGTGATCACTCTTTAGTAATATGCTGGTTAGACCAGCCGTGATATGTGCTCAGTGCACCGTAGGTGAAGATCAACAGTCTCTATAAATTTCCCTGGTGTTTCCCTTTAAACCAAGGCAGGCATGTTCCACTTGTGTCTGCTACTATATTATGGTGACCACCGGGTGCTTGTGTCTCGCGCTGTGATCGTGCAGACACTCGCCAGATTTTTTAGCCCCTGCAGGGGTAACGTGCAGTTACAGTGTGTGCCACTGTGCGGCAATTCTTGGCAGGATCAGGATACCATTTGAACATGAAGGAGAGAGGAGAATTCCATAGTGTAAAACCATTAACACTTTTATTTATGTTAGATGACAAGCGGTACTTACATTGTAATGGTTTCAAACAAGCAGAAAAAATATCCGAGAAACGTCAGATTCGAGGAGATGGTGCAAGGCGTCAGAATAGGCCACGCCCTATGCGTGTTTCGTCAGAGGACGTCTACGGGAGCATGACCCTTGCGTCATCTCCCCTCCCTTTTATACCGTGCGGTGTATAATGTGCTTGCGTTCCACAGCACTTCAGCGGCCATTTTTCCTATATTATGTTTGCGTTCCACACTACTCCAGCGGCCATATTGTCTGGGATATTGCAGACCGAAGACCGCGGCCATTTTCCCTATGATTTTTACAGCGTGGAATGGCCGGAATTTAGGTAGACCGAAGCCCATGGCCACTTCGTTATAAAGGGCCGTAAGGTGACACCATTCAGACAATTGTGCCATTTTATGTTTGTGTCACCAGTATTGCGCTAATTTGTGACCAGATACTATTATCTATCTACACCGCACAGTATGTCCGGTTACTTTTAGTTGCCTGACGGTACAGCAAAGTACACTACTAACATATATATTTAATATAGTTATAATAAAAAAGTATATATTTAATATGTTAAAAAGGTATATAAAAAAAATATAAAAGATGTGAAACTGTTAAGCATAAAAAACAGAAAAGAAATAAAATAAAAATAAAAAATAAAATATAAAGTTAAAATTGATTAAAAAAGGGGGGGGGGGATAAATTGTATGTGTAAAAAACCTTTATTCTGGTGGTAGATATTATTAAATCTGTGTTCTATAGTCTGAAAGACAAGAGGAGCTTTTGTTATGTAAACGAGGGAGGATATTTGTGCGAGAAAAATCTATATTAAAAGGATAGTATTGGATTTCGTGGGGCCCTGCATTCTGTAATTCATGTATTAATGCTCTAACAATTACAAATAAAAGAAAGAAAGAAAGGGGGTCGAATGTTAAAAAACCTCTATGGTGTGTATGGGGAAAAGAAGGGGTATATTTCCAATATGATGGTGCATATAGATGCATGCTGTTTTTCAAATGGACCTATTTTTATGACAACACTAAAAAGTCTGTAATTTAAATGTAAACAAAATATATAAAGATGGGGGAAATGATATTTCTAAGAGCAAGTAATATGCTTGTTTTAGTAATTGGTAAGAAAACAATTAAGGTCAACATCTATATTCATTCCTAATGGTTGGAGTGTATCCAGCTGAAAAATCCATCTAGTTTCGTTTTGTGACACTTTTACTTTTTTATTGTCACCCCTCCAGTGTCCCTTGATTTTGTCAATGGCATAAAAAATCATACCCTTGGGGTCTCTGTTGTGGTGTTCTCTAAAGTGTCTGGATACACTATGTTTCTTAACCACTTGCCGACCGCCTACCGCATATATACTGCGGCAGAATGGCACGGGCAGGCAGAATCACGTACCCGTACGTGATCTGCCTCCCGCGGGCGGGGGGTCCGATCGGACCCCCCCCCGGTGCCATCGGCGGTCGGCATTTGACTGGGAGCGTCGGGAGGCGAGGGGGAGACCATCCGATCGTGGCCCCCCCCTCGCGATCGCTCCCAGCCAATGGGAATCCTCCTCTGCCTGTGTGTCGTTTCACACAGGCAGAGGATGTGATGTCATCTCTCCTCGGTCTGCCAGTTTCCGTTCCAGCGCCGAGGAGAGAAGACAAGTGAGTGCACAACACACACACACACACACAGTAGAACATGCCAGGCATACCTTACACCCCCGATCCCCCCCCGATCCCCCCCCAATCACCCCCCCCCCCTGTCACAAACTGACATTAGCCCCCTTTAGGTCTAGGATACCCCCCTAACCCCCCCTAATAAAGTTTTAACCCCTTGATCACCCCCCCTCACCAGTGTCGCTAAGCGATCATTTTTCTGATCGCTGTATTAGTGTCGCTGGTGACGCTAGTTAGGAACGTAAATATTTAGGTTCGCCGTCAGTGTTTTATAGCGACAGGGACCCCCATATACTATCTAATAAATGTTTTAACCCCTTGATTGCCCCCTAGTTAACCCTTTCACCACTGATCACCGTATAACTGTTACGGGTGACGCTGGTTAGTTCGTTTATTTTTTATAGTGTCAGGGCACCCGCCGTTTATTACCGAATAAAGGTTTAGCCCCCCGATCGCCCGGCGGTGATATGCGTCGCCCCAGGCAGCGTCAGATTAGCGCCAGTACCGCTAACACCCACGCACGCAGCATATGCCTCCCTTAGTGGTATAGTATCTGTACGGATCAATATCTGATCCGATCAAATCTATACTAGCGTCCCCAGCAGTTTAGGGTTCCCGAAAACGCAGTGTTAGTGGGATCAGCCCAGATACCCGCTAGCACCTGCATTTTGCCCCTCCGCCCAGCCCAGCCCAGCCCAGCCCAGCCCACCCAAGTGCAGTATCGATCGATCACTGTCACTTACAAAACACTAAACGCATAACTGCAGCGTTCGCAGAGTCAGGCCTGATCCCTGCGATTGCTAACAGTTTTTTTGGTAGCGTTTTGGTGAACTGGCAAGCACCAGCCCCAGGCAGCGTCAGGTTAGCGCCAGTAGCGCTAACACCCACGAATGCACCATATCCTCCCTTAGTGGTATAGTATCTGATCGGATCAATATCTGATCCGATCAGATCTATACTAGCGTCCCCAGCAGTTTAGGGTTCCCAAAAACGCAGTGTTAGCGGGATCAGCCCAGATACCTGCTAGCACCTGCGTTTTGCCCCTCCGCCCGGCCCAGCCCACCCAAGTGCAGTATCGATCGATCACTGTCACTTACAAAACACTAAACGCATAACTGCAGCGTTCGCAGAGTCAGGCCTGATCCCTGCGATCGCTAACAGTTTTTTTGGTAGCGTTTTGGTGAACTGGCAAGCACCAGCCCCAGGCAGCGTCAGATTAGCGCCAGTACCGCTAACACCCACGCACGCAGCATACGCCTCCCTTAGTGGTATAGTATCTGATCGGATCAATATCTGATCCGATTAGATCTATACTAGTGTCCCCAGCAGTTTAGGGTTCCCAAAAACGCAGTGTTAGCGGGATCAGCCCAGATACCTGCTAGCACCTGCGTTTTGCCCCTCCGCCCGGCCCGGCCCAGCCCACCCAAGTGCAGTATCGATCGATCACTGTCACTTACAAAACACTAAACGCATAACTGCAGCGTTCGCAGAGTCAGGCCGGATCCCTGTGATCGCTAACAGTTTTTTTTGTAGCGTTTTGGTGAACTGGCAAGCGCCAGCGGCCTAGTACACCCCGGTCGTAGTCAAACCAGCACTGCAGTAACACTTGGTGACGTGGCGAGTCACATAAGTGCAGTTCAAGCTGGTGAGGTGGCAAGCACAAGTAGTGTCCCGCTGCCACCAAAAAGACAAACACAGCCCCGTCGTGCCCATAGTGCCCTTCCTGCTGCATTCGCCAATCCTAATTGGGAACCCACCGCTTCTGCAGCGCCCATACTTCCCCCATTCACATCCCCAACCAAATGCAGTCGGCTGCATGAGAGGCATTTTCTTTATGTCCTCCCGAGTACCCCTACCCAACGAACCCCCCAAAAAAGATGTTGTGTCTGCAGCAAGCGCGGATATAGGCGTGACACCCGCTATTATTGTCCCTCCTGTCCTGACAATCCTGGTCTTTGCATTGGTGAATGTTTTGAACGCTACCATGCACTAGTTGAGTATTAGCGTAGGGTACAGCATTGCACAGACTAGGCACACTTTCACAGGGTCTCCCGAGATGCCATCGCATTTTGAGAGACCCGAACCTGGAACCGGTTACAGTTATAAAAGTTAGTTACAAAAAAAAGTGAAAAAAAAAAAAAAAAAAAAAAAAAAAAACACAAACAAAAATATAAAATAAAAATAGTTGTCGTTTTATTGTTCTCTCTCTCTCTATTCTCTCTCTATTGTTCTGCTCTTTTTTACTGTATTCTATTCTGCAATGTTTTATTGTTATTATGTTTTATCATGTTTGCTTTTCAGGTATGCAATTTTTTATACCTTACCGTTTACTGTGCTTTATTGTTAACCATTTTTTTGTCTTCAGGTATGCCATTCACGACTTTGAGTGGTTATACCAGAATGATGCCTGCAGGTTTAGGTATCATCTTGGTATCATTCTTTTCAGCCAGCGGTCGGCTTTCATGTAAAAGCAATCCTAGTGGCTAATTAGCCTCTAGACTGCTTTTACAAGCAGTGGGAGGGAATGCCCCCCCCCAACATCTTCCGTGTTTTTCTCTGGCTCTCCTGTCTCAACAGGGAACCTGAAAATGCAGCCGGTGATTCAGCCAGCTGACCATAGAGCTGATCAGAGACCAGAGTGGCTCCAAACATCTCTATGACCTAAGAAACCGGAAGCTACGAGCATTTTATGACGTAGATTTCGCCGGATGTAAACAGCGCCATTGGGAAATTGGGAAAGCATTTTATCACACCGATCTTGGTGTGATCAGATGCTTTGAGGGCAGAGGAGAAATCTAGGGTCTAATAGACCCCAATTTTTGCAAAAAAGAGTACCTGTCACTACCTATTGCTATCATAGGGGATATTTACATTCCCTGAGATAACAATAAAAATGATTTAAAAAAAAAAAATGAAAGGAACAGTTTAAAAATAAGAAGATAAAAAAATAATAATAATAAAGAAAAAAAAAAAAAAAAAAAAAAAAGCACCCCTGTCCCCCCTGCTCTCGCGCTAAGGTGAACGCAAGCGTTGGTCTGGCGTCAAATGTAAACAGCAATTGCACCATGCATGTGAGGTATCGCCGCGAAGGTCAGATCGAGGGCAGTAAGTTTAGCAGTAGACCTCCTCTGTAAATCTAAAGTGGTAACCTGTAAAGGCTTTTAAAGGCTTTTAAAAATGTATTTAGTTTGTCGCCACTGCCTGTTTGTGCGCAATTTTAAAGCATGTCATGTTTGGTATCCATGTACTCGGCCTAAGATCATCTTTTTTATTTCATCAAACATTTGGGCAATATAGTGTGTTTTAGTGCATTAAAATGTAAAAAAGTGTGTTTTTTCCCCAAAAAATGCGTTTGAAAAATCGCTGCGCAAATACTGTGTGAAAAAAAAAAATGAAACACCCACCATTTTAATCTGTAGGGCATTTGCTTTAAAAAAAATATATAATGTTTGGGGGTTCAAAGTAATTTTCTTGCAAAAAAAAATTATTTTTTTATGTAAACAATAAGTGTCAGAAAGGGCTTTGTCTTCAAGTGGTTAGAAGAGTGGGTGATGTGTGACATAAGCTTCTAGATGTTGTGCATAAAATGCCAGGACAGTTCAAAACCCCCCCAAATGACCCCATTTTGGAAAGTAGACACCCCAAGCTATTTGGTGAGAGTCATGTTGAGTCCATGGAATAATTTATATTGTGACACAAGTTGCGGGAAAGAGACAATTTTTTATTTTTTTTATTTTTTTTTGCGCAAAGTTGTCACTAAATGATATATTGCTCAAACATGCCATGGGAATATGTGAAATTACACCCCAAAATACATTCTGTTGCTTCTCCTGAGTACGGGGATACCACATGTGTGGGACTTTTTGGGAGCCTAGCCGCGTACGGGACCCCGAAAACCAAGCACCGCCTTCAGGCTTTCTAAGGCCGTAAATTTTTGATTTCACTCTTCACTGCCTATCACAGTTTCGGAGGCCATGGAATGCCCTGGTGGCACAAAACCCCCCCAAATGACCCCATTTTGGAAAGTAGACACCCCAAGCTATTTGATGAGAGGTATAGTGAGTATTTTGCAGACCTCACTTTTTGTCACAAAGTTTTGAAAATTGAAAAAAGAAAAAAAAAATTTTTTTTCTCGTCTTTCTTTATTTTCAAAAACAAATGAGAGCTGCAAAATACTCACCATGCCTCTCAGCAAATAGCTTGGGGTGTCTACTTTCCAAAATGGGGTCATTTGGGGGGGGTTTGTGCCACCTGGGCATTCCATGGCCTCCGAAACTGTGATAGGCAGTGAGGAGTAAAATCAAAAATGTACGCCCTTAGAAATCCTGAAGGCGGTGCTTGGTTTTCGGGGTCCCGTACGCGGCTAGGCTCCTAAAAAGTCCCACACATGTGGTATCCCCGTACTCAGGAGAAGCAGCTAAATGTATTTTGGGGTGCAATTCCACATATGCCCATGGCCTGTGTGAGCAATATATCATTTAGTGACAACTTTGTGCAAAAAAAAAAAAAAAAAAAAAAAATTTGTCACTTTCCCGCAACTTGTGTCAAAATATAAAACATTCCATGGACTCAACATGCCTCAAAGCAAATAGCTTGGGGTGTCTACTTTCCAAAATGGGGTCATTTGGGGGGGTTTTATGTCATCTGGGCATTTTATGGCCTTCAAAACTGTGATAGGTAGTGAGGAGTAAAATCAAAAATGTACGCCCTTAGAAATCCTGAAGGCGGTGCTTGGTTTTCGGGGCCCCGTACGCGGCTAGGCTCCCAAAAAGTCCCACACATGTGGTATCCCCGTACTCAGGAGAAGCAGCTAAATGTATTTTGGGGTGCAATTCCACATATGCCCATGGCCTGTGTGAGCAATATATCATTTAGTGACAACTTTTTGTAATTTTTTTTTAATTTTTTTTTTTTGTCATTATTCAATCACTTGGGACAAAAAAAATGAATATTCAATGGGCTCAACATGCCTCTCAGCAAATTCCTTGGGGTGTCTACTTTCCAAAATGGGGTCATTTGTGGGGGTTTTGTACTGCCCTGCCATTTTAGCACCTCAAGAAACGACATAGGCAGTCATAAATTAAAGGCTGTGTAAATTCCAGAAAATGTACCCTAGTTTGTAGACGCTATAACTTTTGCGCAAACCAATAAATATACACTTATTGACATTTTTTTTACCAAAGACATGTGGCCGAATACATTTTGGCCTAAATGTATGACTAAAATTGAGTTTATTGGATTTTTTTTAGAACAAAAAGTAGAAAATATCATTTTTTTTCAAAATTTTCGGTCTTTTTCCGTGTATAGCGCAAAAAATAAAAACGGCAGAGGTGATCAAATACCATCAAAAGAAAGCTCTATTTGTGGGAAGAAAAGGACGCAAATTTCGTTTGGGTACAGCATTGCATGACCGCGCAATTAGCAGTTAAAGCGACGCAGTGCCGAATTGTAAAAAGTGCTCTGGTCAGGAAGGGGGTAAAACCTTCTGGGGCTGAAGTGGTTAAAACCATTCTTTATGTTTGTGATGTGTTCCCTAATTCTTATGTGTAGTTTTCTAGTTGTACGTCCCACGTACTGTTTGCGACACGGGCATTCTAATACATAGGTGACGTGCATATTGTTGCACGTTATTAGGTCCCTGATTGTATATTCTTTTCCATTTGCTGTTGACTTAAAGCGGGGGTCCACCTAAACCGCCAAAAAAAAAAATATTAAAAGCCAGCAGCTACAAATACTGCAGCTGCTGACTTTTAATAAATGGCCACTTACCTGTCCCAGGGTCCAGCAATGTCGGCAGGCGACGCCGAGAACCCGCTCGGTTCTCGGCAGCTGCCGCCGCCATCCTAGGTGAGGGAATCAGGAAGTGAAGCGTTGCGGCTTCACCTCCCGGTTCCCTACTGCGCATGCGCGAGTCGCGCTGCGCATCGTAACTGGTCCCCGCTATCTCCTGGGAGCTGTGTGTTTCCCAGGAGACAGCGTGGAGGGACAGGAAGAGGCATAGACTCCGGAGTCTATGCCGGAAGTGGGTGCAAATACCTGTCTTGGACAGGTATATGCACCCCCCTGAAAGGTGCCAAATGTGACACCGGAGGGGGGGAGGGTTCCGAAAAGCGGAAGTTCCATTTTTGTGTGGAACTCCGCTTTAAACTTGGTTATCTTTTTGTTTGTTTTTTTGCTCACTCTGCAAGGCAGACATTTCCCACATTTATAAAAAACCTTTTTGGTTGTTGCCTATTTTAATTTGTTTCGGGGGATCAAGGGCGTTGTGCACTATATACCGTCCGTATAGTTTCAGATGGGATCTGCTGGTACTATAGATTTGTTCTTCTTCCCATTTGTTAAGGAGCAGATTGGCTACACTCGGGGCATACTTAGCCCCATGGCTACCCCTTTCACTTGGGTGTAGAAGTCTCCCTTATGCCAGAAATAGTTGTGACTCATGGCTAGTTTTAACCCTTCTAGTAAATATTTTATTTGCTCCTCTTTCAAATCCGTCTTCCTGGGGGATTGGTTTGATTTTTGTGGATTTTAGGGACATAATAGATGACGGGAGTTTTAGCTGCTTCAGGAACCAGGTATCTTGCTTCTTTTTTATTTAAAATTCCTTTTTTCTCCCCCTTATGTATATAGGCTTTCAATGTCTTGTTATATTCCACCTTTGGATTGCCCCTCAATTTTTTATATGTATTTGGAATATTTGGTAGTTTCCCCATTTCCAGTTCGTAATCCTTTTTATTTAATATGACTAAGCCGCCCCCTTTGTCCGCCGGACGTATAACGATGTTCTTTTTCTTTTCTATTTCTTTAACCACTTGCCGACCGCCTCACGCCTATATACGTGAGCAGGTCGGCACGGGCAGGCAAAATCACGTACCTAGTACGATTCCCCCTAATAAAAGTTAACCCCTTGATTACCCCCTGTCACCAGTGTCGCTAAGCGATCGTTTTTCTGATCGCAGTATTAGTGACACAGGTGACGCTAGTTTAGGGAGGTAAGTATATAGGTTCGCTGTCAGTGTTTTATAGCGACAGGGACCCCCATATACTACCTGCTAAAGGTTTTAACCCCCTGATTGCCCCCTAGTTAACCCTTTCACCAGCGATCACCGTATAACTGTTACGGGTGACGCTGGTTAGATTTGTTTTTTGTAGTTTATTACAGTTTATTACAGTTTATTATAGTTTTAGGGCACCCGCCGTTTATTACCTTATAAAGGTTTAACCCCCTAATTGCCCGGCGGTGATAGAAGTTAAGTTTTTAGGATCAGATAAGGTCTGCGTCGCCCCAGGCAGCGTCAGGTTAGCGCCGGTACCGCTAAAACCCACGCACGCAGCATACACCTCCCTTAGTGCTATAGTATCTGAACGGATCGATATCTGATCCGATCAGATCTATACTCCCCAGCAGTTTAGGGTTCCCTGAAACGCAGTGTTAGCGGGATCAGCCCAGATACCTGCTAGCACCTGCGTTTTGCTCCTCGGCCCAGCCCAGCCCAGCCCACCCAAGTGCAGTATCGATCGATTACTGACACTTACAAAACACTAAGCACACATAACTGCAGCGGTCGCAGAGTCAGGCCTGATCCCTGCGATCGCTAACAGTTTTTTGGTAGCGTTTTGATACAGTCGCTGACAGTCAGGAGCTTTTTTGCCTGTGAGTCTCACTAGTGTACCCCTAAATTTAGAGGCCAAAATGGCAAATCGAAGGTACACTAGTGAAGAGGCCTACAGGATTCTGAGCATGACAGATAGTGAAGAGGAAGTCACTCATCTGTCAAGTTCAGGCTCAGAATACGATCCTGTAGAGGACAGCGGCTCCATGACAGATAGCTCTGACGACGGAGTTGTGGTCCCTGCTAAGGTCAGGCGTACCAGACCCCGAACTTATGCTGTCCTTGAAGTGCAAGAACCGCAGGGCTCTCGTAGGGAGCAGAGAGGTACTAGTGCCGCTACTCCTTCTGGTGAACTGGCAAGCACCAGCGGCCTAGTACACCCTGGTCGTACATCCAGCACTGCATTATCACGTGGTGACGTGGCGAGTCCCATAAGTGCAGTTCAAGCTGGCGAGGTGGCAAGCACTAGTAGTGTCCCGCTGCCACCAAGAAGACGAACACAGGCCCGTCGTGCCCATAGTGCCCTTCCTGCTGCATTGGCCAATCCGAATTGGGTACCCACCACTTCTGCAGCACCCGTACTTCCCCCTTTCACTGGCCAACCCGGAATTCAGGTGGAAACAGTTGACTTTATGCCACTGGATTTTTATTCGCTGTTTTTCACCGAAGATCTCTATAGATCTATTGTGGACCAAAGCAATTTATACGCTGGTCAATACATCGCCACTATGCCCCAGTCCACCCTTGCCAGAGATTGGAGACCAATTACGGTCTCCGAATTTAAGATCTTTCTGGGCCTTTCCCTCCTCATGGGGTTGAATAAAAAGAGTGAGTTGCGGTCATATTGGTCCACTGACCCAATTTACCATTCACCCTTGTTCTCTGCTTCCATGGCCAGGGCACGATACGAGCAGATTTTGCGGTTCATGCACTTCAACGACAATGAACTCTGTCGTCCTCGTGGAGACCCTGAATACGATCGGCTCTACAAAATTCGGCCCCTCGTAAACCACTTCAACCAACGTTTTGCAGACTTGTTTACCCCCCATCAAGTTGTCTGCGTTGATGAGTCCCTGGTTAAATTTTCTGGCCGCTTGTCATTCAAACAGTACCTTCCCAGCAAGCGTGCCAGATACGGGGTCAAGATGTATAAGCTCTGTGACAGGGCCACAGGCTATACATGTAGATTTATGGTTTACGAGGGCAAAGATAGTCATGTAGAGCCGACAAACTGCCCTGACTACATAGGAAGCGCTGGCAAGATAGTGTGGGACTTGGTGTCACCCTTATTCGGAAAGGGGTACCACTTGTACGTGGACAATTATTATACGAGCGTGCCACTTTTTAGCCACCTTTTTGATCATCAGATTGGAGCATGTGGCACCGTGCGACCTAATCGCCGGGGCTTTCCCCAGCGGCTTGTAGATTCCCGTCTTAGGCTGGGGGAGAGAGCCTGCTTGAAGTATAATAATTTGCTCGCTATGAAGTGGAGGGATAAGAAGAATGTTTTCGTTCTCACCTCCCTTCATGCAGACACGATGGTCCAAATTCCTACGGCGACTGGTGTTGTGGAGAAACCCCTCTGTGTCCACGAATATAACCTTAATATGGGAGGGGTGGACCTCAACGACCAGTTGTTGGCGCCGTACCTAATTGCCCGTAAGGCCAGACGCTGGTACAAAAAAGTGTCTGTTTATTTATTTCAATTGGCTTTGCTGAATGCTTATGTGCTATACAGAGCTTCAGGACGGACTGGATCCTTCCTTAAATTCCAGGAAGAGATCGTCAGAGCCCTTCTGTTTCCAGACGGTGCTCCACCTCACCATCCCCAACCAAATGCAGTAAGCCGGCTGCATGAGAGGCATTTTCTTTATGCCCTCCTGAGTACCCCTACCCAACGAACCCCCCAAAAAAGATGTCGTGTCTGCAGCAAGCGCGGATTTAGGCGTGACACCCGATATTATTGTCCCCTCTGTCCTGGCAATCCTGGTCTTTGCATTGGTGAATGTTTTGAACGCTACCACACACTAGTGGAGTATTAGCGTAGGGTACAGCACTGCACAGACTAGGCACACTTCCACAGGGTCTCCCAAAATGCTGTCGCATTTTGAGAGACCCAAACCTGGTACCAGTTAAAAAAGTTAAAGTTCCAAAAAAAAGTGTAAAAAAAACAAAAAAAAAGTAAAAAAAAGAAAAAAACACAAAAAAAATATAAAATAAAAAAACCAAAAATAGTTGTTGTTTTATTGTTCTCTCTCTATTCTCTCTCTATTCTGCATTCTATACTGCAATGTTTTATTGTTATGTTTTTATCATGTTTGCTTTATAGGTATGCAATTTTTTTATACTTTGTTTTTTTTATTGTTAACCACCTTTGTGTTTTCAGGTACGCCATTCAGCTGCAGAGCGGATTTATTTATCTTGACAGCAACAGCGTTTGCTCCCACGATACATAAAGCCGCGACTCCAGCGCTGTCGGAGGTGATTTCACCACCACAGTTACATACTTCAGCATATATGCCGAAGCGTGGGGGCAGTAGTGGGTGGAGGAGCGATTTGCTCCTGCCTTTTGCGGGAGGATGCCCCCATGCTTCGGCATATATATATTTTTAGGTAGGCACAGGTTGCGTTAAATGTTTTATTTTTTACTATGTTTTTTTTGTATTTTGCTTTGCAGGTATGGTAAGTAATACTGTTATACTGTAATGTTACTTTGTTTTTTTGTTAACCATCATTTGCTTAGCAGGTACGCCATTCAGTTGCAGCACGGATTTATTTATCTTGACAGCAACAGCGTTTGCTCCCACGATACATAAAGCCGTGACTCCAGCGCTGTCGGAGGTGATTTCACCACCACAGTTACATACTTCAGCATATATGCCGAAGCGTGGGGGCAGTAGTGGGTGGAGGAGTGATTTGCTCCTGCCTTTTGCGGGAGGATGCCCCCATGCTTCGGCATATATATATTTTTAGGTAGGCACAGGTTGCGTTAAATGTTTTATTTTTTACTATGTTTTTTTTGTATTTTGCTTTGCAGGTATGGTAAGTAATACTGTTATACTGTAATGTTACTTTGTTTTTTTGTTAACCATCATTTGCTTAGCAGGTACGCCATTCAGTTGCAGCACGGATTTATTTATCTTGACAGCAACAGCGTTTGCTCCCACGATACATAAAGCCGTGACTCCAGCGCTGTCGGAGGTGATTTCACCACCACAGTTACATACTTCAGCATATATGCCGAAGCGTGGGGGCAGTAGTGGGTGGAGGAGCGATTTGCTCCTGCCTTTTGCGGGAGGATGCCCCCATGCTTCGGCATATATATACGGTGCATGTATGCCCATCATTAGAAGTGGGTGGATGAAGGGAGGTATTCTAATGGTGGGCATACCCACCGATCAATATCTTTTTTTCGTTCAGCCCACAGGCTGCATGAAAAAAAAGTTTACAATGTATGCCCAACAAGGACCAGCAACGTACTGGTATGTTGCTGGACTTTGAGTGGTTTTACCAGAATGATGCCTGCAGGTTTAGGTATCATCTTGGTATCATTCTTTTCAGCCAGTGGTCGGCTTTCTTGTAAAAGCAATCCTAGCGGCTAGTTAGCCTCTAGACTGCTTTTACAAGCAGTGGGAGGGAATGCCCCCCCCCCCCACACCGTCGTCCATGTTTTTCTCTGGCTCTCCTGTCCCAACAGGGAACTTGAGAATGCAGCCGGTGATTCAGCCAGCTGACCATAGAGCTGATCAGAGACCAGAATGGCTCCAAACATCTCTATGGCCTAAGAAACTGGAAGCTACAAGCATTTCATGACTTAGATTTCGCCGGATGTAAACAGCGCCATTGGGAAATTGGGAAAGCATTTTATCACACCGATCTTGGTGTGGTCAGATGCTTTGAGGGCAGAGGAGAGATCTAGGGTCTAATAGACCCCAATTTTTTCTAAAAAGAGTACCTGTCACTACCTATTGCTATCATGGGGGATATTTACATTCCCTGAGATAACAATAAAAATGATAAAAAAAAAATAAAAATGAAAGGAACAGTTTAAAAATAAGATAAAAAAGCAAAAAAAATAATTAAAAAAAAAAAAAATAAAAAAAAAGCACCCCTGCCCCCCCCCTGCTCTCGCACAAAGGCGAACGCAAGCGTCGGTCTGGCGTCAAATGTAAACAGCAATTGCACCATGCATGTGAGGTATCACCGCGAAGGTCAGATCGAGGGCAGTAATTTTAGCAGTAGACCTCCTCTGTAAATCTAAAGTGGTAACCTGTAAAGGCTTTTAAAGGCTTTTAAAAATGTATTTAGTTTGTCGCCACTGCACGTTTGTGCGCAATTTTAAAGCATGTCATGTTTGGTATCCATGTACTCGGCCTAAGATCATCTTTTTTATTTCATCAAACATTTGGGCAATATAGTGTGTTTTAGTGCATTAAAATGTAAAAAAGTGTGTTTTTTCCCCAAAAAATGCGTTTGAAAAATCGCTGCGCAAATACTGTGTGAAAAAAAAAAATTAAACACCCACCATTTTAATCTGTAGGGCATTTGCTTTAAAAAAATATATAATGTTTGGGGGTTCAAAGTAATTTTCTTGCAAAAAAAAATTATTTTTTCATGTAAACAATAAGTGTCAGAAAGGGCTTTGTCTTCAAGTGGTTAGAAGAGTGGTCGATGTGTGACATAAGCTTCTAAATGTTGTGCATAAAATGCCAGGACAGTTCAAAACCCCCCCAAATGACCCCATTTTGGAAAGTAGACACCCCAAGCTATTTGCTGAGAGGCATGTCGAGTCCATTGAATATTTTATATTGTGACACAAGTTGCGGGAAAAAGACAAATTTTTTTTTTTTTTTTTGCACAAAGTTGTCACTAAATGATATATTGCTCAAACATGCCATGAGAATATGTGAAATTACACCCCAAAATACATTCTGTTGCTTCTCCTGAGTACGGGGATACCACATGTGTGAGACTTTTTGGGAGCCTAGCCGCGTACGGGACCCCGAAAACCAAGCCCCGCCTTCAGGCTTTCTAAGGGCGTAAATTTTTGATTTCACTCTTCACTGCCTATCACAGTTTCGGAGGCCATGGAATGCCCAGATGGCACAACCCCCCCCCAAATGACCCCATTTTGGAAAATAGACACCCAAAGCTATTTGCTGAGAGGTATAGTGAGTATTTTGCAGACCTCACTTTTTTTCACAAAGTTTTGAAAATTGAAAAAAGAAAAAAAAATACGTTTTTCTTGCCTTTCTTCATTTTCAAAAACAAATGAGAGCTGCAAAATACTCACCATGCCTCTCAGCAAATAGCTTGGGGTGTCTACTTTCCAAAATGGGGTCATTTGGGGGGGGTTTGTGCCATCTTGGCATTTTATGGCCTTCAAAAGTGTGATAGGTAGTGAGGAGTAAAATCAAAAATGTATGCCCTTAGAAATCCTGAAGGCGGTGCTTGGTTTTCGGGGCCCCGTACGCGGCTAGGCTCCCAAAAAGTCCCACACATGTGGTATCCCCGTACTCAGGAGAAGCAGCAGAATATATTTTGGGGTGTAATTCCACATATGCCCATGGCATGTTTGAACAATATATCATTTAGTGACAACTTTGTGCAAAAAAAAAAAAAAAAAAATTGTCACTTTCCCGCAACTTGTGTCAAAATATAAAATATTCCATGGACTCAACATGCCTCTCAGCAAATAGCTTGGGGTGTCTACTTTCCAAAATGGGGTCATTTGGGGGGGTTTTGTGCCATCTTGGCATTTTATGGCCTTCAAAACTCTGATAGGTAGTGAGGAGTGAAATGAAAAATTTATGCCCTTAGAAATCCTAAAGGCGGTGATTGGTTTTCGGGGCCCCGTACGCGGCTAGGCTCCCAAAAAGTCCCACACATGTGGTATCCCCATACTCAGGAGAAGCAGCTAAATGTATTTTGGGGTACAATTCCACATATGCCCATGGCCTGTGTGAGCAATATATCATTTAGTGACAACTTTGTGCAAAAAAAAAAAAATTTGTCACATTCCCACAACTTGTGTCAAAAAATAAAATATTCCATGGACTCAACATACCTCTCAGCAAATAGCTTGGGGTGTCTACTTTCCAAAATGGGGTCATTTGGGGGTGTTTTGTGCCATCTTGGCATTTTATGGCCTTCAAAACTGTGATAGGTAGTGAGGAGTGTAATCAAAAATCTATGCCCTTAGAAATCCTGAAGGCGGTGCTTGGTTTTCGGGGCCCCATACATGGCTAGGCTCCCAAAAAGTCCCACACATGTGGTATCCCCGTACTCAGGAGAAGCAGCTGAATGTATTTTGGGGTGCAATTCCACATATGCCCATGGCCTGTGTGAGCAATATATCATTTAGTGACAACTTTTTGTAATTTTTTTTTTTTTTTTGTCATTATTCAATCACCTGGGACAAAAAAAATAAATATTCAATGGGTTCAACATGCCTCTCAGCAATTTCCTTGGGGTGTCTACTTTCCAAAATGGGGTCATTTGGGGGGGTTTTGTACTGCCCTGCCATTTTAGCACCTCAAGAAATGACATAGGCAGTCATAAACTAAAAGCTGTGTAAATTCCAGAAAATGTACCCTAGTTTGTAGGCGCTATAACTTTTGCGCAAACCAATAAATATACGCTTATTGACTTTTTTTTTTACCAAAGACGTGGCCGAATACATTTTGGCCTAAATGTATGACTAAAATTGAGTTTATTGGATTTTTTTTATAACAAAAAGTAGAAAATATCATTTTTTTTCAAAATTTTCGGTCTTTTTCCGTTTATAGCGCAAAAAATAAAAATGGCAGAGGTGATCAAATACCATCAAAAGAAAGCTCTATTTGTGGGAAGAAAAGGACGCAAATTTCGTTTGGGTACACCATTGCATGACCGCGCAATTAGCAGTTAAAGCGACGCAGTGCCAAATTGTAAAAAGTGCTCTGGTCAGGAAGGGGGTAAATCCTTCCGGGGCTGAAGTGGTTAATGGTCTTACAAACATTCGATTTTATTTTCTTTGGTTTCATTCTTCTTATGTCTTGTTCCACCATTTTCTTAAAAGTTATGAGGCTTTCGTTTTGTTGAGTGTTAGGATTAAATGTGGAGTTATTCTTCAGTTGCGAGTGTTTATAGACTGGGTCATTCTTTTCTTTGTGTGATTCTTGTTCCCCTTTCATTGCAAAAAAATTCCTGATATTTAACTTCCTGATGAATTTCTGCAGGTCTGTGTATACTTCGAAGGGGTCTAAACTTTTTGGTACCCTCATTTCGTCTTTGTTAAAAGTGGCCTCGCTAAGATTGAAGATACCTCCGCCTAATACTCTCTTCTTCTTTTTTTCTTTGCCCCTCCTCTCTTTCCTCTTGCCCGTTCTCTCTTCCTCCTCTCGTCATTCTGTATCCCTGATTCATTCTCTCCTCCCATTGGGTGTGCTCTGTTCCTCGTTCTCATGTCTGTATCTCTTGTTATCCTTGGATTCCACCTGGTCGTGGGTACCTGTTGCGGTTCCTGTCTGGAAATCTGAAAGGTCTCCATCCCTGGGGGTCTCTTTCTCCCCTGTATGGTGACGGTTTTCTTCTGAAGACCGGTGGTCTTCCGCGATATTCCACACTGTAACTGCACATTACCCCTGCAGGGGCTAAAAAAGCTGGTGAGTGTTTGCACGATCACAGCGCGAGACACAAGCACCCGGTCGCCATAATATAGTAGCAGACACAAGTGGAACATGCCTGCCTTGGTTTAAAGGGAAACGCCAGGGAAATTTATAGAGACTGTTGATCTTCACCTACGGTGCACTGAGCACATATCACGGCTGGTCTAACCAGCATATTACTAAAGAGTGATCACAAAAACACCATTTACAAAGACTGTTTAATTACCACTCAGTATAATATTTATGTGTGATTACATAATACTATTTTTTGTGTAATGATCATCACAGCTGCATGTCACGTGTTATATATTTAATCTTGTTTATTCTATTTATATTTGTTATTTTTTATGAAACATAGCACAAGTCACTTTAATACTGTATTTATTGGCGTATAACACTGACTTTTTCACCATGAAAATCAGCTGCAAATAGCGTGTGCGTGTTATACGCCAATACTTCAATTTTAGCTGCCTCGGAGGGGACAGGGAAGGGGGGTGGGACGAGCGCCATCAGATTACATACAGTGAGAATCTCCTGTTTACTTGGAGGCCTCTGTAATAGGAAGTCCTCTCTCCTGGGCCGCCATCGGACCACTGTTCTGTCTATCATAGGAAATTCTTACTGTATGTAATCTGTCGGCGCTTGTCCCGCCCCCCTCCCTGTCCCCTCTAGGCTGCAGATGGGAATCAATCAGACTGCACTGATGGCAATGGTAAGGCTGCTGCATTGATGGCAATGGTGAGGCTGCTGCATTGATGGCAACAGTGAGGCTGCATTGATGTGCACTGATGAGGCTGCATTGATGGCACTTGTGAGGCCGCAGATGGGCACTGATCAGGCAGCATTGATTGCAATGGTGAGGCTGCAGATGGGCACTGACCCTTATTTTGCTTCAAAGTTTCTTATTTATAATTTATGTTTTTTTTCCTGAAACTTCCCTCTTAAAATGAATGTGCGTGTTATACACCTGTGCGTGTTATACGCCGATAAATACGGTATTTTCTCCTGTTCACAGTTAATCACTAAGGAGGTTCTTTTCCTTGTCCCACAAGTTATATTCGAGAATAGATTATTTTTTCATTCCCCATAGCCAACTTCACGAAGTTCGTGCCTCTTCTATTGGTCTGCGGACATGGTCGGATCATGCCCCCATTTCATTGACATACGCCATTCCCGTAAACTTCTCCCATGGCTTCCGCGTTTAGAGTCTTAATGAGAGCCTTTTGCAGAGACCGGAGGTGAATGGGGTGTTGAAATCCTATTTTCAAACAAACACATCGGGGGACTGCGCTCCAGGGACAGTATGGGAGGCACACAAGCCTGTTATCAGGGAAATATTAATAAAACACGGTGCTCGCTTGCATAAAGAGAGAGGGCAGCAGTTGGAAACGCTCCTTACTAAATTACACGCAACGGAGACAGAACATAAACGCGCCAGCAACCCCCTGGTGGGGGCTGAACTTCCCTTAGAATCCAAATTAATGATCTTCTCAATTATAGAGCTAAGGCGGCACTGCAAAAAATGTCGCCTCACGACATACGAATCTGGAAACAAATGCGGGAAAGTCCTTGCCAAGGCGGTCAGAGACCTTAAGATGCAAACATATATTCCCCACATTAAGACGCCAACGGGAGCTAAAGTTAGTCTACCGAAACAAATAACTAAGACATTCTGAGACTATTATGAAGCCCTATACAACATCCCGACTTCGCCTAACTCTCCCTCTAGCACAAATGACTATATAGCGTCGGCACAGATGCCTACGTTATCTCCGGAAAACGCATCAGATTTAGACACAACCAAATTACACCTGAAGAACTGGAAACAGCAATTGACTGGGTAAAGCCCAAGGTCCGGGCGGTTACACTCTTCAGTACTATAAAACTCTACTCCCAATTTTAAGCCCTCGGATAATTGCTTTCTACAACGAACTGGGTCAGGCAGCAACCTTTCATAGTGACTCCCTCAGGGCACAAATTACCGTTATCCCAAAAGAAGGTAAAGATCCAACATCCTGTAGCAGCTACAGACCCATTTCCCTTCTAAACACAGACCTTAAATTATTTACTAAAATCCTGGCAACCCGCTTAGCCCGACCTCTGCAAAACCTAATACATCTTGACCAAGTGGGTTTCATCCCTACTAGAGAGGCCAGAGATAGTACGACCAAAGTGCTAAATTTGATTCACATAGCGACCCAATCTCACACATGTTTGCAGTCTTAAAGCACGTTGGACTGGGGGAAACCATGATTCGGTGGATTGCTCAGATCTATTCGACCCCCTCTGCACAGGTAAAAATTAATGGTATATTATCTGACCCTTTTCAGATAGCGAACGGGACTAGGCAAGGTTGTCCACTGTCGCCTCTCCTATTTGCCCTATCCCTAGAACCTTTCCTGTGTAAAGTAAAAGGTCTTATAATTGGAGACACACACTACAAGGTCTCTGCATATGCAGATGACCTGCTTTTCTTACTAAGACCTACATTGTTCTTTCTCAGTAGACCAAATCCAACTTATCATCAGATTCACCTTTAAATCATCTATCTGTACCAAAATACAGGAGACCAACTATAAGCTGTTTTCCAGATGGTATTATACAGCAGGCTGACATCCGTACGCTGATTGCTGCAGCCGTTTGTTCCTACCATTGATGCATGCTGTTTTAAGCTTCAACTGTAAGTTACTACAATAAAAGTTTTTTTATCTATCATTACGGGCTTCACTATGGGTCCTTCATTTTCTTTTCTCGGATATATGATGACTACATGCCTGAATGCCTAATTCTGAAGTGACCATTGGGAGATGTTTATATGTAAAGGAAATCCCACGGATATTGTGGTCTGATGAGGGGTTTCAGTGGGCTGGATTTGCTGGATGCTATTGAGAATTTATCATCTATGCCTAATCCTTAACACCTTCTGGTAAGCAGACTACATTACCACGTGGTGACGAGTGACTCTTTCTACATCTGCACAATATATTTGGTGATTGGATTCCTCCCACTCTTCAATTTCATTTTGAACTTTTCAGCGCCGCAATAATTTGTATATTGTATGGACCCTGACCAGGTCTCTTGGGCTGGAGCACCCCTCCCCCTCTTTATTACCTCTTATTAGTGGCCACCAGTGCATAGGGGAAATCCCTTCAGTTCTCCCACATAGAGGAGTTTATCTCCCATGTTTGAGACGCAGGTTCTTTCATTCTATTACTTGGGTAGGACCAACTAATTCGGGGTACTTTGTCGCAGTAAGTGGGCTTAGCACTATATGGCCATATAGTGTGACCAAATCCCCGTATTTTTGAATATGTTCAGGTGACATTTAGCCTTGCAGGAAATGTCATTTTTGTATATGTGCGCTGTAATCTGTTTTGTACTGTTTTTGGTCTTGTAGCAGCACCATCTTGAATGTAAAGCATTTTAGGGTGTGCCCCCCAAGTATGTTTTTATATCACGGAGACACAAAAACAAAGGGTTCCCCTAGGTGGACTTTTCCGGCACTTGCATGGGCAAAGAAAATTTATAAAAATAGATAGCGTTTGTATATAATAAAACATATGATTTTATTCGTGTTGAAAAATACAATTGTTAAAAACAAGCAATAGATATCTAAGGTAACATAGTAAAACTACATAGTAACCATGATGAGCAACACATAATGAGTCGTGATGAAAAGCTCTTCTCAAGCCCGACGCGTTTCGGGGTACTGAATATTTGTAAGGTCCTTCTTCAGGGACATAGTTGAGAGAGAAGGGTTCATCTGAGCTGAAGATATATGATTGTTTGCTTGTGAAAAAGAGATTTCTTCTAAAAGCAAAGAGAGCCACGGAGAGAGGGCAGGATATGACGGTAAGCAGTAGTGGTGTAGCTAGTGTGGATGTTGATACTTAGATGGTGAGAGATGCAGGTTGGTAGGCTGCAGTCACCATGGAGAAGTGTGACAATACTCCCGTCCCGCCCGACCCGGGCGCGCGCAAGCCAGAGCGGCGTGCTGAGGTCACAGGAAGGCGTCTCTTAGATGGGAACAAAAGTGCATACCGACAGCCTCATAACCAAGCGTCCGGCGTATGTAGCGCCTTCAAGGCGCTACATACACCGGACGCTTGGTTATGAGGCTGTCGGTATGCACTTTTGTTCCCATCTAAGAGACGCCTTCCTGTGACCTCAGCACGCCGCTCTGGCTTGCGCGTGCCCGGGTCGGGCACGACGGGAGTATTGTCACACTTCTCCATGGTGACTGCAGCCTACCAACCTGCATCTCTCACCATCTAAGTATCAACATCCACACTAGCTACACCACTACTGCTTACCGTCATATCCTGCCCTCTCTCCGTGGCTCTCTTTGCTTTTAGAAGAAATCTCTTTTTCACAAGCAAACAATCATATATCTTCAGCTCAGATGAACCCTTCTCTCTCAACTATGCCCCTGAAGAAGGACCTTACAAATATTAAGTACCCCGAAAGGCGTCGGGCTTGAGAAGAGCTTTTCATCACGACTCATTATGTGTTGCTCATCATGGTTACTATGTAGTTTTACTATGTTACCTTAGATATCTATTGCTTGTTTTTAACAATTGTATTTTTCAACACGAATAAAATCATATGTTTTATTATATACAAATGCTATCTATTTTTATAAATTTTCTTTGCCCATGCAAGTGCCGGAAACGTCCACCTAGGGGAACCCTTTGTTTTTGTGTCTATAGATTATTGAACGTGGCACGGCTCCTTTTCCTAAACTAGTTGGTCACCCTCTCTCTGTTCTTTATATCACGGAGACACCGTTCGCCACCAAGGGGGGTGGACAGCCATTGGGTATGGCTGTTTACCATGTGATCGGCCGTGATGAAGTCATGGCCGATCACAGGTGGTACCGCCCCACTTTGCACGGCCATGCGCGCGATCACGCCGGTGGCGGCGTGTTCCCGGGAACAATGCTCGTCACCGACAATGGTAAACAGCCATTGGCCGGCGGCTGTTTAGCAGGTGATCGGCTGTGATCCTTTCAAAGCTGATCACTAAATGTCAACAAACCCTGGTAACGAGAGGTCACAGATCGTGTGTGAGAAGGAGATTATGGTAACATCTCATTACCGCTTACAGTGTACACCAATCACACTGATTGCCTGCCCCCCCCAATAAAGGAGACCTGTCACCACCCAACAAAGTACCTGACACAGTTCACCTGAGTACCTGTCAGTCCATCAGTGTACC
Organism: Lithobates clamitans; assembly: GCA_037952925.1. Lineage (NCBI taxonomy): Eukaryota > Metazoa > Chordata > Amphibia > Anura > Ranidae > Lithobates > Lithobates clamitans. Next base: position 1,960,252 of record JBBGZY010001185.1, on the reverse strand, counting down.
CGAGTACCTGTCACAGTCCATCAGTGTACCCGAGTACCTGTCACAGTCCATCAGAGTACCCGAGTACCTGTCACAGTCCATCAGAGTACCCGAGTACCTGTCACAGTCCATCAGAGTACCCGAGTACCTGTCACAGTCCATCAGAGTACCCGAGTACCTGTCACAGTCCATCAGAGTACCCGAGTACCTGTCAGTCCATCCGAGTACCCAAATACCTGTCACAGCTCATCTGAGTACCTGTCACAGTACAGATGAGTACCCGAGTCCCTGTCACAGTTCATCTGAGTACCCAAGTACCTGAGTACCTGTCACCGCCCTTCAGAGTACCCGAATAGCAGTCACCAGGCCATCAGACTACCCGAGTACCTATCTGTAGCCCATCAGAGTACCTGTCACCAGCCCATCAGAGTACCCGAGTACCTTTCTGTAGCCCATCAGAGTACCCGAGTACCTATCTGTAGCCCATCAGAGTACCCGAGTACCTGTCACCAGCCCATCAGAGTACCCGAGTACCTGTCACCAGCCCATCAGAGTACCCGAGTACCTGTCACCAGCCCATCAGAGTACCCGAGTACCTGTCACCAGCCCATCAGAGTACCCGAGTACCTGTCACCAGCCCATCAGAGTACCCGAGTACCTGTCACCAGCCCATCAGAGTAACCGAGTACCTGTCACCAGCCCATCAGAGTAACCGAGTACCTGTCACCAGCCCATCAGAGTAACCGAGTACCTGTCTGCAGCTCATCAAGTTACCCGAGTACCTTTCTCCAGCCCATTAGAGTACCCGAGTACCTATTTGCAGCCCATGCTTCATAGAATATACACTGGGGTGTTTACTTTCTAAAATGGGGTCATTTTGTGGGTAATTCCATTGTCCTGGTGCTCAAGGACCTTCAAAAGTGTGATAGGTAGGAATGAAATGGATGTGTAATTTATGCTCCTAGAACACCTGAAGGTACTACTTCAATGTTGGGCCTCTGTATGTGGCCAGGCTGTGTAAAAGTCTCACGTGGTATTGTGGTATTGCCATACTCAGGATGAGTAGCAGAATGTGTTTTGGGGTGTAATTTTTGCTATATACATGCTATGTGTTAGAAATATCTTATAAATTGACAACTTTGTGTAAAAAAAAAATAAAAAATGTGTTTTCATTTTTTTCCCACGTTTTCTAAAAACTTCTGGAAAAAAATGAACCTTTTAAAAGACTCATTATGCCTCATAGATTATATGTTGGGGTGTTTGCTTTCCAAAATGGGGTTATTTTGTGGGCAATTCCATTGTCCTGGTGCTCCAGGGTCTTCAAAAGTGTAATAGGTGGTTGAGAAATGAGATGTAATTTATGCTCGTAGAATGCCTGACGGTGCTTCCTGCATGTTGAGCCTTTGTATGTGGCCAGGCTGTGTAAAAGTCTCACACATATGGTCTCGCCATAGTCGGAAAGAGTAGCAGAATGTATTTTAGGGTGTCATTTGTTGTATGCATTTGCTGTGTGTGAGAATTTTGTAAAAAAACAAAAAAAAAAATCTTCATTTTGCAAAGAATTGTGGGAAAAAATTACAACTTAAAAAAACTCACCATGCTACTTACTTAATACCTTGGAATGTCTACTTTCTACCTGATGTACTGAAGGCATGATCAGATGTGATCAATTTTCAGTGATTGGCACCATAGTTTGTAGACTCTATAACTTTTGCAAAGACCAAATAATATACACTAATTTGGGTTATTTTTACCTAAGATATGTAGCAGTATAAATTTTGGCCAAAATTTATGAAGAAAAATTGCTAATAAGCAAAATTTTATGACAGAAACTAAGAAAAGGGCATTTTGTTCACAAAATTTACGGTCTTTTTTTTATTTATAGCACAAAAAATAAAAAAACCACTAGTGATTAAATACCACCAAAAGAAAGCTCTATTTGTGTGAAAAAAAGGACGCAAGTTTCATATGGGTACAGTGTTGCATGAGTGAGTAATTGTCATTCAAACTGTGAGAGCGCTGAAAGTTGGTCTGGGCAGGAAGGGTGTAAGTGCACTGTATTGAGGTGGTTAAGGAGATTTATCCTCTCAATTTGTCCTGTTTATCATTACCATTGAAAGTGAAAGGTAAAAGAAAATCAAATTTTGGGTTGTCCCCAGTAAAGTAATAGAAGGGAAATCTTCAAATAGGGACACTAGTTCTGGTGACCTAGGGGTCCCCCAGAAATTCCCTTAATTTGTAGAGATTTCCTTTCACTGTTTAGTAACGGGACAGGAAGTGAAGGGGAATCTTCACAATGAAATACAGTGTCAGGAACCATAAACCAGACGGAGACAGCAGTTAAAATCGCACCTTTAATGAAATGACAAAAATAACAGTTTGGGAACGTAGTCAAAAACAGAAGCCAGTGTTTGGATGACAGAGCGGGCATTTAGACAAGCCGACTCAGGAAACCAGAGGTAAGCGTAGTGAGGAGCAAAAATCAGGAACAGGAATCAAAGGTAAGTCAGCCAGGCCAAGTCACAAACAGGAACACAGGAAGGAATGCACTTAGAGATCATAGACCATGCAAGGGCAAGGAGGAAATAGGCTAAGCTGTTTAAATGGCAAAAAGGTGTTGATACAGGCTGGACTAATGAGGCAGGCCATTGGTAACCAGGTGGTAACAATGAGTGATTGGTAATTAACCAATAGCTGAGCAGCTTCTGAGCACTGAAAGAAAAGAGCTGCACGTTAAGTAGCAAGAGCCAGCCCTGACATACAGATTGCGAAATAAAAAAATCTGTCAGCGGTCAGATTTCCCCCAAAATGGGGGGGGGATTTGTCTATAGTTCTACTTTGGGTTTTGAGATGTATACAGGGAACACAGCCTAGATCAGTCTCATAACCACAGTACCTCCACAGGTTTTGCTAGAGTTTTCTGTCAGTGGAAGATTGACCCCCCCCGCTCCCATAGTTCCCATAGTTCCACACCAACATCACTCAGCAAATTCAGACAGTGTGGGACCAAAGGGACTTCTCTAATATCACATGTAGGTAGTCCCTGACACCAATGATCTTTATAGCCGTTTATAAGAGCTATTCTGCCTAATAACCTGATGTTAGGGTATTCTTTCAATTAACCACTAATGTTAGAGTACATTCTTTCCACTAACCATTGTCAGATGTCCCTGTCTGTATCCCTTATTCATTCATCTACACTCTCTATGATTAGTTCTGAAAATAATTTTGTTGTATAAGCAATGGAGTGGTAACAAATAATCATCTTTGGATAGTAAATTTGTTAGGAATACTACATTGATTATTATTTTATTTATTATATTTGCAGCTTACTGATCATGCTAATGGACTGTAAGCGAGTCTTCAATTTCAAACGGGGGGGGCAAAACTTTATGAACATAGGAGCTTCCCTCCCTTTACCCCTCTGCATTGGAACATGTATTTTATCTGCTTCTCTATTCAGTTGGTTTTGAACTGTTACACTATTGTGCATGTGAACTACTACTGTTCTTCCATATATGAACTATGGATTGTGCTTAAAGTAGAACTATGGGTAAAACTTTTTAGACAGCTGTCCCACTGGGAAGATGTCCCTTCACTTCCTGTCCCATAGCCAAAATATGAAGTGAGCGGAAATCTGTGCAAATTGAGAGAATTCCTTGAAGACCCCCAGGTCAACAGAACTAGTGACTTTATTGGAAATGCCCCCCCTATTACTTTTTTGGGGACAGCCCAAAATGTGGGATTCTCTTTTACTTTCACTTTCAATGATGATGTTAAACAGGACAAATGGAGAGAGTGAATCTCCTTAACGGTGCCACAGACAGCAAAAAAAAAAACACTATCCTAAAATAAAAAAAAAAGTTTTGCCTTTTAGTTATACTTTAAAGTATTCTTCTCTATTTTTCTAAATCCTTGCTATAGTCCTATACCCCACTAGCAATCCAGGAGCAAATCTAGTTTTGTACTATTAACTTAATGTAATTATCTTTTAAACCGAGTCACAGTTGCGATTCATATTCCTGGTGGAACAGTTCATTTCTAGCTAGTGTGTCTACAGCTGCTTTCTGTTGCAGCAGACACTGTTTTCCATTCCATTATACTGAGCTGCTGGAGCCCAAGTTTAGACTGATTTGTCTCTTCTGGCAAGCCAACGGATACATTTTTGGCCAGAGCCGACTGAAAAATATTTTATCCATTTTTGATCAAATGAAGTAACCAGAGACCAGTGGGAATGCAAACAAAAACAGCTTGGTGTGGTGCGTTTAAATGCGTGTGTTTTGCATTTGACAGCTCACTGTTGATAGGAAAACTTGAGCATTAATCGTTCTACTTATTTCAGATTCAGATTTCCTGCCTGTGGGCAATAGAGCAATATTAAGGTTCCCACATATGTGAGTTAGAGGTTGAAAAATGGACAGTTAGATTGACTGGAACTTAAACATGCATGCACACATTTGTATCAAGTGATGGTGTTTATACTAAGTAGACATTCCTGGCACTAGCCTATTATCTGCCCAGTTAGTTTTTCTCTTTAAATTGGTAAGCCAGGACTTGTGTGCAGAATCTGAAGACTGTTCATACAATTTCATGCAATAATGCTCTGAGTCTGTCTGACATATAGATAGCTTCTAGGGCAGTGTTTCTCAACCTTACATTAGTCCACAGTCCCCCCCCCCCCTTTTCACATCAGAGTCATCAGTGCCTTCCCCCTTTTCACATCAGAGTTTGCTCTCCTCCTTTTCAGAGCTTTCTGCACCCCCTTCACATCAGGGTACTCCAGTCCCCCCTTTCACATTAGATCTCAGCCCCCCTACATCAGAGCACTCGGTTTCCCTCTTTCACATCGGAGACCCCATTTCCCCCTTTCAAATCAGATTTCTCAGTACATCAGTCCTATCACCTTTTCTATCAAAGCTCTCAATTTTCCCCTCCCCTTTTACATCTGAGTCCCCCCCCCCCCCCCCAACAAATCAATATCATCTGTGCGTGGACTACGGCTGGTGTCAGTGCTTCAAGAGCCACCACACACAGACGTATCTTGAACATGGGCTACAACTGCCGCATTCTTTATGTCAAGCCACTCCTGAACCAGAGACAAGGTCAGAAACGTCTTACCTGGGCTAAGGAGAAAAAGGATTGGACTGTTGCTCAGTGGTCCAAAGTCCTCTTTTCAGATCAAAGTAAATTTTGCTTTTTTATTTGGAAATCAAGGTCCCAGAGTCTGGAGGAAGAGTGGAGAGGCACAGAATCCAAGTTTCATGAGGCCCAATGTGAAGTTTCCACAGTCAGTGATGGTTTGGGGAGCCATGTCATTTGCTGGTGTTGGTCCACTGTGTTTTTGGATTTGATAAGTCAGTGCAGCCCTCTACCAGGAAATTCATATGACGTCCAGCAGGATAATATGCCGGCGCGCGTCCGCGGGGTCGAGCAGGCAGCATGGCGATCGGAAGTGTTGTGTATCAGTCTGACACACCGCATCTCTGATCATAGTAAGGAGCCTCTGACGGAGGCTCCTTACCACATGATCAGCTGTGACCAATCCAAGCTAATCACAGCGTGAACCAGGAAGTGCCAGTAAATGGCTTTCCTCAGTTTGCACTGACAGGGAGAGCCAATCGGCTGCTCTTCCTGTAAGAGGGGGGGGGGGATCTGTGCTGATAATCAGCTCACTGATTATCAGCACAGCCCCATCAAATGTGTCACAAACCATGCCAATAAGTGCCCATCAGAAACCCCTGTCAGTGCCCACAACAGTGCCAATCAGTGCCCATCAATAAAACTAGTCAGTACCTCATCAGTGCTGCCCATCTCGTCATCAGTGCCATCTATCAGTGCCCATCTCGTCGTCAGTGCCCATCAGTGCTGCATATCAGTGTCGCCTATCGATGCCCATCAATTCTACATATTAGTGCCTCCTTATCAGTGCTAACTCATCAGTGAAGGAGTGAAATAAAAGCTAAATTGAAATCAATTCTAATCTAAATAATATCCAAGGGTGGTCATGGATTCGCTCTATTTATTCCATAAATGTATTAATCTGTCTACTCCTATAATTAGCTAGTCTATCAAAACTCTGCTGATAAGCACAATGATATAAGGTTAGCTATGAAAACAAACACACTGCTTAATAAAACAATGTCTTATACTAAAGGAAGATATTACAAATCATATAACGCTAGAACATATAACTCAAGAACATCAAAGATACTTATCGCACAGTCTCCTCAGCTGGGCTCAAGGTGATAGAAAGAATGCCATGCGGCTCAGAGAACCATCAGGCACAAGCCAAGAGTGCAAAAGGCACGACTTCCCTCCTGTGTGCCTTTTTTAAATTTCATCCATACACCGTCCAGACCCAACCCCATTGCCTGCCCATTTTGATTTCTAACAAATGAAAGTAGTTCCGGGGCAGTCCTTCTCAATATATTATATTTCTGTCCCTCCTGCTGTATTGGCCTCTAGCGGCAGCATTCGTTCATGTATCATCACTATGTGACCTGGGTCCTTCAGTCTTAGCTGGCCCTTTGATCTTCTGTAGCAGGACATTCATCAATCATCTTGTCAGCTATGGTCCTTTTCAAGCTTGCTTGCAGAGGGCTAATCAAGGATTTCCATGTTATCACACCAGATGGACAGGAGCCAAGCTTTTGTTCAGCCTTGTTTCTTTCATATTATTATTATTATACAGGATTTATATAGCGCCGACAGTTTTCGCAGCGCTTTACAACATTAGGGCAGACAATACAAGTACAATACAATTCAATACAGGAGGAATCAGAGGGCCCTGCTCGTTAGAGCTTACAATCTAGGAGGGAGGGTCAAGTTATACAAAAGGGTAATAGCTGTGGGGGATGAGCTAATGGAGAAAATAGTGCAGTTATTAGATGGAGGCAGGATAGGATTCTCTGAAGAGGAAAGTTTTCAGGGATCGCCTAAAAGTGGATAAATTTGGAGACAGTCTGACAGATTGGGGTAGGGAATTCCAGAGGATGGGCGAGGCTCGGGAGAAGTCCCGGAGGCGGATATGGGAGGAGGTGATGAGGGAGCTAGAGAGCAGGAGGTCTTGGGAGGAACGGAGATGCCAATTAGGTTGGTATTTTGAGACTAGGTTAGTGATGTAGCTGGGGGCAGAGTTATGGATGGCTTTGTAACTTATTAGTATTTTGAATTTAATTTGTTGGGCGAGTGGCAGCCAATGCAGGGATTGGCAGAGAGGGGTAGCAGACACTGAGCGGTTTGTAAGGTGGATAAGTCTGGCAGCAGCATTCATGATGGACTGCAGGGGGGATAGTCTGTTTAAAGGTAAGCCAATGAGGAGTGAGTTGCAGTAGTCAAGGCGAGAGATAACCAGGGAGTGAATCAGGAGCTTTGTGGTTTCATTGGTTAGAAAGGGACGTAGTTTAGAGATGTTGCGGAGGTTGAAGCGGCAAACTTTGGAAAGTGATTGGATGTGGGGCTGAAAGGAGAGTTCAGAATCCAGATGAATAATCTGAGATGCTACAAAACTTTGATGTGCAACTTGTTACATTCCAAACAGCCTCCAAGGATGCAAAGGTCTGGTATAGCCATCGTTCATATTTCAAACACCTCTTGTATCATGAACTAAAACATGTTGCCTTCCAACAAGGAGAAAACAAATTTTATAACAGAAACAAAGAAAAACTTTTTTTGTTTTTCAAAAATTTCAGTCTTTTTTAGTTTGTTTAGCAAAAAAAAAAAACCCACAGGTGAATACCACTAAAAGAAAGTTCTATTTTATGGGAAGATTCCCCCAAAAGAGTTTTTTAGCAGCAAAGTACGTAAGTATCAAAAGATTCAAAGAAAGGTATTGGATTTAATACATTTTTTTAATTAGCGTATAGTAGCATGAAAGTTAAGATATGAGTTCGGCGCGGGGGTATGCCCATGAGGTGCAAATATTAAAACATGAAATATACATAGCATTACATAGCAAACATGTCAATTAAGACAAAACCTGATGCGTTTCGACCCAATTCGTTAAAGTCTTCTTCAGAGGATAAGTTTGCTGTAAAAGAGACTACATTTAATATGTCAAGTGGAAAAAACGCATGAATGATCACATAGGCACAAAAAGCTGTTACAAATATATGATGCCCATCAGTGCCGCCTATTAGTGCCTATCAGTGCCAGCTCATTGGTGCCATCTTATCAGTGCCTGTCAGTGCAGCCTCATCAGTGCCCATCAGTGAAGGAGAAAACATAATGTATTTATCGGCGTATAACACGCACTTTTTTCCCCTTAAAATCAGGGGGAAATCGTGGGTGCGTGTTATACGCCGATCCCCGCTAATTGTGATCTATCGGAGCGATCGCCACGATCGCCGCCGACATTCACATAGCGTGTAGTTTTAAATATGGCGCCGCGGAGTTCGGAGGGACTCGGCGGAGCTGAACGAGCGCCGCCGAGATCACAGTGACTGGGCGGATCCGAGATACACATAGTCGAGTATTCTCGGCTCTTTCAGGCGCCGCTCACAGTCACGCCCAGTCCCGCCATTGGACCTGTGTTATGTCCATCATAGGGCGGGACTGTGAGCGGCGCACTGATGTTTATCATCCAACCTGACAGAACTGAAGAGGATCTGCAAGGAGGAATGGCATAAGATCCCCAAATCCAGGTGTAAAAAACTTGTTGCATCTTTCCCAAAAAGACTCATGGCTGTATTAGAGCCAAAGGATGCTTCTACTAAATACTGAGCAAAGGGTCTGAATACTTAGGACCATGTGATATTTCAGTTTTTCTTTTTTAATAAATCTGCAAAAATGTCAACAATTCTGTGTTTTTCTGTCAATATGGGGTGCTGTGTGTAGATTAATGAGGAAAAAAATGAACTTAAATGATTTTAGCAAATGGCTGCAATATAACAAAGAGTGAAAAATTTAAGGGGGTCTGAATACTTTCCGTCCCCGCGGTATATACGTTCAACTGATCTAACATGCTTTTTAGATTTAAGTAAAATTTGCTGGCCTTTAGGGCTGGGCTCACACTATTGCGAATTGGATGCGAAGTATTGCGAATTGGAAGCGGTTTTCGCCGCATCCAATTTGCATGTCAGGAGACTGTGACCGGCTCTCAATGGAGCCCATTCATACAACTCCAGGATGGCTGCAGAGCGAATTGCACAGGAGTCCTGTGGGCCTTCTGGTACATTCCAGGTCCGAATTCGGGCAAAAATTAGGACCAAATCGGACCTGAAATGGTGAATGGGGATGCATCGGACCCCTGCTGTGAGGTGCTCTGCACGGCAGTGTGAACCCAGCCTTAAATGCTCAAAATGGCAATCTGTGTCTCCAATCAAGTAACTTTTTTTTGTCTGCACTGTATTTCCGTCTAAGTTTACTGGCCTTGAATTCTGCCATATATAGAGAAGTTTTATGATCTAGATCTGTTTGCAGAGCTCACATCAAAGCATACACTGCTGCATAGCAACAATATATACTGATTTAAGGAAACGCCATCATTTTTTTCACACTTTATTTGGAATAACAGCTACAGTACATTTATCACATGTTTGATCACCTCCCTTGCCCTGTCTGTTGCTAGTGCTGCTAGTCTGTTTTTATGCGCAGGCCAAGTGTTTAAATCCAAGCTGTTTTATGAGCACCAGGATAACTCAAAGCAAGTTCGGAAGAAACCCTGGGAGAGAATAGGAAAGAGACATGTTCTTATTTGGAGAAATATGTACCCAATGCTTTTAGGCTGATGTAATGGAGAACACAGGATGCTACTGGCAGAATTTTTAAAGTATACATGAGGGTGATGTAAACAGATCTGTAGAGAGGCAGGTGGATAAAGACAAACAATGCAAACTGTAAAACATGATATCACTGTTGGTGTCTAGGTAGCCTTTCTCAACTAGGGTTCCTCCAGAGGTTGCTAGGGATTCCTTGAGCAGGGGTGGATTCCCTTCTGATGTGTAGTAGAAGAAGCTAACTCCATGCCAGTGGTAACAATAGTTAAAAAATGTGAATAAAAAACGTGAAAATATGAATGAGTTTAGGTGGTGAAAAACTACAAATAAAAAATAAAATAAAAAAATGTAATAAAATACACATAACCCAAGCTGCTCCCCAATTTGAACATAAATGATCAGATGGTAAATATATATAGATAGGGGGCGCTAATGATTATTCAAAAAATATTAAAAATAAATTATTGAAGTGCAACAAATGTAAATTGTGCTTAGTGTATACCTTGTGTACTGAGGAAAAAGGAACATAGATTTATATAAATATTAACAGTGGGATTGACCCATAATACACAGAAACCAACACAATGGTATCAATGCAATACTGTACTAGTAGTAGTTAACAGTGAAAAATAAATTCTAAAATAAAGTGATATCTTCCAAGATGTGCCAGTTTCTTGCTGTTGATAGATATAAATGTTCCTTCACCAAAAGACAGAAGAAAATACACCTTGTAGAAATGGATATCTGCTTACCAGATACCAATGACCCTTTTATTTAAAAAGAGACTCACTAGCGCTTTTTCAGGATAGTGCCTGCTCACATGGTTGGCTGGATAGCTGGATGGTGATTAGGCATGAACCCCTCCGATCCCAATCGTTCAAGCAAGGGATATATGGGAAACAAACAAAGTCTCCATAGTGTTAAACCTTTTATTAAAATGCTAAGATAACATTAAAAAGCCAAATGGCCGCTTACATTTGTGGGTGCCTACCCGGCACTGAGGCTGCTCGTTTGTCAGGGTAAGATTGGTATCAGAGATCCGTCGCACCACATCGAAAGACGGCGTGCGTTCCACCCGGCATGAGAGACAACCAGACGACCGGATGTAGGTAAAGATTGCATGACCACGTACCGCTCCGACGTACGTTTCGTTTTGAACGTCCTCAGGGAAGCGTACGTTGGTCACTAGGTTACAGGTTTATAAAGGAAAAAGGGCGGGTAAAACGGACGTGACAGGAAGAGTTCCGTTCGCATCAATAAAGTTGGTAAATTGAATGGTATTAGATAAAAAAAAGTGCTCCCCCTAGTGGCTCATAACCAGATGGATCTAATAGTCGCTACAACTGGATGAATTATTCGCTATTATAAACTGGCAATACTTCCCTTTGTTAAATACTGTTCCCCCTAGTGGTTAATCCAAATAGTGACAGGAATTATCCTTAATGCGGATAATGATTGAGAATTCAATAATCAAAAAAAGGATTATTAAATCAATAAAAAATATAAAAAAATTTTCAAAAATTATAAATAAAAATATAAAGATGTGGGTAATCTTAATTGAATTGATGGGTAATTGGACCCTATGGTACCGTGCAGCCACAGTCTCAGTTTACATTAACATGATGGATATACATTACTAAATGATTATAGCAATGTAGTCTCTTACATTTAAATTGAAGTAGAAATAAAAATTAGAAAAAGGGAAAAAAAAAAGGAAAATTTGGTAAAAAAGAAGAAACATCATTGGCTCCATATCAAAAGTTGTAATGTTTGGTATATAAACTAATTATTAGGCCATATAATTAAATTTAGTGTAGTTACCAGATAGAAATATAACAATTGGCCACAAAAATATTAAGTGATTAATATCTGTGGTAGGAATACCATTAGTACGTGCCCATGGGGCTAGTCGTTAGTCAAAAAGCAGTTTAAATCTAGATCTATTTTCATTCCATGTGGTTGCATGGTCTGTAATTTATAGAGCCAATAAGTTTAATTTTGAGATACAGCCCTTTTCATATGGGTACCCCTCCAGTTTTTTGAGATTTTATCAATACCATAGAACGTACACAGTGATGGGTCACTGTTATGGCAGAGTTTGAAGTGTCTGGAGACACTATGGTTAGGGTAACCATTTTTGATATTTGTAAGATGTTCATTAATTCTTATTTTTAGTTGTCGTGTGGTTCTGCCCACGTATTGTAAGGAACACGGACATTCCAAAACATATGTAACGCGGTCAGATTCACACGTAATAAGGGGTTTAATTTTAAATTCTTGTTGTGTTACTACAAAGAAGAAATTATCCCAATTTAAATCTGTAGTAACACAACAAGAATTTAAAATTAAACCCCTTATTACGTGTGACTCTGACCACGTTACATATGTTTTGGAATGTCCGTGTTCCTTACAATAGGTGGACAGAACCACACGAAAACTAAAAATAAGAATTAATGAACATCTTATGCCCCGTACACACGGTCGGATTTTCCGATGGAAAATGTCCGATCGGAGCGTGTTGCCGGAAATTCCGACCGTGTGTGGGCTCCATCGGACATTTTCCAGCGGATTTTCCGACACACAAAGTTGGAGAGCAGGAGATAAAATTTTCCGACAACAAAATCCGATCGCGTCAATTCCGACTGTGTGTGGCCTGTTCCGACGCACAAAGTGCCACGCATGCTCAGAAGAAATTCCAAGACGGAACAGCTGTTCTGGTAAACTTAGCGTTCGCAATGGATACAGCACTTTCGTCACGCTGCAATGTTAAAAATGGTTTAATACAGCGCACTCTCTTCTTCTTTATAATGTGACAAGAATTAAGTAGTTTTGCTGCTCATATTCACACACACTTCTCACAAAGTTTTATTTTTGTTTTTTTATTGGTATTCCCTGAATATATTGTTATTAGTTGTCACATCTGACAGAATTTTTTTTTTTTTATTCAATTTTTTGGGGGATTTTAAGCCTTTTTTTTTTAATTTAATGTTTGTATTTTTTCAAAGGCTGATCTTTGTTCAATGTTATTTTTATTTTTACTCCAGAATATTTTTGTGTGTGTTTTGTGTGTCAAGTTACCCCAACACCATTGATATCTTGTATTATTTAATCTCAAGGAGATTGTTTGTTGTTGGTGTCCCTTGTTCATTTCACATTGTATATTTGAAATGTACCTGAATCCTCACAAACAAACTGTCATTTTTGAAGTAAAACACATAGGAGAGTATAATTCAAAACAAAAATCCTTTATTAAGGGATCAGAACCAAACAAAGAGGAAGGCAACACTGGATCAACAGGAGAAATTAGCGAAGCCTGGGACCCCCACGGCAGACATCAATTCTTGAACATCAAAATTGGTGGCCTGAGGAGTCCATATGTAAGGGAGGGCAGTCTGGTCCAGAATTCGCAGAGATACGGATAGCAGCAGATGACATCTGTGTCCCCGGGGGGGGGGAAGGAAGCGTGGAAGGAAGACTGGAGAGGGATGGCCTGGGTTCAGTCTGGCCTGCCAGAAAATGCAGCCTGTCGTAGTACAACATCCTGGGGACATAGATGTCATCTGCTGCTCTGGATCTCTGTGAATCCAGGACCTTCTTGCGCTCCCTTAGATATGTACTCCTCAGGCCACTAATGAAGATCTTTAAATAGGTGATGTCTGCCACACAATTGCACCAGTGCTGCCTTCCTCTTTGCTTGGTTCTTGTAATGGGGGTGTTTAATCTCCCACAGACAGGGCAGCTCCCTTAAGATATCTATGAATACTGACATGAAGTCATTGTCTTTCACTAAGATATCCATGTTCACTGCAAGACACAACACAAGACAAAGGCTAATGTCAGACCAAACTGTACTAATCTTGTTACAATATAGGCTTCAATGTAGAAGCAGTATAGGCACAAGTTTGTCTCTTACCTTCGTTCTTACGATCGGCGCGTCCAATGCTCCTTCCTCCGCTCACAGATCGTACGTAATACGCACGCGTGTTACGCTTTATACACACTGCGCATGCGTGTAACTCCGCCCGCCCCTGACGTTCTTTCTAGTCTATTCCCCGCCCCTTTTCGTTCGGCGCAGTGGGGGAAGAGCACATGGCGGAGTCACAGCAGGTGCGTGCTAATTGCAGGAACGAGGAGGAGGAGGAAAGCCCGGATCGGGACACGTCCCGATCCAGAAGGAGACGTTTTAAGGCCACAAATATGTCCTTTGGGGAGATGTTGGAGATGGTCAACATCATGAAGAAGTCCGACTATGACGGAAAGTATGGGCCTTACCCCAACCCCAATATCCTAAAGGCCAAGATCATGGCGAAAGTGATCAAAAGTCTGCAGAAGAATTTCGGGGTACGACGATCGAAAGATCAGCTCAGGAAGCGGTGGTCGGACCTGAAATTAAGAGAGCCAGAGCAGTACCGAAAGATCCGGAGAGTGCTGCAAAAAAGTAAGTAGTTGTGCTGTGTTCCTATTCTTTCTGTCTTTATTGCGTTCGTGCTGCTCCATATGCTTTTATTAATTGTAACGTTTAAAAGGGCAACTTTTTAATGTTCATGGGCCCATTATTAGTTCGTATCAAACATTTTTCTTTCGGCCTCTAAAACACCATTGTTTAGGCCATATGCATTTTCCCACATTTTTTTTGGGCCTACTTGGATGCCAAATAGTTGTTTGTGTAGATGGGTTTGTTACTAGAATGAAATGCAAACTAGATTGTGTGTAAGGAGAGGACACTGAGCAGCTGTTTTCACATCTGGACACTGGAGCACTAGTGTGGGACACAAGAACACCATTTTTATTAGGGGGCCACACAGGTGCTCCAGTGTATACTATAGGGGGGTCTCCATCTGTGAAGCTTGTACTAAACAGGTAAAGTATTGCAGCTTGACAAAGGCCAATAAAAAAAATACATCTTGGAACTCGGCTAAAATAGGCAATTGTACCCCACTTCCAAGCAATGTTTCCTATTTCTAGTTCTGCCATCAAATATCTGTGTGCTAATTATACCATTTTTGTTTTACATAGGGGAGAAAAGACTCGGAGGACACCCCTCACCTGAGGAGACCACAGACCCCCCACCTCTGGAAGAAGGGGAACTAACACCAACCCAAGCTGAGCAGGAGGAAGAAGAAGATGTGGTGGAGATTGGCACAACAGGTGAGTGTCTGCGACCACAGACTCAGGTAAAAGATGGATGGTGGCAGATTTTTGATACCTGTTTTTGTTTTCTTTCTCTCTTTTTAGGTGATCGTGATGTGAGGGATCCAGAACGTTTCACATCAGAAAGTGCCCAGATCCTGTTCGGGGAGATCATGGGGTGTAATGTCGAACTGCAAAACATACAGCAAAAAATCAATGATGTTATTAAAAAAAATAATAACATCATTGATGTTTTGGGGCGAATTTAAAACCCCACAAAATCACTTTTTGGATTGTGGTCCAATCTTTTAAATATTTTTGCAATGTTTTGAAAAGCCAAATTTGGAGGATGCACACAGTGTGTCAACATGTGCTATCTGCCATCACGGGAGATCAATGTACGCGTTTTTGGGGTGCAACCCCTTCCTCAATTATAAAGTAGCGTTGAGGAAGGGCTTGCTCCCCCAAAACACGTCCCTTGATCCCCCTGATGGCAGATAGCACATGTTGACATTCGTAAATTGGTGTGCATCTTCCAAATTTGGCTTTTCCAGGGGTGATTTCCCCCCATCCGAACGCTATATCAAACCCAGTTCCTAAATACTAATGTCTGATATAGCCTTCAGGTTTTACCTAATGTGAACTTTGTAAGTTCAAGTTTTTTGGCTTTCTTGTTGGTTTTACACAGGCCTGTTTTATCTTAAATGGACATTTCGATTTTTGATAATGCTACTGCAAAAATTGTTATACAACAAACATGTTGGTTTGTTTTAAAAACCTTTGGTAAATGCACATGTGATTGTGCAGGTATAAAAAAGTTGCTTACTCAAGAATGTGTGTGTCAGGGCACCATTGGCACCGAACCGGGGCGTCGGCGTACGCCTATGCGCCGGCGCGCGCCGTTGCGTGCTGCTCAGCAAATACCTGTTGTTCCCGGGCATCGACGCGGCGCTAGGGCGCGCGCGGGTTCGCGGCGCTTGGGCGTGCACGTGGGCGCGTACGGGCGTGCGCGCGTTCGCGATAGCGCCAGTTTGGCGCCAAAGTACACTTAAAAGTCCCCCTGTGCTTTGACACATTGCTGCTTCGTCTCAGCTTCGTGATTCTAGTATTTGTAATCTGATTGTTTGCTACCTATCTGACCCGGCTTGTTTGACCATCCGTCCTGCTCCAATCCGACCCGGCCTGTCTGACTTTTCTTATGCTACCTGCCTGATACTGTTGCCAACCTCTGCCTGCCTACCGACTCTGCCTCTGCCTGCTGTATTTTGCCTGCCTCATACCCTCGCTGACCCGGATCGTCTGACCCTGCTTGTTCCTGTTGTCCTTGCTGTTGCACCTTCAGCTTCAGCTCCAGAGACCTCTGCACATCCAAGTGTTCCAGTCTGCTGCTTCCAGTCCCACCTGATCTGCAGTCCAGCCATCCCTGCGGGATCTCTCACCTCTTCAGCATCAGAGACTCAGCTCAACAGGCACTCCTACCCCACTGCGCTCAGGAGACCACTGTCCCCACTCCAGTGGCTCCTGAACCAGCGTTGTATGAGAGATCTTCTCCTACAAAGTCAGGCTCTCCTACCAGGTACCTAACAGTGTGGATTATTGTCTCAACACTACAATACAACACTTTTGGGGTGATGTAATTGCTGTTTTCTGCAAAAATGGGGGTTATTTCCTAAGGGCAAATCCTCTTTGCACTACAAGTGCAGTTTCCGTGCAGTTGCAAGTGCACTTGTAGTGAAATGTGTTTTTGCATTTAGGAAATAACAGCCAACAGTGCTTTGTATAAGGTTACACAATTGCGACATTTTCTGGACTCAACACATTTCTGTCAGGGTCAGCTAAAACAAACACAAGCAGTAAATGTCCACCGAGAATTTCTTTTTTTTTTAATTATAAAAAGGCTTCACAGATTGTCTGGCATATTGATAGCCCCCCTACCCGCAAAGAACTCCAGGTAGCGTAACCGGACATCACGGGCACTCTGAGGGCAAGCCAGGACGGCCACTTTCAAGCGCCGTCAGTGTGGTTTGATGTAGGATTCCAGCCTCAGGCCCAACTGAGCCAGCATAGTTGGCCGAACGTTTCCTTAAAAAGTTATGGAGAACACAGCACGCCAGTATAATATGGTTCAGTTTATACTCCGCCATATGGATGGGTGTCAGAAATAGTCGGAACCGGTTGGCCAGGATTCCAAATGTGTTCTCCACCACTCTTTGGGCTCAGGCCAGCCGGTAATTAAAAACCCTCTGTTCCGGGGTGAGGGTCCTCATTGGGAATGGCCGCATCAGGTGGTCCCCCAGCGCAAACGCTTCATCAGCAACGAACACAAATGGGAGTCCTTCCACATTGTCCTCTGGAGCTGGCAAGTCCAAGCTACCATTCTGGAGATGCCTGTAGAACTCCGTCTGAGCGATGACTCCACCATCGGACATCCGGCCATTCTTCCCCACGTCCACATACAAGAAGTCGTAATTAGCCGACACCACCGCCAACATCACTATACTATTAAACCCCTTGTAATTATAATAGTACGACCCCGAGTTGGGTGGTGGGACGATGTAGACGTGTTTCCCATCAATTGCCCCTCCGCAGTTAGGAAAGTCCCACCGCTCGGCAAAGTGGGAGGCCACAGTCTGCCATTCCTGTGGCGTGGAAGGAAACTGTTGAGGAAAAAACAATAAACATTACTATTTTTACTCAGAAACATGGCAAGCAGATTATACACAAACATTATGGGGCAACCTCCAGATAGCATTTACTAAGGGGAATTTAACAAGGCCAAAGTATAAGGTACACCTATCATATCCCCCCCCCCCCTCATGGGCCATTTCTAACATTATAGGGGGTGTGTGGAAATCTTGGACAGGTAACCCTCTTCACTTCATTGAGAGATGAATGCCTAAATAATGGGTATTACTTTGAACAGCCCCTCCTTAGTTACACTATTGGCAGACCACTGGACAGGTAAGAAGTGTCATAATACAAAGATATAAATACACATTGTACACATTTGAGGACATTTGGACATTCTGCTATTACCTATCAAGATAATTATAGGATACAAAAACTTTAAACAGTACCATTGGAAAGTATACAGGCAGGCCCTTGCACTACATGCTTTGGGGAATTCATCCATACATCTGAGCACTAAAGAGATGGGTATAGTGTGTATGGGTTTGGCAAAGTCAGCAGATAGATGATTGAGGATAGATAGAGAATTGGGATCAGCTGACTTAGCAGTTGGGGGAGGGAGGGTTACTAAAAAAATTTTGGGGGACACCACCAAAAAAAAAAACCTCTGGCACTCTGCCTGAATTTAAATCAAAAATAACATTTCCAAACATTTTAGGGGGTGTTTGGGGTAAAGCACTACTATGGAGCTGATAAAATACATTAAGTGACTACATGAGGTGAATATAGGGCAGGAGACACCATGCTGGGGAGGTTAGTGAAGGGCAAATCTGTATGAAGGACCTAAAATAATAATTACATAAAAATCCAGCATGCATGAGGACAAAGGGGACATTCACAGCATATTACAATCATGGTAATTAGGGAATGAGGAAAGACATACAATATATTATCAAACATTATATACAATAAAATGTGATGTTAAAGGATAAAAATCTTACCTTCATATACTCCTCCTGCAGGACCTGGATGATGGCAGAACAGGTCTCTGGGATAATGAACCCCCAGAGCCTGGGGGGAGATGCCTGTCGAGAACTTCAAGTCCTGCAGGCTTCTCCCTGTGGCCAAATACCGCAGGGTAGCGACCAACCTCTGCTCCGGAGTGATGGCTTGCCTCATGCAGGTATCCTGCCTGCTGATATAGGGGGTCAGCGAAGCCAACAGACGGTGAAACACGGGGTCCGTCATCCTGAGAAAGTTCCTGAAATCATCAGGATTATTCTCACGGATCTCACGGAGCAAAGGCATATGAGAGAACTGGTCACGCTGAAGCAACCAATTCTTGGTCCATGAACTCCTCCCCACCCTGTTCATAGACTGGACTTGTGTCAAGGTCAGGACCCCAACACCAAGCCCCCGCACAGCACGAACTCTACGAGGAGTACGCATACGAAACATGGCTAGAAAACGGTCGGCTGCTCAGAACGCACTGAAGAACAGCAAGGCCTGTGAAGAGCGACCTGAAAAACAGCAACGAGCGGGCAAGATCGCACAGAAAACTCCGATACGAACTGACTGCATGCACTGAAGAGCAGATACAAACCCACAAGCACAAACTGAACGGCAGAAAACGATCTGAAAGCCACGAGTCTGAAAAAGTGCAAATCGTCTCTCACCAAACTTTTACTAACACGAGATTAGCAAAAGGAGCCCAAAGGGTGCCGCGCTTGGTTCTGAACCGGCCTTTTCTATTCTCATCGTACATGGTGTACGTGACCGCGTGGTTGGTGATCGGAAATTCCGACAACTTTGTGCGACCGTGTGTAGACAAAATAAGTTTGAGCCCACATTCGTCGGAAAAAATCCTAGGATTTTGTTGTCGGAATGTCCGAACAAAGTCCGACTGTGTGTACGCCCTATTACAAATATCAAAAATGGTTACCCTAACCATAGTGTCTCCAGACACTTCAAACTCTGCCATAACAGTGACCCATCACTGTGTACGTTCTATGGTATTGATAAAATCTAAAAAAACTGGAGGGGTACCCATATGAAAAGTGCTGTATCTCAAAATGAAACTTATTGGCTCTATAAATTACAGACCATGCAACCACATGGAATGAATATAGATCTAGATTTTAACTGCTTTTTGACTAATGACTAGCCCCATGGGCACGTACTAATGGTATTTATACCACAGATATTAATCACTTAATATTTTTGTGGCCAATTGTTATATTTCTATCTGGTAACTACACTAATTTAATTATATGGCCTAATAATTAGTTTATATACCAAACATTACAACTTTTGATATGGAGCCAATGATGTTTCTTCTTTTTTACCAAATTTTCCTTTTTTTTTTTTTTTTCCTCCTTTTTCTAATTTTTATTTCTACTTCAATTTAAATGTAAGAGACTACCTTGCTATAATCATTTAGTAATGTACTGTATATCCATCATGTTGATGTAAACCGAGACTGTGGCTGCACGGTACCACAGGGTCCAATTACCCATCAATTCAATTAAGATTACCCACATCTTTATATTTTTATGTATAATTTTTTTTAAATATTTTTTATTGATTTAATAATCCTTTTTTTGATGATTGAATTCTCAATCATTATCCGCATTAAGGATAATTCCTGTCACTATTTGGATTAACCACTAGGGGGAACAGTATTTAACAAAGGGAAGTATTGCCAGTTTATAATAGCGAATAATTCATCCAGTTGTAGCAACTATTAAATCCATCTGGTTATGAGCCACTAGGGGGAGCACTTTTTTATCTAATACCATTCAATTTACCAACTTTATTGATGCGAATGGAACTCTTCCTGTCACGTCCGTTTTACCCGCCCTTTTTCCTTGATAAACCTGTAACCTAGTGACCAACGTACGCTTCCCTGAGGACGTTCAAAACGAAACGTACGTCGGAGCGGTCCGTGGTCACGCGATCTTTACCTACATCCGGTCATCTGGTTGTCTCTCATGCCGGGTGGAACGCACGCCGTCTTTCGATGTGGTGCGACAGGTCTCTGATACCAATCTTACCCTGACAAACGAGCAGCCTCAGTGTCGGGTAGGCACCCACAAATGTAGGCGGCCATTTGGCTTTTTAATGTTATCTTAGCATTTTAATAAAAGGTTTTACACTATGGAGACTTTGTTTATTTCCCATATATCCCTTGCTTGAACGATTGGGATCGGAGGGGTTCATGCCTAATCACCATCCAGCTATCCAGCTGTCCATGTGAGCAGGCACTATCCTGCAAAAGCGCTAGTGAGTCTCTTTTTAAATAAAGGGGTCATTGGTATCTGGTAAGCAGATATCCATTTCTACAAGGTGTATTTTCTTCTGTCTTTTGGTGAAGGAACTTTTATATCTATCAACAGCAAGAAACTGGCACATCTTGGAAGATATCACTTTATTTTAGAATTTATTTTTCACTGGTAACTACTACTAGTACACGATTGCATTGATACCATTGTGTTGGTTTCTGTGTATTATGGGTCAATCCCACTGTTAATATTTATATAAATCTATGTTCCTTTTTCCTCAGTACACAAGGTACACACTAAGCACAATTTACATTTGTTGCACTTCAATAATTTATTTTTAATATTTTTTGAAATTTTTTTAGCACCCCCTATCTATATATTTCCCTTCTGATGTGTGCATAGTTTTTTTAGGCCAATATCACTTAGTTGAACCACTGGAATGTCTCCTTTTGTCTCACAAATAAGTAACCACTGGTCTCAATTATCTTTTTAGCTGTGTGTAAGGGTGGCCCCTAGTGTATGGGGCATTATTCCCACTAGTCAATTGTGTATTACACTGACCAATGATGTAACAGGGCATTCCTTCCACTGCCCACCAATGTGTAAGGGCATTTTTCTAACTGATCATCTACGTAACAATAATTTCTACTGAACACCAAAGTAAGGGGTATTCTTTCCCCCACCCATCACCAATGCAATGAAGGGCCTTCTCCAACATACCATAAATGTAAAGGGGCACCTCTTTAATTGACCACCAGTGTGAGGGAGACTTGCACAGACCACAATTGTAAGGGTGTCTTCACCACTGACTAACAAGATAAGACCACCTATTTCAGAGGACAGAGTATTTGGTGTGGGGGCATACTTGTGTGTGCCAGAGTATATGCAAGGAAAAAAAGCAGTTGGAGTTAGTGGCTTTGGAAGACTTCAGAGTGCCAGAGAGCATGGGTGATGAGGGAGCCCTTGGAAAAGCAGCATAGTGTGGCATTCAGCTCTGTCTTCTAAGGATGCAATATTGCATGTACTTGCAGACTACGATGGTGAAGGAGGCAAGATGTGGACACTGATTAGATCTTGGGGTTGAAGGGAGAGGTCAGAGTCCAAATTTAAGTTAGGGGTGGGGGCTGAAATATTATGAGCTCAGTTTTGGGAAGTTGCGTTTTGAAGAGGTGGTGTGACATCTATACTGATATGTCAGTTAGTAAATTAGTAAGGCACCCAAAGATGGAAGTGAGCTGAGGATTTGAAAGATTTATTTGGGTGTCGTTGGCAGAGAGATGGCATTGGAAGTTATGGGAGGCTATTAACTGAAACAGAGTGGAGATGGATAGAGCATAGAAGGGGCCCAAGCCCATTAGCTTTCATTGTTCTTAAGAATCTAAGCCCGCATCCATCATGGTGTTGCATTACCACTTCTTCAAAGGGAGTTTTCCCAATCTTTCTGAATGTGATGGCTTAATGTAATAATCTTAATGATTGTTAAAGTGTAAAGTCTTTTTCTTTATCGTACATCATGGGACACAGAGCACCATAGTAATCACTATGTGGGTATATAGGCACCTTCAGGTGATGGACACTGGTATACCCAAATACAGGAAGTTCACTCCCTATATAACCCCTCCTCCTTCCAGGAGTACCTCAGTTTTTTTTTCTTTTTTCACCAGTGTCTAAGGTGTTGGTCATGAGTGAAGATGTGCTCTGAAGAGCTCCACTGGAGGGATCCTTGTGGATTTAAACAGCCTCCATAGACCGGATCCATCCAAAGTGCCACTGCGGCCAAGGTGGATGTTACCCGGGCCTTGTATAGGTAGCACAAGGTTTTTGCCTATAACTCCTCTCTTTGCAGGGCTGGACCCCGGGACCCAGGACTTTTTAGTCATGCCTACATTACCTAAAGTTTTTCCTGGCAGGGTGCTATTACAGGTCCAAGTGTATGGAACCCCTACAAAGGGACCCGGTCCTTGAAGGTTTGCTAACGCTGCCCGCCATGATGGGTGAAGTTTGGATTTGTCTGTTACAGCAGTATCCTGCAGCATGGATAAGGTAAGGAAGAAGCCTAGGAACTGTAAAAAGTCCACCTATGGCTTTTTTTTCTTCCATGAGTAAAAATGTATGCCTTAAAGTCTCCACTAGAGGGGGTAAATACACATACATTGGTACGTTGCTTTTCAGTCAGCTCTGTGTCCAGCTAAATCAGCATGTGTGTGGTCTCAGCAGCCAGAGGGGGTTCTTAATTGAACAAATGGCATGTTCTGCTCCCCCCTGGGGGAGCTAAGGGGCTGGGGGTACAGCAGCAGTTTGTAACAACATGTTGGCATGTATAACGGCTCCTGCAAAACAAAGACCTCTCTACCAGGATCCAGCCTACTGCTGCTGACAAAACACTCTCTCCCCCCCCCCTTTCCCGGAGGGGTGCGGTGGTGGCTTCCCTGTGGTGTATTACCGCACAGTTTTTTATGCCTCACATAAAGCCAGGTCAGTTACCTGCCTTTTAGAAAGTCATTCTTGCGCCCCAAGCCTTTGTACATACTTGTTTTCTCCCTTCGTCTTTCAGGACAGCACCTAGAGAGAGCAGCTCCACCCACTTTCCCAGGAAACACTGCAGTCAGTTTTCTTTAAAGACTGGACACTTCCACCATGGCCTCAGTTGTAGTGTTTCCTCTGCCATGGTGGAAGCGCTGCAGGGAACCAGGGGTGTGCTACGCTTTCTCCAGGTGGGGAGAGTATGGGGCATACCTGTAATTTGTTTTATCTGCAGGTCAAGCCCAGCATCCTCCCTTACGTGAGGTGGATGCTCCGGAGTCTCCTCCTCTTCATACCCGGCAAGGGTCAGGCTGCTGGAGGTCTCTGCTCCTTTAGACTGGCGGCACAGGCTAAACGGAGGATGGCATGTATTCGGCGTCTCCTCCATCCCCAAGTCTCCATGCCTTCCGGGTTCCGATGGCGAATGCGTCATTCCGGCCAGGGGCAGGACTTCCGGCGAGGCGGCTTCCGATTCTGGCCGCTGGAAGGCAGGACGAGGAGGCAGCCTCTTCTGGTTGATGTGATTTCCGAACCCCGGAACAGCAAGTGGACCGGGAAATTCAAACAAAAAACAGCAAACGCCATTGTAGACCTCGCAGCAATGGAGGAGGAACAAACGGCGGTGGCAGGAGCAGGAGCCACTCACATCAGCCAGGCCCAGGTAAGCAGGGACAGTGGTCTCTGTTCATTACTCTATGGGCCATGTATTATTTCCCTCCCTTATTTCTAAGGCAGTTAGGGAGCCTGCAACACTCTTCCAGATTGCTGTATATTAGGAAGAATGTGTGTTTGTTTATTAGAAAAGTGACTCTGTGAGGGGATTCACTTGCTGTGGTATCAAACACAGGAGCTAAAGGGTTAACCTCCTTCCGGAAGGAACTGGCGGACACATTTAAGACGTTCCGATCCTATCTGGATAAACGCCCAGCTGCACAACCTAGTGACAGCACAGTACCCCGTTCTCATTCATCTTTTTCTGCATCCAGAGGGGGCAGTGACTCAGAGGATGAAGAGCGAAGTGTTTCCCCAGACTCTGACGAAGAAGTAGATGAAGAGAAAGATTTCTTCTTCACGCTATAAATTATCCTTGGAGGATGTGGATGATGTTTTAAAGACTATCCACACAACTCTGAACATCACAGAGGATAAAACCCAGTTGTCATTACACGACAAAATGTTCCAAGGCATGGGTAAAGTGAAACACCGGGTATTTCCAGTACATACGTTTCTAACAGAGACAGTAAAAAGGGAATGGAAGGACCAAGAGAGGGCTCTTTTCTTTTCCAAAACCCTCAAACTGAGGTTTCCTTTTGAAGAGGATAGCTCTCAAGTCTGGAACAAAAAACCAAAGCTTGACGCAGCTTTTTCTCAAGTATCAAGGTACACAGACCTTGCGTTTGAGGATATGGGTATCCTAAAGGACGCCATGGATAAAAGGACAGACTCCCTATTAAAAATGGCATGGGGTTCAACCCTAGCAAACCTGAAGCCAGCTATGGCCTCAACTATGGTAGCCAGGAACCTAGAGCACTGGCTGGAACAGTTGAAAACCCATATCGAATCAGGAACTCCCTGTAAGGACCATGCCTCGGCCGAATCTGTAAAAATGTCGGCCAGATCCTTAGCTTTGGTAAACTCAGCTCGTAGAGCTTTATGGGTTAAGACATGGACAGGGGATACAGCTTCAAAAACCAAACTATGTGGTCTACCCTTTGAGGGAGATTTAGTTTTCGGTCCTGATCTTGAAGCCATACTTGATAGAACGGCTGATAAGAAAAAGGCCTTCCCAGTAAAGAAGAAGGTGATCGCTCAGGGCAATAAAAAATTTTGTGCTTTTCGCAAAACCCCGGACACAAGAGACAGGTTACAAAAAACCCTGGAGGTCCCAGAGAGGGAGGGGCAAGTCAGGAGTACTACCCAAAACACCAAAAAACAGTGACTATCATCCGACTGTTGGAGCAAGGTTACAAACCTTCTTTCCACAGTGGAAGACGATAACAACCAGTCCGTTTATCCTCAAAACAATATTAAAGGGTTACAGAATGGAATTCTCTCAACCCCCACCTGTTCGATCCCATGTAACCCAGGCTCCCCGAGACCTAGAGAAATCTGTTGAAATGACATGCATCCTACAGGAATTGATCCAACAGAGGGTGATCATAAATGTTCCCCCCAAAGAGGAAGGACAGGGGTGCTATTCACACATATTCCTTGTAAAAAAGCCTTCAGGGAAGTTCAGATTGATTCTAAACCTAAAAATACGAAACGGATCAATCAGGTATAAGAAATTCAGAATGGACACAATCTTTTCAGTGAAGGCTCTCCTGACCCCAGGCTGTTTTTTGGCATCCATAGATTTGAGGGATGCGTATCTCCATGTGCCTATAGCACCAGTATCGCAGAAACACCTAAGGTTTGCAGTCAAGATGGGAGACTTAATCTCACATCTTCAGTTCAGAGCTCTTCCTTTTGGGCTTACCTCCTCGCCGAGGATATTCACGAAGATTGTAGCAGAGGCCTTGGCTCCCCTCAGAGTAAAAGGAATATCGATTGTCCCATATTTAGACGATCTAATATTTGCCAAAACAAGGGATATATTAGTGAGAGATCTGAAGGAGACAAAGAGACACTTAGAAGGTCTCGTCTGGATAATAAACAAGGAGAAATCAAACATGATTCTGTCTCAGACAATAACATTTCTGGGATATACCATCGATTCCATACAGGAGAGAATCTTTCTCCCCGAGGAAAAGATAGAGAAGGTCCAAAATGCCCTAAAAAAGACCCAGACAAACCTGCCAGTTTCTATCAGGGCAGCTATGTCAGTATTGGGACTCCTCACTGCATCTATACCATCAGTACAATGGGCACGTCTCCATGCAAGGGATCTCCAAGCAATTCTGAGAAATTGGTCCTATGGGGAGCCGCTGGAAAAATTGATCAGAATGCCCTCCCCAGGTTCAGAAGAAGCTCTAGTGGTGGAGGAGTCACTTAAACCTGGACAAGGGCCTGCTCTGGTGTTTTCCCGTAGAAAGGAGGTTAACAACAGACGCAAGTTCTTGGGGTTGGGGCGCCCATCTGGAAGGGCAGATAGCTCAAGGAACTTGGACAAACAGGGAAGCCAAGAGATCCACCAATTGGAGGAAGCTAAGGTCTATTCTCCTAGGACTATGGGCCTTTGAGGATCTAGTCCAGGGTCACCATGTTCAAGTACTGTCGGACAACGCCACAGCAGTGACCTATGTAACAAGGCAAGGAGAAGCAAGGTGTTGCTATCCTCAGCCTTTCAGATTCTGTACTGGGCAGAAAGCAACTTAAGGTCCCTAACAGCGGTGCACCTAAAGGGAGATCTGCATCTAGTAGCAGATTTTCTGAGCAGAGAAAGGATACTAGAATCAGAATGGAGTTTGAACTAAAAGGTATTCTAGAGGCTAATAGAAAGATGGGGAGATCCTCAGATAGATCTGTTCGCATCCCCAACCAACACAAAGGTGGAGGCTTATTTTTCACTAAACAGGCAAGATCAAGTGAGAGGATTGGACGTACTAGCACAGCTGTGGAAATTCCGCTTGTGCTACGCCTTCCCCCTTTTAAATTATTCCCGTTGGTACTAAAGAAGCTTCAAAGAGAGGCCACGAGTATGATTCTAGTGGCTCCCTTTTGACCCAAGAGGGCCTGGTTTTCAACTGTGCAGAGGATGGCGGTGGAACCTCATTGGGTACTTCCACTGCGGAAAGATCTCCTAATTTAGGGGCCCCTTCAACATCCCAATATCGAGCACCTCAACCTGACAGGCAGATCCTAAAAAGTAAAGGCTTCCAGACAAACTGGTCTCAACCCTTTTAAGTAGCTGAAAAAAGGTTACCAGAGCAATTTATTTTAAAACGTGGAAGCGTTTTAATTCCTGGTGCACAACTAAGATGTTTTCACCACAGGAAATTATTTCGGTTTTAGAACTCCTCCATGAGGGAATGGAGATGGGTTTAGCGGCTAGTACCCTAAAGGTTCAAGTGGCCGCATTATCGTTTTTTCTTGACAGCTATCTCAGGAGCCGCTTTATTAGATTATTTAAGGCATTGGCCAGAGCTAGGCCAATACCTTAAGTTTTTTTTCCAAAATGGGACCTATCATTGGTATTACAAGGTTTGATTAAAAAACCTTTTGAACCCCCGGAGGAAGCGACAATCAAATTTTGGTCGCTCAAACTAGTTCTTTTAGTGGCAGTTACATCAGCTAGGAGGGTGAGCGAGTTGCAAGCCCTGTCTATAGTAGAACCCTTCTGTTATATATTTCCAGACCGAGTAGTGCTAAAAACTGACCTTGGTTTTCTGCCAAAAGTTCCAACAGCGTTTCATAGGGCACAAGAAATAATTCTCCCTACTTTTTGCCCTACACCAGGGGTCTCAAACTGGCGGCCCTCCAGCTGTTGTGGAACTACAAGTCCCATAATGCCTCGGCCTATGCTTGTAACTTTCAGCCTTGCAAAGCCTCATGGGAATTGTAGTTCTGCAACAGCTGGAGGGCCGCCAGTTTGAGACCCATGCCCTACACCATCCAACTCTAGGGAAAAGTCCTTCCATAGCCTGGACGTAAGAAGGTGTTTACTACATTATCTAGAAGTCACGAGAGAATTCAGAAAATCAAATTCACTCTTTATTCTGTTCTCAGGACCACGTAAAGGGTACAGTGCTTCTAAAAACACTATAGGTAGATGGCTGCAAATGGCCATCAGTGAAGCCTATTGAGCTTCAGAAACAGATCCTTCCACGGGGGTGGTGGCCCATTCAACATGGGCAGTAGCAACGTCCTGGGCAGAACGAGCAGGGGCTTCTCTGGGTCGAATCTGTAAGGCGGCCACGTGGACGAGCTTTTCCACTTTTACCCGCCACTACAGGTTGGACTTGCTATCAGCATCGGAACAATCGTTTGGCAGGAAAGTCCTGCACGCGGTGATTCCACCCTAGAGTAAGTACTCTCTTATCTCCAGGTGCTGTCCTGAAAGAGGAAGGGAGAAAACCTTAGACTTACCGATAACGGTATTTCTACGAGTCTTTCAGGACAGTGCCGATGACATGCCCTAATTGTATTATAAAATGTGGTGTTATTGCTATGTTCTACTTATCTAATTTCAGCATGGCTGGAGGTACTCACTCTATGAACAACTGAGGCCATGGTGGAAGTGTCCAGTCTTTAAAGAAAACTGACTGCAGTGTTTCCTGGGAAAGTGGGTGGAGCTGCGCTCTCTCCAGGTGCTGTGCTGAAAGACTCGTAGAAATACCGTTACCGGTAAGTCTAAGGATTTTTGCCTGAGGGCGATCACAGAACCCCCTCTTCAACGTGTCTGCATTTGCAGACCCGAATGCTATCCACGCGCGGACTAGTGTTCGATTGAAACAAGGGGGGGTGGGTTAATGGCGAAGGGGCGTGGCTTAAGGCAGATGCTGAGGACACCGAGCAGGCTCACACCTGACGTTTGTTAAAATAGACGCTTATTCTGTATCAGAAGATCTCTATCAGAGCAACTGAAAAGATGGAAGTCTGACACACAGGACACAGGAGCGCTGGGGCACGTAAGGGATGTATACAGGAATTTCCAGTACAGGAAATACATTGTTACTCAGAACCAAGCTGATCTTTATAGCGGCATTGTATTGCTAGACTATTGCTCAGAAAGTAGTGCATTTATTTAGTGCCTCTGCTATTGTGCTTAGCACTATGGCTTCCAAAAGAGATACCACAAAGGTACCAAAAATTCCACCCCCCAGGCGCTGGGAACTCTAGGCATGCCTCCACGCTGTCATCCTCTCCTGAAATACAAGATATGGCAAGCCAGGGTGAGTCATTGGAACCAATTGGTGATGCAACTGCTTCTCACACTTCAGCCCCTGTATACGTGACTTAAGATGCATTTTCCTCCGCCCTGCAGGGCCTAGAAGGAAGATTAGCGGCTTTAATCTCATCCTCCATCCAAAAGGATAGGAAGTGTGCTAGATCCCCCTCCCCCACCTCAGACCCTTTACCAAGGAAACAGTGGGTACAGGATGAGGTGTTACCCTCAGGAGGAAAAACAAACCAATTATTCATCTGCAGAGGAAACAACAGTAGATGAACCCTTTTCAGCCTCGCAATCTGAGAAATTGCTGGTACAATCTCTTATGGAGATGGTTCGTTCCACTTTCATGCTACCACTAACGGAGTCTGCTGAAAGTTCAGTTTTCTCCTTGGGTTCCTTAAAACCTTTACAGCCTTTTAATGCGTTTCCTGTCCATGCATTACTAGAAAAGCTTATTTATGCTGAATGGGATCACCCGGATAAGCATTTTCTCCCTCCAAAGAGATTCTCAGTTCTCTATCCCATGGAGGAGAAATTCACCAAAAAATGGAATGTACCAGCAGCTGACGCTGCGATTTCCAGTGTGAATAAAAGTTTAACTTGTCCAGTAGACAATGCGCAAATGCTTAAGGATCCAACAGTTAAGGTTGAAATTCCTGTTAAAATCCTCTTTTTCCTTGGCAGGTGCCGTTACTCAGCCTGCAGTCCCTGCAATAGGCATCTGTCAGTCCCTACTCCCTATAGGACCAGTTCAGACAGGCCCTTAAGGAGGTCCCTGCACAACAGGCCCGCAAGTTGGCCAAACTACCAAAGGCATTATATTGTGCCATAAACACTATGAAAAACTCTATTCGCCAGGCGTCCCACCTTGCACTTGTGCTAGTACACATGCATAGGATCCTTTGGTTACAAAATTAGTCAGCCGAAGCAACATCCAAAAAGCTCCTGACTGGCTTTCCTTTTCATGGGGATCGGCTATTTGGGGATGATTTGGACAAATACATCCAAATGATTTCTAGTGGGAAGAGTACTCTTTTGCCAGTCAAAAGAAAGTATAAACGTCCTTCATTTAAACTGACTTTTCCTCCTGCGCCAGGGGAATCCTCCTCTAGGCAGTGGCGAAGGCCTCCTCCGTCAGACTCTAGAGGAAAACCTCAGGGTCAGGCCCAGGCACAAAAGAAGGCCTGGGGCCGGAAATCAGCAAAGCAGAATTCTAAAGCCTCATTATGAAGAGGCGCCCCCCCTTACTAGAGTGGGGGGGAGACAGGGGGCGGACTGACAACTCATGGGGCCCCCGGGCAATAGGAGAAGATTATGGGGCCCCCGGGCAATAGGAGATTATGGGGCCCCCAGGCAATAGATTATGGGGCCACACAGTATACACACACACACATACAGTTTACACACACAGACACACAATATACACGCACAGAATACACATACACACACTGAAAAGGTACTGGAGAGGCGGGGCAGCTATAATCTTGGGATTTTCCAAAAAACACAGATTTTTAAAAAAACACATATTTTTACGTACTGTCCCTGGTTTTATTGAGGCTGGCAACCCTGATGGGGCCCCTTAGTGGCATGGGGCCCTCAGGCTGTGCCCGAGTGCCCGAATGGTCAGTCCGCCCCTGGGGGGGAGACTTCTGAAATACTCAGAAGTCTGGCAAGAGGAAATTCAGGACAGATGGGTCATCTCCAGGGTGTCTCTAGGATACAAACCAGAATTTCGTGAGTTTCCACCGTCTTGTTTTCTGAGATCAAACGTTCCCAAAGATCCAGGAAAAAGGCAATCTCTAGAAGGCATGAGGATATCGCCTTTGGGCGCAGTGTGCTGCAGGCAGCAGTATAAGTCCTCAAGTCTGGGGGTGCCCTATGGGTTTTCTATCCCTCCCCTCAAATAGCATTGCTATGGGACGTCCCACATAGTGATTACTATGGTGCTCTGTGTCCTATGATGTACGATAAAGAAAATAGGATTTTTTTTAACAGCTTACCTGTAAAATCCTTTTCTTTGAGTACATCATGGGACACAGAGGTCTCTCCCCTCTTTTTGGGGTTTAGATATATTGCTTTGCTACAAAAACTGAGGTACTCCTAGAAGGAGGAGGGGTTATATAGGGAGTGAACTTCCTGTATTGAGTATACCAGTGTCCATCACCTGAAGGTGCCTATATACCCACATAGTGATTACTATGGTGCTCCGTGTCCCATGATGTACTCCAAGAAAAGGATTTTACAGGTAAGCTGTTATAAAAAATTCTATTTTTTCCAGTGTATTATTTGTATATTTTTATTTGGGGCAGCCATTTTTGCTTATTACGCGTGCAAGCTTTGCTTTCTGCTTAGTAGTGCTGCACAGTCATGGAGATTTAGGGTGGATATACAACACAGGCTAATCTTTGTGGATATTCACCTAATCTGCAAATTTCTAGTCAGGTGATGATAAGACTATGTAGGTACCTTGCCATGAGTTGGAGTGCCCCTAGTCTAAATTGAGTGTTTACAGGTAGATTATAGCCAGCCTGCTCCTTGTTTTATGTTTTCTGGGTATGTTAGCTTTCACCTAAGTCCAGCAACATTGTTTGCTTTTGCTTACTTCCAGGGGATGTTCTCCAGTAAATAGAGTGAGGAAATAAAATGTATGGAGTTCCAAATATTTATTCTGCCTTATCACTCGGGTTTATGTCAGTGATGTGGACTGGGGAGGGAGATTGTGATATTTAATATGTCATATGTAATCTATGTTATAGATTTTCTAGAAAGGTCTTTCCGTCCCATGCTTTGCTTGCAGAGTATGTGTGGTTGTGTGAAGGGTCAAGTCTTAAGCCTCATTCACACTATCAGATTTTCCAAGGGGAAATGTGTGATGACAGACTGTTGGTGGAAATTCCGACCATGTGTACGCTCCATCGGACAATTGTTGGCCAACTTTCCGTGGACAAATGTTGGATGGCATGTTTTAAAATTTTCCGCGAACAAATGTCTGTTGTCGGATTTTCCAAGCGTGTGTACACAAGTCCGTTGGACAAAAGTCCAAAGTACAAACACGCATGCTCGGAAGCAAGGACGAGCCAGAAGCGGTTGGCCTTGTAAACTAGCGTTCGTAATGGAGAATTAACATTTGTGACGTGGCAAATTATGAAATCTCGAAATGCAGTGCACAATTCTCTTCTTTAATGGGATAATAATGAAGCTGCTTTGCTGGTGATACTGATGGAGTTATTGCAAACAAATTTTCCAAGGCATTTTTTTTCTAGTAATAATTAAATGCCGCGCTAAAATCTATGTGAAAAAATTATTAGTGAAGAATAATCAAATCCTAATCAATCGTCCATATAGTGAAATTTCAACAAAAATCCAAAATTATATTGATCTCCATAAAAAGCCTTAATGGGGTGATGGTAAGCTGTTAAAAGTCCAAAATAATCCCAAATGTCCGATCAATAATAATCAGAAATATGCCAAAACAAAATGTGTATATACCCAACCGATGAATGGCATGCTTACCAGATTGCAAGCCAAGACGGGCAGGTGGCTTAACCCAGCCTGGGCCTTGATGCAGACCAGTCACAGTGGGGAATGGTGATTTGCACTCACATATGATGTATGTTGAATCCACGGAAATTCATTTATCCCAAAAAATAAAGTAAAAACATAGCGTAATACTGACATATAAACGAGTGATTAAATAAAAAAAGGAGTGACACTCACATAGTGAATGAAAAAATATTTATATCTTAATTAAACACCCAGTGTTTATAGAGATTGATAACCATGGATGCCACACGAAAGGCCTCCTTACCAGATGACGATTAATAGGTGCAACTCATGTAGGTGAGTATAGTCAACTGCAAGTGAGAAGATCAATAGTGCACCCAACACCTGACAGAGATCTTGCTTACCAAAAAGTAAATAACAAGTGGTGAATCCTGCAATAGAATGAAGCTTCAACCGAACCTAAACCAGTGATTATACGAAGAGGGCACCACCACCGCACAAAGGACCTGCTTATCAGATGCCAGATCCCAAAAGGCAAATTAATAGTCAACCGGATGAATGAACAGCTGATTAAATGGAAGGGTGGATGTTCCGTCTCTGCAGCCTCACCATAGGCTCCACGATTCACACGATGTTTAGGAACAATGCCCAAAAAGGAACAATGCCAAAATAGTGTGATACCTTACAAACTGATTTATTATAAAAATTAAAATACACTTAAAAACATTCTTGTTTAAACGACACAGGATAAAACGATGCCGGCCGGCAACAGACAAACTCCCGTCCTCCTTAATGGGGCGACGTGGTGACGTCAGCACGTACCTCCCAGACGCGTTTCGTCATAAGGTGACATTTTCAATGGAGAATTTTTTTCTAGTGATATCAAGAATCAAGATATCAAGAATAATATTATTATGCTTCTTTTTTTTGGGGGGGGGGGCAAGTTACCACAACACCATTATCCTGTAGTTTTTAAGATCAAAGATACAAAAATGTCCCTTTTTCTTTTTACATTGTATTTTTTTAAATGTAACTGCCTACTCCCAAACTGTCATTTGAAGTAAAACACATAGCCAAGTATTATTCTACACAATTTTTTTATTGTGCAATAAAAAAAGAAAACAAATAAAATTAGACATGCTATCTGCCAATAGAACTTAACCAAAAAGTGCATTTTATGCATCCAAAAATATAGAAAATATACCAAATCAAATCATTAATCAAACAAAAAAATGTCAAAGCAATAACTCCAAGGCCAATAATAACACGTTATCTCCTCCGATTCCGCAACATGGCTGGTTGACGAACGGTCCTTCAGAAAGGAACTGAATAGCGCGAAATGAAAAGTACGACTCAACACTCACCAAACTTCTACTAACACGAAATTAGCAGAAGGAGCCCAAAGGGTGGCGCTATAGAGCTAAAAAACAACGTAGTACGTCACTATGTTCGTAATTGTTGGTCAACAATTGTGTGGCCGTGTGTATGTAAGACAAGTTTGGGCCAACGCCCTTTGGACAAAATTCCACGGTTTTGTTGGCCAACAATCCGATCGTGTGTATGAGGCTTTAGCCTCCCAGAAAAGATGTGCCCCGGGAATAGTGTAAGTGCACAGGTTTTTGCCTCTAACAACTGCTAGGGTATAGTTATAAATATTAGCTGAGTATTGAAATCATGCTCTGGAAGCTTCTTGTTTGCAGCAATAGCTTTGCTTTTATAGAGGATTACAGAACATGTCTTACAGCATTAGAAACATGAAACAGGAAGAGAACACAAACAATGCATATAACACAATAAGGGTGATATTTCCTCTGAATACCTTACCATAGAATGCACGCAGTGCCACCAGCTGCACAGATAGGTATAATGCATATAGTATTGCCAGTTTAGTAACAACCATGCTGTTGTTCTTTCAAACAATAAAAAGGTCCAGTTCATGCTTCCCAGGACTGCTGCCTGCGAAAAGAAGCTGAAACTGAAGATGAGTCCAAAGAGTCTTGCTTGGTCGTTTAGAACATTGTTTCTCAACTCCAGTCCTCAAGGCGCCCCAACAGGTCATGTTTTCAGGCTGTCCATTATTTTGCACAGGTGAGTTGATCAGTTTCACTGCCTTAATAATTACCACAGCCATTTCATCTGAGGGAAATCCTGAAAATATGACCTGTTGGGGTGTTTTGAGGACTGGAGTTGAGAAACACTGGTTTAGAACAACAAATTGCCCATCTTGGCTTAAAGGTCTACAACTGGCCTGTGAGAGGGGCCAGTGGTACTTAACCACCTCAGCCCTGGAAGGATTTACCCCCTTCCCGACCAGAGCATTTTTTGCGATTCGACACTGCGTCACTTTAGCTGACAATTGTGCAATTGTGTGATATTGTACCCAAACAAAATTGACATCCATTTTTTCCCCACAAATAGAGCTTTCTTTTGGTGGTATTTGCTCACCTCTGCGGTTTTTATTTTTTGCACTATAAACAAAAAAAAAGCAAAAATTTTGAAGAAAAAAAAAGCAATATTTTTAACTTTTTGCTATAATAAATATCCCCAAAAATATATAGAAAAAACTATTTCTTTCCACGGTTTAGGCCGATGTATTCTCCTACATAGCTTTGGTAAAAAAATTGTAATAAGTGTATATTGATTGGTTTGCGCAAAAGTTATAGCGTCTACAAAATAGGGGATAAATTTATGGCATTTTTTTTTTTTTAACTAGTAATGGCAATCTTTTATCGGGACTGTGACATTATGGCGGACAGATCGGACACTTTTGACACTATTTTGGAACCATTGACATTTATACAGCGATCAGAGCTACAAATAGGCACTGATTACTGTATAAATGACACTGGCATGGAAGGGATTTAACACTAGGGGGTGATCAAGGGGTTAAGTGTGTTCCCTGTATGTGTTCTAACTGTAAGGGGGGTGGGCTCACTACAACATGACAGAGATCACTGCTCCCGATCACTGGGAGCAGTAGATCCCTGTCATGTTGCTAGGCAGAACAGGGAAATGCCTTGTTTACATAGGCATCTCCCCGTTCTGCCTCTCCTCACTGCAATCGTGGGCCGCCGGTGAACATGTAGCTTTCGGGACCCACGGGCACTCTCCTGCAGCGCGGTGGGCACATGCCCGCTAGGCAGCAAGTTTAAAGGGACGTATAGGTACGCCCTTTTGACTGTTCGTGCTATTTTGCCGACGTAAATCGGCATGCAGCGTTCGGCAAGTGGTTAAAGAGGAACTGCAGTCTGCTCACATAATTTGTAATAAAAAACATCTTTGCCATT
The DNA here is from genome assembly GCA_037952925.1 of Lithobates clamitans. NCBI lineage: Eukaryota > Metazoa > Chordata > Amphibia > Anura > Ranidae > Lithobates > Lithobates clamitans. Next base: position 1,924,371 of record JBBGZY010001185.1, on the reverse strand, counting down.
TTGAAGTTTCCCTCCAACCACTTTGGATTATATTTTATATATACTGTGATTCTGTATTTGCTAAATATGCTGGAGAAATCTCCTTCCACTAAGTCTGGCTGCATCAATTTTAACTGTGGGCAGCTGAAGCTGCTGCCTGTTTACTTCCTGGATTTACAAAGACACACAGAGGCACACCTCCAGCTCTGCAGCTCTCATTGGCCCTCTTATGACTCATCCCCCCTGTTCCTGGCAAACTCTTACGAGAGAGAGCTGTGCATGATGTCCTAAGCCTAGGCTTTTTACCAGACAAGAAACAGGAAGTGGGCTGTATAAGGTATTTACTGGCAGAAAAAAAATGTTTTACTATTCAAAGTTAAAATAACAAGGGCAGAAGATTTAATAGAAAGTTGAAAAAAATGACTGAAGGTCAGCTTTAAGCTGTCCATCTGCCCTATCTAATCTACATTACCTTCATGGGTGTTGCTAGTGCCAGGCACCCAGGGCATGTGCCCCCGCATCTTTTAGCGAGTTGCCCTGGGTGCTTATGTTGAGACTGCCTGCATTTTTTCCTATAGTTGTTTACTTTGACAGCTGCTGGCTTCCTTCTCTGCCTGTTGGCCTGCCACCAGTCAGACCTGTAGCACAGAGCCAAGGGAAGTGCTCTGGAACTACTCCTTGGTTCTGTGCTACAGGTTTGACAGACAGCAGTGGGTGGGATGCTTTCTTAATGGGAGAAAGAAGTACTCCTGCACCTGCAGTTAAATCTGTCATTTGCTGACTGTAGAATTCCTCATGTTGCACAGTTTAGCCTCTTCATATGTGTATAGAAAAAAGTGCGCAACCAAATGCTATAACTCCCTTATTGCAAAAAAGGGGGATTATAAATTAAAATAAAAAATGACAGTGGTAATGATAATGATAATAATGTCCATAAAGTGCTTCAATGAGTGCAAATATGTGAAAGGACACTCCAAGGATCACTCTGTTCTTTTCATGAAAACAAACAATCAGCGCCGCTTACCAGAGTTGTTGAATCTCAAATTATAGAGATCAAAAAGGCTTACAAAAGATTTGCTCAGCTAAGGAAATCACCTCCAGAACAACAGATAACAAAAATGACAAACGACGGTGTCCGGACGCAAAGGAAATTGATGTCTGCCCAGCCAACCACCAATGGGGGTATCCAGCTATTGCTGAGTGTGGCCATTAGGCTGACATCAACCCCCGGGGGAGGGCTCGAGCCAAGAGGGGGAAGGAGGAGGCAAGGGGAGGAAAAAGGGGTAGGGGCACTGGTGATCCTAAATGGACTGTGCTGGGAAGTTAGTCCCGTGTGTGGTCTGTTGATAGCACTGAGTAAGTTGGAACAACCAATAAACGTTGGCGATGACAGAATCTATAGGTTCCTGTATAATACTGACATGTGTACTGATGAGAAGATATTTAATCAGCATCAGCAACAAGCAACATTGACGATAATGTCAGTGGTAAACAGAAAGTGGGGATATCGTAGTACATTACCACTTCCGGATCATGGGTGAATACCATCAGACACTTCGGAGGTGGTGCATATTATCCACTGTATTCTGCTTCCACTGGGTAGTAGTGACATCAGTCTACTGTCACTTAAAGGTGCGCTGTACTGACCAACAGGTGTGAGTCCATAGGCATGCACCTGGAAGTCCTCCCTTATGGTAGCCTTGACCTACTGGTCGTATTCCATCCCTTAGTGTGCGGGCCCGCAAACCTCCATGGGGGATGACGCCTTGGCATGACGTCCAGACGGAACTGACATCAACGCGTTTCACATTAACAGGGTGTGTAGCTTCATCTGGACGTAAAGGTGGCGTGCGAGGGCTCCTTCTTATTGATGTCCATTCCTCGTACACGTCCACCAAGCAGGAGATTTTAAAGGAGCTGCACCCAGTCTGTGTAATGACCAGATTATCATTTACCCTTTAGTTGCCTCCTTGTCCAAGAGGCCATTTTTCACTTATTCTTCCGGGGTTCCTACTCAGTTAACCACTTGAGCCCCGGACCATTATGCTGCCTAAGGACCAGAGGTCTTTTTCCAATTTGGCACTGCGTCGCTTTAACTGCTAATTGCGCGGTCATGCAATGCTGTACCCAAACGAAACTTGCGTCCTTTTCTTCCCACAAATAGAGCTTTCTTTTGATGGTATTTGATCACCTCTGCGGTTTTTATTTTTTGCGCTATAAATGGAAAAAGACCGAAAATTTTGAAAAAAAATGATATTTTCTACTTTTTGTTATAAAAAAAATCCAATAAACTCAATTTTAGTCATACATTTAGGCCAAAATGTATTCGGCCACATGTTTTTGGTAAAAAAAATGTCAATAAGCGTATATTTATTGGTTTGCGCAAAAGTTATAGCGTCTACAAACTAGGGTACATTTTCTGTAATTTACACAGCTTTTAGTTTATGACTGCCTATGTCATTTCTTGAGGTGCTAAAATGGCAGGGCAGTACAAAACCCCCCAAATGACCCCATTTTGGAAAGTAGACACCCCAAGGAAATTGCTGAGAGGCATGTTGAACCCATTGAATATTTATTTTTTTTGTCCCAAGTGATTGAATAATGACAAAAAAAATAAAATAAAAATATTTACAAAAAGTTGTCACTAAATGATATATTGCTCACACAGGCCATGGGCCTATGTGGAATTGCACCCCAAAATACATTCTGCTGCTTCTCCTGAATATGGGGATACCACATGTGTGGGACTTTTTGGGAGCCTAGCCGCGTACGGGGCCCCGAAATCCAATCACCGCCTTCAGGATTTCTAAGGGCGTAAATTTATGACTTCACTCTTTACTGCCTATCACAGTTTCGGAGGCCATGGAATGCCCAGGTGGCACAAACCCCCCCAAATGACCCCATTTTGGAAAGTAGACACCCCAAGCTATTTCCAGAGAGGCATATTGAGTCCATGGAATATTTTATATTTTGACACAAGTTGCGGGAAAGTGACACATTTTTTTTTTTTTTTTTTGCACAAAGTTGTCACTAAATGATATATTGCTCACACAGGCCATGGGCATATGTGGAATTGCACCCCAAAATACATTTAGCTACTTCTCCTGAGTACGGGGATACCACATGTGTGGGACTTTTTGGGAGCCTAGCCGTGTACGGGACCCCGAAAACCAATGACCGCCTTCAGGATTTCTAAGGGTGAAAATTTTTGATTTCACTCTTCACTGCCTATCACAGTTTCGGAGGCCATGGAATGCCCAGGTGGCACAAAACCCCCCCAAATGACCCCATTTTGGAAAGTAGACACCCCAAGCTATTTGCTGAGAGGCATGGTGAGTATTTTGCAGCTCTCATTTGTTTTTGAAAATGAAGAAAGTCTTTTTTCAATTTTCAAAACTTTGTGACAAAAAGTGAGGTCTGCAAAATACTCACTATACCTCTCATCAAATAGCTTGGGGTGTCTACTTTCCAAAATGGGGTCATTTGGGGGGGTTTGTGCCACCTGGGCATTCCATGGTCTCCGAAACTGTGATAAGCAGTCAAGAGAGAAATCAAAAATTCACGCCCTTAGAAAGCCTGAAGGCGGTGCTTGGTTTTCGGGGTTCCGTACGCGGCTAGGCTCCCAAAAAGTCTCACACATGTGGTATCCCCGTACTCAGGAGAAGCAGCAGAATGTATTTTGGGGTGTAATTTCACATATTCCCATGGCATGTTTGAGCAATATATCATTTAGTGACAATTTTGTGCAAAAAAAAAAAAAATTGTCTCTTTCCCGCAACTTGTGTCGCAATATAAAATATTCCATGGACTCGACATGCCTCTCAGCAAATAGCTTGGGGTGTCTACTTTCCAAAATGGGGTCATTTGGGGGAGTTGTGAACTGTCCTGGCATTTTATGCACAACATTTAGAAGCTTATGTCACACATCACCCACTCTTCTAACCACTTGAAGACAAAGCCCTTTCTGACACTTATTGTTTACATGAAAAAGTTTTTTTTTTTTGCAAGAAAATTACTTTGAACCCCCAAACATTATATATTTTTTTAAAGCAAATGCCCTACAGATTAAAATGGTGGGTGTTTCATTTTTTTTTTTCACACAGTATTTGCGCAGCGATTTTTCAAACGCATTTTTTGGGGGAAAAACACACTTTTTTAAATTTTAATGCACTAAAACACACTATATTGCCCAAATGTTTGATGAAATAAAAAAGATGATCTTAGGCCGAGTACATGGATACCAAACATGACATGCTTTACAATTGCGCACAAACGTGCAGTGGCAACAAAATAAATACATTTTTAAAAGCCTTTAAAAGCCTTTACAGGTTACCACTTTAGATTTACAGAGGAGGTCTACTGCAAAAATTACTGCCCTCGATCTAACCTTCGCGGTGATACCTCACATGCATGGTGCAATTGCTGTTTACATTTGACGACAGACCGCCGCTTGCGTTCGCCTTAGTGCGAGAGCAGGGGGCGACAGGGGTGCTTTTTTTTTTTTTTTTTTTTTTTCTTTATTATTTTTTTGCTTTTTTATCTTATTTTTAAACTGTTCCTTTCATTTTTATTTTTTTTTTAATCATTTTTATTGTTATCTCGGGGAATGTAAATATCCCCTATGATAGCAATAGGTAGTGACAGGTACTCTTTTTTGAAAAAATTGGGGTCTATTAGACCCTAGATCTCTCCTCTGCCCTCAAAGCATCTGACCACACCAAGATCGGTGTGATAAAATGCTTCCCCAATTTCCCAATGGCGCTATTTACATCCAGCGAAATCTAAGTCATAAAATGCTCGTAGCTTCCGGTTTCTTAGGCCATAGAGATGTTTGGAGCCACTCTGGTCTCTGATCAGCTCTATGGTCAGCTGGCTGAATCACCGGCTGCATTTTCAGGTTCCCTGTTGAGACAGGAGAGCCAGAGAAAAACACGGAAGACGGTGGGGGGGGGGGCATTCCCTCCCACGGCTTGTAAAAGCAGTCTAGAGGCTAATTAGCCGCTAGGATTGCTTTTACATGAAAGCCGACCGCTGGCTGAAAAGAATGATACCAAGATGATACCTAAACCTGCAGGCATCATTCTGGTATAACCACTCAAAGTTGTGAATGGCGTACCTGAAGACAAAAAAATGGTTAACAATAAAGCACAGTAAACGGTAAAGTATAAAAAATTGCATACCTGAAAAGCAAACACGATAAAACATAATAACAATAAAACATTGCAGAATAGAATACAGTAAAAAAGAGCAGAACAATAGAGAGAATAGAGAGAGAGAGAACAATAAAACGACAACTATTTTTTTTATTTTATATATATATATATATTTTTTTTTTTTACACTTTTTTTGTAACTAACTTTTATAACTGTAACCGGTTCCAGGTTCGGGTCTCTCAAAATGCGATGGCATCTTGGGAGACCCTGTGAAAGTGTGCCTAGTCTGTGCAATGCTGTACCCTACGCTAATAGTCAACTAGTGAATGGTAACATTCAAAACATTCACCAATGCAAAGACCAGGATTGTCAGGACAGGAGGGACAATAATAGTGGGTGTCACGCCTATATCCGCGCTAGCTGCAGACACAATATCTTTTTTGGGGGCGTTCGCTGGGTAGGGGTACTCGGGAGGACATAAAGAAAATGCCTCTCATGCAGCCAACTGCATTTGGTTGGGGATGTGAATGGGGGAAGTACGGGCACTGCAGAAGCGGTGGGTTCCCAATTAGGATTGGCGAATGCAGCAGGAAGGGCATTATGGGCACGACGGGCCTGTGTTTGTCTTTTTGGTGGCAGCGGGACACTACTTGTGCTTGCCACCTCACCAGCTTGAACTGCACTTATGGGACTCGCCACGTCACCAAGTGTTACTGCAGTGCTGGTTTGACTACGACCGGGGTGTACTAGGCCGCTGGCGCTTGCCAGTTCACCAAAACGCTACCAAAAAATCTGTTGGCGATCGCAGGGATCAGGCCTGACTCTGCGAACGCTGCAGTTATGCGTTTTAGTCTTTTGTAAGTGACAGTGATCGATCGATACTGCACTTGGGTGGGCTGGGCTGGGCCGGGCGGAGGGGCAAAACGCAGGTGCTAGCAGGTATCTGGGCTGATCCCGCTAACACTGCGTTTGTGAGAACCCTAAACTGCTGGGGATGCTAGTATAGATCTGATCGGATCAGATATTGATCCGTTCAGATACTATACCACTAAGGGTGGTGTACAGTGCGTGCGTGGGTGTTAGCGGTACTGGCGCTAACCTGACGCTGCCTGGGGCTGGTGCTTGCCAGTTCACCAAAATACTACCAAAAAAACTGTTAGCGATCGCAGGGATCAGGCCTGACTCTGCAGTTATGCATTTAGTGTTTTGTAAGTGTCAGTGATCGATCGATACTGCACTTGGGTGGGCTGGGCCGGGCGGAGGGGCAAAACGCAGGTGCTAGCAGGTATCTGGGCTGATTCCGCTAACACTGCGTTTTTGGGAACCCTAAACTGCTGGGGACACTAGTATAGATCTGATCGGATCAGATATTGATCCATTCAGATACTATACCACTAAGGGAGGCGTATGCTGCGTGCGTGGGTGTTAGCGGTACTGGCGCTAATCTGACCCTGCCTGGGGCTGGTGCTTGCCAGTTCACCAAAATACTACCAAAAAAACTGTTAGCGATCGCAGGGATCAGGCCTGACTCTGCGAACGCTGCAGTTATGCGTTTAGTCTTTTGTAAGTGACAGTGGTCGATCGATACTGCACTTGGGTGGGCTGGGCGGAGGGGCAAAACGCAGGTGCTAGCAGGTATCTGGGCTGATCCCGCTAACACTGCGTTTTTGGGAACCCTAAACTGCTGGGGACACTAGTATAGATCTGATCGGATCAGATATTGATGCGTTCAGATACTATACCACTAAGGGAGGTGTACGGTGCGTGCGTGGGTGTTAGCGGTACTGGCGCTAATCTGACGCTGCCTGGGGCGACGCATATCACCGCCGGGCGATCAGGGGGCTAAACCTTTATTCGGTAATAAACGGCGGGTGCCCTGACACTATAAAAAATAAACAAACTAACCAGCGTCAACCGTAACGGTTATACGGTGATCAGTGGTGAAAGGGTTAACTAGGGGGCAATCAAGGGGTTAAAACATTTATTCGGTAGTATATGGGGGTCCCTGATGCTATAAAACGCTGACGGCGAACCTAAATATTTACGTCCCTAACTAGCGTCACCAGCGACACTAATACAGCGATCAGAAAAATGATCGCTTAGCAACACTGGTGACAGGGGGTGATCAAGGGGTTAAAACTTTATTAGGGGGGGTTAGGGGGGTACCCTAGACCTAAAGGGGGGTAACAGTAACTGTCCCAACACTGTAACTGTCACAAACTGACACTATGCAGTAATCAGAAAAAAAAAAAAAAAAAGCAAAAACTGCTGGTGTCAGTTTGTGACAGGGGGGGGGGGGGGTGATTGGGGGGGGGATCGGGGGGCGATCGGGGGGGGGATCGGGGTGTTTTGTGTGCCTGGCATGTTCTACTGTGTGTGTGTGTGTTGGTGCACTCACATAGATGTCTTCTCTCCTCGGGCCGGAACAGAAATTACCGAGCCGAGGAGAGATGACATCATTTCCTTTGCTGCTGTTTAGCATACAGCAGCAAAGGAATGATTCGATTGGCCGGCGGCGATCGCGAGGGGGGGGCCACGAACGGATGGTCTCCCCCTCACCACCGATCGCCGCTGGACAAAAGACGACCGCCTCGGGCACCGGGGGGGTCCGATCGGACCCCCCACCTGCGGAAGGCAAATCACGTACCCTGTACGTGATTTTGCCTGTCCGTGCCACTTTGCCGACGTACATCGGCGTGAGGCGGTCGTCAAGTGGTTAAGGGGCATCTCGAATAATGGTTAGATAAAGAAATTAAGTAGAACAAAAGGAACCTCATATAGATGAGATTTTAAGGGCAAAATTACTTGCAAAAAATTATTAAATAAATTTTTATTATACCAAGGTTTTAAAAACAATTTTATACAAGAAACGTGTAAAGACAACACAATTGTAGTGTATTACAGTAATGACAAAAAATGTTAAATGCAACGTGTTTCGAAATAGTTAATTTATGCAATCTTCTTCAGGGATAATTTTTGCCATTTCTGAAAGGTACAAAATATAATATAAATATACATATATTTTATATTTGTCATAACATACATATGAAGCCTGTGCTAAAATACAAAAAAGACTTACAAAAATAGTGGTTGACACCAAAGTTTCCAGTGGCTCATCAGACATCCACGCAATCTGTATAGGTCTTTTATCATGCAAAAGAACCCCCGGATAATAGAATCCAAGAAGAGACGCCAAATTGAAAAAGCGGCGAGCCGCTTTGGCAAAATTGCAAAGGGCAGTAATGTGGAAATCTAAGAGAGAAACACACAGCACATGGTAAACACCTTGAGGAAAAAAAAAAAAAAACATACCTTACGTAGGATTTAGAAATTTGCGACGTTCCAACCAGGAAGTATATGATGGACAATGCTTCAAAAAAAAGGGGGGACAAAATTCGAACAACCCCGGATATAACAGGGAGTCCCAACCCTAAAAAAATTATGGAAAAAGGCGGGTTGTTATGTAAGGATAAATAAAATAGAATGAATTAAATGAAATAATAATGAAAATGGATCAAATTTGCCCAATATAGAGCCATATCTATAAACTCCAAATTCATGACAAAATAGAAAAGTGACTAAAAAGTCACTTAAATAGGGGGATCCCCCAAGGACACAGGGGGAACCTCTCCAAAAATAAAAGCCAGAATCTCAGGCAATTGAAAAAAATAAATGAATGAATGAATAAATAGATGCATAGATCAAAAAAACATAAATTCAGCTTACCGAAAAGTGCTGTGTATCTCTCCCACATCTGAACCTAAGAACAGCCCAGAGTCCACAAAAACAACCCCAGAGAGAGGTAGTAACCCCTCTGCTTGTGAGGATAAGACAAAATAAGGTAAGACAAAATACTGTGCTGTTCCTCGGACAGAGTGTCGTCGGATGACGCTGGCGTTCTCATTATATGGCCCGTGCTCGTTCGCCGCCTGCAGAGCGTTGGGAGATGACGCCGCATCAGATGACGGCGGTGACTTCATTTCCTCAGCGCCGCTCGTACGAGGGCAGCGTGTATCAACGGCAGGACGTAAGGGGAGCGGGGTCGGCACCCGGCCACGCCTATCCCCTTGCCGTCTATGGCCAGAAAGAACAACATTGCTGACAGCACCACAGTGGATCGTCCCATACTGAGTCAGGGGGGAGCGGTCAACCTCGACAGTGTAGAATATTCGTAGACAGTGGGATACCAGAATTCTGACATTAAAAGGACATAAAATTATCCAGTGTTTAAACCTAAGTGCAAAAAAGTTCCCTTGTGTTGGTTTGCAAAGATAGTTATATTATACAACAAATTTAAAGATGACAAACCTAAGACGCAGGGGTAGGAATGGAGGGGAAGGGAAGAAATACATAGAACAGACCACAGATTATTACATAGCTGTGTGAGTCAGCAATCGCCAGTGTCCACACAGCTACGGATCAAGAATATAGAGATAATACTCCCCTCAGCATCCTGTGGTAAAACAACCTGGAGTGCTGAAAGATTTCATAGTGGGAAGACGAAGGGGGGGGGAATATTTTTGACCTAGGTTATTAGAAAGGGCTGTAGATTCAATTCCGTATTGAGGCCTAACGGAGTGAGAGCCCAAACGAAAAATCCACCTCTTTTCCTTCTGCTGTAAAACCTGGACAAAATCCCCCCTTCTAGAGGAGAGGTTTAGGGCATAAATGCCCTTAAAGCGGAGCTCCACCCGATTTTATGACAATAGCTCAAGAGGACTACTGCAATGTCCTAATTAAAAAACTGGCTTTTTTTTTTTTTTTTTACTCTACCTTTGTTGTTCAGATCATCTTGTTTAGTTCCTGGGTGTACAGTCTGCGGATATGTATGGGCGGGTTTAGTGCGGCTAACTCGTCATTTCCTATTAGCCGCACTGGCTCCTGGGAGCTTGTGTCATTGTTCCCAGGAATCAGTGCGGTGCCCTAGCGCGAGTTAGCTGTTTACGGCCGATTTAAGGTTACTGCGCATGCGAAAGATCGGGAATACAATGGGCGGTGCATGCTGGTCGATCAGCGGCACAACATCCCGGAAGAGGATGCCTGTGGGCTTCACATGCCCACAGGCAAGATGAGAACCGTCAGTAGAAATGTTTAAAAGTTAATTTTTTGGGAGAAAACTGACATCCGAAAGTAACAAAAATGGAACAAGCGAGTAACATATTTCAATGAAATAATCTTTGTCATTTTACATAAATAAAAAAAACATTGTAGACAGTGGAACCCCACTTTAACTTGCATGCCAGACAACTTGCCCTGAGCGAAATGTCTGGCCACCGGTTTCTCAGGATTCTATTCCAGAATCTCTCTCATGTGTTCTCCTAAACGGATTCTAAATTGTCGTTTAGCCTTACCGATGTATATCTTTTTACATGGACAGGTTAGCATATAAATGACCCTGGTTGTTGCACAATTGATAAGGCTTTTTATCTCAAAATTAGTTTTGTTTTGGGAGTCACTAAAGGTTGCTGTCCTGTGTACATATGGACATACTTGGCAATGTCCGCAAGGGAACATCCCTTTACTTCTCGGAAACTGGGACAGCCAGGAAGTATCAGTGCAATGTTGCTTGTTGCTGATACTGATGAAATATCTTCTCATCAGTACTCCTGTCAGTATTATACATGTACCTATAGACTCTGTCATCGCCAACGTTTGATTGGTTGTCCCAACTTACTCAGTGCTATCAACAGACCACACACGGGACCACCTTCCCAGCACAGTCCATTTAGGATCACCAGTGCCCCTACCCCTTTTTCCCCCCTTACCTCCTCCTTCCCCCTCTTGGCTCGAGCCCTCCCCTGGGGGTTGATGTCAGCCTAATTGCCACACTTAGCAATAGCTGGATACCCCCATTGCTTGTTGGCTGGGCAGACATCAATTTCCTTTGGGTCTGGACGCCGTCGTTTGTCATTTTTTTGTTATATGTTGTTCTGTCCCCCAGTCTGTGGTTGTACCGTCTGACCCTGACAACCCAGTCGGCAATTTGTACCAAGGGTAGTTGAGCCAATGGTTTATACTTTTTTATCCATGTATTTTATTTTTGTACCGCTTCAATAAAAAAAATTTTGATTATTTATTATGTGTATTGCTCTTCAGTTAGCCCCATCTTTTTCTTGGTCCCCCCTCTGTTTGGGACATCTAGTTTTTTTTCAAGTTGTCCAACTTCTGAATCGTGAAGTGCTCCAAAGTTCTTACTCATGCACTTGTGCCTTACATACTCCTGACCCTGAGCTCTGTGTGCTTTGTTCTTTTTGTCAGCTGCACTCTGTGCATTAAATAATCCTATTCCCTGCAATTTGTGTACTTTGTACTCCTTTTTTCTTTGGACTGTGCATTACATACTCTTGACATACAATCTATAGGTTTCATACTACTTAAAGACCTGGATTCTTTCCTAAATGCACATAATATAACTGGATACTAATATTTATAGGTAAAGTTGATCCAGTTGAAGTTGATAAACTTTAAAGCATGAATTCAAATACTGAGCTCAGCTACTTGCCTTCAATCCTTTTAAAGATGTGGCTCTTATAAAATACAGCATATATCTGACTCATAATTTGAGCATTTCCTTCTGATCTTCAAAGGTGATGAAGCAATCTTGAGCTCAGATAGGAATGTATCGTTTATATTCAGTTAAGAGACCAGCAACTCCACTTTGTACACATCAACTTCCTAACCTCAAGAAGGTTTTTGTTTTCCTGGAAGGACCCATTTATCAAATATCATTCAGTTCATTATGTTGCTTGCTTCCTTTTTGTATAAACAAGTACAGGAAAGAAATTTGAGTTCTAGTTTTGTTAAGCAAGTTAATCCGAAACAGCAGCTCTAGAATAGCATTACAAACACAGTCAGAACTGCATTCTGTTAGTGTAACTCCAGATGACCCCTGCTATTTTTGTCATATAATATATATAACTTTTATGTGCAAAATATAAAAAGAAGCTTTAGCCCTGGTTCGCATGTGATTCACACAGAAATTGCACCAAATTCCTGTGCAAATCGCATGTGATTATGTGCGGTGCGTTTTGAGACCACCATTTTGTATGCCTCAAATCACACCACATCTGCATGAAAAAGATGCAGGCACCTTTTGTTTGCCGCACTGGAATTGGATCACATGGGTGTTCATACCCATGCAATCCAGTTCAGGCGAAGTCACTGCATTCTGCGACCTGCTTTTGGGGTGTCGTTAACTTTTAATTGACACCCGCAGCAGATTGCGTGAACACAGTGCAATTGCTATGCGGTGTGGGAAATGCAGCGATTCCTGCGCATTTCCTGCATCACGTCAGTGTGAAACCTGGCTAATTTTTCCTTGATCCCTTATGAACAGATTGAACAGAACATCTGGAAAGCTTCTAGGTGTATAAAGACTCAAACATTCTATGCAGTGTGAATCTCCTTCCTAACCAAGGCGGGGTTCACTCTAGCTGCGGCCGCGCGGCACAGCAGGGGTCCGGTGCATCCCTGTTCTCCATTTCAGGTGTGAATTGGGTCAAAGTTTTTGCCTGAATTCGGACCTTAAACAGAGCCAAAGATGTACAGGACCCTTTCCCAGTGCACGCCACAGCCGCTCCAGAGATGTGTGAACTGGCTCCATAGAGAGACAGTCACAATCTCCTGTCATGCGAATTGGATGCGTGAAAAATTTGCATCAGTGTGAACCCAGCCTAAAGAGTTGCAGCCACCTTTTACATTTTGCATCTTGTAATCTTCAATGGGGATTTAGCAGGTGTGTGAATCATTTTTACTGATTGATCAGGGTTGTAAATAATTTAGAACAGTTGTGTGCACAATTTAACAATGCCATTAGATCATCAAGCAGGCACGTTTTTATCAGAGCCTACATGGGTGCTGTTCAGGGAGTTAGCAGTGGCAGGCAAAGCCTAACTTTGCAACCAGTGATAGGATATCACAAAGCAGCTCCAGCTGCATAATTGCCAACAGTCACGATTTTCCTGGGAATCCCTGATGTAAGGAGGGGCTCCGCTGGGGACACCAGATGTAAGAAGGGGCTCCGCTGGGGACACCATATGTAAGGAGGGGCTCCACGGGGACACCAGATGCAAGGAGGGGCTCCGCTGGGGACACCAGATGCAAGGAGAGGCTCCGCTGGGGACACCAGATGCAAGGAGGGGCTCCGCTGGGGACACCAGATGCAAGGAGGGGCTCCGCTGAGGACAACAGTTGCCAGAAGGGGCTCTGCTAGGGACACCTGATGCAAGAAGTTGCTCTGCTGGGGACACCTGATGCAAGGAGGGGCTCTGCTGGGGACACCTGATGCAAGGAGGGGCTCTGCTGGGGACACCTGATGCAAGGAGGGGCTCTGCTGGGGACACCTGATGCAAGGAGGGGCTCTGCTGGGGACACCTGATGCAAGGAGGGGCTCCGCTGGGGACACCTGATGCAAGGAGGGGCTCCGCTGGGGACACCTGATGCAAGGAGGGGCTCCACTGGGGACACCTGATGTAAGAAGGGGCTCCGCTGGGGACACCTGATGTAAGGAGGGGCTCCGCTGGGGACACCTGATGTAAGGAGGGGCTCCGCTGGGGACACCTGATGTAAGGAGGGGCTCCGCTGGGGACACTAGATGCAAGGAAGGGCTCCGCTGGGGACCCCAGATGCAAGGAGGGGCTCCGCTGGGGACCCCAGATGCAAGGAAGGGCTCCGCTGGGGACCCAAGATGCAAGGAAGGGCTCCGCTGGGGACCCCAGATGCAAGGAGGGCCTCCGCTGGGGACACCAGATGCAAGGAAGGGCCTCCGCTGGGGACACCAGATGCAAGGAGGGGCTTTGCTGGGGACACCAGATGCAAGGAAGGGCTACGCTGGGGTTGGAAGTTGCAAGTTGACCCAGCAGGGTGTTAATTCATGCCCCTTGGCAGGGGACTAGAGCTTGGCTCGAAACCACCTGGTGTAATAAAGATTCAAGTGCCTGATTAACATGTTTCCAAACAAAGCTTCAAAAAAAGCCACTGCTGCCAAGATGACTGATGGGCTTAATTATAGAAGATCAAAGAACAGCTGTCACTGAAGATTTGACTCAAGTCAAATAGTGGTGATTCATGGATGAATGCTGCCCCTAGTGGACACTACAGCATGCTTCCTGGAGGATGGACAGATATTAAGAAGGACTGCCTCTTATCAATTTTCCATTGGATAGAAGGCTAGATGGGTGTTGTGTATGGGTGGGGTCTGAATGCATTTTAAAAGTGCTCACTGAAAAGAAAATCTCTCTTGCCTCATGGCTCTCATGCCAGCGAGCCCAACTGACCAGACAACATCACAAAGATGACCTTACATAACGTATCATTGATGTTCTTGTGTTTTACATGCTCTGTAATATTTTCCTTTAGTGTTTTTATGTTAGCATTCCTATTTTCTTGGAAAAGCAGTGTGTTTATATTTAATAGCTAACCTTATTATTATCACCAGTAACATTATCAGAGCTTTGCCAGACTAGCTAACTATAGGAATAGACAAGTTAATACATATTTATAATAAATAGGGGGAATCCATAACCACCCAATATTTTTTTCACAACGTAATAATAGAAATAATGCGCTTCAATCATCCTGACACCATAACAACCATGGTGCCAGGATGATTGAAGCACCAACACCAGGTGTTTGAAGTAACAATCTGCTGATTGTTAAAGTTTATGGAATACGCATATTGCTATTGTGGTATAAAATCTGGGCATGCTGTCCCTCAATCCCTCTTTCTTTCCTTCCTTCTCTCTCCTTCCCTCCCTATTTCTTTCTTTCTCCGTCCATCCCTCGTTCATTTCAGACTCGAACCACACTTCCTTTGAGCCACGCCCCATGTAAGCCACACCCATTATTTAGTTCAAACCACACCCATTTTTCGGCGCAGCATTTTCCTTTCTCCGCTACACCACACCTAAAAATGAATGCCCCACCCCCTATTTATAATAAGACTCTGCCTACAGACAAAAAAAGTGTCCCTATAAACTTTTTGACAATGTTGGCAACTATGCAGCTGCCAAGCTGCTCCTGAAATACACTGATAATATATGAATCTGGAGGTGCATGCTATACATTGCAATAACTAATCTATCATCTTTTAGGGCACCACAGGTTGTCATACTAACTGTGTAGCATGGTATGTGACAAAGCCTTTAAGGAGGCTATAATGTTCATGCACAGCATACATCCCTGAAGGCAGTGCTGAAGGAAGAAGGCTGCTAATAAGTGAAATTAAACCTGTAGTTATCTGTAGCCTAAGCAAGGTCATCTGAACTTTAGATCATTTTTTCAGTCTTGGCACCCTTAAGTATACATCTCAAGGCACCCTAGGCTAAATTGTAAAAATCATAAATGTTACTTATCAAAGGGATACCTGAGCCTGGGACAAGGAACAAAACCTCTTTGATGAAATTAACTTCATATCAGAGATCCTTCATGTCAGTCACCCTCTTCACATCAAAGGCCCCCCATCACAACAGAGTCCCCCAATCACACAGTGCCCTCTTCACATCAGAACCCTACCCTTTGGTTCCAGCAGCAAGACAGAGGGTGGGAGCAGCTCTGGAGGAGGTGGATGTTGCCAAACTTGGCTCTGCGTCCGACATTGTCATGGAGCAGCCAGGCCGGTCGCTAACACCATAACAACAAATTATGCTGTGAGTACTGCCTTAGAGTGTCATTGGTTGTTATGTTGCTGACAGCCGGTCCGCCTACACCATGGCAACTCATGACGCTGATCCAGGGCTAATTGGGTCCAGTGCTTGCGGCTCCCGGGGGAACCTAAAACTGCACCCTATGGTGCTGTACCAGCCAGTTGAGAAACACTGTTTTAACTGGCAGATAACTGACAGATAATCGTATACAGAGATTCAGAGGCCTAGTGTCCATGATCCAAGCTCCCGACCTGGAGCTTTCCAATCATGTGACTGTCATGACCTCCAATCATGGCAGTCACATGATCATAAACCCTAACGATAACACCATAACAACAAATTATGCTGTGAGTACTGCCTTAGAGTGTCATTGGTTGTTATGTTGCTGACAGCCGGTCCGCCTACACCATGGCAACTCATGACGCTGATCCAGGGCTAATTGGGTCCAGTGCTTGCGGCTCCCGGGGGAACCTAAAACTGCACCCTATGGTGCCGTACCAGCCATATAATCGTATACAGAGATTCAGAGGCCTAGTGTCCATGATCCAAGCTCTCGACCTGGAGCTTTCCAATCATGTGACTGTCATGACCTCCAATCATGGCAGTCACATGATCATAAACCCCCCCACCTCCTGTCATCTTAAACCCCTCACCTCCTGTCATCTTAAACCCCTTAAAAGGCCGGGAAGTGCCAGCCTTACTGGGTTAAAGTAGAACTATATATTTTTTCCATTTTGGATAAAGCAAGGGAGGTTTAGAACCCCTATCAGATATTTTTCACCTTGCGGAGATTTCTCTTCACTTACTATCCCATAGCCAAACAGGAAGTGAGAGGAAATCTGTGCAAATTTATGAAATTTCCTTGGGGACCCCCAGGTCACCAGAACTAGTGTCCCCATTGGAAAATGTATTCCCTATTACTTTTTTACTTTTCAACCCAAAAACCCCAAATTTTAAGATTTTCTTTTACTTTTAATTTAGTTTCCAATAGTTTTTATTGGTAAAATTACAGGTAGTGCATATCAAACAAATACAAATATCCAATAGAGAGAATGAATATACATCAAGATCAAGCAATGATAACATTCAAAACAGAAAGAGGCCTGAGAGTAGGCCTTTACGCCTACCCCCTCTTAAATAGAGGAATTCCCAGGCTCCAGATAACCAGTCTGGGGTGTAGTCAAGGAAGAAGAAAAAAGAAAAGAAAAAGTAAAAAGTAAAGGGTAAGTAAGGTATTGGTGCGATAATACTCCAAACTTGGACTCCACAGGTGCCCTATCAGGTAGCTAATCCAAGGCTCCCAAATCTTTTCGAACTGTGGAATGTAATAATTGAGGATGGCTGAAAATTTTCTCGTTGATCATTATCCAGAATAGCTTGGCCCTAATCAGGTCAAATGGTATCCGGGGGGATTTTCACTACTTGGCTATCCTGATGCAGGCCGCCAAAAAGTGCAGTTGCTGCAGATTTGTCGGCTGCAAATCCATGATGCAAATCTCCCATTTCACAACTTCCCAAAGGTGCTCTATTGGATTGAGATCTGGTGACTTGAGAGGCTATTGGAGTACAGTGAACTCATTATCATGTTCAAGGAACCAGTGGTGAGATGATTTGAGCTTTGTGACATGGTGCATTATCCTTCTGGATATAGCCATCAGAAGATGGGTACACTGTAGTCATAAAGGGATGGACATGGTCAGCAACAATACTTAGGTAGGCTGTGGTATGTTTTTTTTTTTTTTTTTTTTTTCATCAAAAAGGTGTTTATTGAACAAGTTTAGACAGTTTCCAATGTACAAACAATGCACTTGCATATATCTATAGTTACATTTTGTGGTTATCCTAGTGCCTTTAACTTTAATCCAATCATCATCAAAGTGCACAATATGCTGAAGCACATATACATTACATCTGGTGTTGAACAAACCTAGCTCGTTAGGGTCCTCCCGTAGGGCACTGTAAAATTCTGGACATCACCAGTTCCCCGGGACTTAGCCCAGGTGTATCCAGCCATGGTGTCCAGATTTTTTCGAATCTACCTGGGCTTCCCCTGTGTTGATAGATATTCCTTTCCTTGACCAAGGTCTTCCCCATGTGTGTTATCCATGTGGCAACTGTGGGCGGTGAGATCGATTTCATCCCATCAGGGTGAGTTTTCGGGCTTGAAACAGTGCCCTAGAGAATGTTATTCTAACCATCTCCTCGGGAATAACCTCCTCCAGCACTCCCAAGATACAGTGAACTGGGTCTAGGGGGACGGTCGTTTGGAAAACTTGATTAAGCGTCCCAAGTACCGCGTTCCAGTAACTGTGGAGCTTTGGGCATCACCAGAGCAGATGAATGAGATCCTCCTGGTGTTTCCCACACCTGCACAGGGGGTCTGGCCACCCACCCATCTTATGTAGTCTAAGTGGGGTGTAGTGCACCCGAAGTACAATGTATAGTTGGGAATCTTTTTGGGCAACATTAAGAGAGCAGGTAGTAATAGATTGCAGGACTTCCTCCCATTGGTCTCCCGTGAGTGGGCCTAATGCCATGTACACACGACTGGACTTTTCAACAGCAAAGGTCCGACGGAACGAATCCGCCGGACAATTCGATTGTGTTTGGGCTTCATCGGACCTTTGCTGTCGAAAAATCAGATGGACTTTAGAAATAGAACGTTTCAAATCTTTCCGACGGGCTCGAGTCCGGTTGAAAAATCCGTTCGTCTGTATGCTAGTCCGACGGACGAACAACAACGCAAGGGCAGCTATTGGCTACTGGCTATGAACTTTCTGATTCTAGTCCAGTCGTACGTCATCACGTTCGAATCAGTCGGACTTTGGTGTGATCGTGTGTAGATAAGTCCATTGCGTCGGAACGCCATCGGAACTCTGTCGAAAGTCCGTCAAAAAGTCCTTCGGAGTTCAGTCCGTTGAAAGTCTGCTTGTGTGTACACGGCATAAGTCTCTTTCCCATAGGGATGTTGCCTTAGTAGGGTGAGTTTTTAAATGGTGTGTCAGCAGCATTTGGTAACAATGTGAGATGATCCCTTTAGTTTCAGTACTTGTTTGTAAGAGGTGGAAAACAGGGGTATTGGACCTAATCCAGTGGTTAGCATCCCTCTGGGCGCCCACAGCGTGTCTGAGCCAGAGATAGGAGTAATACATGGTGGAGGGCAAAGTAAACCTATTTTGTAACTTGGGAAAAGACAGCAACTTGCCGTCCTGAAATATGTGTGACAGCAAAGTTACACTGAAGGACTGACACTTGGGTCCCTGTTGTAGTTTTACCAGTTCGACATAGGAGAGGTTCTGCCATATCGGGCTATATTCAGTGAATCCCAGCACCCCCTGCATCTGCCTGCCCTTGTTCCATATTATTTGGAGTAGAGTAAGGGTGGGCGACTGTTTATTAGATTTATGGAACATCTGTGACTCCAGGCCCATCGGCACAGTCTCCACTCCAGAGCGGATCAGCATCAGCCTTGCTGATGAGCCCACTGGATCATGGGCCATGGACCCAGTCAGATGCTGCATTTGGGCTGTATAGTGCAGCCAAGGATTGGGCTCTGCCAGTCATCCACTGTCCTTTTGGGTGTTGCAACTGTTCTAGTTTGATCCTGGGGAGCCTGTATTCCACAGTAGGCATCTGAAGAGGGTGTTAACCACCCTGAATATTTTCAAGTGAATTACAACAGGGGAGTCGTGGAGAAAATTTAACAACTGTGGCACTGAGACCACCGCCTGTGGAAGGGAATTCTACACCCTTGCCACTCTTACAGTAAAGAACTCTCTATGTAGTTTAAGGTTAAACCTCTTTTCTTCTAACTTTAATGAGTGGCCACACGTCTTGTTAAACTCCCTTCCGCTAAAAAGTTTTATCCCTATTGTGGGGTCACAGTACGGTATTTAAAAAATGAAATCATATCCCCTCTCAAGCGCCTCTTCTCCAGAGAGAATAAGTTCAGTGCTCGCAACCTTTCCTCATAACTAATATCCTCCAGACCCTTTATTAGCTTAGTTGCCCTTCTTTGTACTCGCTTAATATCCAGTACATCCTTCCTGAGGACTAGTGCCCAGAACTGGACAGCATACTCTAGGTGCGGCCAGACCAGAGTCTTGTAGAGCGGGAGAATTATTGTTCTATCTCGGGAGTTGATCCCCTTTTTAATGCATGCCAATATTCTGTTTGCTTTGTTAGCAGCAGCTTGGCATTGCATGCCATTGCTGAGCCTATCATCTATTAGGACCCCCAGGTCCTTTTCCACCCTAGATTCCCCCAGTTCTCCCCCCAGTGTATAGATTGCATTCATATTTTTGCCACCCAAATGCATTTTTTTACATTTTTCTACATTAAACCTCATTTGCCATGTAGTTGCCCACCCCATTAATTTGTTCAGATCTTTTTGCAAAGTTTCCACATCCTGCAGAGAAGTTATTGCCCTGCTTATCATAGTATAATCCGCAAATACAGAGATTGAACTGTTTACCCCATCCTCCAGGTTGTTTATGAACAAGATAAATAGGATTGGTCCCAGCACAGAACCCTGGGGAACCCCACTACCCACCTCTGACCATTCCGAGTACTTCCTATTTATCACCACCCTCTGAACTCGCCCTTGTAGCCAGTTTTCAATCCATGTACTCACTCTATGGTTCATGCCAACGGACCTTATTTTGTACAGTAAACGTTTATGGGGAACTGTGTCAAATGCTTTTGCAAAATCCAGATACACCACGTCTACGGGCCTTCCTTTATCTGGATGGCAACTCACCTCCTCATAGAAGGTTAATTGGTTTGGCAAGAACGATTCTTCATGAATCCATGCTGATTACTGCTAATGATACTGTTCTCATAACTAATATCTTGTATATAGTCTCTTATCCCCTCCAAGAGCTTGCATACTATTGATGTTAGCATAACTGGTCTGTAATTCCCAGGATTTATTTTGGGCCCTTTTTAAATATCGGTGCTACATTGGCTTTTCTCCAATCACCTGGTACCATTCCAGTCAGTAGAATGTAAGTAAAAATTAGGAACAATGGTCTGGCAATTACTTGACTGAGTTCCCTAAGTACCCTCGGATGCAAGCCGAGGGTACCTGTCCTCTGAAGGTAGATCAAATATATCAGGCATAGGGTCATTATAGGAGTCTAATGGCACTGTGTTATCTAGCAGGCCTGCATGCTCCCCGTCTGCAGGCTCAGGGGAGTGTGTGTGTTCTGTTGTGAAGCATTCAAGGATGAATCAGCAATACCCGACAGCTTCTGGGTATAGAAAAGCATGTCCCTGAGCTGCTCCTTGGGCTTCGGGGGTTTGTTTAACTTACCCCCCCGCTCAGTTTTTTTGTGTTTCCATGCCTCGTGGTGCTTTAGGAGGCTGTAACTGCCAGGCGCCATCTTGGCCAGATTGGGGCGCCGCGGCGTCTCCGCGGTTCCCCCGGGTCAGCACCAGCTCGGTTCGGGTAGCCAGCGGTTCCGGATGGGTCAGGGTGTCAGCAGGCAGTATTTGCGGTGAAATCTGGGCGGAATCGCTTGAGGGGAAAGGATTTTTCACAGGATCAACAGCGGGAGCTCCGTGCAGCAGGTCTGCTCACAAGCCTCGTCAGGCCACACCCCAGGCTGTGGTGTTTAAACGATGCTCAATTGGTACTAAGGGGCCCAAAGTGTGGCAATAAAATATCCCCCACAACATTACAACACTAGCCTGAACCGTTGATACAAGGCAGGATGGATCCACACTTTCATGTTGTTTACACTAAATTCTGACCCTACCAGCTGAATGTTGCAGCTGAAATCGAGACTCATCAGACCAGGCAACATTTTTCCAATCTTCTATCGTCCAATTTTGGTGAGCCTGTGCGAATTGTAGCCTCAGTTTCCTGTTCTTAGCTGACAGGAGTGGCACTGGGAATGGTCTTCTGCTGCTGTAGCTTATCTGCTTCAAGGTTCAATGTTTTGTGTGTTCAAAGATGGTATTCTGCATTCTTTGGTTGTAAGGAGTGTTTGAGTTACTGTTGCCTTTCTATCATCTCGAATCGGCCCATTCTCCTCTGACATCAACAAGGCATTTTCGTCCACATAACTGCTGCTCACTGGATATTATCTTGTTCGGTCCATTCTCTGTAAATCCTAGAGATGGTTGTGTGAGAAAATCCCAGTAGATCAGCAGTTTTTGAAATACTCAGACCAGCCCGTCTGGCACCAACAACCGTGCCGTGTTCAAAGTCACTTAAATCCCCTTTCTGATGCTCGGTTTGAACTTCAGCAAGTTGTCTTCATCGCATCTAGATGCCTAAATGCACTGAGTTGCTGCCATGTGATTGGCTGATTAGCACTTTGTGTTACCAAGCAATTGAACAAGTGTACCTAATAAAGTGGCTGGTGAGTGTATGTTCTGGATGCTTTATTTTCAATTTCAATGGTAATGGTAAACAGGACAAATAGAGGAGTGGTTGAATCTCCTTAATGGGGAAAAACACAGCAATAAAAACAAAAAGTTTTGCCTTTATACTTTAAGGGCTCATTTACACTTGCTTCGACTTCAACACACGAGTCTACCGCTTCAACATGCTTTTCTGATGTGTTTTTGATGCTTCGACAATGCTTCGGTGGTGGTTTTTTAAAGCTTTAACCGCTTGCCGACCGCCTCATGCAGATATACTGCGGCAGAAGGGCTCGTACAGGCAAAAATACGTACCTGTACATTCCCCTTTAAGAGGCGGCCAGCTCCGTGAGTCGGGTCGCGGGTGCCGCGGACTCGTTCGCCGCGGGGATGCCCACGATCGCCTCACGGGGAGGAAGAACGTGGAGATGCTAATGTAAACAAGCATCTCCCCATTCTGCCTAGTGACAGTGTCACTGATCTCTGCTCCCTGTCATTGGAGCAGAGATCAGTCACGTGTCACACACAGCCATGCCCCTCACAGTTAGAAACACGCCCCCTAGGACACACTTAACCCCTACACTGCCACCTAGTGGTTAACCCCTTCACTGCCTGTGTCATTTACACAGGAATCAGTGCATTTGTATATCACTAATTGCTATATAAATGACAATGGTCCCAAAAATGTGTCAAAAATGTCCGATGTGTCCGCCATAATGTCGCAGTCACAATAAAAATCGCTGATCGCCGCCATTTAAAAAAAAAAAATTATTAATAAAAATGCCATAAAACTATCCTCTATTTCAGTGTTTCTCAACTCCAGTCCTCAAGGCGCCCCAACAGGTCATGTTTTCAGGATTTCTCACAGGTGAAACAACTGTGGTAATTACTAAGGCAGTGAAACTGATCAAATCACCTGTGCAAAATAATGGAAAGCCTGAAAACATGACCTGTTGGGGCGCCTTGAGGACTGGAGTTGAGAAACACTGCTCTATTTTGTAAACGCTATAACTTTTGCGCAAACCGATCAATAATCGCTTATTGCGATTTTTTTACCAAAAATATGTAGAAGAATAAGTATCGGCCTAAACTGAGGAAAAAAATTGTTTTTTTATACATTTTTTGGGTATATTTTATAGCAAAAAGTAAAAAAAATGTGTTTTTTTCATAATTTACGCTCTTTTTTTGTTTATAGCGCAAAAAATAAAAAGCGCAAGGGTGATCAAATACCACCAAAAGAAAGCTCTATTTGTGGGGAAAAAAAGGACGTCAATTTTGTTTGGGAGCCACGTCGCACGACCGCGCAATTGTCAGTTAAAGCGACGCAGTGCCAAATCGCAAAAAGTGCTCTGGTCAGGAAGGGGGTAAATTCTTCTGGAGCTGAAGTGGTTAATGAAGCTTGGCAGATGCCCTGTGTGTGTGTGTTGATATCTCATACCTGCAATTTCTCCAAAACAAAGTGAAGCTAAAGCTTAACTGAAGCCTCTCAAAAGCTGCAGACGCTTCAAGTGAGCTTTGCCAAGACTTCTATGGAGGCTTTGAAGCACCACTAAAGCGACATGGGGTATAATTTTTGAAGCAAAGCAAAAGTAAGGTGTAAACAGGACTGTAGGCTAACAATTTTATTTAGTGACAAGGGGCTTTGACTGCCGTTCAGAGTAGATGTATGTATATATGTATGCATGTATGTATTTTCCATTCGAATGTGGCAAATTGAACAAACAAAAGAAAAATCTTCATCAAATGATTACAAGGACTCTTTAAATCACCTTTGGCTTAAAGAGGCTGTAAACCTTCCTTTGTAAGTTGTACCTATAGCTAAGCCTAGAATAAGGCTTAGCTATAGGTACTGTAAATATATCCTAAATGTGCACAGTTTAGGAGATATTTACTGTTTACTGTGCCAATGATGTCATCTGTGCATGTGCTTTGAAGGAATGGCAGCCGTGCGAGTATACTGTGACGCATGCGTGGGAGTGACGTCACACGGCTCTGGTCAGTTACAATGCCGAAGTCCGCAGACCCAGATGGAAGATGGATGTGGCCTGCAGCGGGGACAATGTGGGCTTTGTTTGTAGGTAAGCGTCAGATAATATGCTAGTATGCGACGCATACTAGCATGTTATGCCTTTAATTTGCAGGGAATTAAAAAGGAAGAAAAGCCCACTAGGGTTTACTTCCTCTTTAACCACTTGACCACTGGGCACTTAAACCCCCTTAATAACCAGACCAATTTTCAGCTTTCAGTGCTCTCACAATTTGAATGACAATTAGTCATGCAACACTGTACCTATATGAAATTTCTGTCCTTTTTTTCACACAAATAGAGCTTTCTTTTGGTGGTATTTAATCACCGTCGAGTTCTTTATTTTTTGCTCTATAAAAGAAAAAAGACCGAAAATTCTGTAAAAAAATGCATTTTTGTTCATTTCTCTCCTACATGTAAAAATCATCATTTATTTGCTAGAAAATTACATAGAACCCCAAAACATTATATATGTTTTTTTTAGCAAAGACCCTAGAGAATACAATGGCGGTTGTTGCAAGTTTTTACCTCGCACTGTATTTGCAATTTTTCGAACGCGTTTTTTTTGGAAAAAAAAAGTTTTGTGCTTAAAAAAAAAACCAAAACAGTAAAGTTAGCCCAATGTTTTTGCATAATGTGAAAGATGAAGTTATGCCGAGTAAATAGATACCTAACATGTCACCCTTCAAAATTGCACACGCTCGTGGAATGGCGCCAAACTTCGCTACTTAAAAATCCCCATAGGCGACGCTTTAAAATTTTTTACTGGTTACATGTTTTGAGTTACAGAGAAGGTCTAGGGCCAAAATTATTGCTCTCGCTCTACTGATCACAGCGATACCCCACATGTGTGATTTGAACACAGTTTTCATTTGTGGGCGGGACTTACATATGCGTTCGCTTCTGCATGCGAGCACACGGGGACAGGGGCGCTTTAGAATTTCTTTTTTTTTTATTGTTCATTTTACTTTATTTTAGTTTGATGCTTTTTACAAAAAAATAATTTTTTGATCACTTTTATTCCTATTACAAGGAATGTAAACATCCCTTGTAATAGGAATATAGCATGACAGGTCCTCCTTACAGTGAGATATGGGGTCAATAAGACCCCACATCTCACCTCTAGGCTGGAAAGCCTGAAATAAAACAAACAAAAACAAAAAATGAGTCTGGCTTCGATCGTAGCGGTGAGCCGGTAGAAGCACCTGAGGGCGGTGGGAGGAGGGGACGTCCCCTCTCGCCTCCTGTAAGAACGATCAAGCAGTGGAACATCCGCTATGGTCATCCTTATGGTGTAGGGAATCGTCGGCTGAAAAAGCTGATATCTGAATGATGCCTGTAGCTGCAGGCATCATTCAGATATCCCCGCACAAAGTCAAGGACGTCATATGACGGCCAGCGGGCGGGAAGTGGTTAAAACATATTTTTTTTTAACACAAAGTTGTCCATTTATACAATATTTCTAACACATAGCATGTACATACCAAAAATTACATCCCAAAATAGATTCTCCTACTCCTCCTGAGCAGGGCTGTGTTTTGGCCTAGGCCGACTAGGCCTAGGGTGGCACTTTTCGAGGGGTGGCAAAAAAAGCCGCCCCCCCGCATGAGAGAAAGTCACCCACCGATTCCGGGCTCCCGCGGCCGCCCCCCGCACACATGCAGCCCACGGCAGCCGCCAGTAGCGCCGTCCGCTACAGCAAGGTAGCCGCCGTGGGCTGCATGTGTGCGGGGGGGCGGCCGCGGGAGCCAGGAATCGGGAAGACGGGTGGGGGGACTTTCTCTCATGCAGGGGGCGGCGTGTTAATCACGCCCCCATAAGCAGCCGGTGACTGGCGGAGGTGGAGCCTTATGCTCCGCCTACCATCCTCCGCACTGCTTTCCTTGACTCTTCTCCTCTGCACTGGGGCGGGGTCTGGCTGTGACGTCAGGAGGAGAGAGAGAGAAAGGGCGAAGCACAAGGGAACCCCCCAGGACAGCAGGTAAAGTTATTTAATAAATGATATCAGTGTTATGGGAACATTGTTGGCATTTGATGGCACAGTGGCTGCAATTGATGGGGCACAGTGGCTGCGTTTGATAGGCACAGTAGCTGCGTTTGGTGGCACAGTGGCTGCAATTGATGGGCACAGTGGCTGCATTTGGTGCACACAGTGGCTGCGTTTGGTGGGGCACAGTGGCTGCGTTTTATGGGCACAGTGGCTGCAATTGGTGGCACAGTGGCTGCATTTGGTGGCACAGTGGCTGCAATTGATGGGCACAGTGGCTGTGTTTGGTGGGCACAGTGGCTGTGTTTGGTGGGCACAGTGGCTGCGTTTGGTGGGCACAGTGGCTGCGTTTGGTGGGCACAGTGGCTGCGTTTGGTGGGCACAGTGGCTGCGTTTGATGGGGCACAGTGGCTGCGTTTGATGGGGCACAGTGGCTGCGTTTGATGGGCACAGTGGCTGCGTTTGATGGGCACAGTGGCTGCATTTGGTGGCACAGTGGCTGCAATTGATGGGCACAGTGGCTGCGTTTGGTGGGCACAGTGGCTGCGTTTGGTGGGCACAGTGGCTGCGTTTGGGGCACAGTGGCTGCGTTTGATGGGGCACAGTGGCTGCGTTTGATGGGGCACAGTGGCTGCGTTTGGTGGGCACAGGGGACACATTTAGTAAAGGTGCATTAATATGCAGATCATGATATTGCAATAAAGTGCTCCATCAATGCTGAAATCAATGCAAACTCATTAAAGAGGAGTCCCGCCCCCACCCCGTGAAAACATTAAAACTCAGCAGCTACAAATACTGTAGCTGCTGACTTTTAATATTAGGACACTTACCTGTCCAGGGATCCCACAATGTCGACACCTCAGCCGATTTTCGGATTGGCTCTCGGGTTTTGCCTATATCATTCATGGTAAGAGAAACCGGACGGTTCACTACTGCACGTGTGCGAAGCGCGTTGCACTTTCTGAATGCCCCAGTGAAGGAAGGAAGAGGGGGCCCGAACTTCAGAGGGGGCAGCGCAGTCTCCAGGGAGTGGGAAAGGGTACCTGTCAAAAACGGGTACCTGTTCCCCCCTCCCCCCTGAAAGGTACCAAATGAGCCTAAAGAGGAAGGGGTGTGGTTTACAGATGATAGGGTGGGTCTTAAACAGGAAGGTGTGGGTCGTATTTAAATTAGGGGGGGGGTGCATGAGTTTAGTCAGGCCTAGGGCAGCACAAAACCTAAATACACCACTGCTCCTGAGTACGGCGATACCACATGTGTGAGACTTCCACAGCCTGGCCACATACAGAGGCCGAGTACAGCTGAGTATGGCCGAGTATGGCTGGGTATCGCAGAGTATGGCTGGGTATCGCAGAGTATGGCTGGGTATCGCAGAGTATGGCTGGGTATCGCAGAGTATGGCTGGGTATCGCAGAGTATGGCTGGGTGTCACAGAGTATGGCTGGGTGTCACAGAGTATGGCTGGGTGTCACAGAGTATGGCTGGGTGTCGCAGAGTATGGCTGGGTGTCGCAGAGTATGGCTGGGCATAACCGAGTATGGCTGGGTCTTGCAGGGTATGGCTGGGTATTGCAGGGTATGGCAGGGTCTTGCAGGTAGGGTTGCCACCTGTTCAGGATTCACCCGGACAGTTCGGGTTTGGAATCATGTGTCCGGGTTTCAGACGGTCTGAGACCCGGACACATTATTCAGACCGGACTAAGTCTCCCCCCTCCCCCCTTCTCTCTCCTGCTTCTAAGTTAGTACACTAAGGTAAATCAGGGTTCTCAGAGCTCCCCTTTACACCAGAGGTCACAGTGCTCCCCTTTACATCAGAGTCCTCTTCGTACACCAGAGCATCCCTTATGTTACAGTCCCCAGAGTTCTCCCGTACATCAGAGTCTGCAGAGTCCCCCCTTACAGTGAAAAGGAACTCTGCGAGTCCAGATGTAAAAGGGGAGCTCTGCGGTCTCTGATGTAAAGGGGAGCTCTGCGGTCTCTGATGTAAAGGGGAGCTCTGCGGTCTCTGATGTAAAGGGGAGCTCTGCGGTCTCTGATGTAAAGGGGAGCTCTGCGGTCTCTGATGTAAAGGGGAGCTCTGCGGTCTCTGATGTAAAGGGGAGCTCTGCGGTCTCTGATGTAAAGGGGAGCTCTGCGGTCTCTGATGTAAAGGGGAGCTCTGCGGACTCTGATGTAAAGGGGAGCTCTGCGGACTCTGATGTAAAGGGGAGCTCTGCGGACTCTGATGTAAAGGGGAGCTCTGCGGACTCTGATGTAAAGGGGAGCTCTGCGGACTCTGATGTAAAGGACTCATATGTACTTCATATGATTAGAAATGTTATTTAATAGCAACATCTATGCATTGTTTATCTATGCATACTATGAAAAAAAATTGCTGTGCGGCGCCAAAGTGTTCGGGTTTGACTTGAAGAAAAGGTGGCAACCCTACTTGCAAGGTATGGCTGGGTATTGCAGGGTATGGCAGAGTATGGCTGGGTCTTGCAGGGTATTGCAGGGTATGGCAGAGTATGGCTGGGTCTTGCAGGGTATGGCTGGGTTTTGCAGAGTATGGCTGGGTATTGCAGGGTCTTGCAGAGTATGGCTGGGTCTTGCAGAGTATGGCTGGGTCTTGCAGAGTATGGCTGGGTCTTGCAGAGTATGGCTGGGTCTTGCAGGGTATGGCTGGGTCTTGCAGGATATGGCAGAGTATGGCTGGGTATGGCAGAGTATGGCTGGGTATGGCAGAGTATGGCTGGGTCTTGCAGGGTATGGCTGGGTCTTGCAGGGTATGGCAGAGTATGGCTGGGTATGGCAGAGTATGGCTGGGTCTTGCAGGGTATGGCTGGGTCTTGCAGAGTATGGCTGGGTCTTGCAGGGTATGGCTGGGTCTTGCAGGGTATGGCTGGGTCTTGCAGGGTATGGCTGGGTCTTGCAGGGTATGGCAGAGTATGGCTGGGTATGGCAGAGTATGGCTGGGTATGGCAGAGTATGGCTGGGTATGGCAGAGTATGGCTGGGTATGGCAGTGTATGGCTGGGTCTTGCAGGGTATGGCTGGGTCTTGCAGGGTATGGCTGGGTCTTGCAGGGTATGGCTGGGTCTTGCAGGGTATGGCTGGGTCTTGCAGGGTATGGCAGTGTATTGCAGAGTATGGCTGGGTCTTGCAGAGTATGGCTGGGTCTTGCAGAGTATGGCTGGGTCTTGCAGGGTATGGCTGGGTCTTGCAGGGTATGGCTGGGTCTTGCAGGGTATGGCTGGGTCTTGCAGGGTATGGCTGGTTATGGCAGAGTATGGCGGGGTATGGCAGGGCATTGCAGAGTATGGCTGTGGAGAGCGAGAGCGGGATTCTGGGAGGACGTCATAGTACGCCCTCCCAGAGCTAAGCAAACGCCCTGTAGCCATCATTTGGCTATGGGCCGGTTGCTAAGTGGTTAACTAAAACAGCATTATTTCAAAATGGTACTCTAATAACACACACAGTCTTTGATTTCAGCAATATGTGTACAGTTTTGTACAAATTTCCAAAATTCAAACAAATTTAATTTCGTTATTCGGAGCAATCGGTAAAATTTGTTTATATTGTAATTCGGGTATTCAGATATATCCGAATCTCTAAATAACGAAAATTCAGAACAAAACAAACTGCACATGTCTAGTTCAGAGAGCTTTAAAAAAAAAGCGTGTCCGAAGCCATGTTTTGAAGCAAGTGTAAACCTTTAGTAAGACGTATAACTACTATCTCTTCCTGAAAATACCAATTTGCTGGCATCCATAGATCTCCAATGACTTCAGAATGGTCTATTCTTCTCTTCATGCATTCATGTGTGTGAAAGCTCAGCAGTCAGAGATACTCAGGCAACTAACGTTTTTGTACTGAGGTCAGGAATAGCAGTTTCTATCCACGTTCTTGTAAATAAGCCGACAAAATGAATGTTTACTAGTAAAACTAAACATCTTGAGATAAGTTTCCCATTTGCCATTCCAGAAAGAATTCCCATTTTGGTATCTGATATATACAGGATGCTCACAAACAATCCAAGCTGGGAACACAGGAGGAAAAAAACACAACCCGAGTCGTGCAGTTCGCGGACCGTCCAGCAGGGGGCGAAGAGAAGGTAAATGTCAGCGGGCGGCTGTGTAGTCACTTCATCCATCTGTGAGGAGCGGACGGGACTGCGCACGGTAAGTTGTCTCCTCACACATTACACCCGGGAATCTCCTCTCTATCTACTATTAGTCAGCCCACTCCAACACTGCACTAACCTTCTGCTTCTTTGCAAACTTCTCTGTACAGGACTTGGTGCAATGAATATCTTATTATTTCCACTGACTGAACTAATGTGCAGTTTGCTGAATTCTCGTGTGTTTTGTGGCATTTATTTATTAAGAAAAGATGGGTTTGAAGCTGAAGCCAGCTGTTCACATTGTTCGTGTTCTATTCCTCCAATGCATGCCATGTTTTCCTGAACTCCTGTAGGATTCCTTGGCTCTGCTCAGGTGTGACTGACTGGCTGGGTGTGCACTGCACTTTCTAATCAGCTGGGAAGTTAAAGCAATATTCACCACTTTACCCCCCTTCCTGACCAGGCCATGTTTCGCAATCCTGCACTACATGAATTACATTTATGTAATTTTTTTCCCTCATAAATCGTTTTCTTTTGGTGGTATTTAATCACCACTGGGTTTTATAGTTTTTGCGATATAAAAAAAAAAAAAAAAAAAGACTGACAATTAAAAAAACAAAACGATTTTTTATTTTCTGCTATAAAACATCCCATGAAAAATGTAAGAAAAAAAAAAAAAAAAAATCAAATGTCTTCATAAATTAAGGGCAATATATATTCTACTACATAAACCCAATAAGCATATATTGAAAAGTTATAGTGTCTACAAACTATGATGTATGTATATATGTAATGTATGTATGTATATATGTGTGTGTGTGTGTGTGTGTGTGTGTGTATATATATATATGTATGTGTATATATATATATATATATATATATATATTTAGTAATCGCGGAGATCAGTGACTTCTGACACTGGGAACCAGTGACACTAATACAGTGATTAAAATATGCACTGTACTAATGATGCTGGTTGGGAAGGGGTTAACATCTAGGGCGATCAAAAGGTTAATTGTGTGCCTAGCCAGTGTTTTTGTGTTTACTTTCAGATGCCTTTACTAAGGGATGTGCTGGATTTTATTCCCTTTGCAGGGAAACAAAATCCAGCACATCCCCACTGGCAGGACAGAGCTCTGCCTTGTTTACATATGCAGAGCTCTCTCTAGCGGGTCACCTTGCCGATCAGTGTATGCCCGCTGTCATCCATTGGCTGGCACCCGCTAATCAGCTTCTGCTATGACGCGCGTGCTGACAGGCTCCCACTTTGTATGATCACAGCGGGAGGGGCACATGCATGTGCCCTAAACCTGGAAGCGGAGCGCGACGTACGAGTACATTGCTTTGCCTGTGCGGGCTGCCCATCCGCAGTGCTTTGCGGGCAGTCTGCAAGTGGTTAAACCCAAAAACAAACTTTGATTATATTTCAGCTTACCAATTCTTAGATGGGGTGGTAGTATTAGTTTTCTTTTTTAGGCCATCTTTCCTTTATTTTCACCTGGTGATCTGCCAGCAAGTCTGTTTTTTCAAGACAACAAACGGTCTTGCAGAAAAAACAGTTGAATAGATAAGACAAATGATTTCACACTGACAGGGCTGCTTACAATGATCCGCTTTTATTTATGTAAAAACTTTACCCCAAATAGGAAAAACTGCTGGCTTCAATTTGTTACTGTATCTAAATCTGCTAGTCCATCTAACACTCCCATCCCCCCAGACTAACAATGCTGCTGTCCAAAGCTGTCTCTGTTGCTCCTTCATCCAGAGTGAGGGCAATCCAAGGCCCCTATCACACTAAAGCCGCGTACACACGGTACGATTGTTGGCCAACCGAGCGTCTGATTTTCGTCCAAAGGGCGCGTGCCAGGATCTTGTCTTGCATACTAACGTTACACAATTGTCGTGCCGTGAACGTAGTGACGTACTATGAGGAATTTCAGCTTTTGAGCGCCTCCCTTTGGGCCCCTTCTGCTAATTTCGTGTTTGCTTTGATTCCGATCATGCGTGTTTGTACTTTCGAATTTTGTGTGACGGATTTGTGTACTGACCATACGAAAATCTGACGTCAAACTGTTGTCTGCAGAAAATTTACTAGCCTGTCATCCAACATGAGTTGGCCGAAAGTTGGACAATTGTCAAAAGGAGCGTACTATCTGTAAGATTTTAGGACAACAGTCTGTCAACAGACAATCCCCTGCCAACAATCACATCGTGTGTATGAGGCTTAAGGGTCTGATCAGGTCTACCTGTCAGTTTTTCAGGCGGACCTGATCAGAACCTCCATTGACCACTATGGACCAGCGGGTGTAAACTGACTTGTGTCCATTTACGCCTGTCTACCTGGTCTACTAAAATCTGGTCCATAGAGTAGAGCGGGCACGATCTGTGTATAAATCCACCCACTCTGCTCTGGTCAGCAGGGGATCTATTCGGAGTCCTCTGTGTGAAAGGGGCCTAATACAGAAGGTGTGTAACTGGTCAGATCACCAGGTGAAAACAGAGGGGAAAAAGCCTTAAAAAAGAAAATGAATGCAGCCACCACATCCAATGATTGGTAAACTGCAATATATGACATTTGTGACATTTTTGGTTTTGGGCTTAAAGGAGGTGAAAAACCTCCTGTGATGCAGCAGCCCCTCAGAGCCCCCCTTTTACTTACCTGAACCCGATCTTTCCAGCGACGGGGATGAGTACAGCAGCTCCAGCTGGTGTCTCGGGTCCTGATTTAATAAATTGATAGCAGTGCAGCCATTGGCTCCTGCTGCTGTTAATCAAATCCAATGATGCGGGGGGGCGGGGCCGAGTCCTGCTGTCTGTCAAAGGATGCAGCAGCAAGACATGGGAGTGCACCCGCATGAGTCTCCCGAGGGAGAGCGGCTCTCCAACAGGGCACTCGAGAGGAGGAGGATCCAGGAACACCGCTGAGGGACCCCAGAAGAGGAGGATCGGGGCCACTCTGTGCAAAACTAACTGCACAGAGGAGGTAAGTATGCAATGTGTTTTTTTTTTTTTTTTTGGATTGCGGCAGACAAATCTGACCCCAAGTGACACTTTTTGGGGACCAGTGACATTATTGCAGTGATCATAGCTAAAAAAAAATTACTGATCAATGTATAAATTACACTGGCAGAGAAGGGGTTAACACTAGGGGGCGATCAAGGGGTTAACTGTGTTCCCTAGGTGTATTCTAACTGTGTGGGGGATGGACAACATAGATCGCTGTTCCTGATCACTAGGAAAAGCAGATCTCTATGTTGCCCCTATCAGAACTGGGATCTGCCTTGTTTTACTTTCTGTACTGCCATCGCGGGTGGCCAGCGGACATCGGGTCTGCCGGACCCGCAGCCGTGCCCACAGTATCTATTGCAAGAAGCGATGAACAGGTACGTCATTTTACGCAATAGAGCCGACCTGCCGCAGTATATGTACTGTGGCTGGTCTGCAAGTGGTTAAAGCAACACTAAAAAATATTCTTCAAAAATAACATGCCCACTTCCTAATGGTCTTGTAATCTATTTTTCATAAAATGTGTTTCTTGCTGTATTTTTATACCTCCTTGTAAAGTTCTCCCTGAACTCCTGAAGCTCCCCTTTTCCCCTCACTTCTGTTTGTTGGTGCAGTGCACTGCTCATTCCTGTGTACAACACTACACATCCCATAGCCTATACTTTATCTCAGGAGTGAGCAAGAGAGGGCGGCTACGTTTCTACATACATTGGGACCATGCAGAATGAACATTCACCCTTTAACAGGAAAGGCATATTACAGCAGCAAAAAAACAAAAAATTAAATTTGGAGAGGGCTGCGAGAAATAAAAGGTACATTCTTTTTTTTTTATACAAAACAAAGGTGCTTTATTGTTATCAAAACTAATAAGACAAAGCATACAGATTGGCTTGAAACAAAACCTTACAAAATGCTTGGATACCATACAGAGGGTAAGGACAGACACA
The DNA here is from genome assembly GCA_037952925.1 of Lithobates clamitans. NCBI lineage: Eukaryota > Metazoa > Chordata > Amphibia > Anura > Ranidae > Lithobates > Lithobates clamitans. The sequence continues at coordinate 1,890,161 of JBBGZY010001185.1, read as the reverse complement.
ACCGTAATTAGTAGCGTAATTAAGTACACATTTGCAATCAGAGATAAACAGCTATAGGATTGAATAGGAGAAGAGATTTGTAGCTAGTAAACATGTACATACCCATACCCCACCCTTCTAGTCTCTACGTGCTCGCCCATGGGGCCCACAAAAGGTACATTCTTAGAGTAACTTTGAAGTGGTTGTAAACCCTTACATCTACCTAGTGAAGTGACTGGCCTCAGGTGATACACAGAGATGAAACAAATCCTCCTACATAAGTTGTACCAGTTTATCCGCCACCGCTGCTTCTGTCGATATTTCTAAAAATACAGATCAAAGGATTTTTTTCTCAGCTCTAGGAGCAGGGCGGCGGGTATCTGACATTGCACACTCTGCAGAGCTTGAAGCACAGAGTTTCCTGATATCTGACAGCTGATTGGAGGAAAGGGACAATCCCCCTTTACACAGACTTACAGGCTCATAGAAAAATACACAGAGCTAAGGCTATGAGTCACCTGCAGAGTGTTGGAAAAGGGGAGGGGGGGGGGAGGGGTTGGCTGTCTCCCTTTAAGCTGTTGTGTTAGGGAAACCCTGTCGGAAGTGAATCGTACAAAGATCAGAGAGGATCCCAAACTCGGTGCTTTGGATTCAGGCTAGTACACACCATAGAATGATGTGCTTTATTCATTTTTCATCTCTGAGGTTTACAACCACTTTAATATAAGGTTAATAGAGCTCAGACATAATTACGGTAACAGCATTTTGAAAAGTTGTTTTTTTCCCCTGATCATAGCAATGCCCTAAAAAAAAGGATTTGATTATTTAAATGAAAATAATATTAAAAGTTCAACATTCCTAAGCATCTGCTTCCCATCCCAGAGCAGAGTCCTGTGAAATAATAATACCCCCCCCCTTTTTTATGCACAAAATGTGCACATATGTGCATTTATTTATTTTTTTCTTGGATGAACTCAGCCTTTAAAACCATTGTTTGAATGTAATGCTCATATCAGGACTTACATGCTCTTGCTATTCTTTTTCAAGTTTTCTCCTCTGTGCCCTGGCCATGCTGGCGGACTCCAAGTATGTTCCCTCAGTGCATGAATATGGAGTCTCTACTTCTTGCATGCTACTGTTTAGAACTACAGACCTAAGTACAGCTGCTACTAGTGCCCTATGCAAAATCGCTGACTCGGCAGCTTCTGGTTATCCCCGCCGTAGGGGAGAGATGTGGCTTAGGTTTTGCGTCTTTCTCTGCATGCCTGTGTGTGCTGCATTGAGAATGGCTGCAGTAGTTCTAAATGGGAGCGTACACAAATCTGAGATTTCCACTAGGAATTCATAGGTCTTGGCAGGCACAAGGGACACCTACAGACTTGGAGTCAGCCATTATGGAACAAAAGCATGTAAGTCTTGCTAGAAACATCTCCTTTAAAAATGGTTTTAATATCACTTTAGGCTGGGTTCACACTTATGCGATTTGGATGCGGGTTTCCCCATCATCCCTGCTAAAATTGGGTGATGGGTTGCTTGCTATGACTTTGACGTGTTTCACGGGTCGCTGCCCACTTCATCAGGAAGAAACTACAGTCAATCGCTATCTTATAAGTATAAACAAGCATACAAGGATAAACACAATAGTGTTACGACCAGTTGTTGCCAACTTTCATAACGGATAGTGCAGTTCGTCAGGCATATGTCCACTGTGTCACCATAGGCCACAGTACAAGCCTCAATAACAGGTCTTGATAATGGTAAATGTCTGGTCGTAACACTATTGTGTTTGTCCTTGTATGCAAGCAATAAACAAATATATACCGCGCTGTCTCAAAAAAAAGCAAACAGAAAAAAAACAAAAAAACGAAAACTAAAGCAGCCAGCACAGCAGTGGATAAAGTTGCAAAAATGACAAATAGGGTGAAATGTGCAGCGCTTATGTGATCATATAAACCATAACAAATAATATTAGTACAGAAAACTTGAATAATAAATGATGTGCACAAAAAAACTCCAAGCAGTCCTCTATTATGACATGTGATGTCTATAAACAGAGTAACTTGGACGTGTGATGTCCAAAAAAGAAAAAAGTCAGTGACAAGCTTCAGTCATGTGTGATGATAATCCTCAACCACATGTGGATATAATATAGTGAAAGTCTTTAACTTCAAATATGTATGATGTAATAACAGTTAATAGTGGGTCCACCACCAAAGACACCAGAAGCTGCTTACCAGAGGGATTGAACTCAAATAGGTGTACACCTAGTGAGTCAATCAAGCTTTGTGGTATAATATACCAAGGGGATCAGATGCTCTATCCAGATATGACCTCCAGATGGACCTCCGAACAAGTGTAAGGTATGGATGGACTCAGTAGATATAGGCAGTCAGCCCCATAATTAAAAGAAAGAGGAAGGCATATAGTGTAACTCTGTATGGAAATTTTAATACATAAAAAGCAAAGGAAATACACTCACGTGTTAAGCAGTAAAATCAAGCGCTTGTATAAAAGAAGACAGTGGTCTCAGCATATCCTTCCTGGAAGGATATGGAAGGATATGCTGAGACCACTGTCTTCTTTTATACAAGCGCTTGATTTTACTGCTTAACACGTGAGTGTATTTCCTTTGCTTTTTATGTATTAAAATTTCCATACAGAGTTACACTATATGCCTTCCTCTTTCTTTTATTTATGGGGCTGACTGCCTATATCTACTGAGTCCATCCATACCTTACACTTGTTCGGAGGTCCATCTGGAGGTCATATCTGGATAGAGCATCTGATCCCCTTGGTATATTATACCACAAAGCTTGATTGACTCACTAGGTGTACACCTATTTGAGTTCAATCCCTCTGGTAAGCAGCTTCTGGTGTCTTTGGTGGTGGACCCACTATTAACTGTTATTACATCATACATATTTGAAGTTAAAGACTTTCACTATATTATATCCACATGTGGTTGAGGATTATCATCACACATGACTGAAGCTTGTCACTGACTTTTTTCTTTTTTGGACATCACACGTCCAAGTTACTCTGTTTATAGACATCACATGTCATAATAGAGGACTGCTTGGAGTTTTTTTGTGCACATCATTTTATTATTCAAGTTTTTTCTGTACTAATATTATTTGTTATGGTTTATATGATCACATAAGCGCTGCACATTTCACCCTACTTGTATGCAAGCAACCCAGCACCCAATTTTAACAGGGATGATGAGGAAACTACCATACAGTATCATACAACTCTGTGTAAAGTTTGTATCGTATGAGTCTTTTCACTGTTCATAGGTTTTTAATTCTTGTATAATAAACATTTGGTATTTCATTATATTTAAGGTGGTACTGTCAAAGTCGTTAATTTTAGTTTCTATGTTTTTTTGTGAGGTTTTTCTCCAAAAATCTATACACATCACCTACCTATTGGCCCTGTAAAATAATTTGCACGAAATTGTTTATTACTGTGTTTTTCTGCCTCCTTGTAACATTCTCGGTGAGCTATGGAAGCTCTCCTTTTCCCCCTCCTGTTTGTTCAGAAAGGCTGTGTAGCCAAAATGCGTTGGCCTTCTTTGCTGTATACTCACCATGGAGTCACTAAAGGATTCATAATAATGGACGCTACCTGGTTGCGGGCTCCATTTAGTTGTATGAGCAAGAGAGGGTGGCTACATTTCCACATACGGTGGGACCATGTAGAATGAACATAGTCCCCCTTTAACAGAAAGTTGGATCATAGCAGCTAAAAAAAAAAAAAAAAAAAAAAAAGAGGTGGGGGGGGATTTGGAGTGGGCTGTGAGAAATAGTACTTTTTTTGAGTAAGTGCATAGTTGATTGATTTTTTTATGAAAATGTTTAAAAATTTTTTATTTTTTTATTAGTGTTTTAGTATGACTTCAAAGTGGTTGTAAACCCTCATTGATACCCAGTGAAGTGACTGGCCTCAGATGATACACAGAGATGAAACAATTCCTCCTACATAAGTTGTACCTTCTAGGAGTGGCACACAGGGCTGTGCTGCAGAGAAGACTTTCATCATGTATTCATTTTCTTCTTTTGCAGGGAAGTTCTAGTTCAAAGATGAGAGCAACAAGATTGCTTTATGCAAGTATTTAACCTGTGACATCTCAAAAAGTTACAGCTGCCTGTTAGGGCTTGGGGAACAAATCGATTTGAATCTTGAATCGAGTTGAGAGGTCAAATCGATTCAAAATTTAAGCAAATTGATTTTTTTTTTTTTCACCAGGACTGGTGGCCGGATGCCGCGGACTAGGCCGAAGCTGCAGCCTTGCCTAAAAACTCCTGCCCGCAGCTCCTCGGGACCGGCGTAGTGTCAAAAAAAAATAATTTGAATCGTGAATCGAGTTTTAAAAAAAAAATCGTAGATTTTTTTGGGAGAAAATTGCCCAGCTCTACTGCCTGTATGATTCCTCTGCATGTCCCCTGATGGCCACAATGGTTCCATCTAAGTGTCAACAGTGGTGCACACAGTTGCACATGGTATTATGCATGGTTGCAGTAAAAGGTTTCAAGGAGGCCCCTTGCTTTTCCCTTTTGGAAAAAGTACAGGTTTACTTCCAAGCTGACATCTTGACTCCCTAACACTACTACTGGTCTAGTGAGATGGTCATGTTTTACAGATTAAGAATGGACTGAAATGGTCATAGGCCACTTAAAGAATATGTAAACCCAACATTTCATATTCCTGATATGTGCCTGTTGTACTATGTACTTATGTTTCAAAATTTTTGTGCAGTTATTTATCGAATGCATATTTTTAGAAAAAAAGACACTAAAATGAACTAAAAATAAACTTTTTTTTTGCTTTATTGTCATCACAAAGGGTCTAACAAATTCCCTATGTGTTAACATGGGCAGGTGATGGGTAGACTTTTTATGGAGTCTATACCCCCAATGTCTCCCCTGCCCCACAATGCAGTAATTCTAGCACTTTTAATGCTGGTATAACTGCACCTTGGCTACACTAGCGTAGGAATGACAGCTGTGCCCAGAAGTGACATAATACACATTACTTAAAGGGTCATCAGTCACAGGAGGGATCAGAGAATGGATGAGTTCTTCCTGCTTATTCCCGGAAAGCGGTTTCCCGTGGCCCAGGGCTCCCCGGTGGTACGGGACGGTTGGTACCATGCTGCCAGCTGCAGTAGCAGCTGTCAGCTTGTTTTAACCACTTGTCTACTATGACTTTTATAGATGTTCTTTGGTAGACAAATGGTTAAAGCTAACTTCAGGGAAATAAAAAATGATCCCCTGTAGTGGTTCTGCATTGGTCTTGATGTCAGGATCCTAGACCAGTGCAGTGTGGTGGTGCATACGCTGCAGGGAGGATTGGGTAAGTAAATCACCCTTTATTGTACCCTTAGACATAAACAAGTGATTACCCTTGCACAGCCCCACTTCAAGGAATCCATTTTTATTTACTCAAGGTTGGGCTTCACATTTGGACCATTTTGGTCACAATTCAAGTTTTTAAAAAAAAAAAAAAAACATTTGGTATACCTAATATATGAAATCCTGCTATTTGTTTATTTGATACATTGTCTGATTACCAGATAGATAAGGCCAGAAAATTGCCATAAAGTGGAAACGTCCCTTTAACACTATCGCTTAAACCTGGTGCACACTACTAGTTTTTTTTTTTTTCCGTTCAAACCAGCGGGCGGAACGTAAAAAAAACTGAAGAGCTCAGGAGGAGCCGCTGTACTAAATATGCAATGTTAGTACAGCGCTCTCCCCTGCTGAGCTATTGTGTCCCCTTCGCCGGAACACACTGGTCAGTAATCTCAGCCATTGGCTGAGAGAGCTGATCGTATGCCAATCACCAGACCTTTTTTGGTTATGCTACTTCTGTTGGACCAGCTGCTATACACACGGGCTGAATTTTTGCCAGTTTCATATACCCTTTTTTCCCTCCCCGTCTTTCAGGACAGCCACAATGAGAGACCTTGGCTCCTCCTCTTCCTTCGGAAACACTGCGCCAGCCCCTATAAATTTTCACCTACCTCTGCCAGCCTCAGTTATTTGTGTTTTCCCCGGTGGGGAGACACTGCGCAGGAACCTGGCCTATATTTTTCAGTCCCTGTTAGGGAGACAGGGGTTCTTCAGGGCAGTGGCATGGTACTCACCTGCCGCATCTCTTGCCTGCTATCACAGCCACAGGGCTATTGGCAGGGAGGCATCACCGCTCCCCCTGTACAAGGTTTAGGCCGCAGAGTGGAACCAGGCAGGCCGGACAGCGGGTAACGTAATTTCCGGCGGGGGGGTGGAATGCTTCCCTTTTAACCCGTGACTTCTGCTTCTGGGTCATGGAGCTGATAGCGGACTGGGCAGAGGCTGGAGATGTTTTGGAATCACAGCACAGGCGGTCTGAAGACTGCACAGGCTGCACCACCAGCATGTCAGAAGCAGATGCTCAGACAGCGCTTAGCGATGCCAACTCCAGCCATCCAAAGGTAAGAGCACCCTGGGGAAGGGTCCTCTCTGCCTAGGATTTCCCTCCCCCACCATGGTTCATGTAGTGGGGGGGGGGTGGAACCCCTCTAGATGGGGAGAGACCAAGTACCTTATTTTATAGAAGGAGCTAGGTACTCCCCTTGGTTGTATCTCTGTGTGATGTCTTATGGGGGTATTTATTTGTGTTTTTTTTTTGCATGTATTTCAGAAGGCTACAGAGAAAAAAGCCACACATAGCTCTAAGAGAGAGTGCGACTTGTAGGGATACCCTAGGGGAGGCTTGGAAAAAGGTGTTATGTAAAGATTGTATTGATGCGCTGGTTTAATGAATGGGCATCAAAGCAGGAGACAGGGTTAGCGCCATCGTTTTGAGAGTTGTCCTCAACTTTTCAGTCCTTCAAAACCTTGTTTGAGGGTTTGCAATTTCCCGCTAATCCCTCATCTGCTTTACAGAGTACAACCCCGCCTCTTGCACAGGGCTCTGCATCTACCCAACCTATGGCCACTGCTTCAGCAGAGGAGACTGCGGGGGCTTCCAGAGAGGAGGCTAGGGAGGAACCAGACAGTGCTACCTCCGGTTCTCAGGACGAATCGGAGGGAGAGAATCGGGACGGGGAGTCCAGGAAACCCTCAAGATACAAACTGTCCCTTGATGAGGTAGAGGACATTTTAGGGGCAGTCTATACCACCTTGGGTATTCAAGTAGATAAGAAACCCCTGTCTCTCCACGACCAGATGTATAGGGGTTGGGAGAACAGAAAAAAGTTTTCCCAGTTCACAAGGTCCTGGTAGAAACAGTTAAAAAGGAATGGCAAGATCCTGAGCGGAAACCCTTCTTTTCCAGGTCCTTGAAAAGAAGGTTCCTGTTTTTGGATGACCCAGCGTCAGTCTGTAACAAGAACCCCAAACTGGACACAGCCTTCTCACAGGTTTCTAGACACACAGATCTGGCCTTCGAGGATATGGGGGCTCTGACAGACACCATAGACAAGAGAATAGAATCCTTTCTGAAAATGACCTGGGAATCAACTCTGGGTAATCTAAAGCCAGAGATGGCGTCACGGTGGTGGCTCGTAACCTCGAGCACTGGCTTGCGCAGATTTAAGCCCACATTGAGGCAGGTACGGCTAACTATATTGTGAGGGGTAACATATATAGCGGATGCTTCTGCTGAGTCGGTTCGCATGTCAACTCGGCCAGAGGGGCCCTCTTGCTCAAAACATGGCCAGGCGACAATGCCTCTAAAGTTAAATTATGTGGCATTCCGCTGACTGGGGACCTTCTGTTTGGCCCAGGTCTGGAAACTATATAAGCCAATAAGAAAAAGGCATTCCCGGTGAAAGAAAAAAACCCCCAACTCAGACCAAAGAGTTTCGTCCGCAAAAAAGAAAAGGACCCCCCCAAGCCAAAAGGAGAAAAGCAGACTTGGGGCCAAAGGGGTAAGGACAAAGGAGGGGCGATTTTTCGCCCTCCCGAGCAGCCCCGAAAAAACCAATGACCCACCGGTCACAGTGGGAGGAAGACTGGGGGCCTTCCTTTCACAATGGGAAGCAATTTCCCCCAACCAATTTATCCTGGGGATCATAAGGAGGGGGTACTGCCTAGAGTTTACAGAACCCCCTCCACGTCGAAGCCTAGTCGCGCTTCTCCCCAGATATGCAACAAAGGCAGAGCTCCTAATGGGGGCATTAAAGGAACTAGAGCAACAGAATGTGGTTTGCAGGGTTCCAAAAGGGGAGGAAGGGGGGGGGGCTTCTATTCACATGTTTTCATGGTGAAGAAGCCTTTTGGAAGTTACAGATAAATCCTAAACCTGAAACCCCTGAACCGATCAATTGCCTACAAAAGGTTCCGGATGGAATCTATAGTCAGTCAGGGCGTTTCTACCCTGTTCTACAGAACTGTTATATGATGTCATTGAATCTGAAAGACCTCTACCTCCACGTCCCCATTGCAGAAAGTTTTCAAAAATTCCTGTGCCTGGCTGTGAAGGTAGAGGGTGTAACCATTCATCTGCAGTTTCAGGCACTGCCATTTGGCCTATCCTCGTCACCCCGAGTATTTACAAAGGTCATGGGAGAAGCCATGGCTTTTCTGCGACTCAGCGGAGTATCAATTATTGCATACTTGGACAATTTACTCATCTTTGCAGTATCTCCAGAGCAGCTAATCAGGGATCTGGAACTAACAAAAGAAACCCTGATAGGGCTCGGGTGGCTGCTGAATCTGGAAAAGTCCAGCTTAATTCCAGCTCAGCTAATTTCCTATCTCGGGTACCTGCTGGACTCAACACAGCTAAGTTTTCCTCCCAGCAGAGAAGATACTGAAGGTGGACAGAGCAGTAGCATCCCTCCAAAGCAAACAGCAGGTATCAATAAGAGCAGTCATGTCAACCCTGGGGTTACTGACCTCTGCCATCCCAACGGTCCAATGGGCAGGCCTACATTTCCGTCCCCTGCAGGCCTTTGTTCTAAAAGTTTGCTACCACAGCCAGGAGTCATTAGACACCTTACTTTCAGTTCCTCCTCAGGTAAAAAGATCCCTCTGGTGGTGGAGGAAGCGGATAAATCTGTCATAGGGGCATCTGTGGCTCATTCCAGTGTCCAGAGTGATTACCACAGACGCAAGCAGCAGAGGCTGGGGAGCACACTTGGGATCTTGGCCGGCACAGGGGACGTGGAAGAAAGAGGAACTCAAGAGGTAATCCAACTGAAAAGAACTAAAAGCGGTCGGATTGGCACGCAAAGCCTTCAGAGGGGAGCTCCTGGGCCAACATATCCAGGTGCGTTCAGACAACTCCTCGGTCATTGCTTATATAAACAAGCAGGGTGGCACGAGGAGCGGAGTCCTGTTGGGCCTAGCAACAGAGACCCTGAGCTGGGTAGAAGCCAACGCACGCGCTTGGTTTTCGATCCTCAGGCAGTTGGCAGTGGAACCCCCCTGGTTCCTTCCACTTCGAAAGGATCTCCTCTTACAGGGCCCAGTTCTCTGTCCCCAGGTACACCGCTGGAACTTAGCAGCCTGGCTTCTGAAGAGGAAATGCTAAAAACCAAGGGTTTTTTTGAACAACTGGTAGCCACCCTCCTCAATCGTAAGGAGGAGGAGACGCGCCAAATCTGTCAAAAGGTTTGGGAGTACTTTAGGGAGTGGTGTTTACGGAACTCCTTTAAGGTGCAGAGCCCTATAGCTAGCCACCAGTACCCTCAAAAGCCAAGTCTCAGCGCTCAGAGCATATTTGGAGAAATCCCTGGCCACCAACCCCTGGGTGGTCAGATTTTTCAAAGCTCTAGCAAGACAGTGACCAGTGCAGGGTCCACCCTTCCCTAAGTGGGACCTATCCCTGGTCTTACAGGCCCTAACAGAGCCTCCATTTGAGCCTTTAGAAGATTGTGCTTTAATCTTCTAACTTTCCTAACTTTCAAAACCGTTTTTTGGTGGCAGTGACTACTGCTAGGAGGGTCAGCGAGATAGAGGCTCTTTCTGTTAGACCCCCCCCCCCTTTTTGTGCTATTTTTTTCGGATCGGGTCGTTTTTAAGACAGATCCGGCTTTTTTACCGAAGGTGGCTTCAAAATACCATAGAAGCCAGGAGGTAATTTTGCCCGCTTTTTGCCCTAATCCCTCAAGTGAAAGGGAATTTAGGATTCATACCTTAGACGTAAGGAGATGTATCCTACGGTATTTAGAGCTGACGAAGACTTTTAGGAAGTCAGACTCTGTTTTGTTTGGTGGAGCAAGGAAGGGGCAGAAGGCCCCTCGATGCACCATTGCCAGATGGCTCAAGGTAGCCATTAGCCAGGCCTATAAACTGGCAGGGAAAGAGGCTCCTACGGGAATTAAAGCACACTCTACTAGGGCTATGGCAGCTTTGCAGGCAGAAAGACCTGGAGCAACGCCAGATCAAATTTGCAAGGCAGCAATGTGGTCCAGTTTTACCCCCTTTGTGAAACATTACAGAGTGGACCTGGTATCGGCAAATGAGCAGGCCTTTGGGCGAAAGGTTCTGCAAGTCGTTGTCCCGCCCTAAGTGGTAAGTGCTCGCCTATCCTATCCTGTCATTGTGGCTGTCCTGAAAGACTGGGAGGGAAAATTAGTTACGCTTACCGGTAACGTCTTTTCCAGCAGTCTTGCAGGACAGTCCTAGTTACCCACCCAAATTTTTTGGGGGGGTCTTGAAGACCTAAGCGCAGGCACAATAGTAATATGTGACGGTATGTTGTTATTAATGTGTTCTTGTGTCTCCCCAGTTGACCGGAGGTGCTCTTGAAAAAACTGAGGCTGGCAGGGGAGGTGAAAATTTTATGGGGGCTGGGCGCAGTGTTTTCGAAGGAAGAGGAGAAGCCAGGGTCTCTCATTGTGGCTGTCCTGAAAGACTACTGGAGAAGACGTTACCGGTAAGCGTAACTCTAATTTTTGGTAAAAAACTAATCAATATAAGCGTATATTAATTAGTTTGCGCAAAAGTTATAGCGTCTATAAAGTAATGAATAGATTTATGGCATTTTTATTATTTTATTTTTTTACTAGTAATGGCGGCAATCTGCTTTTTTTTTTTTTTTTTTTTTTTGGGACCACTGACATATATAGAGTGATCAGAACTAAAAATAGCCACTGATTACTGTATAAAATGTCACTGGCAGGGAAGGGGTTAACACTAGGGGCGATCAAGGGGTTAAATGTGTTCCCTCTGTGTGTTCTAACTGTGGGGGAGGGGGTGGGACTGCCTGGGGGTGGAGACTGATCGGCGTTCCTATATACTAGGAACACACGATCTGTCTCCTCTCCCCTGTCAGAGCGTGGATTTGTGTATTTACACACACAGATCCTCGTTCTGGCTCTGTCAGGAGCAATAGCGTGTGCCCAGCAGACATCATGGCCAACGGGCATGCGCATCGGCTCCTCCTTACAGCGGCGGTGCGCGCCCCCTATACCCCCTAAAGCGGCTGCCTTACAGCTACGTCGATTCGCGCAGGGGAGCCATTCTGCCGCCGCCAAGCGACAGCGGGCGGTCAGCAAGCGGCTATAACACTTAAAAGGTGTGGTTTTTTTTTTAACACACCAATACAAATGGATGATTGGAGTACAATTAGTGAAGCGCAACACTCTAATCCTCACCCGTATCACAATTTATAAAAATACAGTAAACCATAAATTTGTGATAATGATCTTTAACCACTTGACAACTGGGCACTTAAACCCCCCTCGTGACCAGACCAATTTTCAGCTTTCAGTGGTCTCACACTTTGAATGACAATTACTCAGTCATGTAATACTGTACCCAAATTATTTTTTGTTCCTTTTTTCATACAAATAGAGCTTTCTTTTGGTGGTATTTGATCACCTCCTGGGTTATTTATTTTTTGCGCTATAAATGAAAAAAGACAATGTGATAAAATTTTGCAAATTATTAATTTTTCTTCATAACTTTTGGCCACAATTTTTATACTGCTACATATCTTTGGTAAAAAAATAACCCAAATTAGCGGATATTATTTGGCCTGTGTGAAAGTTAGAGTCTACAAGCTGTGGTGCAAATCAAAAACTGATCACACCTGATGTACTGACGGCCTATCTCATTTCTTGTGACCCGAACAAGCCAGGAAAGTACAAATACCCCCCAAATTGCCCCCCCCTTTTTTTTTTTTTTTTTTTTGATGTCATTTTTCCCACAATTCTTTGCAAAATGAAGATTTTTTATTTTTTTTTTTCCCACAAAATTGTCATTGTAATAGGTTATTTCTCTCGCATGGCATGTGTATAAGACAAATGACACACCAAAATACATTATGCTACTCCTCCTGAGTATTACGATACCACATGTGTGAGACTTTTTCACAGCCTGGCCACATAGAGAGGCCCAACATGCAGGGAGCACCATCACGTGTTTTAGGAGCATAAATTACACATCTAACTTGTTGACTACCTATTACACTTTTGAAGGCCCTGGAGCACCAGGACAATGACACGTGACACTGACGTGGCACTGATGACACATGGCACTGATGACAGGTGGCGCTAATACGTGGCACTGATGACAGGTGGCACTAATAAGTGGCACTGATGACAGGTGGCACTGATGACACGTGACCAGGGCTTTCTTTCTCAGAGAATAGATGCAGGAACTCAACCATGCCCGCCACACGCACATACCTGCCAAATGGCATCAAATAGTAGCTCTTCCCTCTGCATACAACCCACTCCCTCCACTGCCCTCATCTCCCCCCTCCTTAAAAGCTCCACCATCAGTCATATGTCTTACCTTTGTTGCAATGTTAAGCTGAAACACCTATCCGGCTGTAGTACCTCCCAGCATACTATACTATACTACAGTCACTTGCAAGGGAGATCATGCAGTAGGAGCATCAACAACTGGTCACCAGGGAAAAAATGGAGACCACAGAGGGTGCAGCCTACCATGCACCCTCTCCTGCCCATGACTGCACTGAACCCTGGGTACCTGTTCTGTATCTCCCGTGTCCCTGTCCGGCACTCAGTGGGATCTGCGCAGGAGATCTGACCTGCGGGAGCTACTGGGAGATAAGCTATCGCTTCTAAATGCAGAAGTTGGACTTCAGTGTTACCAAGTGATAGTGGTGAGCAGGGAGCAGAAGACCTGAGCCAGAGGTGGTGGAACTGAGTTCCCCCTAGTTCCTGCTGGAAAAAAGCCCTGCACGTGACACTGATGACAGATGGCACGTGACACTGACAGGAGGCACTGATGACAGATGGCACTAATACGTGGCACTGATGGCACATGACACTGATGACAAATGGCACTAATATGTGGCACTGATGACACATGACACTGATATGGCACTAATATGTGGCACTGATGACACGTGACACTGATGTGGCACTGATGACAGATGGCACTAATAGGTGGCACTGATGACACGTGATACTGATGTGGCACTGAAGACAGATGGCACTCATACGTGTCACTGGGGATGGATGGCACCGGGGACAGATGGCACTGACTGGTACTGTGGACACTTTATTTTCCCTTTTTTTTTTTTTTTTTTTTTTTCTTACGCTGACGCTGCAGCTGTTCGCTCTCCCTCCTCACACGCTGTCTTTGTGTGAGGAGGGGGAGCCGGCGATGAGAGATGATCCCATATGTTTACATATGAAATCATCTCTCATTGGACACTCAGATCGAGTGCTAAATGGCCGCTGTGATTGGCCATTTAGCGCGATCTGTGATTGGCTGTGTCCAAGGGACACGGCCAACACAGAACTTCCCCGATGTGCGCCTGCGGGAGCGCGCATCATGGAAGTAAACAGGAGGACATCCAGGGACGCCCTGCCGGCAATTGGAGTCCGTGCTGTAGCCGTCTTTCGGCTATAGCGCGAACGCCTAGTGGTTAATCCAAAAATCAATATAACTCGCAAAGTCCAATATATTATCCAGTGTTCGAAAACACCACAGTACGTTCTGTATTACTTCACTTTCCTGTGCTTATCTAGTGAAAAACCTGCTCACCTCAAGGGTATTTGTCATTGAGTCCTCAGGAACCGGCTTCCTATTCCTTCACAGTCTGCTGGCAGGAAGCCACCTCCTCCACTTTAAAATTACATTCTATTTTAATGACTAAGGTCACTTTGGCACACCTTTAAAGTGGATGTAAACCTTAGACATGAAATATGAGCAAAGCATATCCCTCTATAGTGTGTACTTGTCTCAATTAAGAGCACTAATGCCCCGTACACACGGTCGGATTTTCCAATGGAAAATGTCCGATCGGAGCGCGTTGTCGGAAATTCCGACCGTGTGTGGGCTCCATCGGACATTTTCCATCGGATTTTCCGACACACAAAGTTGGAGAGCAGGAGATAAAATTTTCCGACAACAAAATCCGTTTTTGGAAATTCTGATCGTGTGTACACAAATCCGACGGACAAAGTGCCACGCATGCTCAAAATAAATAAAGAGATGAAAGCTATTGGCCACTGCCCCGTTTTATAGTCCCGACGTACGTGTTTTACGTCACCGCGTTTAGAACGATCGGATTTTCCGACAACTTTGTGCGACCGTGTGTAGACAAAAAAAGTTTGAGCCAACATCCGTCGGAAAAAATCCTAGGATTTTGTTGTCGGAATGTCCGAACAAAGTCCGACCGTGTGTACGCCCTATAAGTGTAATTAATGTCTACTTCGTTCCTCTGCTATCAACACGAGTCGCTTCTGACAAGCTTTCCTGACACCAAAAGAAAAAAGGTGAGAGGAAAGGGATCTCCAAAAGATTGACAGCCTCAGCTTTATTCCTGTGTGCTGAATGGAGGGAGGTGTGTCTCTTCCCTTCAATCAGCTCTTGCCACTCTCCTCACTGAACTCTGCAGTGTGTAGTTTCAGCTCTCCATCCCCTTTTTTATGAACTCTCAGACAGGCTTTATAAACTCTGGACTTTGAACAGATGTAGAGACGAGAAAACAGCAAATACACAGGTACAACTTATGTAGGAGGATTTGTTTTCATCTCTGTGCATCACCCGAAGCCCGTCGCTTCACTGGCTATATATGTGAGGGTTTACAACCACTTTTAGTGCACTTTAGGATGCCTTATGTGTTCATGAAACACGGTCTGTCAGGGCCTATGTCTCTCGTTCTGCAGCATTACAACCATTGACCTTTTTTCGGTCCCTCAGTAAACAATTTCTGATTCTCCTCTTCCATGGTAAGACCATTTTTATCCATAGAGATGCTTTAATATTGGAGACTCTTGTAGTATTATGACCATTCATGTAATGAGATGTATGACCAGAGTTTATAGTATTAGAGTGAGTAATGTTTTATGGACACAACGTATCTTTCGAAGCAAAAGTATATACCATAAACATTTTATTCATAACCATAGTCACCGGTCTGTTTCCGCCACAGGCCCTTATCTTTTTCTAAAAGTAAACTTGTTCAGAAATCAGATGTACTAGGATTCTGTCAAGTTTTATGTTTGGCAAGTAGCTGTTCAGTTTTATTTATCTCTTGGGAGTTCTGTAAATGGGAGTGGAAGAATCAATAGAAACTGCAAACAGAAAAGAAAAGAACACTTAACACTTACTGGCTTTATCAGATAGGAAATAACAGAAATCTGTTTAGACATTGCTGTTGCTAGGTTTGAGGTTGAAGTTCACCTACCTATATTTGCATCTTCAGTATAACATAAGACATGCCCTCAAATTCCATCCAGTATAAAAGAAAACCGTATCTTGTCTAATAACTGAAAGACTCAATTGTATTTTGTATATGGCTTATGCAAATGAGGTTTAATTTGCATACACCTGTTATGCGGTGATTGTCATCATTAGTACAGTGCTCATATTATCCTATTTTATCTTTTACTAGGAACTTTAAAAAAAACAACCAGTAATAAACTGTTAATCTAGAACCTTGAAAAAGCATCATCTTCTAGTGAAAGTAGAAGTACCTGGAAAGCAGTCTGTCTAATTTTGAACCTTCAGTTATGTTCAGTGATTCCTAACTCTGCCTATTAGTCTTACTCTAAGCCAGTGTTTCTCAACTCCAGTCCTCAAGGCGCACCAACAGGTCATGTTTTCAGTATTTCCCTCAGATGAAATGGCTGTGGTAATTACTAAGGCAGTGAAAACTGATCAAATCACCTGTGCAAAATAGTGGAAATCCTGAAAACATGACCTGTTGGTGCGCCTTGAGGACTGGAGTTGAGAAACACTGCTCTAAGCAAGCGTGCTTTGACCCTTTAGGCCAAATTAACAGAATTGCTTTAAAAAAACAACTCTGGGCATTTTTTTTTTTTTTAATGACGTCTTATGAGGTGTGAAACAAAGAGCTGCTCACCTCTCTCCAAGGCTTTTCCTTTGCAGTTTTTCAGCTAAGAGATGTCCTCAGTCTCCTGGGTTGAATGATGCACCATGTCCTTGAACCCAGGAGACTGAGGACATCCTGTGAGTGTGGAGCACCCTGTATACATACTCGCCAGCCGCTATATTAGGTACACCTGTTCAATTGCTTGATAACACAAATTGCTAATCGGACAATCAAGGCAGCAACTCAATGCAACTCAATGCATTTAGATGTGGTGAAGACAACTTGCTGAAGTTCAAAAGAATGGGGAAGAAAGGGAATTTAAGTGACTTTAAATGTGGCATGGTTTTTGGTGCCAAAAACTGAGTATTTAAAAAAACTGCTAATCTACAGGGATTTTCACACACAACCATCTCGAAGGTTTCACAGAGAATGATCAGAAAAAGAGGAAATATCCAGTGAGCGGCAGATGTGTGGAGGAAAATGCCTTGTTGATGTCAGAGGGGAATGGGCAGACTGGTTTGAGGTGATAGAAAGGCAAAAGTAACTCAAATAACCACTCATAAACAACCAAGGTATGCAGAATACTGTCTCTGAACACACAACACATTGAACCAGGTGGGCTACAGCAGCAGAAGACCACCTACTCTTATCAGCTAAGAACAGGAAACTTGGGTAACAATTCGCACAGGCTCACCAAAAGTGGACAATAGAAGATTGGGAAAAATGTTGCCTGGTCTGATGAGTCTCGATTTTCAGCTGCGATCTTCAGAAGGTAGGGTTAGGATTTGGCATAAACAACATGAAAGCATGGATCCATCCTGCCTTGTATCAATGGTTCAGGCTGGTAGTGTAATGGTGTGGGGGATATTTTCTTGGCACACTTTGGGCCACTTAGTACCAATTGAACATTGTTTAAACGCCACGGCCTACCTGAGTATTGTTGCTGATCATGTCTATCCCTTTATGACTACAGTGTACCCATCTTCTGATGGCTACTTCCAGCAGGATAATGCACCATGTCACAAAGCTCAAATCATCTCAAACTGGTTTCTTGAACATGACAATGAGGTTACTGTATTCCAATGGCCTCCACAGTCGCCAGATCTCAATCCAATAGAACACCTTTTGGGATGTGGTGGAATGGGAGATTCTCATCATGGATGTGGAGCTGACAAATCTGCAGCAACTGCATGATGCTATCATGTTAATATGGACCAAAATCTCTGAGGAATGGTTCCAACACCTTGTTCAATTTATGCCACAAAGAATTCAGGCAGTTCTGAAGGCAAAAGGGGGTCCAATCCGGTACTAACAAGGTGCACCTAATAAAGTGGCTGGTGAGTGTATACTGAAGCTGGAAACGTCACTGTCATAACACTATCACCGCTCTGTGCATCATTGAGCACTGCCTGGTGCTGAAAAAGAGGAGAAAAGCAGCAGATGCCGTACATCGTGTGACTGGCCTAAAGACTTCAGGAAGGTAGGAGGAGAGGGGCCTTTCTATGCTCCATCCCCTACCACTAGGGATGAGCTCGATGTTTGGGTCGAACATAAGTTCGACTTGAGCATCGGGTGTTCGCCTTTCAACATCTGGAGAGTTAGCCCTATTGGGCTTGTCAAGGGCAAGTTTTTGAATAAAATTTGCTTGGTGTACGACCTGTCTGCGCCTCATCTTCCCACATCCCGAATTTGAATCCCCTAATTTCTTCAGAGGAATTCTCCTTGAAATATGCTTCAGTAGACATGGCAATTCAGGCCATTATCAAAGTAGGCACAGGCGCCTGGCTCTCTAAAGCCGACAGGGTGTACTTAATACACCCGATAGGGTGTACTAAGAAGCAGCTTCAATCCTTCTTAGGGATGTTCAACTTTGCAATGACAATCATTCCTCAGGGACGATCTTTCATTTCACGCCTCTTGGTCTTCCTCTGTCAGACACAGGACCCTGACCAAATCCTTAGATTAGACACAGCAGCAGTAGCGGAACTTGTCTATGTGGGATGAGTTCCTTACTAGTTGGAATAGCATATCAATATCGCCTCGTTCACCGCAGGTAGTAACGAATGCCGCAGCCTCCACAGGCTTCGCTGCAATTTTTGGCCATCATTGGTTTGCAGGACCATGGACTCCAAAGATACTCCTAATCCCCGGAATTATCCAGTCTTCCTCATTGTTCGAACTATACCCGATCGTGGCAGCCGCTCAGGTCTGAGGCCATACCTGGACCCGACAAACTGTGGCCTTCACCACTGTCAACCAGGCCGCGGCCGATATTAATAAGGGCAGAATTCAGGTAGTGCAAAGTATTACCAATATATTAGGCTTTTTAGGCTAAGCAATAATAAAGAGAAAATCTAATGAAAGCAATACATTTTTTTTAAAAAAAACATAGAACAATCAAAAAAGGGGTAAAAACATCATATACTGTGCATCTGTCTATTATGTGCAATGAGCCCTTGTGCGTCTACGCGTTTCGCCGTTGGGCTTCTTCAGGACACGATCAAGGTTCAAAGACGCAACAGATAAGAGAATATGCTTCTCTATCTATCTGAAATTAAATACGAAGGAATTAAAAACACAGCTGGTGCATAGACAAGCAGAATTTAAAACAGAAACGTGCTAGACACCTGTGGACACATAGATGAAGGGCAGACAAAAAAATAGGTACTTTAGTTTGGAATATATTATTATAATATCCATGATAGGATGAACAATATATTTGAGGATTAGAAGACTAAAAAAGAGAAAAACAGAATACAACCAAAATCAGTAATAGGATCATAATGATGTATATTAGTAAGAGGGCAGCGCAAACAAAAGACTTACTAAATCTATGATAACTGGAACTAGAGGCAGGGGCAAATGGACATTTATTAGTCCCGGTATAAAGGATGTAGAGGGCGCCGGAGATCGTCCGCCGTACACAGCTCGCTAGGGGGCTTGAACAATACAGATGACCATATATATCCCCGGCGGCGTATAGCTGTTACTGAAAATAAAAGGATTGCAATCGGTAAAGGTATGCTTAAACATAAGTCCGTGCAAGAAAACATCCATAGAGGCTAGCAATGTACTTACAACTGGGATTTCCATAAAGAGCGTGCCCCTGGGAGACAGCCGTCCACTGCGCACAAAATTGTGTCCATGAGGGAGGCTATTTATATACAAAATTGGTAACAGCTGGTCGTAACAAACAGGCGTCATATGACGCAATGATAGTAAAGAGCTGTGTGCGCTAAGACTTATGAGTAATGTATGAAATACCAGAGCAACAGCGCTCCTGCACAGTTGGTCCGAAGAGACAGACCGGGTGGGACAGTGGAATCGCGCATCCAACCGGCGCAACGTGCGGGAACAGACGCTACCGCGCATGCGCCGAGGTATTGGAGATGAATTATGGACAATGTAGGCAGCCTAGTCCATTATGTATTCTTACTATATATAACTCCCGACGATTGTTAACCGCCGAATAGATAGCATAAGTAACGGGCATAACACACCGCACTTCACGTGCATAGGCACAAAACTAAATGGACGTACGAATGTGCGCTTACTACAATCTCAGTAAACAACCAGGGAGGTCCGTATAACAAGTCATTGGACACAAGCAAGAGGAGAACAAAGGAGATAAAGCGGGCAATATATGAGTGCAGCGTTGCTAAACGTAACAACGTATCAAGAACAGGAGATAGTGGGCTTGTGATAAGGTATCCCATTGATGGACCAGCCCATCCATAAATCACACGAGTGACCAGCACATGATATCTAATTAAAAACACAAACATAGATGCATAGTAGTCAATAGGGAGATATACATATATTGCATAGATCACTCACATTGATATAATCATAGAAGCAAATTAATTCTTATACAGACTGCTTGTATATCCAATGTACCAAGATAATATTTTGCTCACCAAGCATTCAAGTCTCTCAGAATAATATTGTTACTAGTGACATTAAAGAGAAATTAAACAGGCATAACATTTTTGTAGTTCTACATATATCCATATACTAAACAGACTTTATTAGCCTAGTAGTGAAAAGAGGGGGGGGGGGTGAGGGACAAGGCAAAGGGAAAGCAACGGGGAGAAAGATAAGGCGGTGGATATACACATGTATTGATGGAGAAACATATATCAGAGAAAGGGTTTGAAGCTGATCATATCATTCAGGCCTGGATAGACCTTGGTCTGTAATTTTATTTATCCATTGAGTTTCTTGCTGGAGTACCTTTTTATCAAAGTCACCACTGCGAGGATCTGCATAGACAACATCAAGAGCAGAAAATTTGAATACCATGGGGTAATATTTATGCTTAAGAGACCATTTGTCGCATAGTATACAAGATCCTTAATTCTTCTCCAAAAGGGCCTGATAGTTTTCCCAATATAGAAGGCTCCACATTGGCAGAATATGATATAGATAACCCCCTGAGTTTGACAGGTAATGTGGTGCTGTAAAATATGAGTGCGGCCGTTTGGAAGACGAACCGATGGTCCAGTTATTAAAAGGTCACAAATCGCATCTGTCACATTTGAAGAGCCCAGCAGGAGATGTTAACGCCTTACTGGTTTTGCACTAGACAGTCTCTAATGGATCTGGCTCTTCGAAAGGTAATTTCGGGTCTGGACCCAATATATTTGCTGATGGTGGGATCTGTCGTTAGAATATGCCAGTGTCTTTCAAGGATTGAACGTACATTCGGAATAGGTAGTGATAAATCTCACTGCATTTGAATTTGCTTAGACTCTGGAAAAAGCAGAGTATTTCTAGGCCTAGCCACGGCTTTTTTGAAGGCTTTTTTGAGACTCGTTTTGCTGTACCCCCTTGCTAAAAGTCGCTGATAAAGAAGATCAGCTTTGCGCTTAAAGTCAGCGTTGTTCTATGTTATTTTCAATAAAATGTATTGCTTTCATTAGATTTTCTCTTTTTATTATTTCTTAGCCTAAAAAGTCCGCTATATTGGTAATACTTTGTACTACCTGAATTTTCCCCTTATTCATGGACGTGGCTTTGCAACTGCACTGTTTTTCTCTAATGAATTAATAAGGGCAGGTCCAAGTCACTCCCTATTATGCCCTTCCTACGCAGGCTGGTACAATTATCCCTGCAGCATCAGTTCAGTGTCTACTGCACATTCGTTCTGGGCAAGTGCAACTTCGCACCACACGCACTGTCCCGTTTTAACTTCATTTAATTTTTCCAGCAGAAACCCAGAGCCGACCCAACATCATCTCTTATCCCATCTTGGTCTCAGCTGACATTGAATTAAAGCAGCACCTTCACAGTGCCACCCAGCTCATCAATCAATCCTTATCCTGCAAAACACTCAAGGCCTACCACACAGCTTGGAATGCCTTCTGACGGCAACGTCAACAGACACTAAGCACATACTAGCATTCATTTCATATTGCCACAACCAATTGGCTCTATCACACAACACCATCAGACTATACTTAGCCATTATCCAACACTTCCTGGCCTTACAGGATCCTGTAAAGCTGTCCCTGTTCCCTTGTTCGCAACCCAGGCGATCCGAACCATCCTGTGCGGCATTCAGAAGCAACAGCCCATCACGAGTACCATCTACGAAACATGTCGACCGCCTTCTCTCGTTCCCTGTTTTGGCCTTCTTCCCAGCTTGGTCTATCAAGCGGCCATCTACCTGGCCTACTACTACTTTTTTTTTTTTTTTTTTTTTTTTTTTTTTTTTTTAGGCCTAGCGAGTTTACCCGTAATAGCCCTGCCGGCCAGGCACTGTGTAGACTAGACGTCACCTGGCTCATTTCCAAGATCGTTTCATTCTCCACCTCACAGTATCCAAAACCCAGCAATCTGGCTCCGGGGTCGACATCCATCTTTTCAAGACAAACAACATCTGGTGCCCAGTAGCGATACTCGACCGCCTACTGTCGCTTCTGCCAAGGCAATCGAACTCTAGTCCCCTACTACTCTTCCCTACCAACCCCTTGAGTGGCTGCCAGTTCATCAAGCACATCAGGATCCTCCTTCATAACCTAGGCATCGACCTCAGTCGGTACTCTGGACATTCGTTCCAAATTGGAGCAGCCTTGGCCACATGCCAGCACGGGGTTCCAGACCATATCATCAAGAGATTGGGCAGGTGGAATACTGCCTGCTTTGTTGGTACATAATCCTCAGGTAGAAATGTTGCAAGCATTTACCAAACTTGCTCAGTGAATAACACTAAACCAATAAAGAGCTTTCACCCCTGCCTGAATGGTTTTTGCCCACTTTTTTTGGTATACCGACCAGCAGACCAGGGCACACTTCAGGTCCATTTCATGTTGTAATCTTATGACGTGGTTTTTTATGTGGTTCACATCCATTCCAGTAAAGGGCTTCATAAATGAATAAAATAAATAAAAGGGCATCATAAATAAGAAGGCCAGTATGGTGGCCTGAATTTATGGAAGGAGTCCGGGGGGTATTTTAAGCAACCCACTCATCTGTGGTCTTTGTTGGTTCCTGTGCGCGATACCCTCCCTCCCATCCCCGTTTTTTGGTATACCAACCGGGGCACACTTCAGGTCCAAGAAGAGGCAGACACTCACAGGCCACTAAGAGGGCAAGCAGCCTCTGTGTCTACAGTCAACAGTGGTGGTCATGGACATGGTGCTTTCTCTGCAGGTGGCCATGGGGCATGCTTGTCCTCCCCCTTTTTTTTTTTTCTGCTGCTGGCTATGTTATTGAGTCAGAACATGCAGAAGAGTTGGTGTAGTGGATAACAAAACCGTCCTTATATTCCTTCTCCTACTCTGTCACCCAGGCTCAGAGTAGTTTGCCTTCCAACGCAGCTGCCAAAGCGGCCTATTCCACTGGCTCCTTGTCCACAGTCACTCCTTCCGTAGCTCCACCATCATGCACGGAAGAGTCCCCAGAATTTTTCGACCACAGTGTCAGGTACATGCTGCTGGAGGATGTGCAGCGATTTGAAGGCTCCGATGTTGGTTCCCAGGTTGAGGAAGGGAGTAACATGAGCCTAGAGAGAGGGGGTGCCCAAGAAGGACAAGAAACTGGCAGTCATGTTCCTCCAGCTGCAGCACACTGCCAAGTTTGCTCCAGTGATGAGGAGGGAGGGGATAGTGAGGTCACTGACAGTACTTGTTTGCCTGAGAGGAGGAGGAGAAGGCACAAATCCAATGAGGTAGGATGTCCTCTAGGGGGCAGCTTAAGGGCAGCCACCCTATTGCATCACACCACAGAGCTCCACAGGTGCAGGGCGCTGCTGACTTTTAAAAGTACCTTGGTGTGGGCCTTTTTCGACACGTGTGCAGCAGATCGCACCGTTGCTGTTTGCAACCTATGTCTGAAGCGGATCAAGCACGGCCAGAACAGCAGCCTCCTAGACACCGCATGCTTGACCAGACAAATGACGACCTGCCATGCAGTTCGTTGGCAACAGCACTTGAAAGACCCACATCAAAGAAAAAGTCGGCCTTCTCCTTGCTCCTCATCTAGGATCTCCAACCCTGCTATACCTCCAGTCCTCTCAAAAACCTGCACTCAGAGAAATGAAGGTATAGCAATAGGTGTCCCAAGTACTTGCAGCCAATCTGCTAGCAGTACACCACCATCTGATTTTAGCAGGCAAATTTCCTTACCCCAGTTACTGAACTGTAAAAAGAAATTCGGTCCCAGCCATCCACATGCTCA
The DNA here is from genome assembly GCA_037952925.1 of Lithobates clamitans. NCBI lineage: Eukaryota > Metazoa > Chordata > Amphibia > Anura > Ranidae > Lithobates > Lithobates clamitans. The sequence goes on along the minus strand of JBBGZY010001185.1, from coordinate 1,866,248 downwards.
GTGTCTAAATGTTAGCCCTGCAACAGCTGCCTTTTCAGCTGGTAGACTGTACCCCCTTTAGTGAATTTGTGGAATGTGCTGTACCTCAGTGGCAGGTTCCAAAACGCCATTTCTTTTCATGGAAGGCTCTCTCATTTCAGCTTTCTACCAGCATGTGGAAAGCAATGTTTTAGCCTCGTTGGACAAGGCGCTCAGCAGTAAGGTTCATATTACTGTTGACTCCTGGTCCAGCAGGCATGGGCGGGGACGTTACCTTTCCTTCACGGCGCACTGGGTAACTCTGGCGGCAGCTGGGAAGGATACAGGACAGGGTTCAGTGTTGTTGGAGCTTGTTCCGCCACCATGCCTCCAAACTGCTAGTGGTGATTTCTGCCACAGCTCTCTCCTCCACTCCCTCCTCTTCTTCTTCTTCCTCTATGGCCTCTTCTGCAGATTTGTCCTCTGAACCAGCGGTGCTCTGTAAGCGTACAAGGGGCTACGCAAGCAGTCAGGCTAAAAGATGCCATGTGGTGCTTGAGTTGGTCTGCCTAGGGCACAGGAGCCACACTGGGGCAGAGATTCTGTCAGCTCTGCAGGGGCAGGCTCAGAGGTGGTTGACGCCACGCCAGCTTCAGCCAGAAATGGTTGTATGCGACAATAGCAGCAACCTTCTCTCCGCCCTCCGACAGGGACATTTGACCCATGTTCCATGTTTGGCACACGTCCTGAATTTGGTGGTGCAGCGGTTCTTGAGCCGGTACCCAGGTTTACAGGATCTCCTGAGGCAGGCCAGAAAAAACTGATCATTTCCGCCGGTCATACAATGCCATTGCTCAGCTGACTGACATTTAAGGGGAATGCAACCTGCCCACCAACCCCCTCATTTGTGACATGCCCACCAGGTTGAACTCAACAGTGGCAATGCTGCAGTGACTCCACACACAGCAGAGGGCCATCAATGCGTACCTGTGCAAGTATGGCACCAGGACAGCGTCAGGGGAGCTTGACTTCTTTTCAGTGGCTACTGATCAAGGATGCATGCACTGTCCTGTCACCATTTGAGGAGGCCACGAGGATGGTGAGTAGCGACAATGCATGCATCAGTGACGCTGTACCTCTAGTCTTCCTGCTGGAGCACACGCTACATGGAATCATGGACAGGGCACTTGAGGCAGAACAGCGGAAGCAAGTGGAGGACTTACTTGCCTCTCAAGGCCCCCTTTATCCAGATGGCATTCCTGCGGGCCCGCCAAACACACAGGAAGAAGAGGGGGAGGATTGTGTCAGCATGGATGTAGAGGATAACACTTAGCAGCAGTCTTCAAGGGATGGTTTTCAGTCCCCAGAAACCCAAGGAGTTGTACGGGGCTGGGAGGAGGTAGTTATGGATCATGTGATCCTTCGTGACCCAGAGGACTCAGAATCGAATGCCTCTGCAAACTTGTGCTGCATGGTCTCCCTGATTCTGCAAAGCCTGCGAAAGGACCCTAGGATTTGTGGTATCGAGGAGAGGGATCATTACTGGCTGGCAACCCTTCTTGATCCACGTTACAAGGTTAATGTTGCAGAACTCATCCTGCCTTCGCAGAGGATGAAATATCTTCAGGAGGCCTTGAAGAAAGGTTTGTGCAACGCATTTCCAGACCCTGGGAGGTTACAATTTCCTGGTGCTGGACAATGTGTTGCTGAAGCTTTGTTCAGTCAGAGGAAGAGCAGTGGAGAAGGTGGCAGGCTAACCGATGCCTTTAAACTATTTTTCAGTCCTCCGCACCAAGGTCTGATCGGTTCAAGCAGCCATCGCCAGCGTCTGCATTACATGGTACAGGAATATCTAAGGGCAAGAGCAGACTTGAAGACCTTTCCAACAGAGCATCTACCGGGTTACTGGTTCTTGAGGATGGACCACTGGCCAGAACTTGCTCAATATGCAATTGAGCTACTGGCCTGTCCTGCATCCAGCGTGCTTTTCTGAATGCACATTCAGTGCTGCTGGAGGATTTGTAACGGATCAAAAATGTGCCTGTACACAGACTTCGTTGATAGACTTGCATTCATTAAATGAATCGGTCTTGGATCAGTAGCTATTAAATTTTGCTATGGATGTGGGATCCCTTGAAGGCTGACTATCCTATTTCTTCTCAATCTTGATGCTAGCTTCCAACAATATTTTTGGTTTAGGGCACCACCACCCAAGGCCCAATTTTTCTGCCCCTGTTTAACAGGGGCATGTAATTACAATTCTTGATATAATATTTCACAGCAGGGCCTGTTCCTGCGCCCAACAAGAGTAACTGTGAGGACTTACAGTATTCTGGTACCACCAACACCAAAGGCCCAATTTTCTGCAGAGTATATAGGGCAGGCCGTATAGTGTGTGTGTGTGTGTGTGTGTGTGTGTGTGTGTGTGTGTGTGTGTGTATATATATATATATATATATATATATATATATATATATATATATATATATATATATATATACTGCCGTTCAGAGTATATAGGGCCTGGGGACCCCCCACGCCATTTAAAAAAAAAATTGAGTGCAGGGTTCCCCTTAACCACTTCCCTAGGTGACAGGTCAGGTGACAGGAGACTGATCCGTGTGTTCCCATTACAGAGGAACACCGATCGGTCCCCCCCCTTGTGAGTCCCCTCCCCTTACAGTTAGAATCACTCCCTAGGACACACAGTTAACCCTTTGATCACCCCCTAGTGTTAACCCCTTCCCTGTCAGTCACATTTATACAGTAATCAATGCATTTTATAGCACTGATTGCTGTATAAATGTCACTGGTCCCAAAATAGTGTCAAGTGTCCGATATGTCCGCCGCAATATCGCAGTCACGATAAAAATCGCAGATCGCCGCCATTACTAGTAAAAAAAAAATAATAAAAATGCCATAATTCTATCCCCTATTTTGTAGACGCTATAACTTTTGCGCAATCCAGTTAATATACGTTTATTGCGAATTATTATTTATTTAATTTATTTTTTAACCAAACGTATCGGCCTAAACTGAGGAAAAAAATAGTTTTAAAAAAAAAAAAAAATGGGATATTTATTATAGCAAAAAGTAATAAATATTGTGTGTGTGTGTGTGTGTGTGTTTTTTTTTAAATTGCCGCTCTTCTTCTTTTTTTTTTTTTTTGTTTTATAGCGCAAAAAAAAAAAAACGCAGAGGTGATCAAATACCACCAAAAGAAAGCTCTATTTGTGGGGGAAAAAAACTGATCAAAATTAATTTGGGTACAACGTCGCATGACCGCACAATTCTCATTCAAAGTGTGACAGCGCTGAAACCTGAAAATTGGCCTGGGCAGGAAGGGGGTGAAAATGCCCGGTATGGAAGTGGTTAATATCCATACCAGACCTGAAGGGCCTGGTATGGATTTTGGGGGTGACATCCACACTTTTTTTTTTTTTTTTTTTTTTTGGTATTTTTATCTATATTGCCGGGATCTGACAATACATTACAGCCGCAACCAGTTTTGAATGATATTTTTTTCCTTTTTATAAATGTCATTTTGCTGTGACACTGTTTTATAAACATGGGAAAGATGCGCTACTTTACAGGCATACTAAGGACCACCCCCCCCGGCATGGTATTTAAAGGAATATTTCATTTTTATTGTTTCACTTTAAGCATTATTAAAGTCTCTGCTCCCGAAAAAAACGTTTAGTTTTTAAAACTTTTTTTTTGCATTGGTACGTGTCCCCTGGGGCAGGACCGGGGTCCCCAAACACTTTTTATGGCAATAACTTGCATATAAGCCTTTTAAAACGAGCACTTTTGATTTTTCACGTTCGTGTCCCATAGACTTTTAAAGGTGTTCAAACAATGTTTTTGCATGTTCTGCTGCAAACTGAACTGGGGGGTGTTCAGCTTATCCCTACCTACCACTACAGGACATAACAATGATGTAGGCGTTGGAGAATTAAGACACGGCACATGGTCTAGAGACACTGGTACCTAGTGCTCTCAGAAATGTCAAATGCCAAACCTGGAAGCTGCAGAGCTGGAATGGCGGGAAGGTATGAGATATGGGCAGCTAGATAGGTGACTATAATACAGTTACGTTGCAGTGAACGCTCTTTAAGAGATTTATTTGAAACCTGACGGGGTCACTTAAAAAGAAAACTGTCATAAGAAAATAATGGTGGCTGTAATTCTCAATTTCTGTTTCCAGAAATGCTAGTTGCCTAGCTGTTAAAGGAGAAGTATGGCCAAGGCTTTTTTGGTCCTACTTCTCCTATGGGTCACAGGTGTGCAGTTCGTTCTGCAGTCCTGTGACCAGTTTTCATCCGACAGCGGGTTGGCTGATGTCACTCAGTTGGTTCAGGTGATGGATCAATCCTGACTTTATAGTTGAGATCCACCCAGCAGCAGGCTCAGCCTTTCAGTGATTCGCTGGGAGACTGAGCCAACCACCCCTGCCCCCTGCACAGCTCAGTGTTCCATAGAGCGCTGGAGGGGTAGAGCAGAGAGCCGGTGACTTGACAGTCACGGCTCTCTGCTTGGAACAGAAGGGACAACTGAACAATCAGCTTTCTTCTTCTCTTCTTCCCCCTTTTTTTTTTTTTTTTGGGAAGCCAATATTTTTTTTTTTTACGCTAAACCATTTTTTTTAATATTCCGTGAGCTAAAACAGAATCACATGTAGATTGAATATAAGTACACAATTGTATTATTGGAGATTACACAATCTTGTACGTGTGTTAAATCGATATGTGATTCTGGGTGTACATGTAGACAATGTTTGTTGCTATTATATGCGCATGGTTTGTTTTAATGCCTTAGGGTGAATTTTTTTAAAGCTAAACTCCAGGAATTCAGTCTCTTAAATGTGCTAGCTTACTATAAGTTAAATCCAATGAGGTGCATGATGTCTTGTGGAGTTTTTTTTTTTTTTTTCTCAAATTATTATTTTTTGTCTTCGATGTAAATCAAACAGTTTTACTGAGGTCCGAGAGTGCACCTCTCAGAATACTCCCAGTCTCTGACAGGAGAGATTCTGGGTTCTCATACATAGCATCTTTTAAGGGGCTTTCAGATTCAGATACATTTTAAGATGAGGGATTTGTATTTTGGTAAATGCTAAGGTAAAACATGCTTAGGCTTTAGAACCACTTTAAAAGAAACGTACTGTGAAAATATGAAGTGCCATACAGGGGCGTTGCTAGGGGGTGGCTTTTGGGGCTACAGCCCCGAATCTGAGGCCAATAGCCCTGAGTCTCTGCAGGGGTCCCCAAGGGGAGGGGAGGCTCTCTGGGGACCCTTATGTAAGTGGGGGGGCTTTCTGGGGACCCTGATGTAAGGGAGAGGCTCGCTGGGGACCCTGATTTTAAGGCCTAGCTCTCTAGGGACCCAGATTTAAGGTGGAGGCTCTCTGGGGACCCTAATGTAAGGGGGCCTCTCTGGGAACCCTGATGGAAGGGGGAGGCTCTCTGAGGACTCTGATGTAAGGAGGAGGCTCTCTGGGGACCCTGATGTAAGGTGATGTAAGGGGGGGCTCTCTGGGGACCCTGATGTAAGCGGGGGACTCTCTGGGGATATATATACACCCACACGTATATTACTGCATACATGTGTATGCCTGCCCAAGCGTATGACTTTTTTTACTACGCTGCTATGGGCTCTAGCCCCAGATCTTTTGTAGACCTAGCAACGCCCCTGGTGCCATGGATGAGCCTTCCTTGAGAGCATGCTAGTTACTTGACTGTAATAGTCATTCTGTGACTTTTAAAGCGGGGGTCCACCCACACCACCAAAAAAAAAAAAAAATATTAAAAGCCAGCAGCTACAAATACTGCAGCTGCTGATATTTAATACATGGCCACTTACCTGTCCCAGGGTCCAGCGATGTCAGCAGACGACGCCGAGAACCCGCTCGGTTCTCGGCAGCTGCCGCCGCCATCCTAGGTGAGGGAATCAGGAAGCGATGAGTTGCGGCTTCACTTCCCGGTTCCCTACTGCGCATGCGCGAGTCGCGCTGCACGTCCCAAGTGGTCCCCGCTCTCTCCTGGGAGCTGTGTGTTTCCCAGGAGACAGCGCGGTGGGGATGGGAAGAGGCGTAGACTCCCATGGGAATCTATGCCGGAAGTGGGTGCAAATACCTGTCTTAGACAGGTATCTGCACCCCCCTGAAAGGCGCCAAATGTGACACCGGAGGGGGGGAGGGTTCCGAAAAGCGGAAGTTCCATTTTTGTGTGGAACTCCGCTTTAAGTACTCGCTGTTTCAGTGACCTGGAACAGATATGTAGATCAGACATTTAAGTATATGTGAACCCTTGCCTTGTAAAACAACGCATTCAGTTTAACCACTTACCCACTGGGCAACCCCCTTCCTAACCAGACCAATTTTCAGCTTTCAGTGATCTCACATTTTGAATGACAATTACTCAGTCATGCAACACTACCCACACAATTTTTGTCCTTTTTTTTTCACACAAATAGAGCTTTCTTTTGGTGGTATTTAATCACCACTGGGTTTTTTATTTTTTGCACTATGAAAAAAAGACTGAAAATTTTGTAAAAAATAAAATTTTTCTTAGTTTCTGTTATAAAATTTTGCAAATTAATAAGTTTTCTTCATAAACTTTGGCCAAAATTTATACTGCTACATATCTTTGGTAAAAATAACCCAAATTTGTGTAAATTATTTGATCTTTGTGAAAATTAGAGTCTACAAGCTATGGTGCCAATCATTGAAAATTGATCACACCTCATGCACTGAAGTCCTATCATTTCTTGAGACCCTAAGGCCCCTTTCACACGATTGGACCGTTCAGGTCCGCCTGTCACTTTTGATGGCGGACCTGAACGGGCGCTCCATGTTAGCCTACGGAGCGACGGATGTCAGCGGAGACATGTCCGCTGACATCCAACCCGGTCCGATCCGCAAAAAGCAGACGGATGGCCCCACGTCCAGGTCCGTCGCTATCGGATCGGGTGAGATCTGATGAAAACAGACATGCTGTCCGTTTTCATCCGATCCCTCCATAGGCGGCAGCGGCGCCTGACAAGCCCCTCCCTGCTCAGTGAGCAGAGAAGGACCTGTCATCCGCCGGCTCAGCGGAGATCAACGGACTGATCTCCCGCTGAGCCGGCGGACCGAGGCGGGCTCCGTGGAAACGGAGTCCGCCTCATGTGAAAGGGGCATAACAAGCCAGGACAGTACAAATACCCCCCAAATGACCCCTTTTTGGAAAGTAGACATTCCAAGGTATTTAGTAAGAGGCATAGGGAGTTTAAGTTGTGTTTTTTTTCCCACAATTCTTTGAAAAATTAAGATTATTTATTTTACAAAATTGTCATATTTGCAGGTTATTTCTCACACACAGCATATGCATACCACAAATGACACCCCAAAACACATTCTGCTAATTCTCCTGAGTATTTTGCGATACCCCATGTGTGAGACTTTTTACACAGCCTGGCCACATACAGAGGCCTAACGTGCAGGGAGCACCGTCAGGTGTTCTAGGGACATAAATTACACATTTCATTTTTTGACAACCTAACACACTTTTGAAGGCCCTGGAGCACCAGGACAATGGAAATACCCACCAAATTACCCCATTTTGGAAACCAAACACCCACCCCAATGTATATTCTATGAGGCATATTTAGTCTTTTGAACATGTAATATTTTTTCCACAGGCTTTAGGAAAATGTGGAAAGAAAACAAACGCATTTTACTGTGCATTTTTCAGGGCAATGATGGTGCTGATGAGGATCCACTGATAGGGTGACACTGATGAGCACTTACTAATGGGCACTATTGGGCACTTTAGTGGCACTGTAAAGCACAGATATGGCACTGATGGGGTGTTGCTGGGCACTTACGGGGCATTGTAGAGCACTGATGGGGCACTGTTGTGCACTTCTGGGGCACAGATCTGGCACAGATGGGCACCATTGTACACTTGCCATTTGGGGTAAAAAACTCGTGCAGCCTCGTGCTGCAGCCTCTCCCTCCGCTGCTCACACGATTGGTGTGAGCAGCGGAGAGAACCGGACATGACGCTGGATTGTTGACAGTGATCGCTCCGTCATTGGACAGAGCGATCACGTGGTAAAGGGCCACTCTCATTGGCCCTTTACCGCGATCCGTGAACCCGGCGTGCATGGACAGCCTCATTTGCGTGCCCCAGGGGGTGCGTGGGAGCGTGATTCTGGGAGGACGTCATAGTATGCCCTCCCAGAATTATCAAGCCGCGCTGTAGCCGTCATTCGGCTATGGCCCAGTTATTAAGTGGTTAAGATAGAAATGAAAGCAAAAGGCAGAGAGACTGGAGTACACTGATCTAACCCGTGTGTGTGGTGGGAGGAGGGGGGGGACAGGTGGTGCCAGCACAAGTCTGACCATTAGAGGACACGCAAACTTTGCTCCCAGACCATACTTGGATGAATGTGCATCTCAGTTTGAAACGGGAAAGTGGGGGACTGGCAGGGACACCAGGTATTTCACACAAAGGAAGCAATACAAAGAGAACAGGATAGTTTTTAACATAAGTACATGGTACAGCAGACACATCAGGAATATGAAATGTTAAGCTAACACTTTAACGGTAAAGCCTGGGTCAAAGTATTGAGGCATAAGACAGCCAGGCAACTAGCATTTACAGCAGGACGTAGGCACTGGAAGCCTCTGGGTTTCTCTCAGTGCAGGTTTCCTGTGACACCCACTGATTTTAGAGGCATACTAGATTTCTTCAATATGCCATCCCGTATCTTGAAACAAAGTTTGAACACCTTCAACATATCATACTTTTTTCACACATTAGATAAATGACAGTCGGAACGTGATTGCCTTCTTTCAGCGGATCTCCCTTTATTTCCTGAATGCTTCTCTAAAGTTCATGCCTGTTTATTGTGTGTATGTGTTTCCTCCCTCTTATTTGTACATGGCTAAAGCCGATACTGGCTCTGTACTTGCTTGGGTTCGAAGTAGATCAGTTTACAGCCAAATAATACAGTCCACACAGTACTGCTGGGGCACAGTCTCAAACCACAGAGATTTTGTATAGGAGGGGTAAAGGTAAATCCAACATCTCTGCCTTCCCCCTGTGTAAAGAACGGGTCTGCTGGGTTAAACTGCCAGAAATGTCCAGGAACCAGAGTTATTCTGTGTCACACTAGTGTAGAGCTGGCACCTGATCAGCTCTTTAATAGAATTCCTGAAAGCTTCTGGTAAAGCTCAGCACATCAAGTTTAACTGTAACCAAATAAGGATTTTGAGAGATTCAGTTAATTCTACCCCAAATTCTCTTTGCGTCTTGAAAACAGTTGAGCTGTTTAAACTCTGCTGCATTCCAGAGTGACCTCATCTTCTGATCTGTGTATTTAGTCTTCTAATCAGACAAGCTGCATAGCAGAATATTTTATCTGCCACTAGGACAGCTTTAACCGTTTCAAAACCCGTCAGTGTAGTACTTTGTAAAATAATGAAGTGAGCAGTTCATTTTAGTATTTAAGTGTGTAATACGTAGAACAGCCGTGTTGAACCACCAAAGCGAATAAGTATAGTTTTTAACCGTCAAAAGGCATTGCTGACTTGGGGATATATCAGCCATAAGATTATGCAACCCACCATAACCTGTTCAGGCATGGCATACATTAGACCTATTCAGGCATGCTTTGGAATCTGGCACCAGTCCATCAGTAGCAGATTCCTTTAAGTCCTGTAGATTGTGAGATGGGGCCTCCATAGATCAGACTTGTGTTCCTCAAACCATTCTTGAATTCATCAGGCCACCTTTTTCCATTGCTCTGGGATCCAGTTCTGATGCTCACGTGCCCATTGTAGGTGCTTTGGCTGTGGACTTGGGTCAGCATTAGCACTTTGACTGACCTGCGTCTTTGCAGCCCCATACACCACAAATTGCGATGGACTGTGTGTTTTGACACCTTTCTATCAAGATCAGCGTTATTGTTTTCATCAATTTGCGCTAGAGTAGCTTTTCTGTTGGATCGGACTACGTGGCCCAGCCTTCACTTTGTTCAGGTTTTAATTCTTTGGACCACTTTTGGTAGGTCCTGATCACTGCAGACTGGGAACATCCCACAAGAGCTGCAGTTTTGGAATTTCTCTGACCCAGTCATCTAGACATTACAATTCAGCCTTTCTCAAAGTTGTGTAAATCCTTACACGTGTGTATTATTTATTTTTTCTTTAGGGGGTTGACAAAATGTTTACCTGCACCAGGTGACACCAACCCTAGTGATGCCACTGTTGGTACAAGCAGGGTTTTGCTTCCTCAAATCAGAGCCTTCAAAGATCTGGAATGCAAGTATTCTGTACAAATTCAATTACTGCATACATTTCAACTATTTGTGGGGAGAATGTTTGTTTCCTGTCGCATCATGGCAGCATACACTTTGGGTTGTGACTCCGCCCCCACAACCTGATAGGACTACATAGCTATAAGTTGTAGAGATGGCCCCTGCCCAGTATTCTCTTATTTTTCCTCACCTGAAGGACTGAACATATCAGAAGCACCCCCTTACCGAATTCGCCCCAGCCAGGTTCTAGCCTCTCCTGGGTGGAAGTCCTTACCTGTACAGCCTCTAAACGAGCTAGATGGAAGGAGCCCCGCTCTGGTGATCTCGGGGGTATGTTGCGGTCTAGTATAAGCCTTAAACAGGCTTAGTTGTTGTGCAGCGGTCGCCATGCCTCTTTTCTCACTTTTTGTCTTTTCTCCTCTATGCTGGGCTCTGTGGTCCCTCTGTGCCTCCCTACAGGCTTCCCGAGCGTCTCGGCGCTTCCGCGCATGCGCGGTGCGCGCCGTCAGGGCGTCCTTTCGATTTTGCCAGTTTCCAAGATGGCGCCGGGCGCCTCGCGCCGCTACTGCGCATGCGCGAGCGGGTCGTGACCTTGGCGGCCATGGCGGCAAATTTAAAAGCCCTGTTTGTCATTTCTGAACTCTCCTTGCTCCCTGGACTTCTGACTGCTGTGTTTTGAACTTCTGCATTCCTAAAGCTACCCTCTCTCTCTGGGTAAGTGTCTAATACTTATGCACTGTTTTTTGGGACCTGGTTGCATGCTCTTACCTTCCTATACCTTTCTCAGGTACTCACCTTCCTCTCCTATGGAGGCCGCTGCCCCAGCAGATCACCACCAGCCTAATAGGTAAGGGGGGGGGATTCCAGCGGTAAGTAGAGAAAATTGAAAAAGAGAGCAGGACCGTACTAATGCTACCTAATTGGTCAGCCCTGTCAGGTCCGCAAGATCATCTAAATCAGGACGAAGAGAATCTTCGCACAGGAGAAGCCACTCCGGCCATAGACGCAGCCGCTCACGCTCAAGTGTGTGTGTGTGTGTGTGTGTGTGTGTGTGTGTATATGTATGCATGTGTGTGTACAGGGCTTTTTTTTCTCAAACAATAGGTGCTGGAACTCAACCACGACCCCCCCAAACCCCATCAAAAAGTGGGTGTGGTCATATTTCACAAACAGTAGAAGGGTCTTAAAGGGGCATTGAATATCAGGATTGCATTACATACAGAGTGCAGAGTTCATGAGGGTTACACACAGAGTGCAGAGCTGTTACTTGTAAACACAGAAACCAGACTTCTGTGTTTACAAGTGATTGTGGTGAGCAGGCACCAAAGGGTCTGAGCCAGAGGTGGTGGAACTGAGTTCCACCAAGTTCCCCCTGAAAAAAAGCTGCGTGTGTGTGTGTGTGTGTGTGTGTGTGTGTGTGTGTGTGTGTGTGTGTGTGTGAAGCCTGAATTGTTTAAGCTTCACTTAATTGTTCAGATTTAAAAACAAACATGTTGTACTTTTATCTGCTCTGTGCAATAGTTTTGCACAGGGCTGCTCCAATCCTCCTCTTCTCAGATCCCCACCTTCACTCCTAGCTCCTCCCCCCTTTCCCTGCCCAGTGCTCCCATAGCAAGCCACTTTCTCTGGGGCACTTGTCTTGCTAGCTCCCAGCCCGAATCTGTGTCCAGAAGACAAAGAGCTTGGCCCCACCCCCGCTCCCTCTTTACTGGCTGTGATTGACAGCAAAGGGAGCCAATGACTTCCGCTGCTGTGTCTGAGCCGAAGAGGAAGGAGAGAGCCTCTGCTCTCACGCACAGCGCTGGATCGAGATCAGGCTCCGGTAAAAATAAGGGGGTCTGGGGGTGAAGCTTCATACTGAAGGTTTTTTTACCTTACTGCAGAGAATACTTTGAAGAAGTTCAGCCTAAGCTCGTTTGGCTGGGCTTCTCCTATGGGTTACAGGAGTGTAATTTGTTTTGCACTCCTGTGAGCCGTTTTAAAGTCCGCTCTCTGCTGACATCACGGATATCAGTCCAGGCACCGTGTCATCCCGACAATGGGAGTCTGGATCCGCCAGGTGCCTGGACTGATACCCGTCTCAGCGAACCACTGAGAGCCTGAGACGGCTGCTTCCAGCCCCTCCACAGCTCAGCACTCCAGTGAGCGTGGAGGAGCAGAGAACTGCTGATTGACAGTCAGCAGCCCTCTGCTCGAGGAGCTGTGAGAACTGAGCAATCGGCGATGTTCGATCGCTTGGTTCTCAGTGCAGAAGCACCGGGGACAGATGCAGCATCGGACCGATGCTGCATCCACGTAGGTAAGTATAATGGAGGAAAAAACCCATACAGCCTTTGAACCACTTTAAGATACATTTCCTCATGAGTTTTATAAACATTTTAGTGTACATAATATAGTGCATATTTCATGGGCATGAGGGATGCAAATACCTTTTAGGCATGACACATCAGTTAATGGTTCATCAAAATACAGAAACATTCCTTGTAAGCAGAGCAGGAAACAGCCTCTGGTTTCGTTTTTCGATTTTGACCAAATTAGGTATGTTTGTATGTTTGTTTGGTTAATGTTTAATCAAGGTTAACCACTTGTAAAATATTCTGACTTGTGAAACAGAGACAGAAGAGAAAAAAAAACTGCTGAAAGTCGACAATTTTTTGGCAGCGAGTTTTGTGGCAGGAAAAAGGCACCTCATGTTCCCTTTAGATTACATTGGCTTGGGAAGGAATTTTAACCAGATGGCTGCACAGGCCCAGCAGTCTTTCGGTGTTCTCTTCTGTTTAGACAAAATGCATGTTTTCATTTCCTCACGCCCATTCCGAAAGATCTGCGTGATATCGGGAGCTGGAGCCTAGCCATCGATGTGATGTAATGTTTAATTACAAATGTTTAATACCTAATCGGCATCAGCAGTACAACAATGCTTTGAGAAATTAATGCTCAGGTTCAAACATTGCCTATTGTATCCAGTAGTATCTCTGATTATCAAAGTTAAATCCAAGTTACTTTTGAAGTAGTTAATCTTTAATAGAAAGGAAAAATGTTAAGCGGACATAATGGCTTTTGTTTCCTGTAATGTTTTCCTAGCTGGGTGAAGTCAGCTTTTGGTTCTGACAATGATGCCCCACCCTTGGTATATGGCTGCTTTCCCCTGAAGTGCTGGACTACACGTTCAAAGCCTGCAACATTTTTATTGGCCTCCTGAAATCAGCATGAACTGATTTTTGCATAGTTAAATAGGTTGAAAATAGAAATCTGTCAAGTGCATTTCTTATTGTATTTGTATGGTTTAGTATCTTTATTTTATAAATGGATATAACATTTAGGGTGTTTTCATGCTACAGTTTATCAGAGTGTGCTGGTCTTTTCCAATTTAGAAAGTCAAGCAGTAGCAACTCACTTTGTCTCTGTGAAATACGGGCAGGTTGTGTGTCCCTGCTCTGATTCATTATAAGAGAAGGTGTTGTGTGGTGGGTTTTTATTTATTTTTTTCCTTCACCTAGGTGGATGCAGCATCAGTTCGATGCTGCATCTGTCCCCCTTCAGCTCTAAGATTGAGAGCTGGGCAATCCAAGACCGCTCAGTTCTCCGTGAGCCGAGAGCTGGTGACTGTCAGTCACCGCTGTCTGCTCTGCCTCCGCGCTCACTGGTGCAGGCCCCTAGGTGGATCCTGACCACATGGTTGCAATCTTTCCCCAGCCTGGACTGGCTCTGTCACGTCAGCCAATAGCAAGCTTCAGCATACGGTTAGCTGAAAATGGGTCACTGGAGTGCAGAACAAACTGCACTCCTGTGTTCCACAGGAGAAGTACAGCCATACGAGCTTTGGATGCTATTCTCCTTTCAGGCTGGGTTTAAACCGCAGCACAGAGCGGCTCACAGCAGGGGTCTAGTGGATCCCTGTTCACTGTTTCAGGTCCGATTTCAGCCCAAATTTTAGGCTGAATTTGGACCTGAAATGGGCCAGAAGACACACAGGGCTGTGCAATTCACACCGGAGCCACTCCTGACATGCAAATTGGATGCGGGCATGCGAATTGGATGTGGAGAAACCCACATCCAATTCGCAATAGTGTGAACCCAGCCTAAAGCAGATCTTCACCCTGATAAAAAAAACTTCCCTCCTTCCCTTTTACACAAATATCTCTTCCATTTTTTCAATTTTTTTTTTTATCATTGTAGAGATTTTGGTCCTGCTCCCCATCACCATACTCATCAGTCGCCTAGATGACTGGCATGCACTGTGCTCCCTGTGCCTCCTGGGATATGTGTGTCTCATCCCAGGAGGCATAGCCTCTCATAGCCATAGCACGTGATTGGGTGGCCCGCCAGCTGAACCAGCCTCTCAATGATGTCACACAAAAACATGGGCGATGTAGGACCCAAGCAGTGGCAGCAGAGAAGAGAATCTCAGCAGTACAACACTAAATCCGCTGGCTGGGTGAGTATCTGAATTGTGCATAACTCGCATTCCCGTAAGCGGGGGTTAAAAGGGGGTAAAGTGAATTTTCTTTTTAAGCTGTGGGCGTATTCTGGAAAGCTGATCACATTACAGCATTTTCTGACCACAGGAATCTGTGGTCACAAATGTTTTCTAGACATTTATAGTGGATACAGTACACTAGGATATAGTGGATATAGTACACTAGGGTCAAAACTGTGTGCAAACAACTCCTTTTCACTGCTGTTTTTATGTATTTATTGGTTTTGACCTTGTTGTAGTACACACAATTCTACTGATATGTTTACATACAGCCATCATTAGTATTATGGTGTTACTATTCTAACTCAACACTGGCATGTAATGTATTCTAGGATCATTTTCAATCTTGCAACCTAGTAAAGAGCATAAATATCAAAAAGTAAAATTTGTAAACTTCAATCATTTTCTCTAAAATGTGCATTTGCACTGAAATGTTTAATTCTATTGCTTCTCCCAATTTTTCACGGTGTGTACAAAAGTACATTTATAATTTTGATAAAGCATTATAACATCTGATTCCAGATGTTTGCTTACTTTGATGAACTGCAAAATAATTTATCAACAAGAGAAGTGTATTTTTGGCTGGTGGAAATCTAAACCTTTCCCTTTATAATAGATAACCACTTTGGAACCGCAAAGGACAACTTTTTTTTCATATAAATGCCCTATTTTTTAATTAAAGGGCAACTCCACTTTTTTGTGGGGGAAAAACAATAGCAAATAAAGAAAAAAATAATATAGCGCATATAATTGCGACACTAATCATTTTGAAATTCAATCTTTTGCAGATCTTTTTCAAACTGCAGCCAATGTAATTTTCTGAGAATACATTGCAGTATGGCTACCTGGAGTTTTCTGTACACAGAATGTGTACTGACCACTTCCCAGAAACATAATTTCCTGCTTGTGTGATTGGCTCACCAATTTTCCCAGAAGTTTGCCTAAGATATAAGTCAGATTTCAGGCATCCCTTGCAACAAAAATCTAATTTTTTGAGAAATACTTTCAATAGGAACGTGTCTAAAGAGATGCAGGCCCAGCAGATTTCCTCATTAATGCCCAGTAGCTCCACACCTGACGGTTTATTATGAAACCACTCCCATTAGACCTACTTATAACAGAGGCACAGAGAAACACACATGGATTTCTTCAGAATAACAAAAGGTAGGAATATGCAACAAAGTTTGTTTATAATCCTTGCAGTGTACATTGATCTCCCAGAGGGGAATGTTTTTTTTTTTTTTTTCTCAACAAAAGTGGAGTTATGCTTTTAACATTTGGTTACATTTTTAAGATTGGTTTCCCCTGCTTTCAGCTTGTAGGAGGACCTTAAGGGGGTTGTAAACCCTCCTGTTTTTTCACCTTAATGCATCCTATGCATTAGGGTGAAAACTTTTGTCACTGAGCAGCCCCCCAGCCCCCTTGTTGTTACTCACCTGAGCCCGTTCGTTCCCACGCTGGAGATGCACAAACCCTCTCTGGCCAGGGTCTCGGCTCTTGATTGGATAGATTGATAGCAGCACAGCCATTGGCTCCCGCTGCTGTCAATTACATCCAATGACGCGGGCGCTGGGGGGGCGGGGCCGAGTCTGGCATTCTGTGTCCATGTACACAAATGCTGGACTCGGTAGCGCGCCTGCACGGTAACCCCCAGGGAAAGAGCTTTTCCTGGGGGTTTTCTGATGTGGGAGGAGCCGTGAGCGTCATTGGGGGACCTCAGAAGACAACGATTGGGGCCACTCGGTGCAAAACGAACTGCACAGTGGAGGTAAGAATAATATGTTATTTAAAAAAAAAAAAAGAGGGTTTACAACCCCTTTAAAGTGGATGGACACACACTTCAGGCTCCCCTCTTTGAGAGCTCTGAGGTCTTCCTTCATGAGCTGCTGGCAATAGACATCAGCTAAAAATAAATAAATAAATGTGATCTTCTCAAGGGTAACTAATTGGTGCTTTTGGACCTCTAATTTTGGTTCATCACACATCAGTATTTATAGTGTTTTTACCTAGAATGGGAGTTCACCCTGGGATGTGTATTAGACATGTGCAGAACAAAAAAAAATTAGTTTAGTTTGAATTTGATATTTTAAATAATTTTGTTTAGTTGCTTTATGTTTTTGGAATTTGTTCAGTTCCCGTTTTTTTTTTTTTTGTTTTTTTTTTTCAAATTTGATTAAAATTTTCCCATTCAATTTGAACTAATTTGGAAAATTCTAATCGGCATTCAAAGTCAAAAATTATTCTATTCAAAATTAGAATTTTTGAATAGGGTTATATTCTTTCTATTCTAATCTATTTTTTTATTCTATTCCAAATAGGGTTATATTCTATTCTATCCTAGTCTGTTTGTTTTTTCTATTCTTTTCTATTCCTTTATTTTCTATTCTTATTTTTTCTATTCTGCTCTGTTTGTTCTACTCTTGTTTTGGATTTGATTTTGTTTTCGAATTTTGGACGAAATAAAATTTTGTTGTTTCAGATTCGTTTAAATGTATTACTATTGTAATTCGGATACATCTAAATAACGAAAAATTTGTCCGATTTTGAAATGATCCGCACATGTCTAATGTGTATAGTTGATGGAGCCAGCTCCAGATTCTCTTTTCTCATCTTACTTTTATTATCACTTAAAGAACAATCCTAGCTGAATTTAACAAAAAAAAAAATAGCTCTGCAGGACCTAAAATTAAAAAAAGAAGCAGTTCCCGCTGCAACAGTCACCCTCTCGCAGGCAATGACACCCATAGACTCACCCATCCCTTTACAATCCAGCATTGCTCCCTTTTCAGGCTGAATGACACCCGGCTGGAAAACTAAATTTAAAATTACTCAAAAAATTTCAAAAATAAATTTCAAGGTCTGCCTGTAATATCTGGCACCCTTCTCCCTTACCAAAAATTCCCAAATATTAGTAGCCTCAAAATGTAAATAAAAAAAAAATAAAAAAAAAGTTAGATTCATACTTGCCTTGTCCCCGTGTTTTCTATCATTGGGTGGTTGTAAAATCACTGTCCTCCCAATTAGATTCCTGGGGAATGCAGAGCCTGTGAAATTTCGCAAGATGCTGCAGTCAATTGCAATAGTATCTTCTAGTGAGATTAAAGCTGCTTTGTATTCCCCAGGATCTAGCCGAAAAGAATGTGACATCGCCCTCGACTAGGCAGGTAGATGAAGATGGGGTAGGCATCAGTGGCGGCTGGTGAAGTTTTAGGATGGGGGGGGGGGGCGCCAGACCTGCCCTTCCTTTTTGACCCCCCACTTCTCATAAGCCCCAACCCTTATAGAATCCACCCACTCAGTTCCCTGTATTCCACTTGCTTCCACCCATAGTGCCAGGAGTATACAGCTCAGCATCACAGGACAGAGTATACAGCTCAGCATCACAGATATGGTATGTAGATCAGCACCACAGATGGTATATAGCAGCCAGCACCACAGATGGTATATAGCAGCCAGCACCACAGATGGTATATAGCAGCCAGCACCACAGATGGTATATAGCAGCCAGCACCACAGATGGTATATAGCAGCCAGCACCACAGATGGTATATAGCAGCCAGCACCACAGATGGTATATAGCAGCCAGCACCACAGATGGTATATAGCAGCCAGCACCACAGATGGTATATAGCAGCCAGCACCACAGATGGTATATAGCAGCCAGCACCACAGATGGTATATAGCAGCCAGCACCACAGATTGTGTGTGTGTGTGTGTGTGTGTGTGTGTGTGTGTGTGTGTGTGTGTGTATATAATATCTCAGTCAGCATCACCCCCTCCCCTGCGGGTGGCTCGCGACTGACAGGTCTGGTGCCTAAACACAGTGCACTTAAAGGACCTTTTTTCTTTTTATTTATTTTTTTAAAGGGCCTTTTTTTTGTCACTAGTTTTGGGGGGGGGGCGCTATGGAGGGGCCGCCACTGGTGGGCATAAACTTAAACCTGAGCTAAACTCTATCTGAGCACCACAAGCTGAAAACACTACTTCATTCATTCTTAATATTGAAAGCAAACTTGCCCATCCAACCAGATCTTCATGCTTTATTTTGTTGGGCAATCACTTTAAAAAACCCTCTAGCAGTTTTAGCCGTGGCCATCTTCTTTAAGAGCAGATGATTCATATAACATTTCCTCCCTGGAATCTGCCCTTAGCACAGGCAAGGAGGGTGTGCTTGGCTGAGAAAACCCCCTTTTTCCCTACTCAAGATGAAAGGGAAAAAATGCCAGGAAGACTCCTGCAATGCACATATGACACAATTTTGGTCTAGGCCAAAAGCCAGGAAGCAACTGAAGAAATGTAAAAGAAAAAAGTTTAAAACCAGTAAATATTATTATATACCTTCCTATGTATTTAAAAATAGTTAGTGTTGATTGAGAGTTTAGTTCTGCTTTAATTTCTTAACCACTTGCTGGCCAGCTCACGTCGCTATATGTCGGCAGAATGGCACGGCTGCGCAAAACAACGTATGGGCGCGTTGTTCCCTTTAAGAGCCACTGGAGGCATGTGCACACAATTCCCTGTTCCGTCAGGGGAGAGGAGACATTTTGTTTGTTCCTAGTTAATAGGAACAATGACATGTCTCCTCCCCCAGTCAGTCCTATCCCAATACAGTTAGAAACACTAACTAGGGAACACATTTAACCCCTTGATCGCCCCCTAGTGTTAACTCCTTCCCTACCAATGACATTTACACAGTAATCAGTGCATTTTTTTAGCACTGATCGCTGTATAAATGTCAGTGGTCCTAAAAATGTGTCAAGTGTCCGGTCTGTCCGCTGCAATGTCCCAGTACCGCTAAAAATCGCAGATCACCGCCATTACTAGTGGAAAAAAAATAATGCTTCAAAAATGCCATAAATATTTCCTATAGTTTGTAGACGCTATAACTTTTGCGCAAACCAATCATACGCTTATTGCGATATTTTTGGTAAAAAAAAAATGTAGAAGAATATATATTGGCCTAAACTGATGAAGACATTTTGTTTTTTAAAAACATTTTTGGGGATATTTATTATAGTAAAAAGTAAAACATATTGTTTTTATTTTTTTTAAATCGTTGCTCTTTTTTTGTTTTATAGAGCAAAAAATAAAAACCACAAAGGTGATCAAATACCACCAAAAGAAAGCTCTATTTGTGGGAAAAAAGGATGCAAATTTCATTTGGGTACAGCGTCGCACGACCGTTAAAGCGACACAGTGCCAAATTGTAAAAAGTGCTCTGGTCAGGAAGGGGGTAAAATCTTCCGGGGCTGAAGTGGTTGGGGTACATTTTGGAGCTACTAGCATTAGGTGATTTTTATTGAGGGGGCCCTGATCGTTTAAGCAGATCTAGAATTTTACTGCAAGGTTTGCTTAAAGTTATAATGACAGGAGCAGGGAGTTTCTTGCTTTCTTCTAATGTCCTTATTTTAACTCCTTTGCTAGACTCCATTGGAAAATCACCTCAAAGATATAATCTGCATTGCTTTATAATTTACCTTAAAAACCATGACCAATATTAAATGCCATTTTTATTAAATCAAGCAAAGCAAAAACAAAAATTCCCTTGAATGTGATAAACATATCCCATCCCCATCCTTCTGTGTTATCAGTTTTATCATCCATTTAGTTTTTTACAGAAACCTTGCCCTTGATTCATGTTCCTCCTTGTATCCAGCAGAGGGTGGTGGTGAACCATTAATCTGCAATGGAACTGCTCACTCATGATTGAAATTAGTGCTGGAGATATTCCTCTGCGTCACACAAGGGCTGACACCATAAAGCCTGTCACATTGGGCATTGTCACATTGGTTAAATAAAATATCTAGCTGTGGCAAGGTAGCATGCATGTTGGGAATGGCTTCCAGATCATATATGTTCTTGTGTCACACAATGACCCAAATATTAGTGTCACAAAAACAGTGGGCAGTCTATTTCAGTATGATTGCATAATAAAAAAATCACCTCTTCTACTGAATAATGAACACTTGCAATATACAATGGGAAGGAAGTTTTACAGAAAATAATTTGGGTGTGATATATTTGTCATATAAATACCTATATATTCTGTTTAAGAAACTATTGTAGCATTTTTGCACCAATACATTCAAAACCATGTATTTACTAAAATGTAGTGTTTGTGTTTCAAGTCCGTTGCTGTTTGGAAACCCAAATGATATCATGTTTACAACTTTTTCCTTTTGAATGGAATCCAAAGCTCCCACTGTTATTAGTCTGCTTCCTTCCTGGATACAATTATTCACAATAGTATTTTTCTTTAGTTCCTACAATGATCATGTGTTGTATGCCTGCGAAAGAAAGGGGAACATTAACTTTTACTATTTTTAGTTTTAAAGGGGATCTTTACACTCCTAATCAGCATTGACTATTTTTAATCCTTGTGCTGCTAGCATTCAGAAATAGGAAAGTATATTATATGCTAGAGGGTGTTTTCCAATTGATTTCTCAGCAAAATAAAGCATGAAGACATGCTAGTGTAGAAATTCAGTTTCTTGCCACGTTACAGATAGACACAACAAAGACCCAACTGGTCTGAGGGTTTTTGGTATTGAAGCTATAATGGACGACCTTGATAGTGGTAGGATAGAAACATACTTGATCTAGAGCCTAGCGAGTTTGGTTCCCATGGTAATGAATGAAGATTCAGAAGCCCATGCCGTGATGTGAGCCTCAGTCGTTCCCTAATAATCCTTTATGCTATAGGTAGGGCAGTTTTGTTGGCTTGCGCTGGATAGGTGGCATAAACACATACATATAGTACATATACACATTTTTTAGAATGATAGTGGGTCTTGTGGAGATGCTCTATAGCCTTTTGTCCTCATTTTATCTTGACACCCACACTGGTTGTGGTAGGAGATATGGGGCCCTTATAATAGAGGGTGTGTATGGTATATCTAACACAGCACCTACCACAGACGCTTTGTCAAATGCATCCCAAAATTACACTTACCAGTATCAAAAACATTTGCCCCTGCGATTTTATGGAGGTCAAAACACCAGTTAAACATAGAGTATAAAAGATTTTCCACCTTTATGTTACAACTGTAGTCTGTACTCCAGCATAAAGAAATATGTAACTGCATTTTGAAATAATACATGTAATACCTTTTTGCCTTGCTTTGGTGCACTCTTGTTTTATTGGATATTTGTATTTAGATATTTGTAATAAAGAATGTGTTTGTTTTTTTTATGCTCTGTTTTGACCTCCATAAAATCCCAGGAGCAACTGTTTTTGATACGTGTGTGTGTGTGTGTGTGTGTGTGTGTGTGTGTGTTTGTTTATGCACACATGGACTAAGGGAACCCCCAGAGTCTATTGTCCCACTTGGAAGACTTACTTTGCTTGGTGTGAGGAAATATTTTCACCCCAGAATATATTTTATGAGGCAAATTCTCAACTTATTTTCATGAAATGTCTGGATCAGCATTTTAGCTCTTGAGTACCACTGAGGGCCAGATCTTGGCATTTGTGATCTTGTTCCAAAGGCCGCTAGTCTCCCATGCTTTGAATAAGACCTTTGTACAGGCCCCATGGACCTATAAGGGATAGACTCTGAGGGTGAGAGGTAGCATGGGGAGGCCCCCTGTTTAGACACCTAGGTAGGTGTTGGGAAGTGAGGTCCCTGTGGCGGCCATCGGCTGAGCTGGAGCAGCCGCAATAGTAGGCCAGGTGACATCACTTCTGGCGGAAGGGTGCAGGCACTTCCTTTCGACCAGCGACTTTAGGTTCTGGATGCGGGACACTGAAAGAGGGCCGGGTACAGGCTGCAGAGAGGCTAGGATTGATATAGAGACAGCAGAAGGTTCCAAAGGCAGCACCAGGATGTATGAGGTAGAGGTGGACCAGACTACTCCAGGAGATGCCAGCTCCAGCCATGTTCAGGTAAGCGGGACCCAGGGGGATATACCCTTGCCTGGGGGGGGTCTCTCCTGGTGCCAGAGGGGAGGAACACGGGGTCCCTGGGGAGGGAGGCCCACAGGTTCCATGGCTGAGTCCCTGCAGACTAAACTGGCGGGGGGGAAAGGTGTTGGAGTTTAATGGCTGAAATATAGTGTTTTTCAGAGCAAAACCACAAACAAATCCAGACCCCCTCCTAGCTCAGAACAGAAGGATAGTTAAAAACACCTGAACATATTCAAAAAATACGGGGGTTTGGTCACACTATATGGTCATATAGTGCTAAGCCCACTTACTGTGACAAAGTACCCCAAATTAGTGGGTCCTACTAGGAATTTTTTGAATATGTTCAGGTGTTTTTAACTAGCCTTTGCAGGAAATGTCATTCTTGTATGTGTGCGCTGTAATATATTTTGCATAGTCTATATAGCAGACACTTCTGTGGAATTGATCTGGATGGCCGCAAGGTCCTCGGCCTTAGCCAATTCCGCCAGAAGACCTCTTTGGCTCAAAATGACTGCACGTCCAAAGCCAAGCTATGCGGGACCCACTTACTGGGGATTTATTGTTCGGACCTGAGTTAGAGGCTAGATCGCACAGCTAACAGGAAAAAGTAGTTTACACTCGAGCGTAAAATACTGCAACAAACCAAGAAAAGGTCACGGGTACAGAATCGTTTTGGAACACCTAGGGCCAAAAACCAAAAAAGGCCCTGGGACATAAAGGGCAAAGGAGGAGGAATTTTTTTGCCCTCCTGACCAAGCTGTATAAAACAATGACAAACCGGTCACGGTGGGGGGAAGATTGGAGGCTTTCCTCCCACAGCGTGAATCGATCTCCTGCAGTCAATTTATTTTGAGGATCGTAAGGAGGGGGTATCTCCTAGAATTCTCAAAACCTCCCACAAACCTCCCAAGACTTCATTATGAAACTTCTGAGAGGCACAGGAAGGGCCAGAGGTCTTCTGGAAGTGCTAGGGGAGTTGATTGAACAAAATAAAACTGAGGAAGAAACAATCCACCTACAGCTCCAGGTGCTTCCATTTGGCTTATCCTCCTCACCTCAGGTCTTTACAAAGGTCATGGCAGAAGCCTTGGCGACACTTCCCATTAGGAGCATCTCTGTAATCACCTATCTAGGGGATCTGCTTCTTTTTGCGCCCTCACAAGAGAGATTAACCAAGGATCTGTAGTACACCAAAAACTTCCTGGAGAATGTAGGTTGTCTGTTAAACCTGGAAAAGGCCAATCTGATCCCCTTCCAGCAGATCACATATTTGGGGTACGTCTTGGACTCAACACAAAGTTTTTTTTGCCCCAAGAAAAGGTGCAAAAAAGACTCTGTGAAAATGCTGCAGAACAATCAGCCAATCACAGTAAGGCGGGCAATGTCTGCATTGGGGCTGTTGACCTCTATTTCTGCGGGACAATGGGCGGGGTTACATTTTCGGCCTTTGCAAATATTCATCTTGAAGGTGTGGGACCACAGTCAAAGGTCCTTACATGCATGAGTGCACATACCAACGCAAGTGAAAAGGTCACTTTGGTGATGGAGAAGAGCGGAGAACCTGAAACTAGTCACCAAAATAGATAAAGATGCAAGCGGCACAGGGTGGGGAGCACATTTAGGCCCCCGATTGATACAAGACTCATGGAAGGGGAAGGATGTGAAAAGATCGTCCAATTGGAAAGAATTGAGAGCAGTACTTCTAGCGCGCATTACCTTTTTAGTAAGCACTGTGGGAACATCACATACATGTTGTCAGGTCCGACAACTCCTCAGCAATCGCATATATGAAACGGGGGAACGAGGAGTGGAATTTTGTGGTCCTTTGCAGCAGAAATCCTGAACTGGGCAGAGGGCAACAATCTGTCCCTTTCAGCAGTTTACCTAAAAGGGGAGCTGAACCAGGTGGCCGATTTTTCCTCAGCAGGAGGAAACTAAAGGAAGGCGACTGGGTCCTAAACCAAGAGGTCTTCAAAATGATCACCCAGAGATGGGGAGTCCCGCAGGTAGATCTGTTTGCAGAGAGGGAGAGAACATAAAAGTTCAATCCTTTTTTTTTTTTTTTTTTTTTTTTTTTTTTTCTCCCTGAAGAGGGGGATGGCGCGCTCGGGGGGGACACACTGGCACAAAGTTGATGTTCTCCAAGTGCTATGCCACCCCCCGGCTCTTTTGCCAGCAGTTCTAAGAAAGTCCTGAAAAAGGAGCATCTCTCTGATCTTTGTGGCACCTTACTGGCCCAGGAGACCATGTTTTTCTATTCTAAAAGAACTAGCTGAGGATCTCCTCTCTCAGGACCCAGTGTATTGCCCTCAGGTAGAAAGGTAGAACCTTGCTGCGTGGTTACTAAGGAGCAGTTACTGAAATCTAGGGGTTTCTCAAACCGTTTGGTAAATACGCTGCTAAGCAGCAGAGAGATAGAGACGCACCATCTACCGAAAGGTGTGGAAGCATTTCCATCAGGGACTTGCGGTGAGGTCAGTAGCTAGTGAGGTACTGGCTAGTAGGAGAGCCAGATACACACAGGTTACATACGCCGCGATTGTTGGAGCAAGAGAAATAATTCTAGCACTAGACCCCTGTAACCTGTAAACAATTTTACAGCGTCGCCTATGGAGATTTTTAAGTACTTAAGTTTGGCGCCATTCCACAAGTGTGCATAATTTTAAAGTGTAACATGTTGGGTATATATTTACTCTGCGTAACATCTTTCATATTGTACAAAAAAAATCAGGCTAACTTTACTGTTTGTTTTTTTTTTTAATTCATAAAAGCGTTTGAAAAATTGCTTCCTCAAATACCGTGTGACCTAAAACTTTCACAGTAAATAGATGGATAATAAATTATGTTCTAACATATAGCATCTAAATTTATAATTTGGCATGATTAAAACAGTATCTTTTCAACAGCAGCAGATTCCCAATCTCCCTCTTAACTGTGTGAGAAAAACAACATGGGATTGTGGGTAAATCTTTTACCCATAAACCCGTGTTTTTTTGCTTTGTAGTTAAGAGGGCTGGGCTGGAAGGGAGCATGTGTCTTTTAGACACATGCCCCCTTCTATGACACCACAGTGAGAGGCGTGCCTCCACTGCAGCATTTTTATTGGACAGCTTGGGCCAGTGGTACTTTACCATTGGTCAAAGACTCCAAGCTGTCCATTGAGCTCAGTGCCTCTGACAAGAAGTGAGAGACACTGTGAGCCCATCCTCTCAGTGTCAGGTCACCTGAGACCAGATGACAGATGCACTCCGTAGGAGTCAGGAGTGCACCGCTAAGGTAGTGAACCCTAGGATTGACTGCTGCAGATTGAACCCTGGGAGGTTCAGAAAGCAGGTCTACTAGATCACTAACACAGATCCCAGTGGGAGCTAGCGCATAGACTCCGCGCCCTGGGGAATCTAAGAGCCAGCAGGTGTTCACCAGAGCCTCTAGTGGTGAGGATGGACTGCGCTGCAGTCTGGCTCCAGGTCGCGGCCCCCAGGGCCTCACAGCTCATGCTCACGGTAGACTACAGGAAATAGAGGAAGGAAGCAGCAGGCTGGAACAACAAGGATAGTAAGGGGATAAGCCAAGGTCGGGGCAACTTGCAGACAAGGACAACAGAGTACACGCCAAAGGTTCAGGGTCACAGGCAAACGGGGATAGTCGGGAACACACCAAAAGGTCAGGGTCACGAGCAAACAGGAATAGTCGAGAACACACCAAGGTCGGTAACAGAGGCAAACGTAGAGCATACGGCAAGCAGGAAACAGAAAGCCAAACACACAATGGTTGATCAGCAAGGTTGGCTTGCAATGCACAGGTTAATATAGTGTTCCTAATTAGAGGCTGAGGTGGAGCTATGCTGAGGGAAGATTATATATGCAGTCAGGTGAGAGTGGCTAGCCTCTAAAGGAACACATGGAGAGAGGTAAGCTGAAACACACATTACTGCATAACCATGATGGTACCCCCTCTTAGGAGGCCTCCCCCGCCTGGTCCCAGGCTTAAAGGGAAACTCCAGATGAAACCTCCTCAACAGACGAGGTGCAAAGATCTCAGATGCAGAGATCAAAGACCTCTCCTCAGGACCAAACCCTTTCTAATGTACGAGGTACTGAAGAATGCCTCTACGGAGCCAGGAATCCAGGACTTGACTAACCTCGTACTTTAGATTCTCCTCAGAGACCGAAACCGAGGTAGGGAGATGAGCGGACCTTTTTGAGGACTAAAGGCTTCTTAGGAATGGGTAAGGGCATGAGAAGACCATCGGGAGTCTGAGCTGGGTCCCCCAGACCCTTAAAGATGAGCTGGACATCCAGCACAGGACCATCAGACTGGGCAGAGGTCAGTGGATCCCTGAGGCCAAGTTGATTCGAAGGTGACGTGTCATAAGAGTCAAGCTGGATAGCTGAAACACAAGCAGAATGCAGAGAGCCCAGAAAGAAAGATTGAAAACCCCACCTGGCCGAATGAGACAGTCTATCCAAAGGATGGATTTGAGCCTCTTAAACAGGTTTGAATGGATGTAGTAGTAAGGTGAGGCCAGGTTACAGAAGGTCCTGAATAAGAAGCAGCAGTAAGCTCACTGGGCATAGGCTGGGCTGGCATAACTGGTGCAGAGGCTGACTGAATAGCATCGCCAGGTGCAGCGACTACCACAATCGCATCGCAGGGCGTAGCGTCTGTGGAACTGGTGGACGAGTTAACCTGGGTGTGCGTCCAAGGGAGTTTAGGAATAGGCAAAAGTAAGTGATTATGCAAACTGGAGTGAATGATCGGCTCTGGTTCATAGGTGGGCTCCTCATCCAGAGTGCCACATGACCTAGAAAGTGTATCAGTCCGACTATTGCAGGACACATCCCAGAAATTGCTATATACAGCGGGAAGAGCAGAAGATATTGGGATGGTGGCAACAGGAAGTTTCTCCTTTTGGGGCAATCTTGAGTAGGCAGGAGGAACCCAAGCCAGGATCTGTCCAGCAGTCCAGTCAACATGTGGGGAATGGATCCGTAACCAAGGAAGACCTAATATGATAGGAGATGAAGCCTTAGGTAAGACGAGGAAGGATATCCACTCCTGGTGGAGTGTCCCTATCGACATCTTAACAGGGAGGGTCGGGAAGCGGATAGGGCCCCCTGGGAGAAGGGTGCCATCAATTGCCAAGACCACCAATGGCATTGTGAGGGGCAAAAGGGTAAGTTTAATGGAAGATGCAGTTTCCCAATCCCTGAAATTACCAGCGGCTCCGGAATCCAGATGTTGCGAGACCGAAGGAGAGGAAGCGCCGACATGAAGGAACACAGAAGGGAGAAGACGAGAAGGTGAAGGTGATATTTCAGGGTCTAATACTCCACCTTCCAGATGTATTAGCCCCGATCGTTTTTCCGGACAAAGAGAACAAGTGTCACGAAAATGACATTTGACCCCACAGAGGCACAGGCCCAGAGTTCTGCACCTAGCGCGTTCTTCGAGAGATAACTTGGTCCGGCCCAGTTGCATAGGTTCCTCAGCAGGCAGGGGGAGCTCCTCGGGTCGAAGAGAAGGAACAGGGAGCTCAGGCTGCCTAAAGAACTGGGAGTGCTGGCATCATTTTTTTTTTTTTTTTTTTTTTTTTTTCCAGGGCCCTCTCCTGAAGGCGAAATATCGATCTGGTTACACAAGGTGATGACACCTTCCAGATCAGCAGGGAGGGATCTTCCTGCTAATTCATCCTTCACTCTATCAGAAAGGCCATGTAAAAAGTTTGCAACTAGGGCCTCATTATTCCAGCTCAGCTCAGCAAAGTATCAAAAGGAAGAGCGTACTGTCCCACAGAAGCGGACTCTTGATGGAGACGTGAAAGAGCGCTGGCCGCTGAGGAAACACGACCCGGTTCCTCGAAGATATTCCGAAAAAGTTTTAAGAAATTAGGCTAGAAACCACTGGATCATTGAGTTCCCACAGAGGAGCAGCCCAGGCTAACGCTTCGCCAGACAGGAGGGATATAATATAGGCTACCTTCGCCCGATCGGACAGGAAGTTTTGGGGCTGGAGTTCAAAATGAATTGTGCACTGGCTAAGGAACCCCCTGCAGGCCTTGGAGTCCCCAGAGAAGCGGCCCAGAGCTGGCAGCTGTAATAAATGTGTGGCTGCGACTGGTGCCATAGGTGCAGCAGCAGATTGCGGCTGAGGTTGTTGAACCGGGAGTCCTAATGAGGCCTGAAGCTGTTCAAAACGGGAGGCCAAATTCTGAAGGAATCGCATCACCTGGGTCTGATTTAGATTCCTGGATCTCAAGTCTGCGGACTATGCCTTGCAATGGATCAGCTGCAGAAGGTGGCATGTCAGCCGGGTCCATGGCTGATCAAACTGTCAGGTCACCTGAGACCAGATGATAGATGCACTCCGTAGGGGGTCAGGATTGCACCGCTAAGGTAGTGGACCCTAGGACTGACTGCTGCGGATTGAACCCTGGGAGGTTCAGGAAGCAGGTCTACTAGATCACTAACACAGATCCCAGGGAGAGCTAGAGCATAGATTCCCCAGGGCGCGGAGTCTAAGAGCCAGCAGGTGTTCACCAGAGCCTCTAGTGGTGAGGATGGACTGCGCTGCAGTCTGGCTCCAGATCGCGGCCCCCAGGGTCTCACAGCTCACACTCACGGTAGACTACAGGAGATAGAGGAAGGAAGCAGCAGGCTGGAACAACAAGGATAGTAAGGGGATAAGCCAAGGTCGGGGCAACTAGCAGACAAGGACAACAGAATACACGCCAAAGGTTCAGGGTCGCAGGCAAACAGGAGTAGTCGGACATGCCAAAAGGTCAGGGTCACGAGCAAAAGGGAATAGTCGAGAACACGCCAAGGTTGGTAACAGAGACAAACTTAGAGCACACGGCAAGCAGGAAACAGGAAGCCAAACACACAATGGTTGATCAGCAAGGTTGGCTTGCAATGCACAGGTTAATATAGTGTTCCTAATTGGAGGCTGAGGTGGAGCTATGCTGAGGGAAGATTATAAATGCAGTCAGGTGAGAGTGGCTGGCCTCTAAAGGAACACACGGAGAGAGGTAAGCTGACAGGCACATATTACTGTATAGCCATGACACTCAGTCTGCTGCAAACAGAGTGTGCCAGCTTGTATTTAAACTGGCTGCTCTGTATGTAGCTTCTGACAGGCTGTGCATGGAGCCCCGTATCTCCGGAACCATAGGTCGTAGGAGCCCCAAATTTTGACCAGTGGTGGTTGTAAGAGTTCAGAGATCCCCCAAGTCACCAAGCTATGACTCTCACAGCTCGATCATTTGTGGTGTGTGTGTTTTTTTTTTTTTTTTATGTTCCTAGCAGGTGAGGTCCTGCTCCCCTGACTGCACGTCCCTGGTTTCAATGACTGGTGTGCAGGAAGCTCCTTTTGAGGAAAATAGTCCAGTGGTGGGCCTGGAATTTCTGCAGTGCCGAGCAGACAAGGATTTGAGCCTCAGCATGTTAAAAAGCCACGTTTCAGCACTCTGTATATCCAGAAGATATACAGGCCCTGGTAGGAGGCCCATTCGAACCACAGGAAGATTGTTCAGTAAAACTACTGTCCCTTAAGGCAGCTTTTTTGGTGGCGGTCACAACTGCCAGGAGAGTAAGAAACTCTGTCTTAGACCTCCTTTTTATCAGGTATTTCCGGAATGGATAGTATTTATAATGGATCCGGCCTTTTTGCCTAAAGTGGCATCAAAATTTCATAGAGGCTTTTGGCTTTTGTGTGCAAACCCTCCTAGGGGGCGGGAATTTAAGTTTTTTCATATGCTGAACGGAAGGAGTTGCGTCCTTCAATACCTGGACAAAACAAAATCATTTAGGAAGACCAATTCCCTTTTTTGTTTTATTTTCAGGGAGCAAAGAAAGGGCTAAGAGCCCTTAAAGAGTACTGTAGCCAGGTGGCTTAGAGAGGTTCTTGGCCAGGCCTATATTTTGGGAGGCATAGAAATCCCAGAGGGTTTTAAGGCACACTCTCTAAGAGAGCTATGGTGGCATCACAGGCAGAGAGGGCTGGAGCAACACCAGAGCAGGTCTGCAGAGCAGCAACATGATCCAGTTTTACTACCTTTGTCAAACACTACAAAATTTACCTTTTTTTTCAACAAAGGATCAAGCCTTTGGATACAAGGTCCTACAAGCTGTAGGCCCTAAGGCTAAGTGCTCGATTTATCCTCTCAGGTGGCTGTCCTGAACGATTAGGGGAAAAACGAAGTTACACTTACTGGTAAAGTTCTTTCCCGAAGTCTTTCAGGACAGCACTGATTACCCACCCAAATTTATATGGTCTTTGGGATTCCTGACACAGGAGTTATTGTATTGGAATTATGTATGTCATATGTTCTTGTGTCTTCCCAGCTGACCGGAGGTGGTCTGGGAAAACTGATGAGGCGGCAGGGAAGGAAAAATGTAAAGGGGCTGGCGTGGTGTTTCCAATGGATGGGAGGAGCCAAGTCTCTCAGGTGGCTGTCCTGAAAGACCCCGGGAAAGCATGTTACCGGTAAGTGCAACTTTGTTTTTATGACATATAACAATTAGGACAAAACATTAAAGTTACAAGTTGAAAGAGAATTTAACATTTGCACCTAAACGCTGTTCAGTATGACACACCCAACACTGTAGCCTAGGTAGGAAGGGACAAGCAGCCTCACAATCTACTATATCTTGTTACATTTGTCAGACTGTGTTTTCAAGCTATTCTCTTGAGGCAGAAACTTGTATTCCTTATTGTCTACTCTGCCAGGACGATGAGCATGTCTTTGAGCTTTGCATTACTCTGACTCCATATCTCAGGTGTGCAAGCCAGCTACCTGGTCATCTTGTTCACACCTTTTACAAAGTTCTATAAAATTGATGTTGCTGCTGCTGTCGATGCTAGTTTTAGTCTGAATTTTTTTTACAGGTGGTAATTTAAGTTTCTGTGAGGTATGGTTCTCACCCACCTTCATATCTGGCACTGCTTTGGAACATGCCAATTCTTTTGATCTAGTGATCCTGCTGTGTCCTTCCATGAACGAAAGCGAAAATTTGATTACGGTATTTTTTATTTTTATTTACACATTGTAGAGTCTTTTTTTTTTTTTCTCTGAGTTAATTGAAGGTCACAGCACTCACCCTGTATTAACTAATTCCATTTTGGTGTTATGTCTAATATGGCTGGCTAATAACTGCAAGTGTGTTGCAGATGTGGAGGGGGGGTCTAGTCACTAGCAGGGGCTTCCCCTGGGTTGTGTTTGAATCTTTTGCTTTGCTAGCATTCTACTCCTGTGGGTGGTGTAACAACTCAATGGTCTCGATCTACGGATTTGGTTGTCCTTCAATGAACTAAAAAAAAGGTTCTACAGTGAGTAAAAAAACATAATTTTCTCTTTGTAGAACAATTTCCGTAATTATTTTTACACTACTTTTCAAACAAAATGTCATACAATTAGGGTTTTGTGTACACTTTTTAAAGAACATGAAACTAAGATAATATTGGATAGTCCCATCTGCTCTGTGCAGATAAATAGGAAATGCCCAACAGAAGTGACATAGCTTTCTGAGCTCCAAGATAACTTTGGGTACTGTAGCTTTGACATGTGAAATATAGATGCTCGGATGTTAAATTTGGACAGAGATATGTTTCCTACAAAGATTTCTATTGTCATACCTACAGCCTTCCTAGTAGAAATGGTTGGCTTGTTAGCCTGTACACCAGAAAGTTGAAGCATTTGGGTTTTGGTCATGAACAAATTGAGAATTCCTTGGCCTGAAAGCAAACAAATCGCTCAAGGAAATCCCCGATTTTCTGACTAGGACTGACATGAAAATGAAATATCAAATATTTTGGCTATGTAGTGCGTAGGCAAGATGCACTGATGTTCTGATGCTGGGAAAGATCAAAGGCAAGAAGAGAAGGGAACAGCAATGGTGAATAAACTGTATGTCCAAAGCAATGAATATGAGCCTACAAGAATTCATATGATCAGCTGCTGACAGACTGACCCATGCAAAACTGCAGGTTATGAAGATGTGAAGAAACAGATTGCACTGGTGTCAAGTGTCACTATTATTTATTTCATTTTAAAATTATTTTATTTGGGGGGGGGTGGAGAGAGACAGTCCTGCAATTTTTTTTTTCTCCTGTGTTTCATTGGATAGTAACCTAGGTTGAGTACAAACCTACCAATTTTTTGTGTATTAACACACTCAAGTTTTAGATATAGCATGGGTCACCTGGCTCGGACTAGAAAGTTGCTGCTGTGGTTTACCTAGTACTGTCACTTCCTCTCTGAGGCGGGGACTGCAAGAGTTCCTCTCTTCTAGTCTCTGGATTGCACATCATCTGACTATTAACTAATTCCCGCCCGGCCTATAACAGATTGACGGCCGGAAAGTGGTTCGGTTATCCTGACTGGGCGTCATATGACTTCCAGCAGGATAACATGCCGGTGCGCGCCCGCGGCACGTCAGTCTGACACGCCGCATCTCCGATCGTGATAAGAAGCCTCTGACAGAGGCTTCTTACCACGTGATCAGCTGTGACCAATCACAGCTGATCATTGCGAGAACCGGGAAGTGCCGATAAACGGCATTCCTCGGTTCGCGCTGAGAGGGAGAGCCGATCGGTGGCTCTCCCTGTCAGAGGGGGGGTCTTTGCTGATAATCGGCACACTGATTATCAGCACAGCCCCCATCAAATGTACCAATAAGCTGCCAATCGGTGCCCAGTCAGTGCCCCATCATAACCCCCTGCCAGTGCCCAATAAAGTGCCAATCAGTGTCCATCACAGTGCCAATCGGTGCCCAGCATTAAAACCTGTCAGTACCTGCCCAATCAGTGCTGCCCATCAGTGACATCTATTAGTGTCAGTGCCACCTGTCAGTGTCCATCAATGCCACCTGTCAGTGCCCATCAGTGCCGCCTATCAGTGCCGCCTATCAGTGCAAAAAATTGTACAATACACAAATAAAAATATTAAGTGAATCCCAATTAAACTCACATATATATGTATACCTAAGAATAACATTGAAAAATAAGCCTCATGGGGTCTATGTGCCATTAAAAAACCTAATGTCCAAAAAATAAAAAAAACATATATGTATAAAACCCAAAACCAGCAAAGTCCAGTGGCACATATGTGTAGTCATAAACCGTAATAAAAAATCAGCATAAAGATGAAAAATATAAAGTATATATAAGAAAAAATCTATATAATATATTAGTGAAGCTCCAAATTGACCAGCAAAAATCAAAGTCCAAAGTGCTCAAGTGACTCTTGTGTTCAGGGAATCAAGTGACTTCTGTGCTCCCCCTGATGGGTCCCTACTCACCAGCTCCCTGCACCCCTGCAGGGGTAATGGGCATGTATAGATAGCCTGGGATGGTGCAGGGGTAATGGACAATGAAACAGGCAATCTGTAAGGGCACTGGTTCACACTTATGCTCCACCTGCGTTCCAGCCCCCTACTTCCATACCGGAAATGACATAGTAGCGTGGCCACCTCTTACGCGTTTCGTCATTGGATGTTATCAAAGGAGGTCCAATAAGCAGGTGGAGCGTAAGCTGTGAACCAGTGCCCTTACAGATTGCCTGTTTCATTGTGTTTTTGGGTTCCCTGTACAGGGACACTTTTTGTTTTTGCTTACAACTTTTAATAAATACTTTTTTAAAATACTACATAATGGAAGCCCTATCTCTTTCTATGAGGATCGAACTATGAACAGCTGATGAATCAACTTTGGGGAAAAGTGACCAGGACGACTCCCTTGGATACCCTTACTGGGTGGAGTGAGCTGGTGAGGCTCTACAGACCACAGATACAACATGCGGACTACGAGGAGAGATACCAGGAACCATCCCAGGCTATCTATACATGCCCATTACCCCTGCAGGGGTGCAGGGAGCTGGTGAGTAGGGACCCATCAGGGAGAGCACAGAAGTCACTTGATTCTCTGAACACAAGAGTCACTTGAGCACTTTGGACTTTTTTGATTTTTGCTGGTCAATTTGGAGCTTCACTAATATATTTATATATATTTTTCATCTTTATGCTGATTTTTTTATTACGGTTTATGACTACACGTATGTGCCACTGGACTTTGCTGGTTTTGGATTTTATACATATATATTTTTGCACATAATGTGTGTGTATGTATATGTGTATGTATATGTGTATGTATGTATGTATGTATGTATGTATGTATGTATGTATATATATATATATATATATATATATATATATATTTTTTTTTTTCGACATTAGGTTTTTTGATGGCACATGGACCCCATGAGGCTTATTTTTTTCAATGTTATTCTTATGTACACATATGTGAGGTTTATTGGGATTCACTTAATATTTATTTTTATTTGTGTATTGTACAATTTTTTTCTATTTTTCCTTTTTTGCACATTGGGATGGATGCATAGAGCCTGCATTATCAGGGTAATTACCGGTAACTCTCTCGTACATGCATTCACCACTGGCATGCACATTGCCACTATATTTATCCTTATGTGTTGATGAGAGAGACCTCGTCCCCACAACCCTGGCTGGTGGTTGTGGGGGAGCTTATTGGAATATAGAGGCCCCCTTTAATAAAAAGAGGGATCCCAGATACCTCACCCTCTGTGAATGAGTACCCCTAGGTATTCACAAAAGAAATGCTGTCATCTAGAAATAGACACACAAAGATTTGACAAGTCCGTTAAAAAAAAAAAAAATGTCCCTGGTAAATTTGTCATCAATCATGATGTCCACCACCTGTCGACTGGCCTAAAAACCAACCCAGCGCATTTGACCAATCCTGACCCTACGCTTAGCCAAATGACAACTCTTGTCATCAGCTATATTCGGAAGGGGGTTGGGATAAGTTGCAGTTTACAAAACATAGCTTGAAAGGGAAATTGACACTACATTTTTGGCAAAATCAATAGACATTTTCTGTACTTGCTGAAAATATTCCTAGCCTGGCCCCAAAGAGCACATCAACCTCCAGGCCATGCACATAAATTGTTGTGGCATTCAGCGTAGCAACATTTTTTCTGATAAAAAGTTTCCCGTAAATTTTTATGGAATCCTGACTGCTTTTACATAATGTAGCATATGTGGCTGTCCAAACTGAACTTTCTTTTATGAGCCCTTGTATAGAAACCTGGAATGTCTTGTGTCATGAAATTCAACTTCAATGCTCTGCAGTTATGGGGTTGAGCTCATCTGAATAATCAATAACACTGGTCATTACTTATTTAAAGATATGCTGCCTGTGTGTTCATTTAGTTTATGATTCAGGGATAGGGTTGTACAGATGAAAGTCACTCACTGGCATTAATGCAGCAGCAGAAATAAGTCATGATCTCACTCTGCCAACAATGCAGAGTTCTTTGCTTAATCCTACTAGATAATGAGAAGGTCAGTGCGATACTGCAACCCTTGTAGTGTGCAGGCTAAGAAGGTATATGTATACCGCTCATTTATGGATAGTTCTGCTACATACTCATGGGATTCACATAATCAGTTTTTTGGTGGGGAGTAGATGTATGTTTTTATATATAGTATATTTTATTAGTATGGATTATAAGTAACTTATAAGGTTTATTAAGCAACAAGCTGTTGCCAATGACAACCAGGGGCTTTCTGTAGCTGGTATGTGTTTGTAAATCAAAGGACGATTTTAGTTTGATTTTTTTGGAAATGTTTCTGCTTTTCCCAGGCTTTATAAAGGCTTTTGAAACATGTAACCTTTTATCAGCTCTTTGGGTTTATTTTTAAATAAAATTCTTATTCCCATTTTTAATTCCTGGTCACATGAATATGTTCTATACATTAAAGTAGAATTACGTTTTTGCATAGAGTAAGGAAGGATTATAACCCTTGGTTGTTGTTTTGTTTTTTGTTTTTTTGGTCATCTCTGTCCCATTGGGGAGATTTTCCTTCACTTTCTGTCCCATATCCAAAGCCATAATCAAGGGAAATTCCATCAAGGTGATGGAATCCCTGGTTGTCACTAGGGTCACCAGAACTAGTGTCATCATTGGAAGATTTCCCCTTTTATTCCTGTTTTGGGGGCAACCCAAAATTTGAGATTTTTACTCTTTTGGTGATCACGGCACACCAGGACAAATAGAGTGAATATCCCTAATGGGGCACAGTGTTCTGCTTTGTGTATTAAGGTTACTTTGCGGTATAAGGCAAGGAAGCAATTTAAATTCTGTAGTGTATTAAAGTGGTTGTAAAGGCTCAAGGTTCTTTACCTTCATGCATTCTATGCATAAAGGTAAAAAACCTTCTCTGCTGCACCCCCCCCCCCCCCCCAGCTCCCCTAATACTTACCTGAGCTCCATTGCAATCCAGCAAAGTGCAGGACAGCCTTGGCTCTCCAGGGACACTCGCTCCTCATTGGCTCCCGCTGCTGTCAATAACAGCCAGTGAGCCAATGAGAAAGAGGGGGCGGGCCAAGCCATGGCTCTGTGTGTGAATGGACATGCAGAGCAGTGGCTCGGGAGCATACCTACTCGGGTGCCCCCACAGCAAGCTGCTTGCTGTGGGGGCACTCGGCATGAGGGAGGGGTCTGGAGCACCGGTGGGGGACCTGAGAAGAGGAGGATCTGGGCTGTTCTGTGCAAAATGACTGATATATATATATATATATATATATATATATATATATATATATATATATATATATATATATATATATATATATATATATATAATTTTATTTTTTATTTAGACAAGCCTTTAATATCACTTATACTTTTACAAAGTACAAAACCTGCACATACAACTGCAGGATACACAATTCGTAACATGCAAAATATGCCTAAAACTTGCACAAGCAAACTATCCCTTCTAGAAAATAAGCATGTACAATGCATGTGATAGGCAGAAGTATACTAATCAGCTACTAAACTTTTACCTGGTAATGGAGTCCTTCCTTCTCAGAGTCATCCAACACAATGTTTCTTCTCCGAAGTCTCCAGAACAACTGTTTCTCCTTTGTTTCTCCTGAGCACATGGCTTGTTCAAGTCACGAAGTAGCCCAATGGGTTCATTAGCATATCAATGGGGGAGGCCTAGCTTCTAAAAACAACATGGGTATATACAATGTTATTCCATATTAGTGCTTTAAAAATCAATACAATTGGCCATAGCAACATACACATAGATATTCATTTAAAGTCCCACTTCCCCTGCTCCCCCTTTTTTGACATAGACAGACAGCAGTAAAAACCGAATAGATTTTCTAATCCTTCCCCACTCTGTCAAAAACAAGAAAAAAAGGTTAAACTCGCTTTTGAGTCCTTAGTTTTGTGCTAGTGTCTGAAGGTGATGGAACCTTCTTCATGGAAAAACTCACCCTTAGCTTAACTAGTATATTTTTTTTTCTTTGTTTTATCTTCTGATTAAGTCAGTCAAGCACTCAACTATCTTCTAGCGCCAGCATAGAAACTGTGTATCCAGATCTGTGCAACTTCGGTATAACCTTGGGAGCCATACCTGGACTCCATGCTGTGGGGACAGTCTGTAATGTTGCTTCGGGGTACTCAATCCTGCTAGTGCACTCACCCTGTTATTTAGTGCATTATGTGGTTAGCGGTAGAGTACTCTACGGGTCGGGGGCCATGGTCCATCACCTCAGAACACAGTCCCCTAAGACCCTTAAGAGGGGTTCACCCTGTCTCTATGATTATTATTGAACTGGTTCTAACACTGGTCTCTGCATCCGATTCTAGTACTATTTTAGGCATGCAACAAACAGCCTATTTGACAAAGGCATAGTAATTTGCATCCCTGTTCCGTTTCCTGTGACACATTACGGATTTGCATCTGACCCCTGAAGACGTTCTCGAGGGACGAAACATGTTGGGTGAAGTCGGAGTGCCTGACACCATCACGCTTGCTGGCAGACCGTGCCAG
This sequence comes from Lithobates clamitans, assembly GCA_037952925.1. Taxonomy (NCBI): domain Eukaryota; kingdom Metazoa; phylum Chordata; class Amphibia; order Anura; family Ranidae; genus Lithobates; species Lithobates clamitans. The sequence continues at coordinate 1,827,715 of JBBGZY010001185.1, read as the reverse complement.
CTGATACATGCTATTAAGTGTGATTTTTCTCATGTGAGTACCCATTGGTACCTTTTCTAAAAAAAATTGTATGACCGTTTTGCATTTTGAGTTTGTGCTTCTCCTCTCTCTCTCCATGGTCTGTTTCAATGATGTTTTGAGGAGTTGTGATGCTTGTATGAGTGGGGTTCGTCTGACAGTCATTCTGGGTAGTCCTCATGGGTTTATGGCCTTGATGTTTGAGATCTCTGGTAACTGGCTCTGTTTGGTGTTGGAGCACAAGAGTGATGACGTTTGGTTTCTAATTGGCATGTCTTCACCTGTGGATGTACTTTGTTTCTATTGTGGATTTTTTTTTCATTTATATAAATACTTTGTTTGGAATAGTGGAACATTATTTTATATGAATCCATTTTTATTTACCGTATATACTCGAGTATAAGTCGTTCTGAGTATAAGTATAAGTCGAGGCCCTAATTTACCACAAAAAAAATGGGAAAAACTTATTGACCCGAGTATAAGACGAGGGTGAGAAATGCACAGCTACTGTAAGTGGAAAAGAGGGTCAACAATGCCAATTTGCAGCATCACTGTTCCCATTTGCAGCCATAGGTCCCCTGAACTTCAAACTCGGTAGTTAAGGGTTCCTAGATGCCCCCTAGCTGCAGCCAAAATTTGGGGTCTCTGAACCCAAAGGGTCCCGAAATGACATTGCTGCAGATGGACACAGTTGACCGAATGTGGGGCCCCATATCTCGGGGCCACTTAGTGCTAAGAACCCCAAATTTGGTATGTAAACCCAGTGGAACTAGCACCATAACATTTCCAAAGCTGGGGTTTCTAGCACCAAGTGGCCCCTAGATACAGGGCCCCAAATATCAGTTCAGAAAATGTCAAGCACTTTTTTGCAGCAGAGAATGACATTTTCTGAACCGGTTTTGGGGCCCCGTATCTCAGGGCCACTTGGTGATAGGAACCCCTGCTTTGGATATGTTATGGTACCAGTTCCACTGGGTTTGCACACCAGATTTGGGGTTCCTAGCACCAAGTGGCCCTGAGATATGGGGCCCCAAAGTCAGTTCAGAAAATGTCAAGCTCTTTTCTGCAGCAGAGTATGACATTTTCCGAACCGATTTTGGGGCCCCGTATCTCGGGGCCACTTAGTGCTAGGACCTTCAGCTTTGGATATGTTTGCACACCAAATTTGGGGTTTCTAGCACTAAGTGGCCCTGAGATACAGGGCCCCAAACTCTGTTCGGAAAATGAAATTTTTTGCTGCAGAAAAGTGCTTGACTCGAGTATAAGTCGAGGGGGGCACTTTCAGCACAAAAAAATGTGCTGAAAAATTCGACTTATACTCGAGTATATACGGTACCAATTTTGTTTTTACCATTAAAATGCATTGAGACATTATGTATTGAGTTTGGTATATTTAAAAAAAAAAAAAGTAGAAGTCATGTTATATTTCGGTTATTGGGTTACACTTTTGTTTAATGTATTTAAAGGGGAAGTGCAACAGGTTTTATGTTTTATACACTTTTCTTTTCCTTCTTCTTTTTTTTTTTTGTATTTGGACAGTCACTAACGCTGCATAATTTTGTCAGCTTTTATTTTGTTTATCTATAAATATCTCACTGTACCTAATGTTCCTTCTTTCAAAGATTCTGTAGATAGAAAGTTTGAACCACTCTTTAATCTTGCAGGCCCAGTCCTGCAACTAACTCTTGCTGCAATTTCAGTGTGTCGAACAGCAGCTTACTATGACTAGGACAATGAACAAAAGATATGACCCTGTATTTCAGGAACAAGCTGTTACACATCAATTACAATAATTGTCTTCTGCTCTGATTTTCTGTGTAGATGTGAGACACATTTCCAGAATGGCTCTAATCTTCATCCACATGCACAGAATCTTATAGTTTAAAGCTTGGACAGCTGAAGCTGTCTGCAAAAGCCACAAATTGAATGGGTACAAATTGGCCATGAAGAACAATCATCAGCAAAACATAATTAGAAAACCATAGAACAAGTGTGTACAGAAGATTGCACCGCAATAAAAATTAGTTATTCGCACCATGAAGGCACACTTCCCATTCAAAACTGCCATTGGTATGAAAGGTGTTAGACCTCATTTAATCCCAAATACTGTACATACACTTTAAAATAGCGGCTAGTGAAAAGCGTTCAGGTGGAGTACAAGAATCGGAACATGTACACCTAGCCTGCGAGCAGTCATACCCAGGATATCAGTGCACACCAAAAAACATTTTTAAATCTTTTTAATTGGGATAGTGACACCCTAGGGTGTCTGAGGGGGTAGGGAAGATGTGAAAAGAGAGGTGAGAGAAAGAGACAAAAAAAAAAAAGGGAGGAGTAGAGGAAAAAGTGGAATAAGTGAGCATATGGAAGGGGCAGGGGTCCAAGTTGAGGCCGACAGATCCTCAAATCGAATCCAATGCAGAAAATGCTTACAGGTTAGGATAACGAAAAGTATTCATCTGAATAGTGAAACAAATTCCAGTAAAGCCTCCACGTATTGTGCTCGTCTATTTTGTTTCTAAGGGCAGCAGTCAAATGCTCCATGTGTTGCATGTTCTTCACCCTGGTGAACCATTGAGAGATGGTAGGTGGAGATGGTTTTTCCACATATTGGGGATGCAGAGATGCAAAAGAACAAGCGCTTATCTGTTTGAAATTCTGGTCCCAGGAATCCAACCAATACCTTCCTGGTTGTAGTGTGTGTGTGTGTGTGTGTGTGTGTGTGTGTGTGTGTGTGTGGTGACGTGAGCTGTAGCTCCACACTACACAGTATGTCACATCTGACATCAGGGGTGTGGCAGCCTAGATCATCACCACGCTATTTATACATTCCATGAGATTCAAAATGGCCAAATGCAATCCTTTATATACTAATGACTGGACCGTAACCCAAGCCTCATTATGGTAAATAGAAGGATGGCCAGAGCAATGTTTGCAGCAATGTGTTTAACCACCAAAGACCAGAGCACTTGACAATTGCGCGGTCATGCGACGTGGCTTCCAAACAAAATTGATGTCCTCTTCGGTTTTTATTTTTTGCGCTATAAACAAAAAATAGCGACAATTTAAAAAAAAAAAAGCATTATTTTTTACTATAATAAATATCCCCAAAATATATTAAAACATTTTTTTTCCCTCAGTTTAGGCTGATACGTATTCTTCTTCTACATATTTTTGGTAAAAAAAATCGCAATAAGCATTTGGTTTGCGCAAAAGTTATAGCGTCTACAAAATAGGGGATAGTTTAATGACATTTTTTTTGATGATTTTTTTTTTTTTACTAGTAATGGCAGTGATCAGCGATTTTTATCATGACTGCGACATTATGGCGGACATGTCGGACAATTTTGGCGCGATTTTGGGACCATTCACATTTATACAGAGATCAGTGCAATTAAAAATGCATTGATTACTGTGTAAATGTGACTGGCAGTGAAGGGGTTAACCAGTAGGTGGCGCTGTAGGGGGTTAGTGTGTCCTAGGGAGTGATTCTAACACTGGGGGGGAGGGGCTGTGTGTGACACTACACTGATCACTGCTCCCGATTACAGGGAGCTGTGATCAGTGAGAGTGTCATAAGGCAGAACGGGGAGATGCTTGTTTACATTAGCATCTCCCCGTTCTTCCTCACCGTGAGACGATTGCGGGTATCCCCACGGACATAGAGTCTGTGGGACCCGCGATCACAGTCACGGAGCTCCCGGCGGGCGTGCGCAAGCCGCCTCTTAAAGGGCATCTTACAGGTACGTTAATCTGCCTGTACGTGCCCTTCTGCCGCAGTATATCTGCGTGAGGCGGTCGAGAAGCGGTTAATCTGCCCAACAACAAATTGGCCAAAAAAATGCAAATCGCAGCAAAATCACGTGCGCAAAAATCAAGCAACAGCAAAAAGCACTGCAGAAACAGATCAAAAGCAAACTGCCTAGGTGTGTAGCGAGCCTTATGCTGGCCACATACGAGAATATTCAGACGAAAAATCTTTGTACATTTGCTGAATGAAAGAATGTTGTTTGAAATTTTCACTTGTTTTTAACATTCTGTTTTTAAAAAGAATGTAATTTCTGAACCTAAACCACATACACTGTTTGAAAATTCCTTTGACCAAGAAGTTTTCCAAATTTTCCCGTCACTGTGGTTGAAAACGAACGTCAACGTTCTTAAAATGACTTTTTTTTGAAGGAAGACATTGTTTTATTTTTTAATAAAGAAATTTTATCTCTGAGTCTGATATTTACCAGATTCACTCTTTAATATACAGTCTATCTCTCCTCCTAATAGAATATACAGTATATCTCTTCTAATAGTATATACAGTATATCTCTTCTGTCTGTTATTCTCAGAGTGGATTCGATATTTTGCTCCCTAACCATATAGTTGGTTATTGATATTTAAGAATAAATTGTCTTTTTTTTTTTTTAAACTTTACATATTAACTAAATTATACACCACACTTTTTTTTTAAGGGTATTAACCGATTGATCGAAACAACAATCGGCCAACTAATCGATTATGAAAATAATTGTTGCAGCCCTACAAAGGTTATCATTGGAGTTTGTTATAGACCTTCCAGTGTTAGTGAGCAGGTGGAGACTCAGCTCCTTGCACAGATGGAAAGGGCTGCAAGGGCTGGGACAGTGATAATAATGGGGGATTTTAACTGCCCGGAAATTGACTCGAGTAATGGCACTGCTGGGACTGCAAAATTTTTAAACCTATTACAAGACCATTTTATGGTTCAGTTTGAGGCCCTGACTAGGAATGAAGCTCTGCTGGGCCTGGTAATCTCCAACCATGCAGAGCTTATTACCAATATTCATATAAAAGAACATCTGGGTAGCAGTGACTATAACATGATTTTGTTTAATGTTAGCTGTAAGCAACAAACACATACGGGTGAGATAAAAACGCTTAACCTTAAGGGTCGGTTCACACTAGGATGACTTATGATCCGACTTGTAAGCCCTCAAGTCGCCCCAAGTCGCTTTACTGTGAGCTTTGCATTACAGTGAATGAGAGTGTCTTAATTGACACTACTGAAGTCGCTCCGACTTCAGAGCGTACTACTTGGATCCGACTTGTAGGCGACCTGTACCCATAGAATTCAATGGAAGTCGCCTCCAAGTCGGATCTCCATCTATATTGAAGCGACTTTACAGGGAAAAAAATTAGTTTGCCCAGGCAAACCCCTCCCTCCCAGAGAACTGATTATTCTGTGATTGGCCACAGCCAAAGTCGCCTGTCCTGGAGGCGACTTGAAGTCGCGTTGTAATTTGCTTAAAGTCGCGTTGAAGTCGCCTTGCAAAGTCGCGCTGAAGTCGTGTTGCCCCTGTGTGAATCGAGCCTAAGAGAGCAAATTTTCCAAGGATGAGGGCTGCTCTCCAGGATTTAGACTGGGAGGGAATATTGGCATCAATGGACACAGAACAGAAATGGAAATTCTTCAAACTGACTGTATGTAAACTCACTGCAAAATATTTTCCCATGGGCAATACGTTTAAAAATAAAGCTAAAAATTAAAACCTATGTGGCTCACGACCAAAGTTGAAAGGGCTATAAATAAAAAAAAGGGCTTGTAAAAAATATAAAAACGAAAGAATGCTATCATCATTTAAATGTTACAAAGAATATAACAGAATATGTAAAAGGGAAATCAAGGACGCAAACATTTTAACTAACGATAGATTGCAAAAGATAGTGGATAAACCCTAAAAAATTCTTCAAACATATTAATAGTAAAAAGGTCAGGTCTGAGCATGTAGGCCCTTTACAAAATATTCTGGAGTGGGTGACTGGGGACAAAGAGAAGGCAGAATTATTAAATACTTTTTTTCAGCTCTGTGTATACAAAGGAGCATGGGGGAGCTCATGTCCATAATGGGGGTGGTAGTGACACAGCCGCAAATCCACAATGGTTCAAAAGTGATATGGTCCAGAAATATTTGAACAGAATAAAGGTGGATAAAGCACCCGAACCAGATGGCATCCATAGATTCTAAAAGAATTGAGCTCTGTTATTTCAAGGCCATTGTTTCTGATATTTAGGGACTCGTTAATGACTGAAATGGTACCACTGGATTGGCGCAGGGCCAATGTGGTGCCCATATTTAAAAAGGGATCAAAGTCTTTACCAAGTAACTAATAGACCTGTTAGTTTAACTTCTATAGTCTAGAAGATACTGGAGAGTTTAAGAAAAGACCACATAGACGAGTTCTTGCCCACACAGTTCCCCACACACAGCTCATGTGTAAGGTAAAGTCTACAGGCTTGGAAAGATCAGTTTGTAAATGGATAGAAAACTGGCTAAAAGAATTCAGAAAGTAATGGTAAATGATTCTTACTCTGAATGGTCTAAGGTTATCAGCGATGTACCCCAAAGTTCAGTGTTGGGACCCTTACTTTTTAATATCTTTATAAACTATATAGGGTCTGGGACTAAAAGTAACATTTCTGTCTTTGCAGATGACACTAAACTATGCAGTGGAATAATGTCTCCAATTTACAAGCCGACCTCAATGCACTGTCTAATTGGGCAACTAAGTGGCAAATGAGGTTTAATGTTGATAAATGTAAAGTTATGCTCTTGGGGACTAAAAATATGAATGCATCATACATACTAGGGGGCGTACAACTGGGGGAATCAATGGTGGAGAGGGACCTGGGGGTTTTGGTAGATCATAAGCTCAATAATAGCATGCAATGCCAAGCTGTGGTTTCCAAAGCAAGCAAAATCCTTTCTTGTATTAGTAGAGGTATGGACTCCAGAGAGGGAGATATCATTTTTGCCCCTGTCAAATCATTAGTAAGACCGCATCTGGAATATGCAGTTCAGTTTTGGGCACCAGTTCTCAAAAAGGATATCAGGGAACTGGAAAAAGTGCAGAGAAGGACAACCAAACTGATAAGAGGCATGGAGGAGTTCAGCTATGAGAAAAGATTAGAGGAACTGAATCTATTCCCTCTTGAGAAGAGGAGATTAAGGGGGATATGATCATACAAATATAGAAGTGGTCCATATAGTGAACTTGGTATTGAGCTATTCACTTTAAGGTCATTACAGAGGACAAGGGGGCACTCTTTACGTCTATAGGAAAAAAAATGTAATCTCCAAATACAGAAATGTTTCTTCAGAGTTATGCCCCGTACACACGGTCGGACTTTGTTCAGACATTCCGACAACAAAATCCATGGATTTTTTTCCGACGGATGTTGGCTCAAACTTGTCTTGCATACACACGCTCACACAAAGTTGTCGGAAAATCCGATCATTCTGAACGCGGTGACGTAAAACATGTACGTCGGGACTATAAATGGGGCAGTGGCCAATAGCTTTCATCTCTTTATTTATTCTAAACATGCGTGGCACTTTGTCCGTCGGATTTGTGTACACACGATCGGAATTTCCGACAACGGATTTTGTTGTCGGAAAATTTTATATCCTGCTCTCAAACTTTGTGTGTCGAAAAATCCGATGGAAAATGTGTGATGGAGCCTACACACAGTCGGAATTTCCGACAACAAGGTCCTATCACACATTTTCCGTCGGAAAATCCGACCGTGTGTACGGGGCATAAGAGCTGTGAAAATGTGGAATAGACACTGGTTCTGGCCAGCTCAATAGATTGCCTTTAAAGGCATGGATTCTTTCCTAAATGTATAGAATATAACTGGGTACTAACCTTTTTATAGGTAAAGTTGATCAAAGGAAAATCTGATTGCCTCTTTGGGGATCAGGAAGGAATTTTTTTCCCCTGCTGTAGCAAATTGGAGCATGCTTTGCTGGGGTTTTCCGCCTTCCTCTGGATCAACTGTGGGTGAAGGATTGTGTATATGGGATTGTATTTATTTATTTAACTAGATGGACTTTTTTCAACCGAACTATATGTAACTATGTATTCACTGAGCTGTTTATGGCAACTTTATATGAGAAGCTGTATAAGTATGCTACTCATGAATAATGCTGCGTACACACGAGCGGAATGTCCAACAGAGAAAGTCAGACGGAATCTTTTCATCGTATATTGCGATTGTGTGTATGCCTCATCGGACTTTTTTTTTTCCCCCGAAAATTCGGACCTACCTAGAAATAGAACATGAGAAATAGAACATGTTCTAAATATTTCTGAATGAACCAATTCTTATCGGGAAAACCGCTCGTCTGTATGCTGTTCCGACGGCCCAAAAACGACGCATGCTCTGAAACAAGTACAAGACTGAAGTTATTGGCTACTGGCTATTGAACTTCCTTTTTCTAGTCCCGTCGCAGGTGTTGTACGTCACCTCGTTCTGGACGGTCAGACTTTGGTGTGACCATGTGTATGCAAGATCGCTTGAGCGGAATTCCGTCGGAGTTCCGTCGGAGAAACCTTCGGGGTTTATTCAGACGGCAAAACCAGTCGTGTGTGCGCAGCATAAGATGTCTTTTAGATTTGGAAAAAGTAAGTAGATTATATCTCTTACAGCTCAGTGCAATTAGTCCTAAGTGGCAGACAAGAGAACTTGACTTTTTAGATGACCTTTTGAGAGTCTTAAAATTCTGTGTTCAAAATTAAAGTGAAATGGAAAACAGACTGGATTATTTCAATGTACATTTAACGCCATTGGATAAGATAAAGTAATCATGCTTCCATCCACCGCAAGGGTCTAATTTTAACCAAATGTGTTGCTGGCCTGGGCAATTAAAATTGATTATATGATGTAAAAATACATAAACCGTGGTGACCTTTATTGAAAACTGCATGGATGAGTAAATCCAGAGTTTCTCTAATGGTCAGTGAAGTCACCCATGACATTAAAAAGGACTGAATTTGGAGGCTTGAGGAGCAGAGCCAAGCCTAATCTTCACATTTGCATACAATTTAAGCTGCCCTGTATTGTATGTCTGGACCTACTGGTCATTTTGACATGTGGTTTTCAGTTAAGGATATCCTTCACATCTATATCATGTGCTATATTTCAATTGCTCACTTTGTATTGTATAGATGCAAATTTGTAACATTTTCTAATATATATCTGTTTTTTTTTTTTTTTTGACCTGTCAAAAATACTAAAATTTACAGTGGCAGTTCATCCTATCATGTACAGATATTATATATATATATATATATATAAACAACAACAATAAGAACATAAATGTGTTTGCTTTTAAACCCAGCTATCGGATGCAGAGAACAGTTATAATGTATGTTCAATAAATCTAGTAACCCTTCTTTTTTTTTTTTTTTTTTTTTTTTTTAGCAAGTTTCCCTGGTATATTCTCCATGAATATGTTTCACGGAGGAGGTTGACAGTTTACTCAACAACTGTAAAGCTGTCAGTTATGTCAAAAAATATGACCAACAAATCACATCCCTCTATAAAATATGAAAGGAAAAGTCCCTCAGCATTACAAGGATCTTTTCATTACAAGCTTGGCAACCAAAATCAAATCCAAACTAAACAAGGTTGATTCATCATTTGAGTGCAGAATTGGAAGACCAGTATAAAAGCCCATATTTGGTCATGAAGATGGAGTTTTATATGCCCTAAGTGAAAAAAAATGTGCCTGAATGGATTTTTCCATGCTTTTACTGAGGTCCACAGCATATTTATTGAGGCTGCAGAAGGTGCAGCTGTCTGTGGGCCCATGAGGTTGGTAATTTACCAGTTCTGTAAAAAATAAAGCACAATTCGGCTCAGTTTAATACTGCTGCGATACAATTTTGATCCGATTTTCAGCCCAGGTTCACACTGACAGCAGGATTGAATTTGTGCGAGTTCAGCTGAATTCGCACAATTTCATACCCGCACGTCAGTCCAACTTCGGGGGCAATTTCAGAGAAAGCTGTGCGGGTTGCTGCACAGATATCTATACAAATCGCACCCTGACGTTGCCAAAAGTAGTACAGAAACTACTTTTGGGAATTAGTTTGGTGCCACAAATGCGGCGTTGTATCGTTTTGGACGATGCCATTGCCGGCAATAGCCGCTGATTTGACATCTCAAATTGCGTGCCAAATCACTGCAATGTGAAACTAGGCTTAATGTGATTTATGTAGTGCTACTTTGATGTGACTTTGAGAAGGTTTGAGTATTGAGCCAAAATCACACTGAAATTGCACTAAAGTGGTACAGGAACCTTTTTCTAAAATCACTTTGTGCTGAGTCACATTGATGTGAAAGGACACCATTGAAAACAACATAATTTCCCTTGTCATGCGATTTCTGTGCGACACAAGTCCCATCTGAAATCACACTAGTGTGAACCAGGTCTTATTCTTTTTTTGCATGAGACACTACTAAGCTTATTACAGTTTACACCATAAGTATGTTATAAAGAACAAAAATTCAGTTTTATTGAAAATAATTAGGGTTTCAAATCTGTTTATAGCAGCCCTCGTCTAGATCTTGCATCGGGGCCTTAGGTCCCTTTTACACGGTCAGACCTGTCAGTTTTGACGGCGGATCTGAGCGGGCGCTCCATGCTAGTCTATGGAGCGACGGGTGTCAGCGGTGACCTGTCCGCTGACATCCGACCCGGTCCGATCCGCTAAAAGCAGACGGATGCCTCTACGTTCAGATCCGTCGCTATCGGATCGGGTGAGATCTGATGAAAACGGACATGCTATGCGTTTTCGTCCGATCTCTCCATAGAAACCAGTGGCGCTTGACAAGCGCTCAATGTGAGCAGAAAGGGACCTGTCATCCGCCGGCTCAGCGGAGATCAACGGAGAGATCTCCCGCTGGGCCGGCAGACAGAGGCGGACTCCGTGAAAGCGGGTCCGCCTCGTGAGAATGCAGCCTTATGCTTCATGGTAAGTGTTTACAAAATTATTTAATGCCACACCTGGATTTTCAGTTCATAACAAAAAAAACTAAAATAAAACACAGATATCAAAAGAAGGCATTGTAACTTTGGTACGGCACGACAGAGAAATGGTAGGAAATGCTTTATGAAGAACATGTGACAAGGAAGACGCACTTCATGTTGAAAATTATTTTATTACAGGTAAATATATAATGTTGACAATTTACACAGTGCTTTACATATATTATACATTCACATCAGTCCCTGCCTTCAAGGAGCTTACAATCTAAGGTCCCTAACTTACATTCATACATATACATACTAGGGCCAATTTAGACAGGAGCCAATTACTACCCCCAGCATGTCTTTTGGAGTGTGCGAGGAACACAGGGGAAAATGCACACTCTAGAAAGGTTGTGCCGTGGTTGGGATTTGAACCAATGACCCCAGTGCTGACAGGAAAAGTGCAAACCATGTAGCCAGTGTGTGTCACTTTCTGTTTAAGCCCCCATTGCCCCAGCTTTGTTGTATTACTATTTTTGCTGTGCATAAAATTATAGAAAACTGGGCACTGGCCCTTTAAATAAAAAGTACTCAAACCCACATATGACCTAAAACTCTGCTGCCTTTGATATGGTTGACCACCCCCTCCTCCTCAAAAAACTACACACCTTTGGTCCTTGTGACTGTACACTTCCCTGGTTCTCCTCCTACTTATCCAACTGCACCTTTAGCATTTCTTACAACTCTACTTCGTCCTCTCCTCTTCCTTTCTCTGTTGGGGGCCCCCAGGGTTCTGTTCTTGGACCTCTCCTATTTTCAATCTACACCGCCTCCCTGGGTCAACTGATGGCCTCCCATGGCTTCCAATACTACCTCTACGCTGACGACACCCAAATCTATTTCTCTACCCCTCAGCTCACTCCCTCTGTCTCCTCACGTGTCACTAATTTACTATCAGATATATCAGTCTGGATGTCACACCACTTCCTCAAACTCAATCTATCCAAAGCCGAAATTTCCCCCCCCCATATGCCCCTTCCCCTGATCTCTCTGTCAAAATTGATGGCACAAATATAAGCCCATCCCCACATGCCAAGGTTCTAGGTGTAGTCCTGGACTCTGAACTCTCCTTCAAGCAACACATCCAATCACTGTCCAAATCCTGCCGCCTCAACCTCCAACATATTAATTCACTCGCTGGTCATCTCTCGCCTTGACTTCTGTAACTCCCTTCTCATTGGCTTACCTCTACATAGTCTATCACCTCTTCAATTCATCATGAATGCTGCTGCCAGACTCATCCACCTTACCAATCGCTCTGTGTCTGCCACTCCTCTCTGTCAAACCCTCCACTGGCTTCCGCTCGGCCAAAGAATTAAATTCAAAATTCTAACAACTACGTACAAAGCCATCCACAATTTCACCCCCAGCTACATCACTAGCTTAGTCTCTAAATACCAACCTACTCGTTCTTTGTTCCTCTCAAGACCTCCTGCTCTCTAGCTCTCTCATCACCTCCTCCAATGCTCGTCTTCAGGACTTTTCCAAAGCCTCTCCAATCCTATGGAATGCCCTACCCCAATCTGTCTGCTCATCTCCTAATTTGTTAGCTTTTAGACGATCCCTGAAAACCCTTCTCTTCAGAGAAGCCTACCCTACCCACACATCTCTAGAGATGGACACATGGTGTAAGCTGGGGAGATACGATGGGATCTGAGCTCAAATAGCTCCATTTGATATCTTTGGATGTTCAATCACCACCTATGAATCTTGGATCTGAGTCAATCTGTTAAGCTCCGGAGGGCTATCTCTGTACAGGCTTCCCATGATCCTCTGTGGTGGGGGGTCATGGGGCTCTGGTAAGCGGCTAATTTTTATCACTGGTGGCAGATTGAACACAGCATTTTTCACGTCATGGAAGACTTCATATGTTTCACAATTTGATGGACTTTTTTCAATACTTTGCATCTATTTATTTGTTCACGGGTGTTTGATTTATTTATGTTTTGGATATTACACTATGTGCTTTATATACTTTTTTGGTTTTTATTCATGAATTTTTGTTCCCATTTTTGGCATTATATCCATTTGTGGCAACTTTTTCATGTCACATACATTGATGTCTAACGGGCAGTATTGATTGATTATACATTTATTGAGTTAAGGTTGTAGTGCGATTCTATTATTTTCTTTATAATCTAAATCGATATACAAAAAACTAATACCCTAATCCTTTCTGTTAACAAAAATATTTAATAAAAACTAAATTAAAAATCTATATTAATAGTTCTATGTTTATAAAAAATATGGACATGAAAAGTTGTTTATCTATTATAAATTTTACATAACAATGGGAAAATGCTGAATGTGAATAGATACCACTCTCTAGTGACCAATAGACAGAACTACACTATACAGTAAAGTGGAACTCTACCAACTGTTGTTAAAAAATAAAAAATACAGTACAATACTTAACCACTTATAAACACTGACTACCAGCCAACAATGTGAAAAATGGTAATACAATAATTAACCCTTTTTAAAAAATAGAACGGTATAGCGACCAAAACCAGGGACAAAAAATTAAAATAAGGGTAAAACTTTAAAAAATAAATCAGTAATAAAACAGTTCTATATCAATTATTGAGACCAGATAGTGTAAGGGTATCTAGCTTATATATCCATCTGGTCTCATTCTGAGAGATTTATTTGCGTAAATTGCTACCTCTCCAATGCTTGAAAACTCTCTATCTGTTCCATAAAAATGCAAAAGGGAAGGATCCTTATGTGCCAGTCTAACATGATTAGGCACACTGTGTAACTTAAAGTGGAGCTGCACCCAAAAGTGAAGATCCGCTGGTTTGCTTCCTCCCCCTCCCTCCCCCTCTGCTGCCACATTTGGCAATTTTGGGAGTGGGTACCTGTTTTTGACAGGTACACTTCCCCACTTCCGGGTGACCTCGCTGCGTTGGGCGTTCGTCCATTTAATTGGCCAGAATATTCATTTATTCTGGCCTTTGAAATTAATGGAAGCTCAAACGCTAAACGCACCTAGCGCTTAAGCATGTTTAGCTGTGTGTACATGCATTTAAGCACATTAGGCGTTTTTTTTTTTTTTTTTTTTGCCAAAATGCTTCTCTCCTAAACACGGTGGCTCTAGGTTTTTTTTTTTTCTGCCTTAACGCTTTTGCCTGTAAACACCTAGGTGCAAGAATACATAGGGTAACATGAAGGGACGTTTAGAGGCAGAAAAAAACTGCTGGTGTCTGCCATTGAACCATAAATCAGAAGACGGTTATCTAATGTTTGCGGGCACCTTAATGGTTAAAGGTGCCCTTTAATCATTAAAGTGGAATTACAAGCTATACCTAACTAATCTTAAAGTGGAGTGCCACACAAAAATGGAACTTCCGCTTTTCAGAACCCTCCCCCTCCCTCCGGTGTCACATTTGGCACCTTTCAGGGGGGAAGGGGGTGCAGATACCTGTCTAAGACAGGTATTTGCAGCCACTTCCTGGCATAGACTCCCACAGGAGTCTACGCCTCTTCCCGTCCCTCCGCGCTGTCTCCTGGGAATCACACAGGTCCCAGGAGATAGCGGGGACCAGTTACGACGCGCAGTGCGACTCGCGCATGCGCAGTAGGGAACCGGGAAGTGAAGCAGCAACGCTTCACTTCCTGATTCCCTTACCCAGGATGGCAGCGGAAGCTGCCGAGAGTTGAGCGAGTGATCGGCTGCCGACATGGCTGGACCCGGGGACAGGTAAGTGTCCATTTATTAAAGTCAGCAGCTGCAGTATTTGTAGCTGCTGGTTTTTAATAATTTTTTTTTAGGTGGACTCCCGCTTTAAAATGCTCCCTCCCCCTCCTAACACCTGTGCTGACTAACCTGTGTAAGAAAGATGCCTATTTTCAGGCCGCTCGATCTGGTCACCTGATCTCTCCTGTGTCAGCCAGCATCAGCTGCAGGGAAGAGGAGAGAGCACTTGACAATAGCTGGTAATGCCTGGGAGTGGTGACTTCACCCATAGGCTTACTATGGCTCATCTGTTGTCAGTGTTCCCCCCCCTCTCCCCTGCATCAACTGCTGTCTGACACAGGGGAGCCAGGTAACATGACCTGACCACAGCTGTCTGAAAATAGGTAAGTATATATGTCTTCCTTACACAGCTTAGTCCAGCATAGGTGTTAGATGGGGGAAACATTTTTTGGATTAGTCGGGTATAGCCTGGAATTCCACTTTAAGGTTAACCACTTGACGACCGCCTCACGCCGATGTACGTCGGCAAAGTGGCACGGACAGGCAAAATCACGTACAGGGTACGTGATTTGCCTTCCGCGGGTGGGGGGTCCGATCGGACCCCCCCCCGGTGCCCGAGGCGGTCGTCGTTTGTCCAGCGGCGATCGGTGATGAGGGGGAGACCATCCGTTCGTGGCCCCCCCCTCGCGATCGCCGCCGGCCAATGAAAACGCTCCTTTGCTGCTGTATGCTAAACAGCAGCAAAGGAAGTGATGTCATCTCCCCTCGGGTCGGTATTTTCCGTTCCGGCCCGAGGAGAGACGACAAGTATGTGAGTGCACAACACTACACACACACAGTAGAACATGCCAGGCACACAAATCACCCCGATCCCCCCCCCGATCGCCCCCCGATCCCCCCCCAATCACCCCCCCCCCCCCCCTGTCACAAACTGACACCAGCAGTTTTTTTTTTTTTTTTTTTTTTTTTTCCTGATTACTGCTAGCTGTCAGTTTGTGACAGTTACTGTGTTGGCACAGTTAGTATTACCCCCCTTTAGGTCTAGGGTACCCCCCTAACCCCCCCTAATAAAGTTTTAACCCCTTGATCACCCCCTGTCACCAGTGTCGCTAAGCGATCATTTTTCTGATCGCTGTATTAGTGTCGCTGGTGACGCTAGTTAGTGAGGTAAATATTTAGGTTCGCCGTCAGCGTTTTATAGCGTCAGGGACCCCCATATACTACCTAATAAATGTTTTAACCCCTTGATTGCCCCCTAGTTAACCCTTTCACCACTGATCACCGTATAACCGTTACGGGTGACGCTGGTTAGTTCGTTTATTTTTTATAGTGTCAGGGCACCCGCCGTTTATTACCGAATAAAGGTTTAGCCCCCCGATCGCCCGGCGGTGATATGCGTCGCCCCAGGCAGCGTCAGATTAGCGCCAGTACCGCGAACACCCACGCACGCAGCATACGCCTCCCTTAGTGGTATAGTATCTGAACGGATCAATATCTGATCCGATCAGATCTATACTAGCGTCCCCAGCAGTTTAGGGTTCCCAAAAACGCAGTGTTAGCGGGATCAGCCCAGATACCTGCTAGCACCTGCGTTTTGTGCCTCCGCCCAGCCCACCCAAGTGCAGTATCGATCGATCACTGTCACTTACAAGGCACTAAACGCATAACTGCAGCGTTCACAGAGTCAGGCCTGATCCCTGCGATCGCTAACAGTTTTTTTTGTAGCATTTTGGTGAACTGGTAAGCACCAGCCCCAGGCAGCGTCAGATTAGCGCCAGTACCGCTAACACCCACGCACGCAGCATACACCTCCCTTAGTGGTATAGTATCTGAACGGATCAATATCTGATCCGATCAGATCTATACTAGCGTCACCAGCAGTTTAGGGTTCCCAAAAACGCAGTGTTAGCGGGATCAGCCCAGATACCTGCTAGCACCTGCGTTTTGCCCCTCCGCCCGGCCCGGCCCAGCCCACCCAAGTGCAGTATCAATCGATCACTGTCACTTACAAGGCACTAAACGCATAACTGCAGCGTTCGCAGAGTCAGGCCTGATCCCTGCGATCGCTAACAGTTTTTTTGTAGCGTTTTGGTGAACTGGCAAGCACCAGCGTCCTAGTACACCCCGGTCGTAGTCAAACCAGCACTGCAGTAACACTTGGTGACGTGGCGAGTCCCATAAGTGCAGTTCAAGCTGGTGAGGTGGCAAGCACAAGTAGTGTCCCGCTGCCACCAAAAAGACAAACACAGGCCCGTCGTGCCCATAGTGCCCTTCCTGCTGCATTCGCCAATCCTAATTGGGAACCCACCGCTTCTGCAGCGCCCGTACTTCCCCCATTCACATCCCCAACCAAATGCAGTCGGCTGCATGAGAGGCATTTTTATGTCCTCCCGAGTACCCCTACCCAACAAACCCCCCCAAAAAAAGGTTGTGTCTGCAGCAAGCGCGGATATAGGCGTGACACCCGCTATTATTGTCCCTCCTGTCCTGACAATCCTGGTCTTTGCATTGGTGAATGTTTTGAACGCTACCATTCACTAGTTGAGTATTAGCGTAGGGTACAGCATTGCACAGACTAGGCACACTTTCACAGGGTCTCCCAAGATGCCATCGCATTTTGAGAGACCCGAACCTGGAACCGGTTACAGTTATAAAAGTTAGTTACAAAAAAAGTGTAAAAAAAAAAAAAAAATATGAAATAAAAAAAATAGTTGTTGTTTTATTGTTCTCTCTCTCTCTATTCTCTCTCTCTATTGTTCTGCTCTTTTTTACTGTATTCTATTCTGCAATGTTTTATTGTTATTGTTATTGTTATTGTTATTGATTGTTATTGTTATTGTTATTGTTATTATGTTTTATCATGTTTGTTTTTCAGGTGTGTAATTATTTACACTTTACTGTGCTTTATTGTTAACCATTGTTAACCATTTTTTTGTCTTCAGGTACGCCATTCACGACTTTGAGTGGTTATACCAGAATGATGCCTGCAGGTTTAGGTATCATCTTGGTATCATTCTTTTCAGCCAGCGGTCGGCTTTCATGTAAAAGCAATCCTAGCGGCTAATTAGCCTCTAGACTGCTTTTACAAGCCGTGGGAGGGAATGCCCCCCCCCCCCCACCGTCTTCCGTGTTTTTCTCTGGATCTCCTGTCTCAACAGGGAACCTGAGAATGCAGCCGGTGATTCAGCCAGCTGACCATAGAGCTGATCAGAGACCAGAGTGGCTCCAAACATCTCTATGGCCTAAGAAACCGGAAGCTACGAGTATTTCATGACTTAGATTTCGCCGGATGTAAATAGCGCCATTGGGAAATTGGGGAAGCATTTTATCACACCGATCTTGGTGTGGTCAGATGCTTTGAGGGCAGAGGAGAGATCTAGGGTCTAATAGACCACAATTTTTTCAAAAAAGAGTACCTGTCACTACCTATTGCTATCATAGGGGATATTTACATTCCCCGAGATAACAATAAAAATGATTAAAAAAAAAAATATGAAAGGAACAGTTTAAAAGTAAGATTAAAAAAGCAAAAAAATAATAAAGAAAAAAAAAAAAAAAAAAAAAAACACCCCTGTCGCCCCCTGCTCTCGCGCTAAGGCGAACGCAAGCGGCGGTCTGTCGTCAAACGTAAACAGCAATTGCACCATGCATGTGAGGTATCACCGCGAAGGCCAGATCGAGTGCAGTAATTTTTCCAGTAGACCTCCTCTGTAAATCTAAAGTGGTAACCTGTAAAGGCTTTTGAAGGCTTTTAAACATGTATTTATTTTGTTGCCACTGCACGTTTGTGCGCAATTTTAAAGCATGTCATGTTTGGTATCCATGTACTCGGCCTAAGATCATCTTTTTTATTTCATCAAACATTTGGGCAATATAGCGTGTTTTAGTGCATTAAAATTAAAAAAAGTGTGTTTTTTCCCCAAAAAATGCGTTTGAAAAATCGCTGCGCAATTACTGTGTGAAAAAAAAAAATGAAACACCCACCATTTTAATCTGTAGGGCATTTGCTTTAAAAAAATATATAATGTTTGGGGGTTCAAAGTAATTTTTTTGCAAAAAAAAAAAAAACTTTTTCATGTAAACAATAAGTGTCAGAAAGGGCTTTGTCTTCAAGTGGTTAGAAGAGTGGGTGATGTGTGACATAAGCTTCTAAATGTTGTGCATAAAATGCCAGGACAGTTCAAAACCCCCCCAAATGACCCCATTTTGGAAAGTAGACACCCCAAGCTATTTGCTGAGAGGCATGTCGAGTCCATGGAATATTTTATATTGCGACACAAGTTGCGGGAAAGAGACAAATTTTTTTTTTTTTTTTTTTTTTTTTGCACAAAGTTGTCACTAAATGATATATTGCTCAAACATGCCATGAGAATATATGAAATTACACCCCAAAATACATTCTGCTGCTTCTCCTGAGTACGGGGATACCACATGTGTGAGACTTTTTGGGAGCCTAGCCGCGTACGGGACCCCGAAAACCAAGCACCGCCTTCAGGCTTTCTAAGGGCGTGAATTTTTGATTTCACTCTTCACTGCCTATCACAGTTTCGGAGGCCATGGAATGCCCAGGTGGCACAAAACCCCCCCAAATGACCCCATTTTGGAAAGTAGACACCCCAAGCTATTTGCTGAGAGGTATAGTGAGTATTTTGCAGACCTCACTTTTTGTCACAAAGTTTTGAAAATTGAAAAAAGAAAAAAAAAAATTTTTTTTCTTGTCTTTCTTCATTTTCAAAAACAAATGAGAGCTGCAAAATACTCACCATGCCTCTCAGCAAATAGCTTGGGGTGTCTACTTTCCAAAATGGGGTCATTTGGGGGGGTTTTGTGCCGCCTGGGCATTCCATGGCCTCCGAAACTGTGATAGGCAGTAAAGAGTGAAATCAAAAATTTTCACCCTTAGAAATCCTGAAGGCAGTGATTGGTTTTCGGGGTCCCGTACGCAGCTAGGCTCCCAAAAAGTCCCACACATGTGGTATCCCCATACTCAGGAGAAGCAGCTAAATGTATTTTGGGGTGCAATTCCACATATGCCCATGGCCTGTGTGAGCAATATATCATTTAGTGACAACTTTATGAAAAAAAAAAAAAAAAAAAATAAAAAGTGTCACTTTCCCGCAACTTGTGTCAAAATATAAAATATTCCATGGACTCAATATGCCTCTCAGCAAATAGCTTGGGGTGTCTACTTTCCAAAATGGGGTCATTTTGGGGGGTTTTGTGCCACCTGGGCATTCCATGGCCTCCGAAACTGTGATAGGCAGTGAAGAGTGAAAGCAAAAATTTACACCCTTAGAAATCCTGAAGGCGGTGCTTGGTTTTCGGGGCCCCGTACGCGGCTAGGCTCCCAAAAAGTCCCACACATGTGGTATCCCCGTACTCAGGAGAAGCAGCTAAATGTATTTTGGGGTGCAATTCCACATAGGCCCATGGCCTGTGTGAGCAATATATCATTTAGTGACGACTTTTTGTAAATATTTTTTTTTTTTTTTTTTTTTGTCATTTTTCAATCACTTGGGACAAAAAAAATAAATATTCAATGGGTTCAACATGCCTCTCAGCAATTTCCTTGGGGTGTCTACTTTCCAAAATGGGGTCATTTGGGGGGGTTTTGTACTGCCCTGCCATTTTAGCACCTCAAGAAATGACATAGGCAGTCATAAACTAAAAGCTGTGTAAATTCCAGAAAATGTACCCTAGTTTGTAGACGCTATAACTTTTGCGCAAACCAATAAATATACGCTTATTGACATTTTTTTTACCAAAGACATGTGGCCGAATACATTTTGGCCTAAATGTATGACTAAAATTTAGTTTATTGGATTTTTTTTATAACAAAAAGTAGAAAATATCATTTTTTTTCAAAATTTTCGGTCTTTTTCCGTTTATAGCGCAAAAAATAAAAACCGCAGAGGTGATCAAATACCATCAAAAGAAAGCTCTATTTGTGGGAAGAAAAGGACGCAAATTTCGTTTGGGTACAGCATTGCATGACCGCGCAATTAGCAGTTAAAGCGACGCAGTGCCAAATTGGAAAAAGACCTCTGGTCCTTAGGCAGCATAATGGTCCGGGGCTCAAGTGGTTAAAAATGGACTTATTATTTGCTCCATTTTGATATGGTAAATATATGGGTGAAAGTGTTTTTTGTTTTCTTTGTCCAATAAGTGCAAAAAAAAAAAAAAAAAAAAAAAAAGTTGATCCTGTCAGAAATCCAGTGAGCCCACAGTTGCCTCTGCTGAACTGAAAGCAGTGTTCTTGGCCCTATTAATGCTACAAAACATGAAAAGAGGGGAAGATCTTCTCCTGTCCAAATCAGCAGCATGCAGTCTAGGATGACAATGTTGCTCCTCCCATAGGTAAAGTGCAGTGAGGTGAGTATTACACCTTTAGAACAGAATGTGTTACTAGTCAGATCACTGGATGAAAGAAGCCTGAAAATAGAAACCTAGTGCAGCCACCACATGACAGGTATACTATACATTTTTTGTTCTTTTGTTTAAATACAGTAAAACCTTGGATTGCGAGCATAATTCATGCCGGAAGCATGCTTGTAATCCAAAGCACTTGTATATCAAAGTGAATTTCCCCATTATAAATAATGCAAACTCAAATGATTCGTTCCACAACCATTTTTTCATAGGTCCTGCAGTTTATAGTCCATATAAAAAGATTATAGCAATGTGACCAGGTTGTGTAACCATAAAATGTCCATCCACAAATGGCAGTCCCTACAAGGGGATTGGAAGCAAAGGAGTTGGAGTATAAAAGAGAAAATTTTGGTGGTCTTGCAAAACACTCTCAAACCAAGTTACTCTCAAACCAAGGTTTTACTGTACTCTTAAACCTGGTTTTATACCTTTTTTTTTTTTTTTTCATCATTTGTTGCATCTGTTTGGCTTATTGCCTTCGGTCTTTTTCAGCCGTTTGCTGCTCACATGCACTCCATTTGGGGATGGCAGCATTGCCATTCTCGAGACACGCTTACTGATATTGAAACCAGTAGACAATGCCTGCATATTTTAGGTTGAAACAGCCACTTGGAAGCCATTATGAATGGATGACCTAGAGAAAAGGAGGGTTATAAGCCCTGTAAAGTTGTTTTTTGCCATCTTTGTCCCATTGGGGAGATTTCTGCCATTTACTTCAATGGAGAAGCCGCAGAAAAACATGTAATGCATTTTTGCAGCAATTTGTATTTTTTAATCTGCCCAACAACAAATTGGCCAAAAAACTGTTTTTCTCTTCTAATAGTGTATACAGTATATTTCCTCCTAATAGTGTATATACAGTATATCTCTTCTGTCTGTTATTCTCAGAGTGGATTCAATATTTTGCTCCCTAACCATATAGTTGGTTGTTTATATTTACCACTGTATAGAGATATTTAAGAATAAATTGCTTTTTAAAAAAAAACTTTATATATTAACTAAATTATACACCACACTTTTCTTTTAAGGTTATTAACCGATTAATCTAAACAATAATCGATCAACTAATCGATTATGAAAATAATCCTTACTTGCAGCCCTTATTACATTATCATAACATTTATGTTACGATTTTAGTGATTGGATTTCGACTTCACCTTCACATTTTATAGGATGCTATTTTTGTGAGTGTAGCTATTATAGAACGTACAAGTAATCACTGTGGTTTGCATTTTGTGGACAACTGATGACCCCCTCGGGTGCTAATACAACATTCAGCCCTGGATATTTTGTTTTATTACTTAGACCTGATATGAATAGTAATGAATATGTGAAAAAAAATATGAATTCAGTTTAGAAAATCTGTGATGAGAAAGAACAGACCATATTTAAAGCTGTAAGTGTGGTTTTGACAGCTGTTGACTTTCCTTAGGGCACTTTCATGCTGCCAGAGCCCATGTGTCGGCGGTAAAGCGCTGCTCTTTTTACCCGCACTTCACCGTCATTTTTGCAGCGCTTTTCGGCCGCTAGCGGGGCGCTTTTAACCCCCGCCAGCGGCCGAAAAAGGGTTAAAACCGCCCGCAAAGCGCTGCTGCAGCAGCACTTTGCCAGCGGTTCGGTGGCGCTACCCATTGATTTCAATGGGCAGGGGCGCTTTAGGAGTGGTGTATTTACCGCTCCTACAGCGCTGCAAAGAAGCTGCTTGCAGGACTTATTTTGACGTCCTGCCAGTGCAGCGCCCCAGTGTGAA
Source organism: Lithobates clamitans (assembly GCA_037952925.1). Classification (NCBI taxonomy): domain Eukaryota; kingdom Metazoa; phylum Chordata; class Amphibia; order Anura; family Ranidae; genus Lithobates; species Lithobates clamitans. Next base: position 1,804,971 of record JBBGZY010001185.1, on the reverse strand, counting down.
AGCACTCGGGCTTTCACACTGTGATTGCAGCTGAGGCTTTTTTTTTGGTGCTTTACAGGCGCTATTTTTAGCGCTGAAGTGCCTGAAAAACGCCTCCAGTGTGAAAGGGGTCTTGGTTACTTCTTTACTGACCTTTCATTCTGTTATTAACCAGGTCCACATTCCATATAACTTGCATAATAACTTGATAACTTGCAGAATATATATATATATTTTATAATTTTTTTTATTTTTTTTTGGATTTGGGTTTTTTGACATAGTAGTTGAGTAGTAATGACGACCTCCCGGAAAAGTAGGTCTGCACTGTAGCAGTCATTCGGATATAGCGCAGAAGGGAAGGGGTTAAGGAATGTTCTAAGTGTTTCCTTGATCATCAATGTGTCATTGGGTAGTTTTCAGAGCTTTATGTGTAAGCACACTGGATCCCAGAGTCTGTAATAACTTGTAATTAAAGAATTTCCAGACCCAATATTTCATATTCCAGATGCTCTACCATGTACTTGTATGAAAGTCTCCTGTTCTCTTTGAATTGCTTCCTTTGTTTGAAATCCCTGGTGTTACTGCCATACACAAATATTTTGCCTTTCATTTCTATTTTAAAATGTTTTGTTTTGCAGGGTGAAGGTTAACATATACTTTAAGAGTATTTTAGATTCATTTAATGCAGTATTGTAGCTGATGAAAATACATATTGAAATAGAACACACAGCTGTTCACTGCATTCCCATGCCATTTTTTCATCCATAGTGCATAGCTCTGGCCAATGTTTTCATCCAGGCATGCAGTTTTAATGTCAGAATGCTGACTCACAGCTCTTCAATAGAACTGGCATTTTACTTTTGAACTCTCTTCTGTCAAAGCTGAAAGCCATCATCCTGAATGTCTGTACTGTACCTTGGCTGAAAATTTCACTGCTACCATCTATGTAAGCGGTGGCGGCTGGTGGTATATTTTTTGGGGGGTGGCAAATGTAGTACCCACAGCCACTCTCCCCTGCCCACCCAACCGGTGGTCAGTTAGTCAGTGGGGGGCAGCTTCCAGTTCCCCCTCCTCCTCTGCATCACTGCGTTTTTCCACTGTGTGTCTCCTCCCTCCTCCTCCTAGGCGGCCAATAGGATCAGTTCTCCTTTCGACCAATCAGGTGACGGGTCTCAGGACCTACTTTTGATTGGCCAGAAGGAGAATCGTCAAGACAATAGCGAATGTTCATTCGCTATTGTCACACAACTGGGTGGGCTCTGGGCGCAGTGCTCAGTTGAACCCAACTAGAGCCTCATGTGCTTCTTAAAAAAAAAAAAATACCCATTTAGATGTGCCCGCCCTGCATGCAGATTAGGGGCTGGGCGCATTGATTAGGGGGGCGCCCTGTGTGGACCGGCGGCCACTGTATGTAAGGGCTTGTTTTGTACCACACAGTGCAAATTATTGTACCCACAATGCTTGTGCGGTTTAAATGTGTGCTGTTGTGCGCTGCAGAAATGTTCTTGACTTTAACGTAATTGTGTAAGTTGCATCCTGTTGCAATGCATTACAGTGCATTGCACATGTTCTTGCATTAGGCCTGCGTAATGCTGCTGTTGTGGACAAGCCCTAAATGGTTTATAATGTTTATACTGTATGTGTGTATGTATACAGTAGGGCAAAAAAGTATTTAGTCAGCCACCAATTGTGCAAGTTCTCCCACTTAAAAAGATGAGAGGCCTGTAATTGTCATCATAGGTATACCTCAACTATGAGAGACAAAATGTGGAAACAAATCCAGACAATCACATTTGTCTGATTTTTGAAAGAATTTATTTGCAAATTATGGTGGAAAATAAACATACGGCTTATTGTCGTCCTATGTACAGATAGTCCAGTCTCTGGTGTGGAACTCTGCAGCTCCTCCAAGGTTACCTTCGGTCTCTGTGCTGCCTCTCTGATTAATGCCCCCTTGTCCGATCCATGAGTTTTGGTGTACGGCCGTATCTTGGCAGGTTTGCTGTTGCGCCATGTTCTTTCCATTTGGTTATGATGATTTGATGATGCTCCTAGGGATCATCAAAGATTTGGATATTTTTTTATAACCTAACCCTGACTTGTACTTCTCAACAACATTGTCCCTTACTTGTTTGGAGAGTTCCTTGGTCTTCATGGCAGTGTTTGGTTAGTGGTGCCTCTTGCTTAGTTGTTGCAGCCTCTGGGGCCTTTTAAAAAGGTGTGTATATGTAATGACAGATCATGGGACATTTCACTAATTATGTGACTTCTGAAGGTAATTGGTTGCACCAGAGCTTTTTATGGGCTTCATAACAAAGGGGGTGAATACATACGCACATGCCAATTATCAGTTTTTAATTTCTGAAAAATAGTTTTATGTATATATTTTTCTAATTTTAGTACACAAACTTAGACTATTGTGTTCTGATCCATCACATATAATTCAGATTAAAAATACATTGAACTAAAGGCTATAATGTAACAAAATGGGTAAAAAGCCAAGGGGGTGAATACTTTTGCAAGGCACTGTATATACACAGTGAGAGAAAAAAGTATTTAATTCCCTGATGATTTTGTATGTTTGCCCACTGACAAATAAATGATCAGTCTATAATTTTAATGGTAGGTTTATTTTAACAGTGAGAGACAGAATAACAACAAAAATATCCAGAAAAACTAATTTAAAAAAGTTATAAATTGATTTGCATTTTAATCAGTGAACTAAGTATTTGATCCCTTATTAATCAGCAAGATTTTTGGCTCCCAGGTGTCTTCTATACCGGTAACAAGTTGAGATTAAGAGCACTCTCTTAAAGGGAGTGCTCCTAATCTCAGCTTTTTTTTTTTTTTTTTTTTTTTTAATTAAAAAAATATTTTATTGAGCATATTGAAAAAAATGACATACAAATACAAAGTGCAACATGCACTAATCATAAGGTGAAGGCATTGACGTATTCTTACTGAAGGTAAATCATAAAAGGTCAAAATAACAAGGATTACCTGGGTTTGGATATAGCATAGCGTATAACACACATATGGGAAGCGTCAAGCAGTCTAGCACATTTTAACAGGACCAAGTGAGCCCTAAGAGGGGAAGTATGGGAATAGAAAATATGGGGATAAGTGGACACAATATACGGTGGGGGAAGTTTCAAATGTTGGGTGAGGGTCACTCATTGACAGTGCAGTATTTATTCGGGCAACCCCTGTGTAAGTATATAACCTTTTTTATAGGGGAGGGTAACATTGACAACCCTAATCCACTGTTGGAGGTGACTCTTTGATCCAGGTCTTGGCTCTTTGCATTCTGGCCAGGAACAAAGATTCTTGCAAGAAGATATTTAATTATTTGTCCTCAGATGTGGAGAAGAGGCCGAGTAGACCTTGACGGGGATAAAAAGTAAGGGGGGAGGAATTTGACCACCTGTGACCAAAAGCCTTGAAGAGGGACAGGACCATATTGAATGATAAAACGTGCCTCCCGGTTCTCTGGACTTGGGGCATGCTGGACTGTACTCCAGCCTATATTTGGAGAGCCAGATTGGTGTCAAGTAGGATCTATGGACAATGTAGAGGTGGGTGAGGTGGTCAGACAACTTGGGGGATAATAATTTGCAAGAGCCTTGCACCTCCTCACAGTCCTCATCTGTCACATCTCCCATATCTGACTCCCATCAAGACTTCAATTGCTGAGCCTGAGCAGTGGCCGCAGGTAACATAAGGTGGTTGTAGAACAGGCAGATGAGTTTCTTGTGGTCCTGGCCTGTGACCACATCCACCAGATATACCAATTCAAGGCTGGGAATAGTCACTGAATTGGCAGTTGAGGGTATGACTGTGTTGGAGGTAACAAAAACATGTGATTGGATACACCATAACTATCTTTTAATGCTTGAAACGTTTTAAGCTTGTTACCTGTATAAAAGACACCTGTCCACAGAAGCAATCAGATTCCAATTTCTCCACCATGGCCAAGACCAAAGAGCTGTCCAAGGATGTCCGGGACAAGATTGTAGACCTACACAAGGCTGGAATGGGCTACAAGACTATCGCCAAGCAGCTTGGTGGGAAGGTGACAACAGTTGGTGCGAGTTATTCACAAATGGAAGAAACACAAAATAACTGTAAATCTCCCTTGGTCTGGGGCTCCATGCAAGATATCACCTTGTGGAATTTCAATGATCATGATAACGGTGAGATATCAGCCCAAAACTACATGGGAGAATCTTGTCAATGATCACAAGGCAGCTGGAACCATAGTCACCAAGAGAACAATTGGTAACACACTACGTTGTGAAGGACTGAAATCCTGCAACGCCCGCAAGTCCCTATGCTCAAGACAGCACATGTACAGGTCTGAAGTTTGCTAATGAACCTCTGAATAATTCAGAGGAGAACTGGGTAAAAGTGTTGTGGTCAGATGAGACCAAAATCTAGCTTTTTGGCATCAACTCAACTCGCCGTGTTTGGAGGAGAAAAGCGATCTATGACCCCCAAGAACACCATCCCCACTGTCAAACATGGAGGTGGAAACATACTTTGGGGGTGTTTTTCTGCTAAGGGGACAGGATCACTTCACTGCATCAAAGGGGTTATGGACGGGGCCATGTACCCTCAAATCTTGGATGAGAACCTCCTTCCCTAACCCAGGGCATTGAAAATGGGTCAGGGATGGGTATTCCAGCATGACAATGACCCAAAACACACAGTCAAGGCAACAAAGGAGTGGCTCAAGAAGAAGCACATTAAGGTCCTGGAGTGGCCTAGCCAGTTTCCAGAGCTTAATCCCATAGAAAATATGTGGAGGGAGCTGAAAGTTCGAGTTACCAAAAATTGGCCTCGAAACCTTAATGACTTTGAGAGGATCTACAAAGAGGAGTGGGACAAAATCCCTCCTGAGATGTGTGCAAACCTGGAGGCCAACTACAAGAAACGTCTGACCTCTGTGATTGTGTGATTGCCAACAAGGGTTTTGCCACCAAGTACTAAGTCATGTTTTGCGAAGGGGTCAAATACTTATTTAACTTATTAAAATGCAAATCAATTTATAACTTTTTTGAAATGCGTTTTTCTGTCTTTTGTTTGTTGTTATTCTGTCTCTCACAGTTAAAATAAACCCACCGTTAAAATTATAGACTGATCATTTCTTTGTCAGTGGGCAAACGTACAAAATCAGCAGGGGTTAAAATACTTTTCCCTCACTGTATGCTGCTGATGAGAAAAGGTATTTAGCAGTTTATATTTACTAAAACAATTGCATTTCCAAGTTCTGTGTACTGTAAGAGAAGAGACCAGATATAGTGAATGCAGGGTCCTGGGTTCAGTAACACTTTATTTTCTTGTCCTGTAGACACTACAGAAAGTGAGAGAAAATCTCTCCTATATGATGGAAATCCTCTCTTAAACAGTTGTCACTGTAACATGTGTCCCCACTGGAAGATTTTCCTCAATTTCTGTTCTGTTAGACACTTATAGGTGCATTAAGGTGAAAAACTTTAAGGTATTTAGAACCACTTTAACAGTGGGGAAAAAAAATCATTTTAAAAAAAAATCATTTCTAAAGATATTAGTGTTAAAAAAAAACTGTTATTGTACCTTGACCAAACCTATTACATTTAGAGCTCTGGGCATCCTGCCACATGAATAAGATTATGTATTCCAGGTGGATGATATTTGGGAAAAATAACATTTTTGAGAAAAACAACGAGCAGCAACAATGAAATCCCTAAATACATAGGGTTTAAAAAGGAAATACTTCATGTACACTTTAGCTTATCTTCAGTTATCTGTCTGAGCTTTTAACAGGCTTATAGAGATTGAAAAAGATCAACAGTTAAATGGCTGAACAATAAAGACAAGAGATTAATCAGGAGAAATATGGTTCAGGGGGCAGGAGGGAGTAGGCTGTGGGTGTACATCCACTGCTGATTGCCCAGGTCTTGATAAGGGTATTCATACCATTGAGGAATGATTCACAGTAGAGGTAGCATGCAATGCCATGCTACAGGGAAATGTTTTCTTCTGTTGCTATGCATTGGTAGGCCATTTTAAATTGATGAGCTGTCTTTAACACAACACGTTCACTCCCAAAATACCACATATCAACACATCACAACAGAATGTACAAAGGACGACATTAGGTGATGTAGCCATTGAGCGTGATCATGAAAGCTAAACATTCTCAGTGCATTGTTCCTTTTTGATTTAAGAAAGATAAACCAGGAATGTGTTTACTATAGGCTGTTAATTGTGCATTTGTAGTTCAGTCAAAATTATGGGTCTCCTGCTGGTATTCTTTTGAAACAATGTTAGGTTTTGGCTTTGCCATTTATTGATGGCAAAATGTACTCTTGCGTCCCCCCTGGCACAGCCATGTTTTTATAATCCCTAACCTCAACATTTACAAACTGTGATCATTTTTTCTCTTCTGGACATTTGTAACCAAATACAGTAAGAAAACTGTAGGGTAAAAGTGGTGCAAGGGATTGAGAGAGGAGTCAGAAGAGAGATAAATAATTTAAGAAATATAATTTAGGAATTTAGGAAATATAAAACTACCTCCTTATTTTTTTGTTTTCAAAAGATTTTATTAAAGATAAAGGAAAAGTTCACATACAATGAAAATAAGAGTATTCAATACCTTCAGGGTAATATATATGTCATGAGGATACAAGTACAGAGTGATCTGTCACAATATGAACCATTTATCAAACTTGATATTCTCCTGAATTACACAAAGTACCAAAAGGAGAGATTATACCCTAAAAGGTTGGATGTGTAATATCTATAAAACAAAAAAGAGAAAAAGAAAAATCAAACTAGAAACAACAATTTTGGTCAGGAACGGTCAGTCTTGAAGCCTTAGTAAGAACCATGGATTCCATTTGCCATTATATGCAGGTATAGAGTCATGTAAGGTATGGAATATTTTCTCAGATATCATCATACAATCAATTCGTGAGATAATTTGTGCGAATGGGATAACAGCGGACTTCCAGTGAAGAGCTGTGCACCAGATCATAGCTATACAGATTGAGTGAATTAACCTCAAGAGAGGTTTTGGTATTTCAGGGATGTTTTGGAAGAAAATGCAGTGGAGATGGGTGAGGTTAATGGGGTGACCCACTAGTTTATCCACCAGTGTCAGAACTTCCTTCCAGGTAGGTTGAAGTTTTTCACATTCCCAGAAGATGTGAATGTATGAACCCAAAAGTGTGCACCCCCTGAAACACCTAGGAGAAGTTTGTGGGTATATTTTGTGGATACGGGATGGGGTATAGTACCATCTTGTCGTGAGTTTTATGGCTGTCTCCCTAATGGTTAGGGATTTAGTGCATTTGCGTATATATTTAACCAACCTCTTTCCCAGTCTATAGCATCCTGATCTAGGTTAAGTTCTTGATCCCATTGAGACCTGTATTTCAGGGTCGGAACATCTTCGGCTGATTCTAAAAGTTTATAGATCTGTGAGATAAGGCCCCGCTGACGGGGCTAAAAGTTTATAGATCTGTGAGATAAGGCCCCGCTGACGGGGGAAACTATCTCTTCTTTCTCTTGTTTGATGGTTTGTAAAGTTTAAAGTAGCTCTGGAAGAGCTTGCTTCCTCCAACATCACACTCTAGCATTAATTTGTACAAAAGAACTTCATAATTTAAGATTGCCTAGGGCAGCATGATAACTAAATACAGCTCTGCCACTACGAGGGCAAAGCTGCTGTCTGCTCATTCCCTTAAGAGGATGTTGTAAATACCCAATCTTTTTTTGGTAGTCTCCAAGGTATTTGCATACTACAGAAGGTTCTGCCCATCACAAACTGGTGATCAGTTGATCATTGTGAATTTGTCTACATGCAGTCAGTTAAAGAGAAGTTCACCTAATTTCCTTAACTGTATACCACATTAATAAAATGTGAACACTTCTTAGGATCAATCTTAAAATGTGTACTGATCACCAAAGTCTTTTTTTTTTTTTTTTTTGGGACCACTGTGCTGACAGTGAAGTCACATGTTCTATGCTCCAGAACTGACAAGGCCACTTTACCTGATGGTGAATAGGGAATGGCTGAACAACCCCCTGTTCAGGTTCGCACCAGAACTTTCAAACATCAGGAAAGTTCGGAACCGAATAACGAACCCTATTGAAGTCTATGGGACCCAAACGTGAAAAATCAAAAGTGCCCATTTTGAAGGGTTATATGCAAGTAATTGGACATATAATGGTTATGGTGGTCTGGGTACTGCCCTGGGGGACGTGTATCAATGAAAAAAAAGTTTGTAAAAAACTTCATTTTTAAATAAGCAGTGATTTATTGATGCTTAAAGGGAAAGTATAAAAATGAAAAATTACTTTCAATATAGTGCCTGGGGGGGGGGGGGGTGTCCCCTTAGTCCCCTTAGTCCACCTGTAAAGTGGCACATCTGTACTGTGCATAGAAGCTGCTGCAGCAATAATTGCATTTATAAAGCCCAAAAATTACATATCCCCTGCAAGCTTTCTTTATTTTGTAAGCAACGGCTTGGGGAGCCAGTCTGTATGATGAGGCCACAATGTAGTGCACAGGGAACAATATTAGAGATTTTTTTTGGGATAAATTCTGGTGTCTCTACCACAGACTTTGTATTTCTACTTCTGTAACGGGTACGGAAAAATTGTTCTTTGGGTGTCGGTGGCGCCTTCACACCGTAACCCTATAGAGGTGCTCTTGATGAAAGCAAGAATTGGCCTTGCTGTCAAAAATTGTAATGATGTGCACCTGTCAAACAGATGCGGAAAAATTGGTCTTTGGGTGTTAATTTTGCCTATGAAACCTACACCAACATTCTTCCAGATTAAATCAACACCCACAACACTAGGAAGCCTAGAAGTCCTGCAGAGATTCCACATTCCTAAAAACACTTAATCGGCAACACCGGCATCAGGTGCTTCATAGCTGTTGGTAATCCAGGACTGATTCATTTTGATAAGTCAGACAGTCCACGGAGTCTGTGGACAGATGTGTTCTATGATCCGTAACAAAACCTCCAGCAGCACTGAATGCCCATTCGGAAAGCACGCTGGATGCAGGGCAGCCCAGCAGCTCAATAGCATACTGGGCAAGTTCTGGCCAGTGGTCTATTCTCATGACCCAGTAAGCCAGTGGATCGTCTACTGGAAAGCTCTCCATCTGTTTTCACCCCTAGATAATCGTCCACCATGTAAAGCAGGCACTGCCGATGGTCGATGTGGAAGCTGACAGCCCTGGGCAGCGAGGACTGAAAAAATTCAGAAATGCATTACTTAGGCCGCCGCCTTCTCCACCGCTCCTCTCTTGACCAACAGAAGCCTCAAAACTATGTTTTCCACGGCACTGTAACCTACCATAGTCGGGAAAAGCGTTCAATAAACTTCTCTTTAGGGTGTCCTCAAGAGATTTCATCTTCTGCACTCTCTATGGTGACGGGATGAGTTCTGAGACTTTCCACTTATAACGGTGGTCAAGGAGGGTTACCAACCAATAGTGATCCTTTTTCCTTTACGCCACATATTTTTAGGTCCTTTCGCAGGCTTTGAAGCCTGAGGGAGCCCATGCACCGCAAACTTATGGAGGCATGAGAAGCAGACTCCTCGGGGTCACTCAGGATTATAGTACCTGGAACTTCCTCCTCCCAGCCGAGTACTACTCCCAAGGGTTCTGCGGATGGAAAACCATCTCTTACTGTTTGACGTATGTCTTCCTCTGCTTCAATGGCTCAGAAACTGCCAGAATCCTCCTCCTCCCTCCTCCTCTTGTGTGTCATAGGAACAATGGTGTCTGCATAAAGTGGGCCTTGAGAGAAAAGAAGTCCTTTTCTTTGTCACGCTGCTCTGCCTCGAGTGCCCTGTCCATAACCCACGCAGAGTCTGCTCCAGCAGGAACACAACAAGGATTGTCACTGATGCATGCATTGTCAAGGCTCACCATCCTTGTGGCCTCCTCAGATGGTGACAGTACATTGCATGCATCCTTTATGAGCAGCTTAGGCATGGAGAAAAAAAGCTGAGTCGGCCTGAGCCTGCTGTTGTGCCATACTCACTCACACAGGTACTCGTTGACTGCCCTCTGCTGCATGTGCAGCCGCTGCAGCACTGCCAAAGTCGAGCACTGGCTGTGTATGACTGCCTAAAATGGCTACACACTCTTCTGGCCTGCTTTAGCAGATCTTCCAACCCTAGGTACCTATTTAGGAGATACTGCACCACCAAATTGACAACATGTGCCAGGCATGGCACGTGTCAACTTTCCCTGTCTAAGGTCGGAAAGGAGGTTTGTACCATTAACGCACACCACCATTCCTGGCTCCAGCTGGCATGGTGTGAACCACCTCTGGGCCTGTCCCTGCAGAGCTGCAAGAATCTCTGCTCCGGTGTGGTTCCTGTCCCCTAGACACACCAGCTGAAGCACTGCATGGCACCTTTTTAGCCTGACTCATTGAATAGCCCTTTAAATGCTTAGGGGGTGCTTGAGGTTCATAAGCCAATTCAGCAGAGGAGGGCATGGAGGAGGAGGAGGGGTTAGAGCTGGCAAGTCTGGCATCACCAACTTTATGGAGACGTGGGGGCACAACAAGCTGCAGCACTGAGCCCTGTCCTGCATCTTTCCGAGTTGCAAGCAGAGTTAACCAGTGTACTGTGAACAAAATACAGTCGGGTCCATAAATATTGGGACATCGTCACAATTCTAATCTTTTTGGCTCTATACACCACCACAATGGATTTGAAATTAAACGAACAAGATATGCTTTAACTGCAGACTTTCAGCTTTAATTTGAGGGTATTTACATCCAAATCAGGTGAACAGTGTAGGAATTACAACAGTTTGTATATGTGCCTCGCACTTTTTAAAGGAACAAAAGTAATGGGACAGATTAACAATCATCCATCAAACTTTCACTTTTTAATACTCGGTTGCAAATCCTTTGCAGTCAACTACAGCCTGAAGTCTGGAACGCATAGACATCACCAGACGCTGGGTTTCATCCCTGGTGATGCTCTGCCAGGCCTCTACTGCAACTGTCTTCAGTTCCTGCTTGTTCTTGGGGAATTTGCCCTTCAGTTTGGTCTTTTAGCAAGTAAAATGCATGCTCAATTGGATTCAGGTCAGGTGATTGACTTGGCCATTGCATAACATTCCACTTCTTTCCCTTAAACTCTTTGGTTGCTTTCGCAGTATGCTTTGGGTCATTGTCCATCTGCACTGTGAAGCGCTGTCCAATGAGTTCTGAAGCATTTTGCTGAATATGAGCAGATAATATTGCCCAAAACACTTCAGAATTCATCCTGCTGCTTTTGTCAGCAGTCACATCAATAAATACAAGAGAACCAGTTCCACTGGCAGCCATACATGCCCACGCCATGACACTACCACCACCATGCTTCACTGATGAGGTGGTATGCTTTTGAATCATGAGCAGTTCTTTTCCTTCTCCATACTCTTCTCTTCCCATCACTCTGGTACAAGTTGATCTTGGTCTCATCTGTCCATAGGATGTTGTTCCAGAACTGTGAAGGTTTTTTTAGATGTTTGGCAAACTCTAATTTGGCCTTCCTGTTTTTGAGGCTCACCAATGGTTTACATATTGTGGTGAACCCTCTGTATTCACTCTGGTGAAATCTTCTCTTGATTGTTGACTTTGACACACATATACCTACCTCCTGGAGAGTGTTCTTGATCTGGCCAACTGTTGTGAAGGGTGTTTTCTTCACCAGGGAAAGAATTCTTCGGTCATCCACCACAGTTGTTTTCAGTGGTCTTCCGGGTCTTTTGGTGTTGCTGAGCTCACGGTGCGTTCTTTCTTTTTAAGGATGTTCCAAACAGTTGATTTGGCCACACCTAATGTTTTTGCTATCTTTCTGATGGGTTTGTTTGTTTTTTCAGTCTAATGAATGCTTGCTTCACTGATGGTGACAGCTCTTTGGATCTCATATTGAGAGTTGACAGCAACAGATTCCACATGCAAATAGCACACTTGAAATGAACTCTGGACCTTTTATCTGCTCCTTGTAAATGGGATAATAAGGGAATAACACACACCTGGCCATGGAACAGCTAATTGTCCCATTACTTTTGGTCCCTTAAAAAGTGGGAGGCACATATTCAAACTGTTGTAATTCCTACACCGTTCACCTGATTTTGGATGTAAATGCCCTCAAATTAAAGCTGAAAGTCTGCAGTTAAAGCACATCCTTGTTCATTTCATTTCAAATTCATTGTGGTGGTGTATAGAGCCAAAAAAATTAGAATTGTGTTGATGTCCCAATATTTATGGACCTGACAGTATATTGTCCCTGCCCATGCTTGCTGGACCACGTATCAGCGGTAATGTGGACTTTGCGGCTGACTGCCTTGCCCAATGATGCCACAACATTGCCTTCCATGTGATGGTAGAGAGATGGAATGGCCTTATGTGAAAAGATATAACGACTGGGAACCTGCCATTGCGGTACAGCACGTTTTGCAAATTCACAGAAGGGGGCATTATCCACCAAGCAGAAATGAAGAAGTTGTAGAGCCAGCAGCTTTGACAAGCTTGCATTCAGAAGCTGGGCATGTGGGTGGCAGGGGCTGTATTTTTTTTTTTTTTCCGCTGCAGCAGACAGGGCAGAGAAATTTGCCGGCTATAGTCTACAGCTGGTGGTGTGCTGCTGGCAGATGTGCTGCAAGGACCTGGGGCACCCTGCCACTCAGTGCCCTGTCAGTGGAGGCTGCTGAGAGGTCATGAGGTATTGCAGGGACAGACTGAGGTGAGTAAGGAGGAGGGACAGATTTGTGCCCCTTTTGTGTGGCTTTTAGGTGCTTTTGCCAATGGACTGAGTGGTGGGAGGTTAAATGCCTTGTCAAGCATGTGGTACCCAAATGGTTGGTGTTTTTGCCATGCTTGATGCGCTTGAGACAAAGTTTGCAAATAGCAATGGTGCGATCGGCTGCACATGTACTAAAAAATGCCCAGACAGCTGAGCTGTGGGAAGTGGGCTGGGAGATAACAGCTCCACAATAGGGTGGCTGCTCTCTAATCTTCCATGATGGCTGCCCCATTGGGGTTGTGCCTTACCCTCACTTTCCTCCTCTGCTCTACCTAGTACCCAAGCCGAGTCGGTGACATCATCCTCAATCTCCTCATCCTCATCACCACTGGAGACATCTTGGCAATACGCTGTGGCTGGGGGAACATGACTGCCAATTTGTGTACCAGTGTTCTCCCCTCTCTGTAGGCTCATGTTCCTGCCTTCCTCAACCTCAAAGTCAGAACCAACATCTGAATTCAGTAATGGCTGTGAATCGTCAAGGAGCAAGTGACACAGGCTGTGTTCAAATAACTCCGCTGACTCCTCCATGCCTGATTCTGGGGCTATGGCAGTAATGGCTGTGGACAAGGTGTGACGGGAGGGCCCGTGGAACCCAGAATTCCTTGGAAAGTATGGGATGCCCTTGTTTCAGCTCCCCATTGCTCCTGGGGCTGCTCTCCCATGAATGCCATCCGCAATGCCCGTTGGTCACTGGCCCATTGCTCTTGGGTTGGAAAGCACTTGCCCTGTTTTAGACCAATGAGCTGGAGGGCTCCAATCCAGAGCTCCACACGAATTTGCTGCCTGAGCTCCAGGTATTCATCCTTAGACACAGCTCTGGTGTATGCTGAAAGGACGATCCTAACTTTGGGAGTGATTTGGAGTGGCGGTTGGACGAAATCATTGATTTCAGAGAAGGGCTACTGAACATCTCAGAAGTGCACTGGGCACTGGAAGATATAGAGTTTCTGGCCGTTCAGGAATGGGAGCTGGAGATCGCCTACAGACGGCTGCTAGACATTGCTCAATGCCAGGGCTGGGCTCCCTTTGCCTGGGACTATCAGGAAATACCAGTTGACAACCCTGAAATCCTGGCTGAAGAGTCGGCAATGTGGCAGAGTAATAGTGTGCTTTGCCAACCTGCCTCGCAGCTATAGAGGCGGAGGTCTTATGGCAGATGCAGCAAGTGCTGACTGACCTTGATGATCCTGTTTCTGCATGGGATGATCTTGGATGGAGGAATATGCCTGTCCAGCAGCATGCCAGAGAATCGGCAGTAGAAAATCTGGAGATTGCCATCCCCAAACCTGAAGTGCTGACAACAGGGCAGAGCTCTGCTAACCTCTGCCCAGCACCAATAGCATCTTTGGGGTTCCAAGGACAGGAGTTGTTGAACCTCGATCCCCAGACACCAGTTGCAGAGACAGGGGATTTGATAGACTTTTTTTCTGCTGAGGAAGAACAATCTGGTGAGTCCCCAGCAGAAGAGCTGGTATTGGGGCCAAACTTCACTGTGCTCTGCCCAGCACCAACAGCAGTATCTGTGGAGTTACAAGGAACTTCCCCAGCTGAAGTGCTGGTCACCAGACAGAGGGTCCAAGACCTCTGCCCCACACCTGCAGCAATTCTGGAGGCCCAGGGTGAGGAGGTGGCGGTCTATCACGAGCTGCAGATCAGGATCCAAGGAGAGAATGCAGTCATCACTTCACAACTGCAGCTTGATCTGGTGTCGGTGTGGATGGGCCTGTGGTCTCCACTAACAGAAAATCAGCAGAAGTGCTGGCAACCGGGCAGAGTGCTACCAACCTCTGCCCAGCACTGTCAACAACTGTGGAGTTCCAGGGAGCTGGGGCAGTCGGCCTCTCTCCCCAACAGTTAGCTGGAGCAGATGATGTAGGGAAGCTCCTATGCCCAGCTGAACTGCTGGCAAGGGCACAGAGCACTGCTGGCCCCTGCCCTCCACTAAAAAATGATGGATTTCCTGTAAAAGTGGATGGGACTTCAGTCTCCACCTGTCTACCCCAGGGATGCTGGGCAGTCGGCCCAGATCACCAACAGCATGACGGAGTGAGCCCAGTCACCCTGTCTTCTCTCAAGCGGCTGAAAGGACTCCGGAGAGGGGGGCCAGTCCGGGCCTCTCCCCAGTGGCGGGCATGTTCTCTGAGAGAGGCAGAGGTTGGCTGGGTGAGTAATGCTCTGTTTGGAACAATTTGGGGTACTGTGTGGGTACAGGCATTGGAGGACTGGAACTATGGACTAACTTCGGAGTCAACCCGTCTGGGGACTCCTCCTGTGTTACATCTCTCCCCTTTTGGCAGAAGACTGAGGGGAGGGCCCATGGAACCCAGAATCCCTTGGAAAGTGTGGGATGCCCTTGTTTCAGCTCCCCATACACCTCTTATGTCTAAGTCACCCTGTGCTATCCTGGCACAGGGTGAGTGAGAAAATATATCTTGAACTACTTAAAATGGGACAGTGATATTTGTCCACAATATCTCCCAGGATGTATGCAGAGACTATTCTTGGTTTGTTTGATTCTGAACTCAACATGTTAGTTATATAAGAGAGCTGATCACCTTGTCCTCTGTACAATGTAGGAGACGGACCGACTCCTAGTGGAGCTCCTGCTATTGTGAGAAAATGTCCTGTGGTTGTACTTATGATAATGTATAATGTACTGTTTGAAGCTCGGTGACAACAAGTCTGACCTGTAGTGAAATCCTGACGGGCACAGAGTCACATCAGCTGCTTAAAGGGATTAGTTAATTAGCTCATGTTAATTTGTTACAGGTGTATTGTTAGAGTAATATGAGCAGGAGGGAGGAACCTCGTCTTCTACTGTATAAAAAGACTTGTATTTTGGTTCGAATAAAAAAAAAAACAGTCTATGTTAGCAGCTAAGCAAGTCTTGCCTTGTTTTGTGCTTTGTGAGCGGTTGGAATATCTGATATCTGTATCCAGACTGGGAGGAAGTGATATACTAACGGAAGCACTCAAGTGGAGTGAGGGACGTTCCGTGACACAAGGAGGCAGGTCTTTCAACTCTGGCAGCTACAGGGGACTGTGCACCAGTCTCTGCTTGGGTAACCTCTGCATGCTGTGGCTGGATAGCACAGGCAACATCACTAAACAGAGGAAATGATGCCCTGCCTGAGGACTGACCATGTTCACCTTTGCCTGTGGACACATACGCTGCTGGCCCCCTTACAGTGCCATGGGAATGTCTGCCTCTCCTTGCTGTCCTCCCAGACATGATGGGGGGAGTGGGGGGGGGGCTTATTAATAAAATGTAATAAAGATGTGTAAATGGGTATGTGGATGCACTTTAATCAATGGAAAGTGGTGTTTGGTGCACTTTTCATTTTGAGTATTCACGACAGACACACTCCACGTATACACTATAATATACTGCAATATACTGTGTCAAACCTGCAGACTATTGCACAGAACTATATTGCATTAAACTTGCAGTAATGCACAGAACTATGACATTAAACTTGCAGTAATGCACAGAACTATGGGGTTAAACTTGCAGTAACGCATAGAACTATATGGCGTTAAACTTGCAGTAATGCACAGAAAAAAAACTGTTAAACTGTCACTACACTCACACTGACTGAACTATCCCTACATTCACACTAATGTAAAGATGAATGGTCGCACTACACTCGCTCTGAACTATCCCTAGATGCACACTAAACTGATATTCTACTGACACTAGAATCCGAATAGCACACTATAGCACACTAACTGGCTAATAGCACTGAACAGAGCCCTGTTCTATTGCTCTCCATGCCGCTATCACACTACAAATGGCCGCTATAGAAAGAATACTTTTATAGTATGGGGCGGAATTAAGAGCAATGAGCCTTGATTGGATACAGTCATCATGATGGCATCCAATCATGGCTCTGACAGTGCTCTGTGCCTGATTGAGCGAAGCTTTCATTGCTTCAGCCAATCAGGGCTTTCAATGCACTGTGCGGCGGCGCAGTGCATTGTGGTCGTCTGGTGGGCCAAACAAATGGTCGAACGACCCTATAATTTTGGTTGTTCAGAGAACTTCTGAACAGCCCATGTTTGGCCCGAACTCATGCTCGGGCCAAACCGTTCGCCCATCCTTAATGGTGAGGATATTTGTTATATTTGTCTTACAAATATATAAAAAGCAGTAAATATCTGGATGGTTTCATTCAGAAGTAGAAAAGTCTGTGCAATATTTTGCTTAGTACGCTTATTTTGGGGGACACGTGTTAATTTACACAAAAGGTTTAAGAAAATATTCACCAGTACAAAAACTATCAAACATATACAGTATCTCACAAAAGTGAGTACACCCCTCACATTTTTGTGAATATTTTATTATATCTTTTCATGTGACAACACTGAAGAAATGACACTTTGCTACAATGTAAAGTAGTGCATGTACAGCTTGTACAACAGTGTAACTTTGGTGTCCCCTCAAAATAACACACAGCCATTAATGTCTAAACCTCTGGCAACAAAACTGCGTACACCCCTAAGTAAAAATATCCAAATTGGGCCCAAAGTGTCAATATTTTGTGTGGCCACCATTATTTTCCAGCACTGCCTTAACCCTCTTGGACATGGAGTTCACAAGAGCTTCATAGGTTGCCACTGGAGTCCTCTTCCACTCCTCCATGACATCATCACGGAGCTAGTGGATGTTGGAGACAATGCGCTCCTCCACCTCCTGTTTGAGGATGCCCCACAGATGCTCATAAGGATTTAGGGCTGGAGACATGCTTGGCCAGTCCAGCACCTTTACCCTCAGCTTCTTTAGTAAGGCAGTGGTCATCTTGGCGGTGTGTCTGGAGTCATTATCATGTTGGAATACTGCCCTGCGGCCCAGTCTCTGAAGGGAGGGGATCATGCTCTGCTTCAGTATGTCCCAGTACATGTTGGCATTAATGATTCCCTCAATGAACTGTAGCTCCCCAGTGCCAGCAGCACTCATGCAGCCCCAGACCATGACGCTCCCACCACCATGCTTGACTGTAGACAAGACACACTTGTCTTTGTTCTCCTCACCTGGTTGCCACCACACACGTTTGACATCATCTGAACCAAATAAGTTTATCTTGGTCTCTTCAGACCACAGAAAATGATTCCAGTAATCCATGTCCTTAGTCTGCTTGTCTTCAGCAAACTGTTTGCGGGTTTTCTTGTGCATTATCCTTAGAAGAGGCTTCCTTCTGCGACAACAGCTATGCAGACGAATTTGATGCAGTGTATGGTCTGAGCACTGACAGGCTGACCCCCACCCCTTCAACCTCTGCAGCAATGCTGACAGCACTCATGTGTCTATTTCCTAAAGACATTCTCTGGATATGATGCTGAGCATGTGCAGTCAACTTCTTTGGTCAACCATGGTGAGGCCTGTTCTGAGTGGAACCTGTCCTGTTAAACCACTGTATGGTCTTGGCCACCATCCTGCAGCTCAGTTTCAGGGTCTTGGCAATCTTGAACATTCAGTGACCAGTATGAGAGCGATAACACCAAACTCAACACACCTGCTCCCCATTCACACCTGAGACCTTGTAACACCAATGAGTCACATGACATCGAGGAGGAAAAATGGCTAATTGGGCCCAATTTGGACATTTTTCACTTAGGGGTGTACTCACTTTTGTTGCCAGCGGTTTAGATATTAATGGCTGTGTGTTGAGTTATTATGAGGGGACAGCAAATTTACACTGTTATACAAGCCGTACGCTCACTACTTTACATTGTAGCAAAGTGTCATTTTTTTCAGTGTTGTCACATGAAAAGATATAAGAAAATATTTACAAAAATGTGAGGGGTGTACCCACCTTTGTGAGATACTGTACATGTTTTGTTTGATATGCTTTACATTATTCTACTTCAATGGAATGTAAACTGAGCTATGATAGTAACAAATGAGTTCAGAACAGATATGCAGAATCCGTAATTAACTTTGGAAGAAATCTCGTAATGGAAACTGTCATATAATTTTGACATTGTACCCTTTATTATTATTGTATCCGATCCTAGATATTATATTTGTAATGGCTATTGTAACAGAACCATCTGGGTAGGTGATCACACCCAGGACAGCTAACTATGAGCATGTTTCAACACCTATAGATTGCGGCTGCCAAAACAAAGGGCAAGGTCACAAGATGCTTTGCTCCCCAATACCACGCCTTTTTAATGAAAAACAGGGTAGAAGAATTCCCGAATTACAGGGCTCATCTACCACAATTGGATATTTAATTATTTGATCTAAACTAGTGAGTTGAAAACTTCCAGACTCCCTTGGGATTCTAGTAGCTCCCTGTAGCATAAGCTGCACAAGAAGCATGCGTTAACTTGTAACAATCAATTGCACATGATTGGGATGTTGTGCATCATGCAAAATTTATTTCTACTACATGCTACTTGTAAAACTTACTGTGTAGCTCTAGTCTAATGAGGTGACCGCCAGCAAGTAGTTAAAGCGCAAGTTCATCTTTAGCAACATGTTACCTTTTATACCCGTAGTTGGGGTGTAACATGCAACATGTTGCTAAGGACCGCACACCCTCATCCCCATGGTTTCAGATTTGTCTCTGTGGTCAATCTGTTCCTGCACTTCTGATTTCCATCTGTATGTAAGTGGTTATAAAAGGAATCTGAGGCATAACAACATACTGAACAAACTAAAGCCTAGTACACACACACTACTAGTTTTTTTTTTTTCCGTTCTACCCAGTGGCCTGAACAAAAAACTGACAGCTTAGAAGGAGCCGCTGTACTTACTATCTGATATTAGTACAGCAACTGGCTGAGAGCGCTGATTGGGAGCTGGTCGGCAGACCTTTTTCGGTCATGCCCCTTCAACAGAAACTGGACTGGCTGCAGTTCACACAGGCCGAATCTTGGCCGGTTCCTATTGAACCTGCCGATGCCGCCTGTCATTTGGCCCATGTGTACTAGGCTTAAGGCTCCATGCACACTGAAGCTCATAAACGGACGTTTTTGGAAGTTTGGGCGTTTTTTTTTAACAGCCCATAAACTCCCCTCTATGTTATCCTATGTGTCCATGCACACATGGACGTTTTTTGGATGTTTATCAGCAGTGGAGTTTATGGGCTGTTTTCTGAACGCCATAAAATCTCGTTCAGGAGTCGTTTTTCTGACCACAAAAACCACCAAACGCTGATAAATGTCGATAAACGCTCAAACGTGGCTCACCAGAGTTTTTTTTAACGGTTTCTTCATCCATTGAAAAAAAAAATGCTAAAAAAATGCTAATAATCGCTATTGCAAAAATGTTAACCGTTGAAAGACTCACCGCAAAGCTACTGGCATTTGCGTTATTTTAACGTCCAGTGTGCATGGAGCTTTCAGGCTCTGACTAGTGGACATTGCCCGTCTAGGGGACTCATCAGTTTCTTCTACTGCTGTTACGAAGCAAAGTAATGGATTCTAAATCATTCTGTCACATGCATTAAAGACTAAGTAAAATAGTAAGGTAAATAATGCACATTAATTTGACAGGGAAAAAATGTGCATTTATTTTTTTGGCATAGGAGCCTGCAAAATATGATGAGTGATTACCCATGATCATGATGTGTTCCATTGAGAACTACAAGTCCATCTGCTGAAGTGGCAGATGGGACTTGCAGTTCAGGTAGTTTGGGGTTGTGGTCCTATTTTCACCATGTTAAACCCTAAATACAAATGTAACATGACGCAAAAGATGGATTTAGGATTTAATCCTACTAGTTCAGGAGCACTACTACTTCCGATCACCACTGTATTGGAGGAGAGGCATGCCTTTGACTTTGTCTCTCTCCTGCTGCCTACTGAAGGGCTGCACATAGCATTGTAGTTCCAAGCAAGAGCAAACACGCAGAAGAGACTCCTGCAGGACTCCATAGGTCCCAGCAAGCACAGGGGGCACTAACATAAGGGGAGTCTGACAGCACATAGGAGGTTTGAGAAGACCGCTCAAAAAGAAACTGTAAAATTAAAAAAAAAAATTAAACAGGAAGTGCATGTAAGTTTTATGTTAATAGCATCTCAGTTATCGAAAACAATAGCTTTCAGGTCACACAACTGTGCTGCAGTTTCTGCTTGTGAAAACGAGCCCTTAGAGTTTTGTTCTCCTTGAGATCCCGACTGAAAAAAACATGACTGGGCTTTTACCCTTCCCTTCCACATCGACAATAAACACAAAACTGTGTACTATAGCTACCAACACATTGTAATCTATATGAAGAGATGCATGCTATGTTCATGACTCCTGACTTATACTTTCCACTGATCTCCTACACAGTATATCTTTGTGTGTTTGTGGGTATTTAATTTCATTAGGGACAGGCTTCTGGGCAACCACATTTGCTTAGGAGCTAATTTAGAAATTGGAGTAGTTGTGTGGGCATTTTATGTGTACAGTTTTTTTTTTTTTTTTTTTTTCTTGGACCCCATTCTTCTCCTAAAAGATAACCAAAAATGGTCTTGCGTTTCAAGCAGGATTAAACATGAAATCCCTGGAGAGGGGTGTGAACATGTGCCTGTGACTCCTTATTAATAGCTGCCAGTAATTATGTATCTTATCAAACAAGTGGCTTGTATCAGCTGAGCACAGGTCCCTCACTGGTCTAGGTGGACTACTTGTTGTCACCATGGCTTATGAAAGACACTCAGGTAAATAATCCATAGTATGTATGGGCAGTGACAGCTATCCTACTATTGTCTTCTGTACATTTTAGTCTCTTTTAAATTTTGTAGCTTTGTTCGATGTGTGTTGTATAATGTATTTGTAATTGTCATAAAGTGTATGTCTTATGTCACAACCTTCTTTTTTTTTGTGCAGTCAAAAATAGTTATGAATGTGTTAAAGTGCATTACAGCTTTATTTGAGGCTAACCTTTTATTTCACATTTTTTGTTGTTTTGGCTTTTTTGGGTATTTTTTTAATCTTTTTTGCAGTGTTAGATAAGTGGAAAATGGTAATGTTTTAAATAAAAGCATAACTGCCAAAATATATTTAGCTAGACATGGTAAAGTCACTGTATGCCTTTAATGCATTTAAATTGGAAAAGCAGATGCATATTTTTGGTGGTAGTCAGCATGTAGCCATTATTAGATTGTGTTTTTCAAGTAGTTTACTCATAATAATAAAATACTTTAAAAGGAAATTGTGAAAGCCTGAGTGCTTTGCGTCAGCAAATTATATTGCTCAGGTTGTATTCACATTTCATTTTGTTGAGGTTATTTGGTAGATTAATGTGTGCAATGGGTGTAATCTTACAGAAATACCAATCAATTGCTTATATATTGAAACCTTTTTTTTTATGTGTGCTGTATCTAGCTGAGCAATACATGATGATAAAGGAATGTCTGTACCAGCTGTATGACACTCAGGATCCCCTCTCTTCACTACCACGAATGCAACATTCGTTACATATTCAGTAGCCAACACAACCAGTCTCACAATTCTTTTATAATCCCTTTAATTGTTTTAACATAAATTGGTAATAAAGTATTCTCTGAATAGAGACAAATGTCTCTGTGGATGTAAAACAAACATGCAGGGCTATTCTGTAAGGCTGCTGGAAGGGAAAGGGAAAGCTGTTGCCTAGAGCAGATTACTGATCACTTTCTTTTCACCGTGTTTGAAAATGACAGCCCAGATGTGGTTGCAATGGGAAACATTGCATGGTGTTTTTTTTCGAAAGGGCTGGTGCTTGATCTTTGTGTAACCCAACTTTTCCCCATTTATAAACTGGTTTTAAAAGGATTCTTCTTAAAAATGCAGTTTAAAAGTTTAAGCTTTTTGTTAAAATGAAAAACGTTGGTAAACAAAACGCTGCTAAACGCAAGTTACCGCGTTTAGCAGGATTTACAAGCTGTTTCATGCATTTGGCATTTCAAATGGCTCTGAACATCCGTCTGAACCCTTTTTTTGAGTTCCAAAAAAAGCTTCTACTCAACTGCCTAAAAACGACTATAAACGACCCTCTGTACATGTACTGATAAGATAACATAGAGGAGAGTTCAGGGGCAACTGAAAAAAATGCCCAGCTGCTCCTAAACATCCGTTTACCAGCAGCAGTCTACATGAGTTATTAAGTGCAGTCTGTAATCTAGTATACCTGGTCAGACACACCCCCTCTCTATCTGTGAGAACGGTTGTAATGAGGGGTGTGGCTATTACTGTTTGCATAAAGCACAGGTGTGAGAGGGCAGAAAGCACATTTAAAATGAGAGGCATTTGCAAGGTGAAATCTGTTAAAATCCTTACATAAGCGGGAATGAGACTATTTAGAGACAAGGTGTGAGACTACATTTGCTGTTTAAGTACTGAATGATGTACACAAAACAAATTTTCTTTTGGGTCATCCCCAAAAAAGTACTAGAGGGGAAATCTTCCAATAGGGACACTAGTTCTGGTGACCTGGGGGTCCTCCCCAGGTGTTTAACTTTGCAAGGATTTCCTCTCACTTCCTGTTTGTACATGGGACAGGAAGTGAAGAGAAATCTCAAATAGGACACAGATGGCAAAAAAAAAAAAAAAAAAAAATCTGTCGGGTTATAACCCTTCCATGGTCTATCCAAAATGAAAACAAAGGTTTTGCCTGTAGTTCTACCTGGTGAATAGATGATAGCTGAACTCAAAGAAAGATGAACATAAATATACATACATTAGGTCATGGGTTAACAAATATTTTGCAACATATTAACAAATATTTTGCAACATAAATTCTTCAGATATGAAATGGACACATGCATGGAGCTTATCATGCAGTGTGGCGGATGAGAGCATTGTCTGTTATACATCTGTCACTTCTTTCCAGACATATATCAACTGACACCAGGAGAAACTTCCAGGCAGTTGGCCAGGCCTTCATTAGGAAGAGTCTACGGTTAGAATACATAGAGAAAGCAGAAGGATCAGAGGGTACTGGATGCAGATAGGTACAGCCGCTGTCCCAACAAACCTAACGGATATTCTAAATGGGCTACGTGTGTGCCGCCCCTTGAGTTGTTTTACTGGAGCACTGTTCTTGCGTATAATAAATTTGGTGTTTTTCAGGTTTAAAAGGCCTTGAGTATGATACTTAAAAAATGAAAAGTGAGTTGCCTTTAGCAACCAATCAGATTGTAGTGCTAATCTCTGAGGTGTAGATTAGCAAATTAAAGCATTTGATTTGTTGCTGTGGATAACACCAGAACATTTCCTCTTGCCATGGAAGAGGTACTCTTATCTTAATTAGGTAGCTGTTGTTCTGTTATAATTCGGCATCTAAATATTTTTTTTTTTTATCCATAGAGGGTTTAGAGCAGATGAAGCATGGATATAAATTAGTGTGTAACCAGGGCCATCTTTAATTTTGATTGGGCCCTGGGC
This sequence comes from Lithobates clamitans, assembly GCA_037952925.1. Lineage (NCBI taxonomy): Eukaryota > Metazoa > Chordata > Amphibia > Anura > Ranidae > Lithobates > Lithobates clamitans. The sequence continues at coordinate 1,780,808 of JBBGZY010001185.1, read as the reverse complement.
AAACATTTTCTTGGGGGCCCCACCCCCTCCATTCTGAGACATACAAAAAATAGCAGGTAGACTCAAAATCAGTTTACTGCAGCAGATCACGCAGCGATTGCAATTGTTTGCCAGAGGTTACAGCCTATCCTTACTGCTCACTGGCTGGTTTCTAAAGGTTACAACACATAATTTCTGCTTGCAGATTGGTTGCTAGAGGGTAATGTACATTATTAGCGCTCACTAATTGGTTGCTAGGGGATACAGCACATCATTACCACTTACTGATTGGTTGCTAGAGATTAAAGCAGATCACTACTGTTCTCTGATTGGTTGCTAGAGGTTAATGCACATCATTACCCCTCACTGAGCAGTCCCAAATAATTGAGCAAGTAAAGGGGCACATTAATACACATACTACAGGAGAGTGTCAGAGTGCAGACATACTGCGTAAGAGGTTCAGAGACTGCAGACATACTGCAGGAGATTACCAGAGATTGCGGATATACTGCAGGAGATTACTAGAGACTGTGGACATACTTCAGGAGACAATCAGACTGTGGACATACTGCAGGAGACAATCGGAGACTGCGGACATACTGCAGGAGACAATCGGAGACTGCGGACATACTGCAGGAGACAATCGGAGACTGCGGACATACTACAGGAGACAATCGGAGACTGCGGACATACTGCAAATTACCAGAGATTGCGGACATACTGCAGGAGATTACCAGAGACTGCGGACATACTGCAGGAGACAATTAAAGACTACGGACATTATACAGGTGATGGTCAGAGACTGCGTACATACTGCGTGAGAGGTTCAGAGACTGTGGACATACTGCAGGAGATTACCAGAGACTACGGACATACTGCAGGAGACAATCAGAGACTGCAGACATTATACAGGTGATGGTCAGAGAACTTTCAGCAACGCACAGCTTTACAGTTGAATAACACAGCTCAGGGTTTAAACAGTCAGGCATTTTATGGGTGGAAGGACATACCTGGTCAGCCAAACTCACTACATACAATCAGGTCTGTGGGCGGGGCTTTCACTCTGCTCTCATTACAATAGCCGGGAGCTCCATTAACGCTTTGTTGGGGGGGCCCGTGCTACCTGTGAATTGGGGCCCCAATGACAGCTTTGCAGAGCGCACAAAGGACACGGGAGGATGTATTCCTGCGCTTGCCAGCTGAGAAGTGGGTGGGGCCAGGAGCTCCACTGACACTCTGACCCCGCCCATGTGCAGCCTGTCTACCCGGTACAGTAGCAACTGTAGTGAGAGCCAGTGATCGGAGTGGGAGTGTCAGTGGAGCTCCCGGCCCTGCCCCCGGACCTCTGTATTCACCAGCCAGTATAGGGGGGGCAGGGCCGGGAGCTCCACTGACACTCCGATCACTGGCTCTCACTACAGTCGCTCTGTTCCGGGCACACAGGCTGCACGTGGGCGGGGTCAGAGCGTCAGTGGAGCTCCTGGCCCCGCCCCCTCTCAGCTGGCTATCGCGGGAATACATCCTCCCGTGTCCTCTGTGTGCTCTGCAAAGCTGTCATCAGGGCCCCAATTCACGGGTAGCGCGGGCTCCCCAACAAAGATTGGGCCCAGGGGAAGTGCCCCGTTTGCCAGCGCTAAAGACGGCCCTGTGTGTAACAGTTAAGTAGAAAATAAATAATTTAAAAAAATGTTTAGAAGGCTGTGAAACAGTAAGGAACATTCCACAGTTGGCATAGGCGTTAAAATATCAGTAACAGACAATATTTCCCCACAGCCATCAATCATGCTATCTGCTTTCACAAATTTTATCAGCAAATTATATAAAACCAGTTCAGATAAAAAACAGTTCATGAAAAAATTTATTCAGCTATTGGGGCCCTTTTAGAGGGATATTATAATCTTATCAATATATTTCAATCTGCATGCAAAAAAAATGGCCGCTTGATAAAAAAAAATCCTATTTGTGTGTTTTATGCTTTAAAAAAGAGCCTTATTTCTATGGAATAGATCATAATTATTTTTGTGCATTAGGGCAGTCATAGCTGCTCATTATTTACCCAGGATTTATGTCCTACCTTGCAGTGCTACACAGTTCTAATGTACTGTTCCTTCTTAAGCTGGCTATACATTTTTTTTTGTTGTTGTTATTTTGTCTTTACTCATTCTGCCTGAAAACAAAAAGATTCCTCGATCCAAACAAATGAGGTAGATGAAGGAATCCCCCACCACCAGAACATTGTATTCTGACAGCAGTGGGTGCTGTTTTGCTGCAGCTGCTTATCAATGGAAAATTTTCCAGCATATTCCTTTGTTGGAAGTAGAATAAATCAGGGCTTGACAAATTTGCTTGGAATCTAGGAGCCAGCTAAAAAAGTTAGGAGCCAGTTTTTTTTTTAAATGACCGACAAAGCTTTATTTTCAATATAACCAATCTTAAATTTACACAGAAAGACGACTAGAACGAATGTGACTGCTTTTATTTCTTGTCATGCAGGGACACGAGACCGCCATATCCCTGCTAAGGGTCCGATCAGGTCCACCTGAAAAACTGACAGGCGAACCTGATCAGACAGCCCATGTGAAAGGGGCCAAGCAGGGAGATGACAAATAATAAATTCATTGTAATTAAGCGCTTCCTTCCCGCAGGACGACTATATACGTCCTGTCTTTGAAGAGAAATACTGTTGTTATGCTAGCTACATTAACCCCAGTATCCTCTTCAAGAGCCGGAGGTTCTATTTCAGATAAAAGTGGTCTCTGCAGCGGATTCACCGCAAGATCACTTTTATTGGCGGCGGGACAGGGCCCCCGCTACCGCCGCGCTCCGGTGCCCCTCACCGCTTACCGTGGCCGTCGGTAATGCTGGAGGCGATCTGGACCTGTCCCTGGCCTGACATGGAGACGAGTGAGGGGAAGATGGGCCCCCGCCCATCTCCAAGTCATTGCAGGGCGGAAGCGATGTCAAATCGTCACTTCCGCCCATAGCTCTTAAAGAGACATTTTACTTTTTTTTTTCAAATGACAATTTTTTTTTTTTTTTTTTTTTAATGCATTTTAGTTTAAATATGAGATCTGAGGGTTTTTTGACCCCAGATCTCATATTTAAGAGGACCTGTCATGCTTTTTTTCTATCACAAGGGATTTTTACATTCCTTGTAATAGGAATAAAAGTGACTTTTTTTTTTTAAAAGAACAGATAAAAAATAAAAGTTAAAATAAATAAAAAAAGGAAAAATTTTAAACGCGCCCCATCCCACCAAGCTCACGTGCAGAAGCGAAAGCATATGTGAGTAGTGCCCGCATATGAAAGTGGTGCTCAAACCACACATGTGAGGTATCGCCGTGATTGGTAGAGCGAGAGCAATAATTCTAGCCCTAGACCTCCTCTGTAACTCAAAACATGCAACCTGTAGAATTTTTTTAAACGTCGCCTATGGAGATTTTAAAGGGTAAAAGTTTGTCACTATTCCACGAGCGGACAAAATTTTGAAGCGTGACATGTTTGGTATCAATTTACTTTGCGGAACATTATCTTTCACAATATAAAAATAATTGGGCTAACTTTACTGTTATCTTATTTTTTTTTATTAAAGTATTTTTTCCCAAAAAAGTGCGCTTGTAAGTCCGCTGCGCAAATTCGGTGTGACAGAAAATATTGCAACAACTGCCATTTTATTCTCTAGGGTGTTAGAATAAAAAATATATATAATGTTTAGGGGTTCTAAGTAAAGGGAAGGAGATTGGTGGGCAGTAAACAGGCAGGGGAAGCTCCATTAGCATTGGTGGTTGTTTTGTCATACCAACGGCCACCACAAGAGGGCGCCCGATTCCAGAAGGAACCATAGGACTGCAGAAGGCCGCAAAGCTGCGGCTTCAATGACCCGCACGGCCCAACTCGATCGCGCCGGGGGGTGTCGCACGGAGTCAGGATACCCCAGTTGTGCCGCGCCAGGACGCTAATTCTAGTCGCACATGCGACCTGGCGCCCGGGGTTTGTCGAGCCCTGGAATAAACAATCCACTTCTGTTGAGTGAGGGAGCCCACACCTATCTCATCTAACAAGCTGTTATGCAGTTAGGCAGAGTCATTCTAGTAGACCTTCTTCCTTGCCTGGTGGCTAATAAACAAATCTCTTATTTTGGAGGTCTAGTTCATTTTTAAAAAGAAAATTAAATGCATTGACCAGCATTGGTAAAATTAATAAAAAGGCAGCATACACTGCGGTACTTCCTTTCAACCCAGCTCTATTCACTACAGAAAGTCCACTTAATATCAGGCAACTTCCAGTTGAATGATGCCAAGCTTCATGTAAACGTGGAAAATGGTTTAATACATCAAATCTTATTAAGATTTATACACGTGAGATCCAGAAGGTTTCACTCCATTCATGACTGGGCATTTTGTGCCATTTAGCACTGCGCTACTTTAACTGGGCTACAGCTAATCACATGGTATGGAGTGCTGTGATTGGTCCAGGTACAATGTGATAGCTGTGGGCCAATCGCAGCATAGGCAGCACAGCTATTATGATTGTATTCATTCATAACAGCTTTGTTGACATTGTGATTATGTGATTGCATAGCGATCACATGATCACCGGGCCCTGAGTACCGGGATCTGCAAACACAGACACAGTGGTTGAGGGAGGGCACGCTGCACACTCCTAAACCAGGAGCAGGCATGTGGCATACGTATATGTGCTGTGGGGGGTTGACAAGTGGTTAATTAAGAAAAATATGCTAGGAAATACAGAAAACATGTACACACATGTAATTCACACCTACAATTACGGTACTTTTGGGTTAACACTGCAAAAATAAGTCAAACTATGTGCGCACTAAAAATATGCTGTACTTTTTTTTTAAAGCGCCACATTTGATTACATCCCTGTAAGTCTGCCTGATTCTCTTCCTGAGTATATAAAGCATACGATAAAATAAATTTATAGGCAATACTGTAGGAAATGTTTAAAACAGATGGTATTCATAATTAATCTTAATGTACACAATGTTTCTCTGTGTATGTGATGTAACATGCAACATTCTGTTTGAGAGGTCAATATGTAAACTGTTCCTGACATGCTGTATGAATCAATATATGCAGTTACACAACTTGGACCAGGGAGTTGTGCAACCTAGAATGATTTGGGGTTTCTCCAAAAATAGGTGCAAATTGCACAAACTGTTAGATGTTGAAAACCATAATTAAAATATATTTTAAAAAATGATTAACGTAAAAAAAGGGGGCGTCATTGACCAGCTATTACTGTATACCTTCACCATCACAGGAGTAAGCTCTCAAGCTTTGAGCTACTGCATCAGGGGAGAGGGAGAGCATGTGAGGGGGTTTGAATCGGAGAAAGAACTCACTCCTGTTATGGTGAAGGGGAACAATAACAGCTGGGTCTCTCTTGGCAACCTGGGAGATTTCCAGTCAGTCTTCATGAGGTACATACAGTAAATGGACTTCACCTATTGTAAGGGTATTATTCAACTTTGGTCAAGCCTGCAGTTTGTTTTTATCTACCAACGTCCCTTATATGCATAGACAATTTTATGGTAAAGGTGAACTAACCCTTTAAGCAAATTGTTTCTTTTATTTGAAAATTTCATAATTTGCAAGGAGGAAAATGGCAATACACACAGCTAATAATTTTAGTATTTCAAATGTACTTTTTGTACACATTTGCCTAAAATCAGTTTGAATGGTTTTTGACATGAATTATACTTCTTGTTTAAAATGCAGTTCCATAATTCATAGAAACCAATCAGCTTAACTTACTGGACCCAAGGAAGTATTTTGTTTGCTTTATTGCCTACTTTGTTCTTTGTACCATATTATTGAATAGTCCAGTGCTTTTTTTATAGTTATATTTTTCTTAAGTTTTTTTTAAACAGGTATAACAAAGAAAATTCAGTTCACAGATCCAAATCCAAGCATGTAGAGGTACATACAAAAAGATCCAGAACATTTTTAAGTAAAAGGACAGGAGTGCCTAGCCTAGCATGTAACGTAAAGATAACAAAATGGAACAATACTGAAATATTATAACATTAAAGAGGAGCTTCACCCTGTAAACAAAAATGTAAAAGTCAGCAGCTACAAATAGTATATCTACTGGCTGACTGAAAAACACACACCTGTCCCAGGATTCAGTGATGTCCTCACCTAACCTGGCTCTTTGCCAGTCTTCGGGTCCAGGGGCCGGCGTCCTAACTGTGGGCAGCCAGTTGTGACTCCACAGCCGGCTGCCCACTGAGCACCTTGTGAATGGTCCCAAAGTCTCCTGGGACCTATGACATGTTCCAAGAAAACACGTTTCCTCCTCCTCTCCCAAAAAAAAATTATGGGAGAGAAGGAGGCAAACGCAGAACTTCCACTTTTGCGTGAAGTCCTGCTTTGGGAAAAGAAGGGAAGGATCAGTTTTTCGAGGGTTTCAGAGAGATGAAAATGATGATTACACATATCAATGAAGAGTGCAAGGTACTGGTAGATGTCAGCAAGGTCAAACAATGATTAGTTGGCATGGGCGGAAGGAAGAGTGGTACCATAAGTAGACCGTTCCCACTGAACCCAAGCGTCCAGGGGTTTTATTTTTGGTATAAATTTAGTAATGCGTATATAGACTCTAGTAATGCCTCTCTAGAAGTCTGCCAAGCTGCTAGTACATAACATTTCTGATTAAAGCCCTCCAAGTCCCCCAGAGTTTAGGGAGGTGATGAGAGACACATCGTGTCCTAGCAAACTGCCTGTATACATGACAACAAATGTTTTATAAATGGAGGATGACCATAGCTGTGTTTGGCAAACTTCTGGATGCTTTCAGTTTATATCCAAAATGGGAAGTTTGCCAAGGTCATGCCATCCAGCATGTTTCTTGTTGACATCAGTAAAGGTCACCAATGCTATCTCTTTCCAACCTTTTATCTTTAACCCCTTCTTCATAACAGCTGTCACCATATGATGTTTTCACCCACTTTATTTAGTAGTCGGTGATGAGAAGTTATTTTGCAAGCTATAAAAACAAGGTCAAGGTTAACATAAAGATTGTGTTATTGTTTTATTATTTAAATAACAAGTATAAATATATTTCATACTGAAATGACATAAAATAGTAAACCACAAAATATTAAATCTAATTTTATTGAAAAGATGGAAAATAAGCCATCACATATCTTAGATTTAGAAGGGCAGAACTCAGATAGGAATACAATGTTTTGTCCATTCAATTCCTTATAATGATTCTGATATGCAGCTTTCAAAGTAGATCAAAGTTAATTCTTCCAACTTTTTCTTACACACCTTGCAGGGAAAAGATCAATTTTGGTTGATCAAAACTAAATACAAATAACTTTATAATTTGGCTCTATGTACGTGTACTTAGTAATGAGGCAAGTCAGCTTATCCACAGTGCCTAATGCTGAGGGAACATTGGTGTAGAACAGGGATATGCAATTAGCGGACCTCCAGCTGTTGCAGAACTACGTCCCGTGAGGCATAGCAAGACTCTGACAGCCACAAGCATGACACCCAGAGGCATGATGGGACTTGTAGTTTTGCAACAGCTGGAGGTCCGCTAATTGCATATCCCTGGTGTAGAATATACCAGTCTACACCCTTCCTGGGACAATTAAATCAGCTCTGAGTTGCATGCACTTCTTTAGGAGTGGAATATGTCAGAAAGCGGGTTAGAGTTCTACAACAGACTCCGTAAACTAAATTTTTTGCTTGTAGACAAGAAATCTAGTGTTTGAAAATATGGCAAGGTTGCCTTGGCTTCCAGTAGTTTCTGATGTACCTTTTCAACCTCTGGTTATTTCCTTATAAAATTCAGTGGAATTAAATTTTATTTTATGCTAAGATCCATTACAGCATTCCAAAATGCAGCTAAGCTGACATATGAGTGCAGAAAAATTACCAGTGAGAACAAGTTCAAATACAGGGTACAGAAAGGCACCCAATATATTCAGTGTTTACTTTACAGTGGGGGAAATTTGCTAAGACTGAAGCAGCTGTGCAAGGCAACCAGTTAGTTTCTAACTTTCATGTTCAAAGCTTAACAGAATGAATTGAAGCTAGAATCTGAATCGCTTCTGTGTACAGCTGCTTCAGATTCTGTCTGCTGCAGGTTTAGAAAATTCCCACCAGTATGTATCACCATATGGGCACATCCGAGCCTTTATAAGGTCATCATGTAGAGAGATGCATTCTTTCTGCTGCAACTTTTGTCCATAGCCAAAAACGTTAACACTTTTAGTATGTCTCATCAGGAGTATACTTGACTGGTGAATCACTGTTAATAAACACTTCATAACAAAGCAAGAAACCCAAACAGTGATCCTTCCCACGGACCCATTTTACATTCCATGATTTGGGCTGTTTAGTCATTGCAGTGACAGATTAAGCCCTTTGCCATGAGTTATTACTGGCCAAAAGTGCTGCACTTGAAACCGTTACAGTATATTGTATTCCTTGGTAAAGGGCTAGCCATCAAAGGACCTAAATTACTGCCTTAGCTGACAATTAAAGAATAGAATATCATTCTTACTAGCTCCCATTCTTTTATTTATTTATTTTTTGTTAATTTAAAGTGATTTGTAAACCTCTGACCTGAAAAATAATTGTGTAGGGGAGCGTGTGTCCATTCACTCCACTCAGGTCTCTGATTACTCTCAGCTCTCTGCTCGATGCTGTGCAGTATGCACAGTCAGATCCCCACCTCCTGCCTTTGGAAGCTCAGAAATGCTATGTGAATTCTGGACTTTGAACTTGTGTAGAGGAGAGAGGAATGCAGAAAAAAAAACAGGTACATCTTATGTAGGATGATTTGTTTCATCTTTGTGCATCACCTGAGGCTAGGCCCTTCACTGGGTATATGTGAGAGTTTACAACCACTTTAAGTATAAGGTACATATGTTTTTGGTATGCGTTTTTAAAGTTCTGTCAAGTGTATAGTAAAAATCTTTTTGCTTTTCTGTAAAAGTTTGTATGTTCTATATTAATGAAAAAATAATGTTCAAAATGTGGTCTGGCAGAGGAAAGCTGTCTTGATCAGCATGCTGCTACTGTGCGTTTTTAAAAATATAGCAATGACAAAATGTAATTTCCCCCATGAGCAAACTCTTCTCAACAAGAATTGGAAAGGCATAGCCATGGGGAGGCAGTTTTAACTGTAATCTTTGTTGTATCTGTAATACTAAAACCCTCAAAGAAAAATGTATAAAAAAATCTTGTTGACCTTGCCCAGGCCTACAAGCTACATGGCATTTTTAAAGGGGAAATATAAATGAGGTTAAAGTAAGTTATTAGTTGGAGTGTTTGGTGTACGGTGTATGTACTATTGGTGACTGAATAAAAAGTTCAGTTTCTTAAGAGCCCTGAGACACTAAACCTGCAGAGAGGGAGTTCAACCTGTTATACATATGATAATTGGGAGGTTGCCATTGATGATGATCCAGGAGGAGGCAGTCAAAAGAGAACAAATTATTATATCATCTATTTGGTCTGGAAACACCTTAAAGTGGTTGTAAAGCCTCAAGGGTTTTCACCCTAATGCATTCTATATGCTGCAGCCCACCCACCCACTTTTTTCTTACCGGAGTCTATCCGATCCAGCGATGTGCATGAACGCAGCGGCTCCAGCTGCTGTCTCTCATCATTGGACAGATTGATAGCAGCAGGAACCATTGGCTCCCACTGCTGTCAATCAAATCCAGTGATGTGGGGGGCGGGGCCGAGTCCCGCTGTCTGTCAATGAATGCTGCAGCAGGACTCTAACGTGCCCGCGTGGGTACCCCCATGGAAGGCGGCTTTATGCTGGGGCACCTGATGAAAATCAGGGGCCAGGAGCGCCGGCGAGGCACCCCAGAAGAAGAGGAACAGGACTGCTCTGTGCAAAATGATTGTGCAGAGCAGGCAAGTATAGGCATGTGTATAAACGAGGGTTTACAACCCCTTTTAATATTTGAGTCATCTTAAACTGAAGTATAATATCCTGTGGATCCAATCACTGGACAAATGAAAGAGATTTGACACTGGCTCCTAAATATACTTTAATGATTTGTCACATAAATCTGTATGTTATATATCTTTGGTCCGTTGAAAGCTAAGGAAGCCTTCTGAAACTGTATAAAAAAAAGTATTATACCCTGTAAGGATGACGTGTGTGGTGCCACAGTGGCCGATGAAGTTGAATAGCACATGTTAACTGTAGTGTGCTTTTTGAAGAATATTGCTCTTAAATTGCATACATTCTATCACAACTGGTTGAGATGCAAAACGAACTCCATAATATGCCCATAGCGACATCATCTTAACCTCTTTATGGGTGTCCTTTTTTTCTTTTTGTTATGAATTATTTTAATGAATAAGGGATCCCTAAAGGGGTATTTAACCCTTTCCCCTTACTGCTAGCCCTTCTCTGATACAAAACAATATAATTTCAGATGGATAACAATTAAAAAAAAAATAATGTGGAATAGACTCCCCTTAATAAATAGTTCTAGCCAGCTCAGTTGAGTTTATTTCAAGTAACTGGATGCATTCCTAAATACACAATATGTAACTGTATATTAACATTTATAGGTAATAACACCAGAGATTGTTGATTCAGGGAATATCCGATTGCCTTCTAGATAAAATTGTCTTTTCGACTTGACAAACTATGTAATCTTGTAACACTTCCCCAACATATAAATTTATATATTAGCAGTCAAGGTTCTAACATAGAAAGTAAAAATGTACATTGTGTATGGAATAAGTGTGTGTTGGTTCTTAACCAGAAATAGTAAACAAAATATAATCATTCATCTTTCAATTTTTCTATTATTAGGTCCCCGCCACTACACTGTGGGCACAATGTCTGAACGCTTTGACTGCCATTACTGCAGAGCCCCTCTGCAAGGCAAGAAGTATGTTGAGAAGGATGGACACAACTGCTGTGTGAAGTGTTTTGAGAAGATCGTTGCTAACACTTGTGCTGAGTGCAGGAAACCCATTGGGGTTGATTCCAAGGTGAGATGCAAAAACATAATTTAGTTATTTAAACTTATTCAAATGTAATAAAAAAAAAAAACAATGGAAAACACTGGGCATAAGAAGTGGATTCTTCAGAAGCTTTTTTTCAATGAAGAAACCACAACTACAATGCAAATTGTATCACAGAATCCACAATAAAGCATTGCAGCCTTAAAGGGTTAGTTCCCCTTTACTTACGGTCAGGTCCATAAATATTGGGACATCGACACAATTCTAAACTTTTTGGCTCTATACACCACCACAATGGATTTGAAATGAAACGAACAAGGTGTGCTTTAACTGCAGACTTTCAGCTTTAATTTGAGGGTATTTACATCCAAATCAGGTGAACGGTGTAGGAATTACAACAGTTTGTATATGTGCCTCCCACTTTTTAAGGGACCAAAAGTAATGGGACAGATTAACAATCATCCATCAAACTTTCACTTTTTAATACTTGGTTGCAAATCCTTTGCAGTCAATTACAGCCTGAAGTCTGGAACGCATAGACATCACCAGACACTGAGTTTCATCCCTGGTGATGCTCTGCCAGGCCTCTACTGCAACTGTCTTCAGTTCCTGCTTGTTCTTGGGGCATTTTGCTTTCACTTTTGTCTTTAGCAAGTAAAATGCATGCTCAATCGGATTCAGGTCAGGTGATTGACTTCGCCATTGCATAACATTCCACTTCTTTCCCTTAAACTCTTTGGTTGCTTTCGCAGTATGCTTCGGGTCATTGTCCACCTGCACTGTGAAGCGCCGTCCTATGAGTTCTGAAGCATTTTGCTGAATGTGAGCAGATAATGCCCGAAACACTTCAGAATTCATCCTGCTGCTTTTGTCAGCAGTCATACCATCAATAAATACAAGAGAACCAGTTACATTGGCAGCCATACATGCCCACGCCATTTCACTACCACCACCATGCTTCACTGATGAGGTGGTATGCTTTGGACCATGAGTAGTTCCTCTCCTTCTCCATACTCTTCTCTTCCCATCACTCTGGTACAAGTTAATCTTGGTCTCATCTGTCCATAGGATGTTGTTCCAGAACTGTAAAGGCTTTTTTAGATGTTGTTTGGCAAACTCTAATCTGGCCTTCCTGTTTTTGAGGCTCACCAATGGTTTACATCTTGTGGTGAACCCTCTGTATTCACTCTGGTGAAGTCTTCTCTTGATTGTTGACTTTGACACACATGCACCTACCTCCTGGAGAGCGTTCTTGATCTGGCCAACTGTTGTGAAGGGTGTTTTCTTCCACAGGGAAAGAATTCTTTGGTCATCCACCACAGTTTTTTTCAGTGGTCTTCCGGGTCTTTTGGTGTTACTGAGCTCACCGGTGCATTCTTTCTTTTTAAGGACGTTCCAAACAGTTGATTTGGCCACACCTAATGTTTTTGCTATCTCTCTGATGGGTTTGTTTTGTTTTTTCAGCCTAATGATGGCTTGCTTCACTGATAGTGACAGCCCTTTAGATCTCCTATTGAGAGTTGACAGCAACAGATTCCAAATGCAAATAGCACACTTGAAAGGAACTCTGGACCTTTTATCTGCTCCTTGTAAATGGGATAATGAGGGAATAACACACAACTGGCCATGGAACAGCTGAGCAGCCAATTGTCCCATTACTTTTGGTCCATTAAAAAGTGGGAGGCACATATACAAACTGTTGTAATTCCTACACCGTTCACCTGATTTGGATGTAAATACCCTCAAATTAAAGCTGAAAGTCTTCAGTTAAAGCACATCTTGTTCGTTTCATTTCAAATCCATTGTGGTGGTGTACAGAGCCAAAAAGATTAGAATTGTGTCAATGTCCCAATATTTATGGACCTGACTGTATTTTTGCTAAATTAAAAGCAAATTAGCATGCTGTACTCCGTTAAATAAGTGCTTACTTTTTCAGATGCTCATTACATTGTCCCCCCCCCCCCCCGCCTGTCCTGCAGATGATAGAACGCACCAAGCATTAGATGTGTAGCCCCAGAAACTCATGAACAAGCTCTGAACTCCATTCCCTACCCATATGTGCACAGTCTGCTGTTCATGCTTGTAAAAGACTGAGCTGATATGTAAAATTTACTAGTGCACACACACACCGGTGTATTTTTTAAAAATGTAAACAATGTTGTCTGCAATTACATTTGTATAGACACACACAGGTTTTCTGAAGTGCGCTCCTATGAGTAGAATATGCTGCAGTCATGGCTCCCAGGTGCCACAGCTACAGCCGTATTTTACTTTGTATGGCCATACATTGTAAACTTTTAGAAAACTGTATAGCACATCCATAATGTTTGGTGGAACAGCTATTATATATCAGTTTAGAAAATTAAAACAATTATACCCAAACCATGACAGTCCACCTTGAAGCTTAGCAGGGACCAATGTAAGCATGCAAAGGCATACGCCATATATGACGAATCCCTGTGGAAGCTGACAATTACTGTTAATACAGTAATCCCTGCAAACTTCCGAGTGCTGTGCTAAGCAGGTGCCCTGCTGCATAGTGTACACAGGTAGTTGCCCGCTCAGCACAGGTTCCATTCAGAGATGGAATCATATTTTCTCAGTGAATCCAAGGTATTCTCTCATTGGACAAGGTGGAGAGGCAGGGCGGTGACATCATTATCTCCGCCTCATTCATTCAATACCAAGGCATGCTCTGACTGGCACCTGTGCATACTTACATTAGTCCTGCATTTTATCTGCTTCAAGTAGGTTTTGCTTTCCTATAGACTAGCATGAGAATGCAAAACCTGTTCGAAGTGAACAAAAGCCAGTCAGCACAGGCCCTTATGGTGCCTACTGGCATTAACTGTTCTGCCACCACACCATACATGATCTATCAGTTGAAATGTTAATGTTCTGTGTTCTTTTGCCCCAGGTCCTAATGTGACAAATGTGTGGGTGCAGGTGTACAGCCCCAGACAATGTGCATTTGGGGCCACTCACCTACACATCTGTCATAATTGGGATCCGTGGCTGTGCTCCTGCTGCATCCCCAGGGAGCAACAGGTGGTTCCGGTCACACAAACCAACTGCTCTTTCACACTGTATAGGCCAGAGAACCCCTCCCCGTGTTGAAGGTATGTGGCCTGGTATTGTTTCCTGTATGCTCGGTTAAGCATCTGGTATGGATTTTGAGGGGAACCCCCACGGCAAAAAAAAATGGAATGTCTCAGGGATGCTCAGTGTGCTGCTCCCCCCCCCCCCAGCTCTTATGCAGCGGAGAACAGAGGGAATGTGATCACTTATTAAAAAAAAAAAAAACTTTTTTCCTTTTTTTTTTTTTTTTAATATCTATACAAAAAATGTCTTGCCTTTTTATTTCTGTTATAAACGTAATGGGTTGTTTTACAAGGTGATTGTTTACAATCACTTTAAAGAAGATAGGTTTCCAGGTAGACGCAGAGCATTTTTTTTTTCTGAAAAAGGGACAGTAGGTTAAATACATTTGGGAACTGAATGTATTCTTCTCCCTGTCGAGAGAGAGTCACATTTGTGTTGGTGGATGTAAACTCCATTCATGAAATCTGACCTAGGCACATATATCTGCAGTGTTTACTTATCTCTCTCCAAAGCCCTAAGTCCTGTGTCTTTCTGCTGCTCCGTTCCTCTGTTACCAGCATGATAACTTCTGACAAGTTCTCTGACACAGGCAATAAAAGTAGCTGGAAATTTGTGTCGGGGTGGGTGCATAGAGGTAGATAAGCAGGGAGCTGGTCTATTCCCAGCACTGTTCTGCATGTTTCTTCATTCCTCCCCCTATGTGGAGGGGGGAGGGGGGCGTGTGCCTGTCTTTCCTCTGAACAGCTGTCACACAGTGTATGCCCAGACTCCCCTCCCACTACTGAAACGGGAAGAAAGATTTCGAACGCGATGTGCACTTTTCTAAAGAATGTAGAAAGCTGAAGACAGCAGATATAGTTGCATAGTAGGTGAGGTTAAAAAAGGATACAAGTCCATCAAGTCCAACCTATGTGTGTGATTATACAGTATGTCAGTATTACTTTGTTTATCCTTGTATGTTGTGGTCGTTCAGGTGCTTATCTAATAGTTTTTTGAAACTATCAATGCTCCCCGCTGGAACCACCGCCTGTGAAAGGGAATTTTACATCCTTGCCGCTTTTACAAGTAAAGAACCCTCTACACAGTCTTTGCTTAAACCTCTTTTCTTCTAATTTTAATGAGTGGCCACGTGTCTTATTAAACTCCCTTTCACTGAAAAGTTTTATCCCTATTGTTGGGTCATCAGTACGGTATTTGTAAATTAAAATCATATCCACTCTCGAGCGTCTCTTGTCCAGAGAGAATAAGTTCAGTGCTTGTAACTTTTCTTCATAACTAATATCTTCCAGTCCCTTTGTTAGCTTTGTTGCCCTTAAAACAGAAAAAAGTGTAGCGCTAGGACCCAATCCACCAGGGGTGAATAGGTACACAATAAAAGGGGATCAACAATGAAAAGCCCCGTTCAGGGCTAAAAAATACGTAGTGCACTGTTCAAGGTCCAACAGTAAACGGCAAAAATTCAGTCATATGGATAAAAAATGTAATGATCCAGTATCTCAAAACTGCAAACAAGCTGACTACCACCGTAAAGGATGAAGGCTTACCAGATGTGGTGGACCAAGTAGGACATACGCCCAACTGGGTCGGATAGGGCTTGGGTGGTAGAAAGCTGTAGATGTCTGTGATATCGCAGGCTGCCTGGTTCCTCCTCCTGGTATCCAAGTTCTGGGTGATGTATGAGGTTCAAGAGTTGTAGGTGGTTCTATGAGTCCCAGGAAGGGGGGAGCTGGGTAAACCGGGTGTGGATCCCTCACAGCGATCATTCATTGAGTGTGGTGAATAGGAAAAGAAAAAAAGGGCCACATAGTGTAAATCCGCATAAAGGTTTATTAAAAATATATATGGAGGAAATACACTCACGTATATGTCCACAAAGAGAATGCAGCGCTGAGAAAAAGTGGCGACAATGGGGTCCTGCCCGACGCGTTTCGTCCTAAAAAGGCGTCATCTGACGCCTTTTTAGGACGAAACGCGTCGGGCAGGACCCCATTGTCGCCACTTTTTCTCAGCGCTGCATTTTCTTTGTGGACATATACGCGAGTGTATTTCCTCCATATATATTTTTAATAAACCTTTATGCGGATTTACACTATGTGGCCCTTTTTTTCTTTTCCTATTCACCACACTCAATGAATGATCGCTGTGAGGGATCCACACCCGGTTTACCCAGCTCCCCCCTTCCTGGGACTCATAGAACCACCTACAACTCTTGAACCTCATACATCACCCAGAACTTGGATACCAGGAGGAGGAACCAGGCAGCCTGCGATATCACAGACATCTACAGCTTTCTACCACCCAAGCCCTATCCGACCCAGTTGGGCGTATGTCCTACTTGGTCCACCACATCTGGTAAGCCTTCATCCTTTACGGTGGTAGTCAGCTTGTTTGCAGTTTTGAGATACTGGATCATTACATTTTTTATCCATATGACTGAATTTTTGCCGTTTACTGTTGGACCTTGAACAGTGCACTACGTATTTTTTAGCCCTGAACGGGGCTTTTCATTGTTGATCCCCTTTTATTGTGTACCTATTCACCCCTGGTGGATTGGGTCCTAGCGCTACACTTTTTTCTGTTTTTTGCACATTAACTTTGACGTTTGTGTTAGCTGCTTTCTTTGCTATTTATGAGCAGCGCAGGATTACTTTTGTATAGCTTTGTTGCCCTTCTCTGTACTCGCTCCATTTCCAGTACATCGTTCCTGCGGACTCCATACTCCAGGTGAGGCCGGACCAGAGTCTTGTAGAGTGGGAGAATTATTGCTTTATCTCTTGAGTAAATCCTCTTTTTCATGCATGCCAATATTCAGTTTGCTTTGTTAGCAGCAGCTTGGCATTGCATGCCATTTCTGAGCCTATCATCTACTAGGATCCCCCAGATCCTTTTCCATCCTTGATTCCCCCAGAGGTTCTCCCCCCAGTGAGTAGATTGCATTCATTTTTTTGCCACCCAAATGCATAATTTTAAATTTTTCCACATTAAACCTCATTTGCCATGTAGTTGCCCAATCCATTAATTTGTTGAGATCTTCTTGCAAGGTTTCCACATCTTGCGGAGAAGTTATTGCCCTGCTTAGCTTAGTATTGTCTGAAAATACAGAGATTGAACGGTTTACCCCATCCTCCAGGTCGTTTATGAACAAATTAAATAGAATTGGTCCCAGCATAGAACCCTGGGGGGGACCCCACTACCCACCCCTGACCATTTCCGAGTACTCCCCATTTATCACCACCCTCTGAACTCGCCCTTGTAGCCAGTTTTCAATCCATGTACGCACCCTATGGTCCATGCCAACGGACCTTACTTTGTACAGTAAACGTTTATGGGGAACTGTGTCAAATGCTTTTGCAAAATGCAGGTACACCACGTTTACAGGCCTTCCTTTATCTAGATGACAGCTCGCCTCCTCATAGAATGTTAATAGATTTGTTTGGCAAGAATGATTCTTCATGAATCCATGCTGATTACTGCTAATGATACAGTTTTCATTACTAAAATTTTGTATATTTGTCCCTTATCATCCCCTCCAAGAGCTTGCATACTATTGATGTTAGGCTGACGGGTTTGTAATTCCCAGGGATGTATTTTGGACCTTTTTTTAAATATTGGAGCTACATTGGCTTTTCTCCAATCAGCTAGTACCATTCCAGTTAGTAGACTGTCAGTAAAAATTAGGAACAATGGTCTGGCAATTACTTGACGGAGTTCCCCCAGGACCCTCGGGTGCAAGCCATCTGGTCCCAGTGACTTATTAATGTTAAGTTTTCTAAGTCAAATTCTTTCCTCTATTAGCCATGAGGGTACTTCCTGTAATGTGTCATGAGGATAAACACTGCAGTTTTGGTTAATGAAGCCCCTGATTCCCTCGTGAAGACTGAGGAGAAGAATAAATTCAATACCTTTGCCATCTCCCCATCATTTTGTAGCCAGATTTCCTTCCTCATTCTTTATGGGGCCAATATGGTCTGTCCTCCCTTTTTTACTAATTATATACTTAAAGAATTTCTTGGGATTTTTTTTTGCTCTCCTCCGCTATGTGTCTTTTGTGTTTTTATCTTAGCCGCCCTAATTGCACACTTACATTCCTTGTTGCATTCTTTGTAAAGTCTGAATGCTGATGATGATCCCTCAGCCTTGTATTTTTTTGAAGGCCTTCTCCTTTGCTTTTATATGCATTTTTACATTGGAGTTAAGCCATACAGGACTTTTTTCGCTCTTTTAAATTTATTTCCCAATGGGATGCACTGGCTAATGCCCTTATTTAATATGCTCTTAAAGCAAACCCATTTTTCCTCCGTTTTTCTTTGTTCCTAAGATTTTATCCCAATTTATATCTTCTAGCAAGGTTCTCAGTTTAGGGAAGTTTGCTCTTTTGAAATTCAATGTCTTTGTATTCCCTTATGTTTCCTATTTGTGTGATTTATACTGAAGCTAATTGACCTGTGATCGCTGTTTCCTAAATTGCCCCTTATTTCCACATCCGTGATCAGGCCTGTATTTTTGGTAATCAATAGGGCTAGTAACACTTTGTAGTTGATGCGCCTACCATCTGACCCATGAAATTGTCTTGCAAGACATCTAGGCACTGGCGAGCCTTAGACGAATGCGTGGTTCCTTCCGCCCAGTCTGTCTGGACAATTAAAATCCCCCATTATGATGACACTTCCCATCCTTGCTGCTAATCCAAATTGTGATAGGAGGTCCGTCTCCCCCTTCTCCCTCAGGTTAGGGGGCCTATAAGCATACTCCCAGTATTTTCCCCTTAGTTTCATCCCTTTGGAGCTCTACCCACAAGGATTCCACCACCTCCCTAGTGATGTCATCTCTCACATTCACTTGTACATTACTCTTGATATACAGGCATACCCCTCCCCCTTTTTTACCCTCTCTATCCCTACGATAAAGGGAATACCCTTGAATGGTTGCCAGCCAATCATGAGAGCTATTGAACCAAGTCTCTGAAATTCCCACAAAATCTAAATCCTCCTCATACAACCGTATCTCTCTAGTTCTCCCATCTTATCTGCCAGGCTCCTGGCATTGGTGAACATGGCACACAGTTTAGACCGGTTGCATACTGTCCCGAGATTGCAAATAGGACTTGTTACTATACTATACTTGGAGTGGGATTCCTCTTACCCCCCCAAAGCATGTTCCAGGATATTCACTCCCTCCCTCTCTTTCCCTCTCATCATTTGAAGCTCACTGTATACGTTTATTCTCTCCT
Organism: Lithobates clamitans; assembly: GCA_037952925.1. Classification (NCBI taxonomy): domain Eukaryota; kingdom Metazoa; phylum Chordata; class Amphibia; order Anura; family Ranidae; genus Lithobates; species Lithobates clamitans. The sequence goes on along the minus strand of JBBGZY010001185.1, from coordinate 1,761,512 downwards.
ACTTTCCTAAGAATTGCTGTGATCTACCGGCCTCCTGGACCATTATCGACTTTCCTTGATGGGTTCTCTGCCTGGCTACCCTACTTTCTCTCCTCGGAAATTCCCAAAATCCTTCTTGGTGATTTCAACATCCCTGCTAATACAAACACTCCTGCTACTTCTAAACTTCTTAGTCTAAACTCTTCATTTGACCTGAAGCAATGGATACAGGCTTCTACTCATTCTGATGGCAACACCCTTGACCTTGTATTCTCCTACCTTTGCACTCCATGTAACTTCTCAAACAATCCTTTTCCTCTTTTCGACCATCACCTTATTAGTTTCTCTCTCTCCCTGTCTTCCACCACCTTTCCCTCCAATCTCCTAGCCATCACCCGTAAAAACCTTCGCAACTCCTCTCTCCTCTATTCTGCTACTGACCACCTCTATGACAAAATCTCTTCCCTGTCCTGCCCCAACCAAGCCACTTCCATCTACAATAAATCCCTGTCCTCCACCCTGGACAAGCTCGCTCCCCTCGCTACACGCAGAATCAGGCCTCGACCCCTACAGCCCTGGCAAACAGATGACACTAAGATTCTCAAAAAACGTAGTCGCGCTCTTGAGCGTCTGTGGCACAAAACCAAGTCTCCCAAAGATTTCAACCAATACAAATCTGCCCTCCAAAAACACTCTTCTTTCCTCCACACTGCCAAGCAGACCTATTTTACAACACTTATTAACACCTTTTCATCTAGTTCCCGTAAACTTTTCTCTACCTTCAACTCTCTACTTTGTCCTCCACCGTCTCCACCCACTGACTCACTCACTGCCCAGGAGATTGCTAATCACTTCAAAAACAAGATTGATAAAATCCGTGATGAAATTTCCACTCTACAGGTATCTCCCCCAGTTAAAACCCCATATCAACAGCTACAATTGACACTCCCCTCATTCAAATCTGCTACTACAGATGAAGTTGCCAAACTCCTTTTCTAATGCCTACCTAACCACCTGCCCCCTGGACCCTATTCCCTCTCAAACACTACGGTCGCCCTCTGACTCTATCCTACACTCCCTAACTCGCATCTTCAATCTCTCCTTCACCTCTGGCATTTTCCCCAATGCTCTAAAACATGCACTGGTTACCCCCATACTTAAAAAGCCGCCCTTGGACCCTACCAATCTTAACCTACGCCCTATCTTCTTGCTCCCCTTTTCCTCTAAACTCCTTGAACGCCTGGTTTACAACCAACTGAGCGAGCACCTCATTAAGAATAACCTTCTTGATCCCCTTCAATCTGGATTTCGCACTCAACACTCCACAGAAACTGCTCTTTTAAAACCCACAAATGACTTACTAACTGCAAAAACCAACGGAAACTATTCTGTACTCCTACTTCTGGACCTTTCAGCTGCCTTTGACACGGTTGACCACCCCCTCCTCCTCAAAAAAACTTTACTCCCTTGGTCTCCGTGACTGTGCTCTTCAGTGGCTCTCATCCTACCTATCCCAACGCACCTTCAGTGTCACCTACAATTCTAATTCCTCCACTCCTCTTCCCTTCTCCGTCGGGGTTCTGTTCTTGGACCTCTTTTATTTTCAATCTACACTTCTTCCCTGGGTCAGCTCACGGCTTTCAATATCATTTCTACGCTGACAACACACAAATCTATCTCTCCACCCCTCAACTCACTCCATCAGTCTCCTCACGCATCACTAACTTACTAACAGACATATCTCTATGGATGTCACACCACTTCTTCAATTTCAACTTGTCCAAAACCGAACTTATAATATTTCCTCCCCCACGTGCCTCTTCCCCTGACTTTTCTGTCAAGAGCAATTGTACAACCATCCACCCATCCCCACATGTCAGCATTCTAGGTGTTATCCTGGACTCTGAACTCTTCTTTCGGCCCCACATCCAATCATTTTCCAAAGCTTGTCGCCTCAACCTCCGCAAGATCTCTAAACTATGTCCCTTTCTAACCAATGAAACCACAAAGCTCCTGATTCACTCCCTGGTTATCTCTTGCCTTGACTACTGCAACTCCCTCCTCATTGGCTTACCTTTAAATAGACTACCCCCCTTCAGTCTATCATGAATGCTGCTGCCAGACTTGCCCACCTTACAAACCGCTCAGTGTCTGCTACCCCTCTCTGCCAATCCCTCCATTGGCTGCCACTTGCCCAATGAATTAAATTTAAAATACTAACAATAAGTTACAAAGCCATCCACAACTCTGCCCCCAGCTACACCACTAGCCTAGTCTCAGAATACCAACCTAATCGCTCTCTTTGTTCCTCCCAAGACCTCCTACTCTCTAGCTCCCTCATCACCTCTTACCATATCCACCTCTAGGACTTCTCCCGAGCCTCGCCCATCCTCTGGAATTCGCTACCCCAATCTGTCAGACTGTCTCCAAATGAATGCACTTTTAGGCGATCCCTGAAAACTTTCCCCTTCAGAGAAGCCTATCCTGCCTCCATCTAACAACTGCACTATTTTCTCCATTAGCTCATCCCCCACAGCTATTAACTATTTGTCTAACTTGACCCTCCCTTCTAGATTGTAAGCTCTAACGAGCAGGGCTCTCTGATTCCCTCTGTATTGAATTGTATTGTAATTGTACTGCCTGCCCTAATTTTGTAAAGCGCTGCGTAAACTGTTGACGCTATATAAATCCTGTATAGTATTAATAAGAATACTTACCTTGGGTTTATGTGCTTTAGTCAACCTACCACTAATGCCCCCAATACTACCATCTGGAATATGCTTTGCGCTGACTATCTCTACCTCTGGACCCCCCCCCCCCCTAGTTTAAAAGCCCCTCTAACTTTTCGGCCATCTTTACTCCCAGCAGATCTGCACCCTCCTCATTTAGGTGGAGTCCGTCCCTTCTATAGAACTGGTGACCGACTGAGAAGTTGGCCCAGTTCTCCAGGAACCCAAATCCCTCCTTACTATACCAGCTCCTCAGCCACTTGTTTACTTCCCTAATCTCTCTCTGGCTTTCTTATGTGGCTCGAGGTACCATTAATATTTCTGAGAATACTACCTTTTGGAGGTCCTTTTCCACCATTTAGCTCCTAAGTCACTAAAATCGTTCTTTGGGACGTGCACCATGATAGCTAGGTCTTCCCCAGCCCCTCCCAGTAAACTGTCCACCAGATTCGTGATGTGTCGAACCCGAGCACCTGGTAGACAGCATACAGTTTGGCGCTTCAGGTCTTTGTCACAGATTGCCCTCTGTCTTTCTAAGAATTGAGTCCCCTACCACCAGAATCTTTCCTTTCCCTTCCCCCTCACTCTCACTGGAGTTCTTCCCCTGGCAGCTAGGGAAGTCCCTCAGCTCCAGCAGTGCTGGTCCCTGACTGGTTTCACCAATGTCACTTAATGGAGCGTACTTATTGGAATGTTCCAGCCCAGGATCGGCTTCCCTGGCATTTTCTCTTCTAACCTTCCTGTTACCCATCTACTCTTTTCTAGTGCCTGCACCTCTTTGTCTCCACCCGCCTCTGTGCTGGCCCCTGCCGGCACCTACCGTGTATGTTCCTGGCTCTCCTTTTAGTATGGAGAGACTTCTCAGTGCTGACAGTTGCTTCCCTAGATTCAGAACCTGGGCTTCCAGGGAAACAATGTGCTTAAATTTTGCACAGCAGTATTCGCCCTCGATCTAATTATCAAGGAACGCATATATGCCGCAAGATGTACACCGAGTCGCATCTCCACATCGGCCGGGCATCTTGCCTACTAATTTAATGAGGATGGGGGATTATACCCTGTCCAACTTGGCTAACTAGCTTCCTGATACTAATACTCAACAATACACAGGTACTCAACAATACAACACACAGGTACTTGCAGCCCAAATAAATTTTCCATCTGTTCAATCTAATTTACTTTTGTCACCCACATAGCCATGCGGGGGCTGGGGCTGTTTTAAACAACTTGGGATGCAACATCTAGCGGCAATAATCAGGAGTGGGAGAACTGATCACTTATGTTTGTTTAGGTATATGGTTATGATGCAAAGGGAAAGAAGCTGGATCGTCTGTAAATCTTTGCGAGGTGGTGCATACAGTTGTCCAGAAGGGTTGGAGAACAGGGCAGGACCAAAGGATATGCAAGATAGTAATGTTCTGTATTCTATACAAACACGCATGCCTATTCCTATGAGGGGGAGGGTAATGCCCCCCATTCATAATCCTGACTGACTTTGGGATGAGAGAAGGCCTTATTGACATAAAAATTCACCCTTATCTGACAAAAAACAGCCAGGCCAAGATAACATTCTCCAATGTCTAGAGCAGCCCTTCTTAAACTTTTAAACACACAGGAACCTTCTAATAACTGTCAGATCTGAACCACAACTAATAGTTGCTTTATCTACAGCACATTAGCATTAACAGTAGGTCGAGATATAAAAATAAAGAATAGTGAATATGGTATACTTTGCATATATGACATTTATATTTTAGTAATGATAATTAAATAAATGAATCTAATAATGGACAGAGTATAAATTGTATTGTTCTCCTTCTGGTCAGTGAAATGCCCCTCACAATAATAGTCAGCAGAAAAGGGCCCCCTTTGATGTTTAGTGGCAGAAGGACCATCTTACACTGGTGGTGAAGGGACCTTTGTTGCAAAAGGCTGGTCTAGATATACTTTAACACAATATCAATGTTTCTGACAGAATATGCTTGTCTTTAGAAATACACTTGTACCCTCTAGTGGTAAAACATTCATTAGCTCACAGGGTGTATGCTATTGAATGACAGAGCCAATAAGCTAGAATAAAAGAAAAAACAGGATTACACGTAAATAATCTTTACTACAGTGGTGATCTGTCTCTGGACTGAGATCAGGCTCATTGGGGGGCAGCTGCACCTTAAAAGGTGTGTTTTTTTTCTTTGTTTTTAGTTTTACATTGTTCAAAAGCAAGTTAAGGTTGAATCCCATCCATTTTTACCAACTTGCTTTTTGAACAGTGTAAAACTACTTAACCTTTACTTGGTAATGCATTTCTGGATAGGATGTGGTTAAAGCAAGTGTTAACGTTATCAGGGCCTTCATAATAGGCCTGGTACCCGGTAGCCAGATTTGTTGGGCAACCAGACACTTAAAGTGGAAGCAAACCCATCCATAAAACTGTTTACACACTTTCACCTGCAACTGTTGCACTGCTGTCAGATGGCAAAGATTAGGGTACCAAATGTATACTATTGGCTGCCATATATATTTGTTTGTGTAAACACAGGAAGCTCCCTTTTAAAATGCATATTGATGCTTTCTTGTTGATATTTAGGAGCTCCATTACAAGAACCGGTATTGGCATGACACCTGCTTTCGCTGTTACAAGTGTTACCATCCTCTGGCCAATGAGCAATTTGTTTTCAAAGACAATAAAATTCAGTGCCCTAAATGCACCAACCGAGAGGATGCCCTGCGCTGCAGTGGATGCCACAAGCAAATCCAGCCAGGTACAGTGCTTTCTCTGATTTCTTAGAGCTTTTTCAAGGAAAACACACCTTGAAATGAAAATGTTTGTTTAGTCATTTTTTTTAAATGCACCACAGAATCACATGGTGTTTATCAGCCACCGACTGTTTTTAAAAACCGCTCCACTTGGGATTTTTGGTGAGAGGCAGGGTTTGATTCTGTTTTATACTCTTGGGGGAGTACCAAACAGAGCCCAGCTGAAATGTTCATAGTGCAGGCTACAGAAAGTTCACCCCTTCTCAGAACAGAGGGATGGTTGCTAATTCCAACTGGCATACCTTGAATAAAACTTTTTAAAGGATTCCCTGCCCCAAAGCCCAGTAGCTTTCTGTCCTAGCGGCGCACACACAGTTTATCAAACAAGAAAAGATCTTTAGCTGAATACTAGTAGGACATGGTCATAAGGCAGGAATTCCTGTTGCATGGCTAAAATTATTAAGTATTTCCTATTCAATCATTCACTTTTGAATGCAGGGTTCCTCTCCCAACTTGCCCAACATAGTCACAGCACACATATCAATCACTTTGCAGTTTTTCAGTAATCTGCATACCAGAGATTTTCCAACATGGGGGGTTAAGGATGAGCCCAACACCCCCTCCCGGTTTGGTTCGCACCTGAACATCCGAACAGGCAAAAAATTTGGACGAGCAAATGAATACCATTAAAGTCTATGGGACACGAACATGAAAAATCAAAAGTGCTCATTTTAAAGGCTTATATGCAAGTTATTGTCATAAAAAGTGTTTGGGGACCCAGGTCCTGCCCCAGGGGACATGTATCAATGCAAAAAAAAGTTTTAAAAACAACTTTTTTCGGGAGCAGTGATTTTAATAATGCTTAAAGTGAAACAATAAAAATGAAATATTCCTTTAAATATTGTGCCGGGGGGGGTCTATAGTATGCCTGTAAAGTGGCGCAGTTTTCCTGTGTTTAGAACAGTACCACAGCAAAGTGACATTTCTAAAGGAAAAAAGTCATTTAAAACTGATCGCGGCTGTATAACTGATTGGCAATATAGATAAAAGACACTAAAAAAATGGCATGGGTCCCCCCCCTCCAATTACGAGGCCCTTTGGGTCTGGTATGAATATTAAAGGGAACCCCAAACCAAAAATTAAAAAACAAATTGCATGGGGGGGGTTCCCCCAAAATCCATACCAGGCCCTCCAGGTCTGGTATAGATTTTAAGGGGAACCCTGCACCAAAATTTTTAAAAAATGGCATAGCCCCCCCCCAAATCCATGTTGATGGGGACAAGGACCTCATCCCCACAACCCTTGCCTCGTGGTTGTGGGGGTATGCAGGCGGGGGGGCCTTATCGGAATCTGGAAGCCATCTTTAACAGGGGGACCCCCAGATCCCGCCCCCCCTCCCTATTTGAATTGGTAACGGGTAGAGGTCGACCGATATGGGTTTTTCTCTGGCCGATGCCGATATTTAGAAATCGGGGCGGCCGATGGCCGATATATGATGCCGATTTTTGTGGCCGATATTTTAGGCCGATTTAAAAAAAAAAAAAACCCTCACCCACTCCACTCCTTCCTGTCACTCTACCACACATTTGATATCCTCAGTACAGATGGCACTGGCTGTGGCAGGTGGCACTGGTTGGCTTAGGCAGGTGGCACTGATTGGCACTGGCAGGTGGCACTGGTTTGGAACTGACATGGCACTGGTTGGCACTAGTTTGGAACTGGCAGGTGACACTGGTAGGTGGCACTGATTGGCACTGGCAGGTTTCACACTGAGCCGAGTCACTGTGTGTAAAACTGACAACAGAGAGGAGATGTCAGAATTGAGATTAATGTCTGGGTGGGTGGGACTCGGCCCGGGACCCAGCAGCTATCAAACACCAGCCAATGATTGGGCTGCTTAAGAAAAGGGGCGGGGTCACATACACATAGCGGCCCGCCCAGATCCCATCCCATTGGCTAGTGTTTGATAGCGGCGGGGTCCCGCCCACCCTGACATCAACCTCAATTCTGACAGATCCCTCTCTCTCTCTCCTCTGTGTTACGTGTCAGTTTCACACACTCAGCGGCTCTGGCAAGCATCAAGTGCCACGCTGAGTGTGAAGAAGGGAGGAACGGCGGTCAATGTTAAATATCGGCCTAATTTTGATAATAATCGGCCGATGCCGATTTATCAAAAATGGCCAAATATCAGCCAACCTCTAGTAAGGGGTATATTGTACCCCTACCATTTCACAAAAAAAAGGTCAAAAATGGTAAAAAGGACAGGAGACACTTAAGGGACAAGTTCTTTATTTAAAAGATAAATAAAAATGTCTACCGATGTCCATTCATCTTCTATCACGCCGCCCGACGAGCCGAAAAAAAAAGAAGCCTGAACACCTCTGCCTTGATGACAGCTGTTATATAGCTGAGGGCAGGGCCACTCGGTGACGTAAACAGGTGACCCCATCCCCTCTGATGCGACGTCAGAGGAAGGCAGGGTCACCCATTTAAGTCACCAAGTGGCCACGCCCACAGCTATATAACAGCTGTCATCGAGAAGAAGCGTCACTCGGCGGGAGCCTCCCATGGCGTGAGATGGACCTGAAGGGCCTGGTATGGATTTTGGGGGGACCCCCATGCAATTTTTAAAAAATTGGTAATAGACTGTGGGGGGGGGGGGGCCCATGCCGTTTTTTTCAATGAGTTTTATCTATATTGCCGAGACCCGATAGTTCATTACAGCCAAGATCAGTTTTAAATGGCTTTTTTCCTTTAGAACAGTACCACAGGAAAATTACATTTCTAAACATGGGAAAACTGCGCCACTTTACATGCATAATAGACACTCCCAGGCACAATATTTAAAGGAATATTTCATTTTTATTGTTTCACTCAGCATTATTAAAAATCACTGCTCCTGAAAAAAAATGGACGTTTTTTTAAACTTTTTTTTGCATTGATATATGTCCCCTGGGGCAGGATAACTTGCATATAAACATTTAAAATGAGCACTTTCGGTTTTTCATGTTAGTATCCCATAGATTTCAACGGTGTTCCGTGGCTTTCGAATTTGCTGAACGTCCGAACAATCAAGGTTTGGCCCAAACCGTTCGCCCATCCCTAATGGGGGTAAGGAAGTCTGCATACAACAGTGATCACTTCAATATTGCAGTGTAGGTAAATGGGGACACTCTAACCAATAGTAATATTTCAGCTGAGATTTGGTGGACAAAGTTATCACTTGCTTCTGTAGTGCAAGGGCCTGCTTGATTGCATACAAATTGAAACTGTTAAGGTTTGACCTCAGATTTTCTGCAGATTTTTGTCTTCAGATTTACCAAAACCATATAATATAATAGTGTTGTATGGTGTCTAATGCCCTGTACACACGATCGGACATTCCGAAACAAAATCCATCAGATTTTTTCCGACGTATGTTGGCTCAAACTTGTCTTGCATACACACGGTCGCACAAAAGTGGTCGGAAATTCCGAACGTCAAGAACGCGGTGACGTACAACACGTACAACGAGCTGAGAAAAAATGAATTTCAGTAGCCAGTGCTGCTCTTCTGCTTGATTCCGAGCATGCGTGGCACTTTGTGTGTCAGAATTGTCTACGTGACAATCACGTCCTTTACGTGATTGGATTTTGTTGTCGGAAAATTTTATAGCATGCTCTCAAACTTTGTGTGTTGGAAATTTCGATGGAGCCCACACACGGTCGGAATTTCCGACAACAAGCTCCGATCGCACATTTTCCGTCGGAAAGTCCGACCGTGTGTACAGGGCATAACAGTATTTGTGATGTACAAAAACCAGAAATAACTGTACCTTGAACTGAGTTTTCTGTTACTTTTCTAGGTGGCCGTAATGTTGAGTACAAGGGTAGTGCCTGGCACGAGGAATGCTTCACATGCAGCAACTGCAAGCAGTCCATAGGGGCTGGCAGCTTCTTCCCAAAGGGAACTGATATCTTCTGTGTCACCTGTCATGAACAAAAATTTGCAAAACATTGTGTAAAGTGTAAGAATGTAAGTATTCAAAGCAACCATCTAAAGTCCTTGTATCAGATGTATCACTTATACTACTTTACAGGTTTGGGGAAAACCCCTGCTTTGCCATGCCATACAGGTAAACAGGTTTAATTTAATGCAACGCCCTCCTTCCCGACAGCACATGCTTTTCCTTGGTGACCCTGCCATTCTGGCCAGCTGCTGGAAGTGGGAAAAATATTTCTGGGTATGAAGGAGCATGTGACAGCACTGATTGGTCTAGTGATGTTGCATCAGGGTGGTATGAGAGGCTCTGCCCTGTATAAGCACTGATTGAAGTGACTTCTACCACATACACTCTATTATGAAAAGTATTGGGACGCCTGCCTTTACACACATATGAACTTTATTGGCATCTCAGTCTAAAGCTGGATACACACTAAACGATTTTCTGTAGTTTTTTTCCCTCGGATTTACCAGCCATATAATATGAGATCAAACCTTAAGAGTTTCAATGTGTTTGCAATCAGGCAGGCCTTGCCATACATGGTTTCCGTAAATCTGAAGGAAATCAGACAACAAAAGTTGTATAGAGTGTATGGGGTCTTCGTCTGTAGGGTTCAATATTGAGTTAGCCCACCCTTTGCAGCTGTACCAGCTTCAACTCTTCTGGGAAGGCTGTCCACAAGGTTTAAGAGTGTGTCTGTGAGAATGTTTGACCATTCTTCCAGAAGCGGCTTTGTGAGGTCAGGCACTGATATTGGACAAGAAGGCCTGGCTCACAGTCTTTCCAAAGGTGTTCTATCGGGTTGAGGTCAGGACTCTGTGCAGGCCAGTCAAGTTCCTCTAAGTCTTAATGGACCTTGCTTTGTGCACTGGTCTAAATCATTTGGTGGAGGGGGATTATGGTGTGGGGTTGTTTTTAAGGGGTTGGGCTTGGCCCCTTAGTTCCAGTGAAGGGAAGGGAACGCTTAAGGTGTCAGCATACCAAGACATTTTCATGCTCCCAACTTTGTGGGCAGAGTTTGGGGGTGGCCCCCTTCCTCCTTTGGGATGAATTAGAGCAGAGACTGCGAGCCAGGCCTTCCCGTCCACATCTGTGCTTGATCTCACAAATGCACTTCTGGACAAATGCTCAAACATTCCCATATACACTCCTATACCTTGTGGACAGCCTTCCAAGAACAGTTGAAGCTGTTATAGCTACAAAGGGTGGGCCAACTCAATATGGAACCCTACGGACTAAGACGGGGATGCCAATAAAGTTCATGTGCGTGTAAAGGCAGACGTCCCAACACTTTAGGTAATATAGTTTGTTTCTGAACTAAAAGTAAACACATAAAATTTAAGGTCCCTTCCACACTTGACACAGTCGCATCAAAGTTGGACCAAAGTAGTGCAGGAACTACTTTGAAGTCACACAGATATGAACGGTACTCATTAGAAATCATGGTGTACGACTTTGCAGTCCCAAGATACTTCGTACAAGTGTGAAAGGGACTTTAATCAAGTATATCCTGTTAAATAAAAAATATAGAGGCTGACCTGTCATACTATGTCCCTGGCTGTCACACAGTACCAGTAATTTTGATAAGTTCAAAGTCACTAACCTGGAAAAGTATGCAGACAAAGCAATCTAGCTTTGAATCACTGACCTGGAACAAGTACTCAAACTACAAAATATTAAAACCCCATAGCCAATTAAAAATAAATAAAAAGTGTTTACTCTCTGCAAAAAAACATATCCTCTAATAATAATAAATTAAAAAAAATCGAATTTCTTCATAAATTTAGGCCAATATGTATTCTGCTACATATTTTTGGTAAACAAAAAAAAAAAATCCCAATAACAGTATATTGATTGGTTTTAGGCAAAAGTGATAGCATTTACAAACTATGGTGTGTGTGTATATATACTGGATTTTTTATACTAGTAATGGCAGCGATCATCGACTTATATCGGCACTGCAATAATGCGTCGGACAGTAATACACAAACTGACACTTTGTGGGAATCAGTGACCCCAATACAGTGATCAGTGCTAAAAATATGCACTGTAACTGTACTAATGACATTGCTTAGGAAGGAGTTAAACATCTAGGGCGATCAAAGAGTTAAATGTGTTCCTAGTCAGTGTTTGTGTGTAGTCCTTTTACTAAGGGAAGTGTAGAAGAAACTTTGATTTTGTGACTATATGCTAACATGTTTTACAGCCAATCACTTCTGGAGGGATAACATATCAGGACCAACCTTGGCACGGTGACTGCTTTGTGTGTGAAACCTGCCATAAGAAGTTATCTGGCCAGCGCTTTACTGCTGTTGAGGATCATTACTATTGTGTGGACTGCTACAAGACCTTTGTAGCAAAGAAGTGTTCTGGATGTAACAACCCAATCACAGGTATACATGTTCATGCTTTTATTTTCAAAGGTTTTGTTATTGATAGGAATGAGAAAGTAAAAGTTTTAGGGTATGAGCTTAATAGACATTTTATGGAATTTGAGGATCTTGAATGCAAATTTAAAAAGTACTTAGTATCCTTATTTAACGTTGATATAATTGTATACCCGAGCTGCTGTCTGGTCCTACTCATTTCTTGTATAAATAGTTTCTGGAGCATCTGATATTTGAATATCCTCAGACTACATAGAAAAAATAATAATTTTGACTTGCTTGTAAATTCCATATCTTGGAGTGCAGTAGAGGGCACAGGCTAGATATTCATAGATCAGGGGTCTCTAAACTGTGGCCTGGGGGCAATGTGGCCCTTTGCTTGCTTTTATCTGGCCCTGGGGCACTATTCCATTCACTGACCCCAACGATGAGGTACATTTTCTCCCAATGGGACCTAATGCCAACAAAGATGGGGCACAATTCCTCCCATTGACACAAATGATGGGGCATTGTTTAATCCCACTTATGCTGAGACATTTTGTACTCTTGTTGCCGCGCCCCCCCCCCCCTAAAGTCTGAAGGACAGTACACTGGCCTTTTGTTTAGCAACCGCTATCATAGACCCTGGGGTTATAGGCTGCTACCGTCAGGTGATTGGACATTGGCAAAAGTTTTGGTGGGCATGCCCCTAGCTTTCAACCTCCAGCCTACTTCATGAGTCCTTCATTCTTTAGCAGGCGTAGAGTAATGCAGAATCAGAGGGCAGGGTGGCCTCTCCTGTACTCTGATGTGGAATTTACAGAAAAGTCAAAAATAGGATTTTTATAACAGCTTACCTGTAAAATTCTTTTCTTGGAGTACATCACGGGACACAGAGCCACAGTAATCACTGTATGGTTATATGGCACCTTCAGATGGTGGACACTGGCACACCCTAAACAGGAAGTTCAATTCCCCATATAACCCCTCCCCTTACCGGGAGTACCTCAGTTTTGTAGCAAAGCAATACATGTGTAACCAGAAAGAGGGGAGGGACCTCTGTGTCCTGTGATGTACTCCAAGAAAAGGATTTTTACAGGTAAGCTGTTATAAAAATCCTATTTTCTTTATCGTACATCACAGGACACAGAGCCACAATAATAACTGTATGGGATGTCCCAGAGCAATGCCACCTGAGGTGAGGGGACACAAACAAAAGTAGGGTGCAATCAGACCTGAGGACCTATACTGCTGCCTGCAGCACACTGTGCCCAAAGGCAATATCCTCATGCCTTCTTACATCCACCTGATGAATGTATGGACTGAAGACCAGGTTGTGGCCTTGCAGATTTCAGCCATGGAAGCTTAGTGCTTCCTGGGCAGTGCATCACCAACAGCCCTGGTGGAGTGTGCTTTGACCTGAAAAGGTGGAACCTTCTTCAAGCCATAAGCTTGAATAATAACCTGCCAAATCTATTTGGCAATAGTAGATTTCGATGTTGCCTGTCCTTTCCTGGGACCTTCAGGCAACATGAACAAAACATCTGTTTTTCGAATCTGAGCAGTCGCCTTCAATAGATCTTGACTGGTCTCACTACATCCAAAGAATGTAGTGACTTACCTTCCTTAGAACAGGGTTCTGGAAAAAATGAAGGTAAGACAATATCCTGGTTTAGGTGAAAACCTGAAACCACCTTTGTCAGAAAGCTAGGATGAGGAGACAATACTACTCTATCCTTGTGAACGATTAAATATGGCGATTTACAAGAAAGAGCCGCCAACTCTGATACCCTTCTTGCAGAAGAAATGGCTACCAGAAAAACTAGCTTTGTTGTCAAAAGGACCAAAGCAATATGTTGTATTGGCTCAAAAGGCTGTTTTGGTAATGCTGACAGAACTAAATTTAAGTCCCAAGGGTTCAGGGGTGCCCTAACTGGTGGATTAAGCCACCAGTTAGGGCTCCTCTTTACCCCCTGTATAAAGCTTTGGATCAAAGAATGCGAAGCAAGCGGACGCTGAAACAATACTGATAAGGCCGAGACCTGGTCCTTGAGGGTGCTCAAGGCCAGTTTAATCTCTAACCCCATTTGCAAAAAGGCAAGAATTCTACCTATGACATACTTCCTAGGATGCCAACCCCTGGCTTCACACCAAGAAACATATGCTTTCCAGACTATAATAAATGATTCTGGAAGCTGGCTTTCTTGCATTAACCAAGGTAGGTATCACTGAGCCTGAAAGCCCACGATTCTGTAGAATGTGGGTTTCAATAGCCAAACCGTTAAATTTAGTGTTTGTAAAGTAGGATGGAACACTGGTCCCTGCGATAGCAGGTCTGGACGTGATGGTAGGGTCCATAGGGCCCCTACCACCATCTTTACTATTTCTGCATACCAAGATCTTCTGGGCCACAAGAACTACCTACTTTCTTTCTCGCTTGATCCTGCGAAGAAGTCGAGGTAGCAGTAGAATAGGAGAGAATGCATAAATCCGTGAGAACTGATCCCACGGGGTCACCAACACATCTGTTCCGCATGCGAGTGGATCCCTTGTTCTTGACACAAAGTTGTCGACTTCGTTGTTGAACCTGGACGCAAACAGATCTACATCCGGGATCCCCCATCTTTGGCATATAGCCAGGAAGATGTCGGGGTGAAGGGACCATTCCCCCAGGAACAACTGCTGGCGACTTAAGTAGTCTGCCTGCCAGTTCTGTACCCCTGGAATGAAGACTTATTTGCCCAGGTTAGGATATGGTTTACCTCTCTCTGGGCTGCCTGACTTCTGGTGCCCCCTTGGTGATTGATATAATGCTGTAACGTTGTCGGATTGAATCCTGACAGGAGAGTTCTGCAACCTGAATGTTCAGGCCCTTAGGGCTAGACGCGCTGCCTGAATTTCTAGAATGTCGATGGGCATTTTTTTTCTTATTTTACTTTTCTTTTTTTTACAGTTTTAACAAAAAATTAAAAATTGTGTCACTTTTATTCCTATTACAAGGAATGTAAACATCCCTTGTAATAGAAAAAAAGCATGGTAGGACCTCTTAAATATGAGATCTGGGGTCAAAAAGACCTCAGATCTCATATTTACATTAAAGTGCAATAAAAAAAAAATTGTAATTTAAAAAAATGAAAAAAAAAAAAATGGCCCTTTTAAGAGCTATGGGCGGAAGTGACGTTTTGACGTCGCTTCCGCCCTGCAGTAATATAGAGATGGGTGGGCCATCTTCCCCCTTACTTGTCTCCATACCCAGGCAGGGGACAGGCGCGATCGCCTCCACTGCTGCCGACGGCTCCGGTAAGCGGCGGAGGGCACTGGATCGCGGTGGGAGGTCCCTCTCCCCCGCCGATAAAAGTGATCTTGCAGCAAATCCGCTGCAGAGACCACTTTTTTCTTAAACCGTACCGCTCACTGAAGATGAGGATACTGGGGTTATGGCAGCTAGCTGCTGCCATAACAACGATATCGTCCTTCAAAGTACCGACGCATAACGACGGTGGGTGATCCGGAAGTGGTTAAGGACAAATTCTGCTCAAGTCCTCCTGATCACAAAAAAAGCCAGGATGTGAGTTAGAGAAATCTCTTGGGTTGAAAAGCCTGTGTACATCAGACGAAAAATTATTTTCAGATAAGGTTGTATATTTTATATAAAGTGACTTTTCTTGCTCTGTTAGCTAGGACAGAGAAAATCCTGGGTTTCAACAACCCTACCATTAAAGCCAGTGACTGAGAAGAAGTAGGCCTTGAAAACAGCAGGTCTAGCCTCTTTGGGGAGGTTAGGGTTTATATTCCAGAAATTTCAGTATGCCAATTGTCCACTCCTAGAATGTGAACAGCAGAGATTACTGGACGATGGTTCTCCACCCAGGAGTGAATCAGACTTAAGCTTAGTACACACAAGCTGAATGTCGGACGAGTTCGGCCGGTTTAATGAAAACCGTCCGACATTCTGCCCATGTGTACAGCAGCCGGGCCGGCTTCTGACTAAGATCCCATACACACTAGATTTTCTGCAGATTTTTGTTCAGATTTACCAAAACCATATAGTGCAAGGGCCTGCCTGATTGCATACAGTTTGAAACGCTTAAGGTTTGACCTCATATTATATGGTTTAGGTAAATCTGAAGCCAAAAACCTGCAGAAAATCTAATAGTGTGTATGGGTTTTTAGGCTCAGGACCGAAAAAGGTCTTCTGACCGGCTCCTCCTCAGTCCCTGTCAGAACACAGTAGCACAGCAGGGGAGAGCACTGTACTAACATTGGATTGTTAGTACAGCAGCGCCAACCTGAGCCAGCAGTTTTTATTTTTTTCGTTGAACAAAAAAGTAGTAGCGGGTTCGAGGCTTTATTTTCTTTAGGCTGGGTTCACACATATGCGACTTACACTGCATTCAATTCGCAGAACATTTGAAAATATGTTCTTTTCAATGGGTCTGGTTCACATATGCGTTGCATCCACACTACGCATTGCGCAAAAAAGTATGTTTTCTAGGCAGTGCAAATTGCAGGCACATAATCTTCAATGGGAACGCATCTGATTCGCAGATGTGTTCCGTTGTGAACAGGAATTCTCTCCCCCTCCTCTTACCCCTCTTCTCCTTGGTCAGCTGATCAATCAATTGTCCACTGACAATCATTTTTATCTTCAAAGGGAAACCAGAGCTGAAATTCCCACCGGACTAGAGTAAACCCAGCCTTAAAGTTGCCTGAGTCTTGTTATGCCCCTGGCGGTTAATATAAGCCACTGCTGTAGCCTTGCCTGATTGCACCCTGATCGGATTTCCCTGAAGCAGGAGAGTCCAGTAAACACAGCTAATATTATTGCATTTTAGTGTAAATATGAGATCTGGGGTCTTTTTGACCCCCAGATCTCATATTTAAGAGGTCCTGTCATGCTTTTTTCTATTACAAGGGATGTTTACATTCCTTGTAATAGGAATAAAGTGACATTTTTTTTTTTTAAAACAGTGTAAAAATAAATAATAATAAAAAATGTTTTTTTTTTTTAAAAACCCCTGTCCCGACAAGCTCACGCGCAGAAGCGAACGCATACGTGAGTAGCGCCCGCATATGAAAACGGTGGTCAAACCACACATGTGTGATATCGCCGCGATCGTTAGAGCGAGAGCAATAATTCTAGCCCTAGACCTCCTCTGTAACGCAAACCATGCAACCTGTAGAATTTTTTTTAAACGTTGCCCATGGGGATTTTTGAGGGTAAAAGTTTGATGCCATTCCACGAGCGGGTGCAATTTTGAAGCATGACATGTTGGGTATCAATTTACTCGGCGTAACATTATCTTTCACAATATAAAAAAAATTGGGCTAACTTTACTGTTGTCTTATTTTTTTTATTCAAAAAAAGTGAATTTTTTCCAAAAAAAAAGTGCTCTTGTAAGACCGCTGCATAAATACGGTGTGAAAAAAAAAGTATTGCAATGACCGCCATTTTATTCTCTAGGGTGTTAGAGGAAAAAAAACTATATATATATATATAATGTTTTTGGGGGTTCTAAGTAATTTTCCAGCAAAAAAAACTGTTTTAAACATGTAAACACCTAAATTCCAAAACTAAGCTGGTCCTTAAGTGGTTAAATTTGCGCATGGCTGTGGAATGGCAACAAACTACAGTATCCATGGCTGACATTTTAAAACCCTTTACAGGTTGTCTGGCACTAGACTTATTGCTCTTGTTAATATTTGCAACAATATTTTATGTGCGGTGCAATCACCGTTTGCACTGGAGTGCTTAATTTTTTTTATTTTTTTTTTACACCGTACCTTTTGTGGTCAACTTTATTACTGTCACATGGAGTGAACATCCCTAATAGCATGGGCCAGGACAGGTACTCTTTTTGGAGAGAGCAGGGGTCTATTAGATCCTATATCACTCTTCTGGCCTCCAAAGCATCTAATCACACCAAAATAGGTTTGATCAGACACTTTGACGAGCCAGTAACAGCTTGTTTACAACAAACCAGAAGTGACAAAAATCCTCCTCGCTTCTGGTTTTTGATATGATACAGTGGGAGGAACATAATTTCCTCTCACTGTGGCCAGGGAAGCTGATGCCACCAGTCACATAATTAGACTCCCCACTGGAATGGAAAAGCCTGCTAAATGTGGGAGGAGAACCCCATTCTGCTACTTGTAAAAGTGATCCAGGGGCTTGGATTACTTTTACATTGTGCAGAATAGCCTGCTCAAAAACAAAAAGATACTGGGATCATGGTTGTAGCCTCAACTATGAATATATAAATATGAAAATGTATATATTCTCCAGGAACCAAGATGAACCTGCCTTACCCTTTCCATGTGACTGGTCTCTGTGGAGTTGAGGCTTTGTCTGTCATGGTGGTCACACCTCTGGAGAAAGGTGATCTTCAGGATTTGTGAACCATAGGATTGGACCATGGCCTTTTAGCATCCTGTGGTTAACTACACTCCTTGAAACTTAGTGCTAAGGTGAGCGCCAAGGCAGGATCCAGTGCCAAAACTCACACCATGGGATTTGGGTGTAATGCCCAAGGTTACACCAATCAGGATGCATTGTTTTAGGCAATGAAAAATTGATTGAATAATCCAAAAGCTGGTTAAGCATGTACATAAATAAATAGCTGGGTAAGCATGTACATAAATTAATAGCTGGTTAAGCATGTACAAATTATCCAGAAAGCAATAAAAGAAAAAATTATGGGGACAACAAAAAATAAACTCCCATCTCTACAGGAAAGGAAATGTCCATCACATAAGGACACTAGCAAATAATGTAGGCCTCATGGATCGGGTAGAGTTATAGAAATATGCCTAGCAAAGCTTTCACCAGTGTCCAATCACTTACAGGTAACAGCCTATAACCCAGGGTCTATAAATATCCAGGCTGTGTCCTGTATTGTAAGATTGATATTAAAGCTTCCATTTTTTTTTTTTTTTTAAATTCATTGCCTTCGGTCTCAAGACCTCTGAATCACAACAGGCAGGGGAGAACGTGGATATGTCAAATGAGTAGCAGAGCAGGGAATCTGCAGCTGTTAAGCTATTTTACTTTGTTCTGATGTAAATAAAGTACCCAATAAATCATTACAAGGTTTGTTGTAGCAACTACAGCAAATCAATTTGGAAAGATGCTCTAAATACAATTTTTGTTGATACTTCGGGGGCTACATACATATAGAGCAATTCCCAGCACAACTAATTCTACTAGATCAGGGGAAAAAAAACAAACCAAACCAACAACTCAGGTCTCCCACATTCCTTTGACTGACTACAAATCAGTACCGCAAAAAAAAATTTTATATCATACTTCACAACCCAAACCCCTCACCGTAATGCTTGTATTATTGTATAGTTTAAGGCTCCACATCTATTCATTACAAAAATAAATAAGTGCAATTAGCATGATGTACCATTCATTTTGCATGGCACCACAGATGTGAACTTGTGTGGTGATAAAATAGTGCACACCTGGTTTATGGTGTATTGTTCCTTGGGGGCCCAGTCTGGTGCTTTAATGCAATAACCACAAAGGTGTGACAGGGCCTCAAAGAATATAAATACCATTCTTTTAAAATCTGAATTGGCACAAAGACCCTTTTTACTGACAGTGTTTCTGCATAACTAAAGTTTCATTTTGTTAATGAACTGTTTTTCCCTACAGGGTTTGGAAAAGGATCCAACGTTGTGAATTATGAAGGCCACTGTTGGCATGAATACTGTTTCACCTGCAAGAAGTGCTCTCTGAATCTGGCAAACAAGCGTTTTGTACGCCAGAACGAGCAGATTTACTGCACCGACTGTGCCAAAAAACTCTAAAGCAGCACAGTATTGATTACTGTTCAACAGCTATACTGAATGCATGCCAGACTGCAAACTGCATTTAATTATTATGCTCTAAAAATCGAAATATATAATGAGTCTTTCTGCATGTTAGTATCTATTCAACTTGATTTAAACCATAATAGACATTATTTTACTTTCAGAATGATATATGCATGACTTAACTGCATGGGGGGGGGGAGAAATAAGTTTAATAGAATATGTTCATTGAGTGCACTTCATTTTTGCTGCCCTACATGGCAGCTAATTGCAAATGACTAATAAGATTTGAACTGAAGCTGATGCATCTTTGTCGTGTTAGGTAAGGCACAAACAAGCAGCTTTTATACCCCCTGATTTTGTTCCTCCAGACAGCCTTCATTTATGTCCTTAATTGGGTAAACGTGTTCATGACATAGTCCTCCCTGGTAGCCATTATATATATATCTCATTTTCCGTTAAGCTAAATGCCTCAACACAGTTCTATAGAGAGCCTCTATGGGGCAGTGCATAACTATGAGCATTTGTTGCATTTTGTAATGTGCTGCTTCTGTAAACTACAAAATGTAAGCATACTAAAAATAAGAGTATTGTTGGAAGGCTGTGTGTTTCTGATTAACTTGTTTTAAAAGAACACACTTTTTAGGTGCCTTTAGCAAAGTAATTTCCAGTTGGAAATGGGTTACTGCATTGTATTTTTTTGATAAGGCTGTATGTGCATATTCCGCACAGACTGCATCTATAACACCAGCAAACAAAGGCTGAATATTTCTCATACAGAAAAATAATTAGCAAGCGCCAGCTTTTTTTTTCTTCATTTTTTTTAAACAAAGCTCATAACATTACTTACCTGTCTTGTGCTACACAGCTTAAGAAGTAGTGCAGTCACGCTTTTACTCTGAGATATGCAATTCTCTATCTCAATCAATATATCTCAATATATGCACAAAGAGCACTTCCAGATCATTGCAAAAGCTCAGACTTGTGTGTTTGTCTGCATTGATTGATACATACTATAAACACAATGGTATTCAAATGCCTGTTTGCAGCCCTAAAAAAAAAAAAAAAAAAAAAAATTGTATAGTAGATGAATGGTAGGTCTTAAAGTAGCCCAGTCACTGAAATATAGGGGCTGCCATTAAAAAAAAAAAAATCAGAGTCAGTAAATTATGGACTGGAACAAGACCACAGAGCAGGCAAGTCAGTAAAATTCGATTTTTTTTGTTTTGTTTTATCTGCATCATTTTTCTTGGTATGTGATTCAAGAATTGGAAGCATAAGGGGTTATTGTCACTGCTAGGATACTAGCGCTTTCAAAAAGAGTTTAGCAATAGCAGCCTCAATGCTTCTTGGCAAGTTTACTTTATGCATTGCAACAGTACCTAGTGTTACCACTAGATGGTGATGTGCTCAAATTTTATTAAAGCTTTAGTCAAGGAAAAAAGTGCTCCATGCAGTGGGGCTGCACCTGCACTGTCAGTGTTAACTGCACATTAGGGGACCAAGTACAACAGTTTTACTTACCCGATGCACTGCTAGACTGGTCCCAGTCTTCTCCTCTGTGCTCTGGCAGTCTATAATCCTCCGACATCATCAAGCCTGACTGGACAGGAGGACACTGAGGGACAATCCTTTGCTGAACTGATCAGGCAAGTAAAAGTGCTTTTTGCATCCCCTAGACAGAAATGAGCTGTTAACCCCTTGCAGTGTGGGCACTTAAAGCAGAGCACCACCTTAAAAAAATTATTAAAAGCCAGCAGCTACAAATACTGCAGCTGCTGACTTTTAATAAATGGACACTTACCTGTCCCAGGGTCCAGCGATGTCGGCAGCCAAAGCTGATCAATCACTCGTCTCTTGGCTGCCCCCGCCACCATCCTCGGTCAGGGAATAAGGAAGTGAAGCGTTGCGGCTTCACTGCCTGGTTCCCTACTGCGCATGTGCGAGTCGCGCTGCGCGTCTTCACTGGTCCCCGTTGTGTGTGGGGGTGGTCATTTGCAGCTAGGTATTCCCGGAAGTGGGTGCAGATACCTGTATTATACAGGTATCTGCACCCCCCTCCCCTTGAAAGGTGCCAATTGTGGCACCGGAGGGGGGGGGGGGTTTGATGAGCGGAAGTTCCACTTTAGGGTGGAACTCTGCTTTAAGTTCCAGAGTTTGATTTTTAAACAGATCCCAAGGTTTTGATACATATTTTAAGGTCAACTTGTGTTAAGGCAACATACAGTTCTTGAACTAGCATGGAAGAAAATGAAACTAATGAATTTCTGCGCTATGCCTGAAAAATGCCTAATTCACACAGGAAATGTAACTATATTGATTTTAGATTACCAACATGGCAACCAGACATAGTTACATTTAATAAACAGTCACTAAATGTAGCATTGGGCAAAATATTTAACATAATAAAATCTGGATTAAAAAAAAAAAGTGTCATGTGGTGTTGTTTTATAGGAAATACTGTGAAGTTTATTCAATAATGAAGCTCGGTGAAATGAGGACTAGCGTTTAAGGAATGGTTCATTGGAATGCATAGCAAATCTTGTCCATCACTATAGGTAAAAAAGATGGATGTAAAATTCAGACATGATTGTAGCTGGAGTGGACCAAATGAGCAGCAACTGGCCACTAGAGCTGCATGATTCTGGCTAAAATGAGAATCACAATTTTTTGGCATAGAAAAAAGATCACGATTCTCGCGGCGTAACATCTTTCACATTGTACAAAAAAATTGGGCTAACTTTACCGTTTATTTATTTTTAATTCATTGTAATGTATTTTTTCCCTCCCCAAAAATTGCACTTGAAAGACTGCTGTGCAAATACAGTGTGACGTAAAATATTGCAACAACCGCCATTTTAATCTCTAGGGTCTCTGCTAAAAGATATAGTTTGGGGGTTCCAAGTAATTTTCTAGCAAAAAATACTGATTTTAACTTTGTAAGAAACAAGTGTCAGAAAAAGGTTTAGTCTTTAAGTGGTTAAACTTCCCTCATTTACAGATGAAGTTCATTCCTTTGAGTTAAAAACGAAAAGTTACAATGTTTATAGTTTACTAGCACAGACCATGTTGTGAAAAACTTGGCAGGCTGCCCAGTTGTTTTCTTTTGACAGCAGAGAAGTCTCTACACTTGGGGTGGTTGAATCGAGATTGTGATTTTTTTAAAGATTAATCATACAGATCTACTGGCCACTCTTACTACCTCCAATGCTTAATGCAAAATGAATGCATGTGGTCATGGATGTCTAGCAAATCCCCAATAATGCCGGCCATACACGGTTCGAATTTCGTAAGAATTTTCTTTTGAAAATCGTATGAAAGAATTTTCATATGAATTTCGCACTATTAGTGGGCTGCAACAACGGCCGATTTTCGTGCGGCAATCAAATTTGAGGAATCGGACATGTTGGAAATTTTGGGAGAATCGTGCGAGAAATGTAATAAGAAAAGAAAATTTACGGAAAAAAAAGAAGATTCCCAGCCACGAAAATTATTTTCTGTAGCAACATGCGTTGAAATTGAAGGCTTGGTCGGCCGAATTTCGAAAATCAATGGTGGCATCATCGGATCACAAAAAAACGAACATTCTGATTTTGAAAAGAAAATTTGTTCGAAATTCGACCGTGTATGGCCTGCTTTAGTCTTTACTAGTCTAAACATGCGTTCAAGCAGTCCGAAATTCTATGTAATAGGACTAAAACATGCATCTTTGGTAACTGTGGGCCTAACATAGCAAACGTACAGCATATGTGCTACAAATAAATTGCAAAGAAACCCACAGCATGTGCACAACCTTATAATATAAAAATATTAGGTTCATGAAAACTACTGCAGGCAATCAACCATACATAGCCCAATATTTGATATGACACAACCAATTCAAGGACATCTCAGAGATCAGAAATGCAGGACACCCTTCCTGGTAAAGAAGAGCAAAGATAAAGATGGCAAGCCTGGATGTGTACAGCATCTTCAAAACCAATTCTATTTTGACAAGTTCCTAACTGTATTGTGAGATAATAAGCTGCCATTGGTGATCATATCCTGAAAAGTTTAGTTATTTGACTGTCATCTGACTCACTAGGTACATGTATACACATCAAGACAGGTGAGAAGATCACAATGACAGCCAAGCCACTATCATTTTCAAACGAAGGGACAGCAATGGTAACAATTATATAATAAAGTATTACTTTAATATTCAAAATGTAAAAAAAGTCAACTTTTAAACACAAACATCGGCATGGGTTGAATGTAAAGGAAGCGGTCTTACAATAGTTAAACAATATGTTTATTATGACATCAATTTAGTTTTAATTTGTAAAGTCTATTTACCAGGTAACATATAATTTACATAGTAGCTGTAGCTAGGAAATGAACAGGTAACAGTTGCACACAAAATAGAAGCATTTTATGGGTTAGATTGTCTCTGCTAGAGTTACAGTGTTCATACAAAAATACATGTTAATCTGGATTACCTAAGGCACTGCTCTGTCTGAACAAATCTACAAAGCCAAGTCTGATGACGGATTTAATCTATAAAGAGGAACTTCAAGTTTATACAATTCTTTCTTTGCCAAACATTTAATCTACTAGAAACCATTTATATTACAAATTGATATGTCAGAGCAAGGAATTGCACAAAACATTGCTGTAAATATATATATAAAAAAAAGATCCAATATGTACTCGTTTTATAAATGCGTTTGATCTGTAGTGGCTTTCTACACATAGCTGGAACATAAGGACTCTAATAATGTGCAAAAGGTGTGTGCAGAAACCAATCGCAGATCAATGTCTTTAATCTAAAGCTGGCCAAAAACGTAAACCAGTGGTCATCAACCCTGTGCTCAGGACCCACTAACAGGCCAGGTTTGCAGGATAACTAAAATACATCACAGGCGATATCATTTGTTGCTCAGTGATTGCAGTATTCTAGTCTGCATCTCCCCAAGGTAATACATAAAACCTGGCCTGTTAGTGGGCCCTGAGGACAGGGTTGGTGACCACTGCCGTAAACAATCCGATTGTACAATCTCCTTTACAGTTTTTTTTTTTTTTTTTGGCAAACCTAAACAATACATTCAGTTGTATTCAGCCAGGCAAGCCCCTTGCACTACATAAATGTAGGTAGTTTTAAAGAGAATTGTAGAATGAATGGCCAGTGTAACATTTCAAAATATCAAAAGGATTTCTCTGTTGCAGCAGGGGAAATAGAGTATTTTTTTATAGTATTATAGTATTTGGTAAAGAAAAACAACACCTCTGAATTTTGGACAAAAGTATTTGGTGACAAGGTACCATTATAAGAATAAGTGACCCTACACAGTGATATGGCTAGAACCTGAGGGACAGGATTACCTCCCAAATGCGTAATAGAGCTGGCCATGGTTTTCACAGCTGCCTAAGGGCCTGTGTCAACTGCATCAATATGACAGACACATCTAAGATCATTGACAGGTGCTTTTGACCAGCAGTTGCCCCTCCTTTTGGCTTGCACTTGTATAGACTTGTAAGGGAATGCACAAAGGCCCATGAAGCAGGGGTAATGTCACCTTCTTACTCCCTTTCACTACTGAAACATGAGGCATGGAAAGCTTTCAACAACCGATAAATAGTAATTGCAGTAAATCACATTTTTAGTGAATAGGGGGAACCAACACTAAATAACAATTACTAAAATAATGTCATCCGATGGATGGTAAGTGCCCATAACCGGTCACTCCTTCCACCTACTTATTCAAGCACAATCAGGGAAGCAGCAGTGATGGAAAAGTCAGAGAGAGGGTGAATCTCATCACCCTTAAATCCAAATTCCTCATCTCTGTGTGCTTGGAGTCTTGCATGTAAGTGCCTTATATTCCAATAAATAAATGCTCATTAAAATATAAGTCTATGAGTATTAAGGGTTATGTACATACACCAGTGAGCTACTATAATAAACATTGGGTGTCTGCAAACAATTGCACTATAAGGAGTCCCTGAGGACTGAAATACAATTTATCCTGCCACAATATGCATGTGATCTCATAGAATCCAGGTTACTATGAACTTCTAAACATAGAAAAGTTGGGTTCCTCAACTCCTGTCTGACTAGAACATTAGACTGAATCCTATATATAGAGGATTTCCCTATAAACCAACAAATGACTTCTAAGCATTCTCATCTGAACCATGAACTGGCTTTGTTTAACTGCATTCAGCCATAAGTGCAGCTGTTAAAGATGAGACGAATAAATAAATTTGCTTGACGCGTCCAGACTGATAAAAGCCTTTCCGACTAAAACGACAACTTCCTTTGCAGCAATACCCAAATATTCCCTTTTGTGTTTCTGCAGCAGAAAAGAGAAGGCGATTGTAAACTAGGCTAATACATACAGTACTTTTAGAAGCTTGTTTTTGATGCCAAGAGGCAGAAAACATGAGAAATCATGCCTAACTGAAATGAGCATAAGTTACAATATGAGGTTTAGTTCAGCAGGTTGTCAGAATGGTGCTGGCTTACTGCACACAGAGCCCTGGCTACAGCATGGGGTGTACAGAGCATAACTAAATTACTGGAAAAACTAATCTGAGCTCCAACAAAAACCTCAGAAAAGGTCAAGTAGTTGTCTAATACTGCTGTTTATATACACAATAAAATAATACTTACATATTCAACTTAAATACATACATATGAAAAAAAAAATTGAAATGTTTTAAAAAAATTCTGACAAGAGCAAGCAGTCATGAGATACTTTAACTATTACGTACACACGGGGTGTGGGTAATGGACCCAGTTTAAGCAACATTATTTGATTAGTAAACGTATAGTCTTTGTTATATGTGACACCATTGCGATTAAAAGTTAAAGGGTGATGATGTATTTCCTATTGCAAGAGTTCTTATAAAATTCATGTTATCTTTCTGGTTAATCACCAGTAATGTTGTCAAATGTGCAAGTGCTTAAAGAGCCCAACTATGGACAGTAACCGGCTTGTTAGAATTTCTCAAATGAGTAAACAATTGAAGGGATAACTAGAATTGCTCTATCGTTAGATGTAACAAGATGAATAGTAAACTTCTGAAACCCTGTGTAATTGTTCAACAAAACAGAAAGATGAATGACAAAGCTAAAATATTCTCCATGAAGAAACTTCATAAATGGTGTAACTTCAGCTCCTTCCACTGCCACAACATTCTGCAGTCAAGCAACATTTTGATGTAGCAGCTTTTAATGACAAGGCTTCAGCACTTTATTAAATACTGGAGAGCGAAGTGCAATCAGAAGTTCACGGCTGACAAAGTGTCACATTTCTGGGAAAAGAAAAGAAGGTATTGTCAGTCTTGCTGCAAAATCATAGAAACACTCACATTGTGGGATCGGCATGATTGTCACACAGTCAGCGGCCTGAAAGCATTTTGTGAACTTGACCGTTATACCATGTACACGGGTGGGGGGGGACTTTTTTTTTCCGTTCTACTCAGCGGGCTGAGTCACTGATACAGAACAGTATGCAGATCAAGACTGATGCATAAAAGGAGCAAACCTGCACTTTCTACATACAGATTTCAGATTAGTAACCAAACAATACAACCCCAAAGATCAGTTGTGAACTGTATGTAGCTAATGCATATAACATTAGTTGTTACTTATGCACTTAATGTTTCATATATCTTCATATATATATTTAATTCCACATTTACATATCAACCAAGCTGTCCGGTAAAAACAACAAAAACATATGCGCTGTGGAACAATCTAAAAAGGTATGCGGCAGCTTTCACATACAGTGGAACCTCGGATTACGAGCATAATCTGTTCCAGGAGTATGCTCGTAATCCAAAGTACTCGCATATCAAAGCGAGTTTTCCCATTGAAGTCAATGGAAATGAAAATAATTTGTTCCGCATTGACTTCAATAGGATGCAATACAGCATGCGGCCAGAGGCGCGGGGGGGGGGGCACTGGAGAGCCTCGGAAACGGCCCGAGCACACTTCGGCTGACCTCGGCAAACCTCGGAAAGTCTTTCTACCCGAGATTTGCCAAGGTCAGCCGTGCTGTACTCGGGCCTTTCCGTGCATTTCCGAACGTGACGTTCGGCTCTGCTCGGCTTCGGCACCCCCACCTCAGGCCAAAAGCAGTACTGCACACCGCTTTGGCCTGAATCGTGCTCGTTTTGCGAGACAAAACTCACAAACAGAGTTACGATTTTTAAAAATACAGTGCTTGTATTGCGAAACGCTTGTTAACAGCGTTACTCGCAATCCGAGGTTCCACTGTATAGGCAATATACACAACGCACATAGATGTAAAAAATAAATGTGTAGCACCTCTATAAATATATAAAGTGCAGCTTAAAACAAAGCAAACCAATGTGAAAAAGTTCAACAACAATTAAAGCAAAACAAATGTATCAACAAAAATGTGGACCGGGAACGACAGCACCAGAAACTCCATCCCAGCACATTTCATCCAATAGGAAATTATCAAGGGATTGAAATGCATTGAGAGGAGTTTCTGGTGCCGACGTCACGCTGCTGCACGATCCTGGGTCGGCAGCATCTGTTTCTGTAGGTGCTTTTGCTGTTTTTATGTGAGTGTGTATACTATATAACAGGCTTTCATTAAATACTACACTATTGGAGATTATCCTTTGGTTCCTGGTGAGATTTATCTCAGCTACACTCCATCAAGGAGGTGCCATTTGATGGGGACACTGGGAGAGTTTGCATACATGCTGTGGATTTTTGACATAAGTCACAGGCGCACATACAGTTGTAATGCAGCCATCTGTTCTGGTGAGTGTCAACTCCACAGGGAAATGGTGACTGGCCTCTGAACACACTCTGAGAAGAATTATTTACACGTGTGAAGGTTTCAGACCTTCTCTTCATGATTTTTGCACTGGATTTCATCCTTTCATTGGGAATTTTCCCTTTCATTTTTGTTTATTGACATATTTGTTCTGCTTTAATTGTTGATGAACTTTTGCACATTTGTTTGGTTTTAAACTGCACTATATATTATTTATAGTAGCACTTTAATTTTTTGTCCAGTGTGTGTGCAGGGGACAGAGGACCCTACAGAGCTGGGGGTGTGTGTGTGCAGGGGACAGAGGACACTGCAGCAGGGGGGGTTGCGGGGGACAGAGGACCCTGCAGCGGGGGGGGGGGGGGGCAGGGGACAGAGGACCCTATGGGGGTGTGTGTGCAGGGAACAGAGGACCCTACAGTGGGAGGGGGGGGGGCAGGGGACAGAGGACCCTACAGTGGGGGTGTGAAGGGGTAGGAAGACACTGCTATAGGGGGGGAACACTGGGACCCCTTCTCACCTGGGGACAGGGACCCCATCTTCCATAGGGGCAGGAACCCAATCTCCAGACAATGCTGGCTAGGAGGGCTGGCATCAGCCACCCTTGGGTGCCAGGATGGGGGAGGGGGGCAGTAAAATCCAAATCCCCAGCTACATACTCCCTCAGGGTGAACTGGCTTTGTATTCGTTAAGCACCTTAAAGTGAAGTAAACCTGTACGTTAATATTACTCTGTTAGGATTTTTATTATCTTCCTTTTAATAGCAGGTGAATGCGGCCCTCCATGCATTCAATGCATTTACATACATTGAATCCGGCCCTTAAGTGGAAAAAGGTTGCTGACCCCTGACGTAAATCATTCTTTGAGTGGTTCATACCATCACTACCTTAGTTTACAATGATGGGAAGGTAGTACTTGACTGGAAATAAACACTTTCATAGCATGCATACCTGCCGCAGTCTCAATAGCCATGGACAAAGAATTCACGTGTCCCTCTTCAAAAGCCAACTTTGGAGGAATTGCAGCAGATTCTATGAGGTCCTCATTGCAGCCATCTGTAGTGTTGGGCTCAGACAAGCTACTAGTCTTGGAATGAATTTCCAGGTTAATTATTTCTTCAAATGTCCATGCGCAGGACTTCCCATTTATATTGGTTACGGGCTCATCTCTTTGGTCATCCTCTCTGGGAAATGGCTGATCTAGGCTCAGATTAACAGTGTCATTTGCCACCTGACTAAATACAAAAGATGGAATGTGTATGTTAGAAATGTGGAAAAATTGGTCAGGAATTTATAAAAAAAATTTAAAAAAATGCACAAACTTTGGTAACTGAGGCTTAAAGGGGTTGTAAACCCTCGTGTTTTTTCACCTTAATGCATCTTATGCATTAAGGTGAAAAAACTTCTGGCAGTGACCGGCCCCCCTAGCCCCCCTGTTTTACTTACCTGAGCCCTGTAATTCCCTCGGTGGAGACGCGCTCTCCCTCTCTGCACGGGGTACCGGCTCTGGATCGGATAGATTGATAGCAGTGCAGCCATTGGCTCCCGCTGCTGTCAATCAAATCCAATGCAGCGGGGGCCAGGGCCGAGTCCGGCATTTGTGTCTATGGACGCAAATGCTGGACTCGGGAGCGCACCTGCATGGCAACCCCCCGGGAGAGCGCTTCTCCTAAGGGCTTATCTGATGGGAGGAGGAGCAGTGAGAGACGCAGAGGGACCCCAGAAGAGGATAATCGGGGCCACACTGTGCAAAAGGAACTGCACAGTTGAGGCAACTATGAGACAGGTTTGTGAATTTAAAAAAACAGGAATGTTTACAATCACTTTAAATTTAAAAAGTTTTGCTGTGTGTGTGTGTGTGTGTGTGTGTGTGTGTGTGTGTGTGTGTGTGTGTGTGTGTGTGTGTGTGTGTATATATATATAGTTACACATTGTAGCCCCCGTTCTGCCTGATACACTAAACCGTAATTGAGCCTTTGGGTCAGACAAGGGGAGGCAGTTCATAAAATGTACACTTTTCTAGGGGCATGACCCCTTTTACCATGGCACCCATCTCATGGAATATTTGCTACAAATGCGGTACCGGCACATGTGCCAGAATGAGGTATTTCTTACTACCACCACTTTTAGAATCTGTTGATATGGCTGTGACAGCTTCTAAAAAGAATTAACTCCAGTTTGCAGATATACAAACTGGCGGAAATTAAGACCAACTGAGTTAGCATAGAGAGAAGCCAGTGCTCAGAGTGGAGCATTTTGTGCTGGAAAGCAGTAATAAATACGACATCTTCCCACAAAGGGCTCCCTCATTGCAAGAAAGGGTGGCTATGTTTCCACACACAGTGGGACCATGAAAAACTGAGATATCATTGTTTAGGGGGCCAGCGATTCCCTTCAATGTAAAAGTAATCCTAGCCGCTATAGAGCTGCAGGATTACTTTTACAGGCAGTGGAAGGGGGTCCCCCTCCCGCCTTTACCATCTTCTCCCATCCGATCAGCGAGCGCGGCAAGGATACGACCAGGGGCAGCCGGTTCCTGGGACACAGCGAGAAGAACCGACGTTCCTCCCACTGCGTGACACCAGAAACCAGAAGAAACAAGGATTTTGTCTGATTTAAACAAGCCATTACCGGCATCTGATCTCGGTTTGATCAGATTCTCTGGAGGGCAGAGGGGAGATATGGGGTCTAATGGACCCCAGATCTCTCCATAAAGAGGTCCTGTCATGGCCCATCCTATCGCAAGGGATGTTGTTCATCCCTCATGATAGCAATAAAGGTGATTTAAAAAAATAATAATTTAAAGATAAAATGTAAAAAAAATCAAATAAAAATAAAGAAAGAAAAGAATTAAAAAAAAAAATGCAAAGCTCCCCCATTCCCCCGTGCAAATGTGAATATGCACATAGGTACCACACGCATATGTAAACAATGATCGCACCACACATGTGAGGTATCAAAGTGAACGTCAGAGGGAGGGCGATAATTTTAGTGCCAGATCTCTTGTGGAACTCTAAACTGGTAACCCGTAAAGGCTTTTAAAGCGTCACCTATGAAGATTTTTAGGAACTGTAGTTTCGTGCCGTTTCACAGGTATATGCAATTTTAAATAGTGACCTCTTTGGCATCTAGTTACTCGGCATATCATCTTTTAGATTTTACTAAACAATTAGTTATTATACTGTGTTTTTGTGCATTAAAATCCATTTAAAAAAAATTTGCGTTTGAAAAATCGCATCGTGTTACATAAAAATATGCAACACTACATAAAAATATGCAACACCTACCATATTATTCTCTAGGGCCTCGGCTTAAATATATGTTTGGGGGTTATAAGTAGCTTTCTAGCAAAAAAATATGTTATTGTAGGAGAGGAATGTCAGAATTGACCTGGAGGTGGTTAAGCTAAAAGTTCAAACTATTAAAGCTATTGCTTGTGATATTAGGCCTTAATTCAGAGATATCCCTTTCAGCACATTTTTCTGCCACCAACTGCCCTTGGTCTGATGGCCTGCACAATTTCAACCCAGTTTCTATTAGCTCAGGTTATCCTGGACCAGCCCCATCCTTTTCCCGAATAGTAATATTAGAAGTACCAAAGTGAGGCGCTTTTTCTCTCACTCCGATTTCTCTTTCCATCAGCATGCTTATTGTCAGCACATTAACTTATTTGGCTTCTCATTGTTTTCTCTCATATGCTCTTAAATTGGGAGATTTTGTGTGACGTCTGGCAGTTGACAAGGCAGCAACTTTAGGACTTGGTACCCCGACATGCAAGCTTACCTTTCAGGATCAGACAAAAGTATAGCTAAGTTGTGGAGGAGAAGTTACATACTGTAAGTTAAAGGAGAAGTATGGCCAAAGCACTCATTTCTGCACCCTTGCGACAGTCCTTAGTCCGCTGCTGGCTGATGTCAGAAAGCTGGTCTAGCTTCTGAAGGGATTCCAACAATGTCGGGATTCGCCCAGATGCCTGACTGGCAGCTGGCTAAGCCTTTCAGCGCACCGCTGACCTGAGCTGGCCGCTCCCACCGCCGGCACTCCAGTGAGCTCTAGAGGAGCAGATCAGCAGTCTTGTGATCGCTTGGTTCTCAGCCTTAGAGCTGGCGGAGGACAGCTGCAGCATCGGATTGAAGCTGCAGCCACAGTCGTGTATGAATTTTTTTTTTAAATCCCACACTTCTCTTTTAAATAAGCCTGCCTGCTCTGTTGTCATTTAAAGTGATTGTAAAGAATATTAAAAAAAATAAATAAACATATCATCACCAGCTCTGTGCAGTGGTTTTGCACAGAACAGCCCCAATCCTCCTCTTCTCAGGTCCCCCGCCGCTGCTCTGGGCCCCTCCCCCTTACTGAGTGCCCCCATAGCAAGCCACTTTGCTGTGGGGACACTCATACATGCTCATTTCCGAGCCGGCTCTCTGCATCCTTAAGACACAGAGCATGGCTCAGCCCCGCTCCTGCCTTACTGGCTGTGAATGACAGCAGTGGGAGAGCCTTGAATTACGTGCACATCGCTGGATCGAGATCAGGCTTAAGTACATTATTAGGGGGCTGAGGGGGGAGAAGCACACTGAAAGTTTATCTTCATGCATAGAATGCATGAAGGCGAAAAAATTCAGCCCTTTCAACCACTTTAAGGCTTAGGTTGCACAAGCAGAATACATTCAAAACATTTTTAGGCAGTACATCAAAACCAAAAACTGTATATGCTGAAAGACCATTATTCGGACATAAAATGAACCTGGCCTAAAAAGTTCCTAACAATACTACAGGTACCTACTGAGTACTGAGGTTTTTGTCAGCTAAATGACATGTAGTTTAGTGGGGACTTAACAAAAGTTGATGCTCTGTGTACAACTTGGGCAAGAATTTCCAAGAGGTTCTATAGAACAGTGGTTCTCAACCTCAGTCCTCAAGTACCCCCAACAGTGCATGTTTTCCTTTACTTTGCACAGTTGCTTTAAATCAATATCAATGACATGGCATTAATAAGAGCTATTTTATCTAAGGGAAGTTCACAAAACATGGCCCATTGGGGGTACTTGAGGACTGAGTTTGAGAACCACTGCTATAGAACACAGAAAACTGTTCAAAGGACTAGCAAGTTCTTACAGGCACAACAATATTTTATGTTAAAGGAGCCTAGTAAAGCGTGGATCGGTGTATTGCGTACGATCCGTCCTTTGGATAAAAACAGGATTATGGAAGTATCAACACAGGTGACTGCTCCTTGTTTCTTGCTCCCAGCAGGTATGATAAAAGAAAGGAGATAAAGAACGCCAATATAGCATAAAACCATGCCAGAAGCAATGCTATTTAACAGGTCCACATCAGAAAGCGCACAGCCGAGCTCACTGTGATGCTCTAATCACAACATATGGCCACTATTGGTCAGGAAGAGAATGACAGGGGAAAACAGCTACTCATAAAAGCAATAGAGTGGATGAACCCACATTGCTTAGAGGGCATTAGTCCCACAGTAGATGCATACCAAGCCTCCGTTTGACTTGGAGACACCCAAGTCTCATTGCCTATCGGAATACATATACAACAAATTGAGATCTTTCTGACAAATAGTGGCCATATGTTGTGATTAGAGCATCTGATCAGCTGTGCTCTTTCTGCCGTGGACCTGTTAAATTGCGTGGCTTCTGGCATGGACTTCACACCACCCGATGTCATCCGTTATGACGGAACTAGTAGGGTGGAGTCTATGCTTATAAGTAAATTGATAAAATAGTCACTAAGGCTACACCTGTAAGCAGTAGCTGAGAGGGGAATCAAAAAGATTAACCCATAAACAACTCAACGATGATAGCCGTCACCTCGATTAGATAACACTAAGAGGTGTGTTCCTCTAAAACAACAGCATATAGAAAAAGAAAAAGGGATTTCCAAGTAATTCTTCAATGAGAAACAGCCGGCATTAGTTAAAACGTATTAAATATTTATTAGAAAATTCTACAAAAACACTACAAACAATAAAAGTTATATTTAAATAACCTCCACCACATTTAAATTTTAAAATTTGACAACGTTGTCAGAGGACACCGGTAGCCACGACAGACACTTATACCATATATAGATTATTATGAGCCACTAATTCCACATGCTCAGGAGCTACATCTGTGGAAAAATAGATCATAGAACCAAGATAGATGGAACCTAAATTTCTTTATGGTACTCCACACAAGAGAATAATAGCTTCACAGGTAGCTTCAATGAGGAACTAGATAGCAGTCCACACCGAAAAATATTCCCCGGAAATGGAGGGGGAAGGGGGGGGGGGAAGCCCAGATGACTCTGGAATATAAACAGGGATTTACACAACAGTTGAGAAGCAGGTAAAGCAGCCGATTATTAGCAATGGACAACACTAAGCCAACAACGGATATTCTACTGGGGCTAGAAAAACTGTTACCAGATGCATATAGGCAGTGTGAGTGTATATGAATATATAAACTTCAATACCCAGCCGGGTGTATAAATGTCGATACAGCTCACCACTCTTCTGGTAATTCGTTGTCCCGCAATCCGGCCGATCATCCAGTTACTGTATAGGGGCATTAGTTCCCACAGAGTGGAGAGAGATGTTCCGGCCGCTGCTCCACGTGTGTAGCTGGCATCCTGCGCCATAACTGCGGACATCCAGGGATTACTTCCGCATACCAAGGGTACTTCTGGGGGAATTTAGTGGAGCGTGTCTGTTTCTGGCAGTCTGTTCCCTCCAAGCATAGAGCGTGATGGCTTCATGCTGACGCGTTTCACTCGTAACACGAGTTTCCCCCTCCATTTCCGGGGAATATTTTTCATACAGACTGCTATCTAGTTCCTCAATAAAGCTACCTGTGAAGCTATTTTTCTTTTGTGTGGAGTACCATAAAGAACTTTAGGTTCCAGCTATCTTTATTCTATGATCTATTTTTCCACAGACGTAGCTCCTGAACATGTGGGCCCATAATAATAATATATGTGTGGTATATGAGTGTCTGTGGTAGAGGTTATTTGTATATAACTTTTATTGTTTCTAGTTGTCTATGTGGAATTTTCTAATAAATATTTAATCAATTTTGA
The DNA here is from genome assembly GCA_037952925.1 of Lithobates clamitans. NCBI lineage: Eukaryota > Metazoa > Chordata > Amphibia > Anura > Ranidae > Lithobates > Lithobates clamitans. The sequence continues at coordinate 1,726,010 of JBBGZY010001185.1, read as the reverse complement.
CTAATGCCGGTTGTTTTTCGTTGAAGAATTACTTGGAAATCCCTTTTTGTTATATATATGGAGTCTATGCTTAGTCTCACCACGTTAGTTCCTATGTGATCTGCAGATTGTTTTTACCTTGGAAGTTTTTTATCCGTCTGTATGGATTTGTGCTACCTCAATAAACCATCACGGTTTTATGCTACGTTGGCGTTCTTTCTCTACTTTCTTTTATCATACTTAGGAGGGAGAAACAAAGAGCAGCCACCTGTGTTGATACTTCCATCATCCTGTTTCTATCCAAAGGACGGATCGTATGTATTACACCAATTTACGCTTTACTAGGCTCCTATAATGTGGAGTCTAGTCATCTGGTAAGGGCACAGACTTTCCTTTTATCCACGGTGAAAGGTGACTTTCGGTGTTCAATTGTTTCTATCCACAGTAGTTGTTAGACATGCTTCACGCTATGACAGTTTCACCTTAAGGAGCAATAAAAATACACTTACCTGAATATTGTGGGCGTTGTATCTGAAAAGTGCCCATTAAACTTCTGATCAATGTCTGATTTATCCCCATTCACAAATAATTCATTCATTCCCTCTGCTGCTGTATCCTGAGACAAAAAATCTGGGGAGGATGAAGTTGGTGTAACTTGCACTTCCTGGAGACCATCTGCTTCATCGCACGAATCAGAGTCATTAGCGCTATCTAAAATACAGAAAAAGGATAATGCTCACACTGTCACATATATAACAGTGTCATTATATGGGCTAAACTATATTTACCAGGTGTGTTTTTATCAAGATTGAAATTTTCTTCATCCTCCTCTGACCTGTCTTCATTCTTCAGAACACAAATGAAAAACAATGTTAAGAACACAAACAAGATAAATTACTTCTCTTGTCCCCAACAATTTGTAAGAGAAATAGAATTGCTCTAGAGTACTTCGGAAAATGGACTTCAGCTTGCCTTTATCTATAGAACAAGTGTTAAAACCCAGCTCTATCCAAAGAGTTTTCTTTTTTTTAAATTTTGGACAGAATATGGCACGTAATCAAACAATCTATGCTCCTATTATACAAAGTAACTTTTTGCTTACTCTCCTAGTGACAAGAAGTGAGGGGAAATGTCTTAAAGAGTGACTTTTTTTTTTCTCAACAAAAGTAAACAAACATTCCCCTCTGGGTGATCAATATACATTGCAAGGTTTTTAAAAAACTTTGTTACAAAGTCCAACCTGAATTCTGAAAAAATAGCAGTTTATGTCCAGGTGCAAAGTGAATCTGTATGGGAGTGATTTTATAATTATCAATCAGCTGCTGCACCTGCAGGACTCTAATGAGGAAAGTGGCAGGGCCTGCATCCCTTTAGACATGCTATCCTTTTTTGAGTATCTCACCAAATTTTTGGCATCCCCTGAAACAAAAAAGTCTTGTATCTGATGTCAGACTACAGTGAAAATCAGTAAGCCAATCGCACAGATTTCATAAATTTCTCAATTTCTCGACCATTTGTGTACAGAATGCCTCCAGGTAGCCATATTTCATTTTAAAGAAAATTACAACCCTGCAGACTAAAGATAATTTTTAACATCAACTACAATATGACTTGTGTCACAAATGTATACACCAGCCCTCAAAAATTCCACTAGTGAAGAGCAGGGGCGGACCAGGCTGACAGTTTCCCTGCTGATTGCTTCTGGCAGAAGCGGTGCAGGCTTTTTTACAGGACATCATAGTGGTGGGGGGGTTCCCTGCCCCATCCCTCCCGGGGTCACTCTGATGTCCTGTAAAAAAGCAGTCACCGCTTCTAACAGAAGCGATCAGCAGGGAAACAGTCAACTGGAGGACACAGAGCGGCAGAGCCAGACTGCCCTGGGGCCACTTCGAGCTAAGCTGAGGCTGCAGCGCTCCCCTCCATCTCTCTCTCCATCTCCTCCTTTGTATCACACACACAACGGGCATCTCCCGTTGTGTGTCACGGAGCTGGGTCTGTGTTCAGCGGTGTTGTAACAAGATTCCGCCCCCCTAGGGAGGCGGGACCTTGTTACAGCACCGCCGAACATAGACCCAGCACAGTGAGGCTGCCCTTAATGGGCACAGCGAGGCTGCCCTCAATGGGCACAGCGAGGCTGCCCTCAATGGGCACAGCGAGGCTGCACTGATGAGGCTGCACTGATGGGTACTGATATGCTTTATGTTAATATGGTTAAAGTTGTTAATGTTTATTTTTAGAATTTAATTCTGCATAGAAAATGTAACAGTGTAATTTCATGAGATAATTTATGAGGGCATGTTTAGGGGCAGACTAAGGGGCGGGCCAAGGGAGGGGTTGGGTGGGCCAACTGGTGGCGAGTAACTCTTAAGGCCTGGCTAGTGGTTCAGGACTTGAAATTTTGAGCCCTGGTATACACTATTAAGGAAAATTGTTATCCATACTTACTGTAATTTTCCTTTCCTGGATCCTCCCCATGTCAGCCTACTATGGGTCAGCTCTGCCCCCTCTGACCCCTCCAGGACCACCTCTTTCTTAGCCCATAAAGGGCAGCTGTCTGCCCACACCAGTGTTCAAAAAATACCCGCCTCGCGACGGATAAACTGGATGGGAATCCTCCGGCTGACATGGGGAGGATCCAGGAAAGGAAAATTACGGTAAGTATGGATAACAATTTTCCTTATTCCTGGACCTCCCCATGTCAGCCTACTATGGGATGTACCAAGCAATATTAAGAAGGGAGGGAAGACAAAAAATAAAAAATAAGCCAAACCCTCAATGCAATGCTACTCAAATTTTTAATGGGCAACAGCCGCCCTAATAACCGTAGAGCCAAATGTTTCCTCAGGTGGACAAGCCAAATTAAGCCTGTAATGCCAAATAAAAAGGTGTTGGGCACGCTCCAGCTTGCTGATTTGCAAACTACCTCAGGGGCAACCTTCGCGTATGCTGCCATCCCCCTCGCCGAATTTGCCTTGATCTCTGAAGGAGGAGGAAGGCCCAGCGTTTTGTATGCAATATGTATGGTCTTGACAAACCAGGAAGACAACTCTGGATGTTGCTGGCATACCCTTTTTAGGCCCCATTGGGAAAACCTACAGCTGATCTTGATTTCAAAAGCTTTTAGTGCATTTCAGGTAGGTTGAAACCGCAGAGACCAGGTCTAACCTACTCCACTCATCAGCTGTATCCGCCAGAAAGGCTGGGAGAATGACCTCCCAGTTCATACGAAATTATGTGGCCTAAGGACTCGGCCTAAGGACTATCTTGACTGGGAGCACCAAACATTATGATACTTTAGATGAGAAGGCGCACAACTCGCAGACTCTTCTGGCCGAGGAAACCACTAGAAAAAACAGAAACAAAAAACTGTTAAAGGAAATAATGAACAAGAGAAAGCTTGATCAAACGGAGGAACCAGCAATGTTCGCAAGACTAGTTTTAAGTCCTCTTTTGGAAAAAACGATTTCAATGGAGGTCTGATTTCTATGGCTGCCCCTAAAAATCAGATCACCAACGGATGTAGAGCATATCTAGTACACGACATAGTCGACAAGGCGTGGATTTGACCCTTCAGGGAATTATAAGCTAACCCTTAGAGACCACTCTGCAGAAAGTCCAAAATTTTAGATACTGAAGGAGATCCAAGGTCCCAACCCCTTTCTGTAGTATTCCAGATCCAGTGATAGGTTACATTCGTGGACCTCTTATGAGCCTGTAATAATGTCTCCACTACACCGCCCGAGAGACCCAAGCTAGGTAAAGGCCCCCTTTCACTTCCAAGTCATTAACTTCATCCTCCTGCGGTTCGAGTGTCAGGCCCAACTCTGCAGAAGGAGATTTTGACAAGGAGGCAGTGGGATTGGTGAGCCCAACTTTATCCTCCAAGCCAGAGGGAACCACGGCTCCCTGAGCAAGGTAGGACTACTATTGCTATGACCTTTTCTCACTGAATCTTCAGGATTTTGAGAGCCAAAGGAAGCGGCGGGAACACGTACACCAAGGGGAAGTTCCAAGACCTGGACAGAGCACCCTGACCCAACGCCTGTGGATGCCGGGAGAAGAAGCAAGGCAGTTGACAATTCTCCTCCAATTCCATAAGATCTATCGAAGGCGTCCCCCAGACCCTGAAGATCTTGCGTATGTACTTGGGGTTGAGGCCCCATTCTTTGTGATCCCCAAAGCCTCGACTCAAGCGATCTGCTAAAACATTCCCAGGCCCTGGGAGATAAGATGCTGTAAGAGAGCCCAGATTCTTCTCTGCGCATAGGAAGATAGACATGCCACCTGAAGGAGAGGGCAACATCTTGTGCCCCCTTGATGAGACACATAAGGTACCGTAGTTTTGTTGTCAAAAAGAATCTTGACCTCGCAACATAGGTTGGAACGCTAAGAGAGCGCGTCTGACAGCATCCAATCCCAGGAAATTTGCACTCTTTGCCCCACAAAGGTTCCATTGGCCTTGAACCTGCTGTCCCAGGCAGTGTGCCTCGTAGCCTGCCATTGGTCGTCACCATTATTGGTTCTGAGGCCTTCAACGGAACTCCGCGGGAAAGATTGCGAGTTATTGACCAACAAACCAGGGACCAAATTATCGGAATTGGCAGATAGATTTTCTGGAACAAGGAGTGACGATCCCACTGAAGAAGAAAGTTGCATTGAAACCTCCTTCTGCGCCACCTGACCCACGGGACTACTGGAACTGTGGTGGATAGAACCCCCAGATACTGCATGCATTCCTTCACCAACATAGAAGGCCTGGCCATCACTGCTTTGGTCTGAGACTGGATCTCCTGGACCTTCCTCTGAGGAAGAGAAACACAACCCCGATCCGTGTCGAATTGTACTCCTAAATACTCCAACATTTGGGTCGGATGCATCTGGCTTTTCCAAAAGTTGATCAACCAACTGAAACGAGCTAGTGTTTTGCAGATGAAATTTACATGAACTAAAAGAAGCTCATTTGATGGACCCAAAAGTAGCATGTCGTCTAGATAATGGAATATTTGCACTCCCTTGACCCTGAGAGTTGCGACGACAGCAGACAGTAGCTTTGAAAACATTCTCGGAGTCGTGCAGAGACCGAATGGGAGACATTAAAATTGAAAATGAGAGCCTTCTACGGAAAACCTGAGCAATGGTGAGATGCATCAATGGAAACATGAAGATACGCATCCGCCAGATCAATGGAAACCATCCATTCTCCTGACTCCACAACCGAAATGATCGTTTCCAAGGACTCCATTTTGAATGGTGGAACCTTCATGTAAGAATTCAGGACTTTGAAGTTAAAAACTGGTCCGAAACCCCTTGAAGCCTCTGGGACCAAAAACAGAGGAGAACATACTCTGACTCAATTCGTGCCTTGGAACCGGAAGGATGGCCCACGCTGCCAACAGCTCCCCTATATATCCTTGCAAACATTGCCTCCTTTCCAAATCCGTAGGAAGTCCAGTTTCTACGAACAAGGTCTGAGGGGGCCTTGTTCTGAATTCGAGACGATAACGTGAATGAATGACGGCTACAATCCAGGCATCCTGAAATTTGTCCGCCCAAACGCCCCCGAATTGGGCTAGTCTTGCTCCTACTTGAGAGGGTTAAGCAGGGACACCTTCAGAAGGACTTATTTGAAGCCTTAGGAGCTTTGTTGGCCCTGGGCTTGGAAGGTTTCTGGAAGGTCGAACCGGCTCCCTTCCACTGTCTGAAAAACTGTCTGTAAGCAATGGCCTCTCTGAATCCTCCTTTGGATCTCCTGTTAAACAGAAAGGGCTGCTGTTGTCTTTTACTCTTCTGCGGGATTAGGCCAGATCTGCCGCCAGAAACCCAGTGAATTGCTCATTCTAAGTCTTCCCGAAGAGTACCGAACACAGACTATGCTTGGAAGCCTTATCGGCCGACCAATGCTTCAACCCTAAGGCTCTGCGGGCTGTGACGGAATGAGCCATTATCTTTACTGTCATCTTGACCTGGTCGACAGCTACTTCAGCCATAAGCTCTACAGCAGTCTTGAAAACTGCAAAAGGAGAAGAACTGCCACTTCCAAGACTTTCATCTGAACATCCATCCACCAGCTCCGCTACCCACACTCTAAAGCTGGATTCACACCCATGCACTCCCAGCGCTCCCTGCATTCCGCAGACCCGCACCACAGAACGTGCTCCATAGGAGACCATGGCAAATGGAGGGTAGTACAAATCGGCAAAGAGCACCAAAAACGCACAGGTGCGAATCCAGCCCAAGTGCTGCTGCCGCCGGTCTGCAGGCTGCTCCGGCCAAACTATACAACTTTTTTAGGTCTGCGTTTATTCTGCGATGCATAGGATCCCTAAAAGAGACCGAATCCTCCAGCAGGAGCGTAATGTGGCGGGCGAATCTACGTAATGAATTATCCACCTTTGGCATAGTGTCCCAAGGGGTACAGCTTCGATACTCTTTTATGTACATTGAGCTTTTTCTCAGGCCCTGCCCACTCGTCAATTACTTCTTTCATTTCAGAAATGAATGGGAAGGAAGGTAACGATTTCGTTAAATACGGGTAGTATCTTTGCTGTTTCTTTGGAGGCGACGATTCTTCCTGCCACTTCATCGCATCCTTAACAGCCTCCACCAAGGGGGGAACCAGTGCAAAAATCAAACGTATGCAATTCCGAGACCATCTCAGCCTCAGATGGATCCGAATCGCTATCGACTTCAAGGTTAAAACGCACTGAAATCACATGATCTGAATCTGCAGATGCCTAAGATACAGAAGGATGAGCAGGAGTCCTTGAAACACTCTTTAATCCTTCCTTGACTGCATGCTTAATGTAGGATTTAACCTGGCATGCTTTTGTAGCATTGTCCTGAGCCGCCTCCTTGAAGCAAGATGCACATACCTGCTTTCCTCTGAGGACCTCAGTTCTTCTGCCTGGGCTGGTGATGAAGACCTATTCGAAGGAGAGGATTTGCTCTTTCTAGAGGCTTTCTGATGTCTTGACCTCTCTTGGCTCGGGTCTGAGCGACTAAAGTGAGGTAAGGGCGAGGGAGATCTGGAATGCTGTGACAACAGGCGTCTATTCAGCTGCATGCGACTCTGCAATTTATGTCTAGTCCCTTTTTCAATCCTTTGAGGCTGGAAAGCTGATTTGGAACCTCTTTGCGGGCGTTTATCCCGCACTGGGCCCTTCTCTCTGTAAAACACAGAGGATGTGCTCTCTTTTAAAATAAATAAATAAATAAATAAATACATTTTTTTTTAAAACAAAAAATAAAAACAAATAAATACAATTAAAATAAACTTCTCCATCTGAATCTTCAGTGCTAAGGCAGCTAGGCAGACAAAATTCCCCAGAGCTATAAGGCACAGGATAATTAAAAAACACTCTGACAGATAAGTCAACACAGCACAGCACAGTCTCATTAACACAGCAGTAAGTAATGAGAGTCCTGGAAGGAGGCTTACCAGAGTATAGCAGTGCAGTAGATTGATCAGGTGCAGGCTGAGATTAGCCTAGAGGACAGAGCCTGCTGCAAATCAGCAGTGAGCATTCTGGTGTTTGCTAGGCAACCCAAAGAGGAAGCTGCCTCTGACCTCACCTGCTCAACTCTGAGCTTCCTGAAAGGAATACTTGTGGAGACGGTGAACTACAAGTCCCAGCGAGCCAAACCACTGCCTGAACACACAAAAACATGGAAGGAGAGAGTGCCAGCACCTGCCTAATGAAGGTATATACAGTCATTTATACTTCCAGTGACCTTTGCCAGTAATACAGTCATTTATATTGTACCATACAATCCAAACCCAGCACCATGGGAACCCCCCTCCTCAGGAGATTTACAGCCTATATGGGGGGGGGGGGGGTCTTCTGAACCGGGAGAGGCTGAACCTGAACAGGATGGATGGTGGATGGAGAAAAAAAATAAAAAAAAACTTTAAAAGGCGTCCGGAGCGAGAACGAAAAAAAGAACACTGGTGTGGGCAGACAGCCGCCCTTTATGGGCTAAGAAAGAGGTGGTCCTGGAGGGGTCAGAGGGGGCAGAGCTGACCCATAGTAGGCGGACATGGGGAGGTCCAGGAAATATATGTATTTGCTATTTATTTCTCCCCACAAGAGTGGAGTTACCCTTTATGCAAGAACAAAAAGTTCACGAAAGACACATTTTAAGCAGAGTGGACAAGGGTTATGACACTTATCAAATTTTTTTGCTGGATGCAAATTATTTTTCAGATGGCAGCCATTTGTCACATTAGGACAGAAAGTGACAGGAATATCTATAGACAGAGGCATAGTCTGACATTCTAACTTTTCCCAGCTGTATCCCAATCTAAAACAAAACTTTTTCCTGGAATTGGGCATTAATGAGATCTAATTAAAAAAGAGGACATCAGACGTAAGGGAGTAGCATGGTGGTAGACAGTCACACATTAAAATATGGGAGGATTGGAATCCTGAAATGTAAAATTTTTAAAGTGGTTGTAAACCTAGTTACACCACTTGTATCTACAGGTAAGGCTTATCTGTAGGTACTGTAAATAACTCCCAAACCTGCACGGTTTAGGAGATATTTACCATATATGCTGGCGCTGTCATCGGCGCAACTGCACTGAAGAAACGGGGAACTCGTGTCGTTTCTTCAACAGCTGTGGCGCGACCGGGGGCTCCAGCTCGCATGTGCAGCAGTGACATAGTTACATAGTAGGTGAGGTTGAAAAAATACACAAGTCCATCAAGTCCAACCTATGTGTGTGATTATTATGTCAGTATTACATTGTATATCCCTGTATGTTGCGGTCATTCAGGTGCTTATCTAATAGTTTCTTGAAACTATCAATGCTCCCCGCTGAGACCACCACCTGTGGAAGGGAATTCCACATCCTTGCCACTTTTACAGTGAAGAACCCTCTACATAGTTTAAGGTTAAACCTCTTTTCTTCTAATTTTAATGAGTGGCCACAAGTCTTTTTAAACTCTCTTCTGCAAAAAAGTTTCATTACTATTGTGGGGTCACCAGTACGGTATTTGTAAATTGAAATCATATTCCCTCTCAAGCGTCTTCTCCAGAGAGAATAAGTTCAGTGCTCGCAACCTTTCCTCATAACTAATATCCTCCAGACCCTTTATTAGCTTTATTGCCCTTCTTTGTACTCGCTCCATTTCCAGTAATCCATCCTGAGGACTGGTGCCCAGAACCGGATAGCATGCTCTAGGTGCGGCCGGACCAGAGTCTTGTAGAGCGGGACAATTATCGTTTTATCTCTGGAGTTGATCCCCTTTTTAATGCATGCCAATATTCTGTTTGCTTTGCTAGCTGCAGCTTGGCATTGCATGCCATTGCTGAGCCTATCATATACTAGGACCCCCAGGTCCTTTTGCATCCTTGATTCCACCAGTGTATAGATTGCATTCATATTTTTGCCACCCAAATGCATTATTTTACATTTTTCTACACTGAACCTCATTTGCCATGTAGTTGCCCACCCCATTAATTTGTTCAGATCTTTTTGCAAGGTTTCCACATCCTGCCGAGAAGTTATTGTCCTGCTTAGCTAAGTATCGTCCGCAAATACAGAGATTGAACTGTTTACCCCATCCTTCAGGTCCTTTATGAACAAAATAAATAGGATTGGTCCCAGCACAGAACCCTGGGGGACCCCATTACCCACCTCTGACCGTTCCGAGTACTCCCCATTTATCACCACCCTCTGAACTCGCCCTTGTAGCCAGTTTTTAATCCATGTACTGACCCTATGGTCCATGCCAACGCACCTTATTTTGTACAGTAAACGTTTATGGGGAACTGTGTCAAATGCTTTAGCAAAATCCAGATACACCACGTCTACGGGCCTTCCTTTATCTAACTGGCAACTCACCTTTTCATAGAAGGTTCAAGGTGACGTAATTGCAGCTCTGGCCAATCACAGCGCCGGAGCCGGCAAACCCAGAAGTGAGTCTGGGAGACATGTCACTGGTCATAGTGGTGTGCGGGGCCGCTGCAACAGCTTCAGTCTAAGGTAAGTATTTCACAATTAGCTACTATGCCATGCATACTACCTCTTTATGCCTTCGTCTTACAGGGTTTGTTCTTGTTTTTTCAGGTTTACAACCGCGAGATCACTTTTATCGGTGGTGGGAGAGAGCCCCTCCCGCCGCGATCCGGTGCCCTCTGCCGCTTACCGGAGCCGTCGGTAGCGGCGGAGGCGATCGCGTCCTTCCCTGTGGTGTGTCTGGAGACGAGTGAGGCTAAGATGGCGCCCACTCGTCTCCATGACACTGCTGGGCGGAAGTGACGTCAAAACGTCACTTCCGCCCAAGCCTCTTAAAGGCACATTTTTTCAAATGTCATTTTTCAAAATGACTTTTTTTTTTTTTTTTTTTTATTGCATTTTAGTGTAAATATCAAATCTGAGGTCTTTTTTACCCCAGATCTCATATTTAAGAGGTCCTGCCATGCTTTTTTCTATTCCATTATTTTTAAAAATAAATAAAATATTGTAAAATAAATAATAATAATAAAAATTTTTTAAACCCTCCTGTCCCGACGAGCTCGCGCGCAGAAGCAAACGCATATGCGAGAAGCGCCCGCATATGAAAACGGTGGTCAAACCACACATGTGAGGTATCGCAGCGACCGGTAGAGCGAGAGCAATAATTGTAGCCCTAGACCTCCTCTGTACCGCAAAATATGCAACCTGTAGAACTTTTTAAACGTCGCCTATGGAGATTTTTGAGGGTAAAAGTTTGACGCCATTCCACGAGCGTGCGCAATTTTGAAGCGTGACATGTTGGGTATCAACTTACTTGGCGTAACATTATATTTGACAATATACAAAAAAATTGGGCTAACTTTACTGTTGTCTTATTTTTTTATTCAAAAAAGTGAATTTTTTCCAAAAAAAGTGTGCTTTTAAGACCGCTGCGCAAATACGGTGCAAAAAAAAGTATTGCAACGACCGCCATTTTATTCTCTAGGGTGTTAGAAGAAAAACCATATATAATGTTTGGGGGTTCTAAGTAATTTTCTAGCAGAAAAACCTGTTTTAAACATGTAAACACCTAAAATCCAAAACGATGCTGGTCCTTAAGTGGTTAACATATATTCTATATTCAGCTGCATACAGTGACATTGTCAACACAATTCCTTGAGACATGGTTCAAATAATAAAAAACATGACTACCTTGGCATCAGCTTGGTCTGTTTTTCGCGTTCTCTTCATTATCTCTTCAATTCTCTACAAAAAAAATATACACCAGCATTGGTAAAATTAGTAGTATTAGTGTATTAACTTAGTATCCCTCTATTCCTATGTATGAGTTGGAAACACTGACCCCAAGGGTTTTATCACAGATATAGAATTATTTTATCAGAAATTATTCATTTATATGAGATTTAAAATAGCGGATTATGATCTATGGAGTTAGTTTTATCCTAATTTCATATATTAGCTGCTCTGCATATGTTACTTAATATTTATGGATCGCTGCATTTATGTTTGTTGTTGTGTATATATATATATATATATATATATATATATATATATATATATATATATATATATATATATATATATATATATATGCCTTATGTTTGTAAGAGGTAATATATTTTGGTGAGTTTGTTTGGTGCTGTTTAGGAGGAAAGTCTTTTGAACAAAGAGTGGATTGTTCACTTATTTGTACAATTTTGTTTAAGGGAATACTTGATAAATATAGCACATATGTTTATGGACTCTAATATTTCCCATTTTGATGGTTTTATATTTTGTACATCGTTTATTTGCATGCTGTATATTTAACTTTTTGGTTTTAGCACTGTATTTTAAGCATTCCTGTAAGCACTGCTTATAAACTGACCAGTTAATATAAGCCTAAAATGAATTCAGAAAATGAGCAACCTTTTCAGGGACTAAACTCTTTAATTCCTGCAGACATGCAAGCATAAGACCTACCAGTGCGTGGCCATTTCTCCTATTCATTAAGTCATAGCCGAGTAGAGCTAAATTACAAACAAAAAAGCCCTGCTCCCATTAACCAAAAGGAGCTTTCCTTACTGCAATGTACAAGTTGGTCATGGTAGAGTAATGATGCGGACAAGCACACACTCATATTTGGCACCTACATGGCTATCGCTGATTTTCTGGTAGGTTAGGCAGAGACATTCAATTATAAGTATTTGGTTACAAAATTATTTTATCTCCATGCCACCAGCCAATCCAGCTATAGAAAGTGTGGCAGATGTTTTAACAAGTTCTATACCAAAAAGCTATAATTCAAAAATGATAAATATGTAGAAAAGATTCAAAATCTAGCTAATTATGAATTTTCACATTAAGGCCTTGTGCACACTTGATGTTTTTAGGGATGCTTTTACGGGAATCTGGCATTTTTTTTCTGCCTCCAAACTACCCTACATGTTAGCTTATGTGTCTGTGCACATAGGCAATTTGAAGCATAACAAAACCCCCATAGCCAGCGCATCCAGGAGCGGCAGCGTTTTGACAGAAAAATGCTTGATGCATGTAAACGTGCGTTAATGATAGGCGGCACGCTTGGGAGTTAATTTATTTCAATGGGCAGAATAAATGATTCTGGCCAATTAAATTAACGCCCATGTGTTTAACACGCCTACAAACGTCAAGCATTTTTTGTGCCAAAACACTGTTGCCAGGAGGAAAGGCAGCCAGAAGAGATGGTCAAATGTCTAGTTTGCAGGAGGCCCAAGTGTAACTCCTAGATAAACCAGGAACTCTTCATCTGCAAAGCCCATAACCTTGATAACAAGTCCGTATAATAAAAGTACCGTATTTATCGGCGTATAACACGCGCCGGCGTAGAACACGCACCCCAGGTTTAGGAGGGAATTTTAAGGATAAAAAACTTTTAGGAGGGAAGTTTAAGGAAAAAAAACTTACATTTAAATGCCCATCAATGCAGCGTTATCGTGTCCATCTGCAGCCTTGTCAGTGCAGCCTTGCCCCAGTGTCCAGTGCAGCCTTGTCAGTGCAGCTTTGCCCCAGTGCAGCCTTGTCCCCAGTGCAGCCTTGTCCCCAGTGCAGCCTTGTCCCCAGTGCAGCCTTGTCCCCAGTGCAGCCTTGTCCCCAGTGGTCAGTGCAGCCTTGTCCCCAGTGCAGCCTTGTCCCCAGTGGTCAGTGCAGCCTTGTCCCCAGTGCCGCCGACATACACAAGTTTAGTGGGTATTTTTAAATATGGTGCCGCGGAGTTCGGAGGGACTCGGCAGCGCTCGTTCAGCTGAACGAGCGCCGCCGAGAACACAGTGACTGGGTGGAGCCGAGATACACATAGCCGAGGGTTCTCGGCTCTTCTCGGCACCGTTCACAGTCACGCCCAGTCCCTATGATGGACATAACAGAGGTCCAATGGCAGGACTGGGCGGGACTGTGAACGGCGCCGAGAAGAGCCGAGAACCCTCGGCTATGTGTATCTCAGCTCCGCCCAGTCACTGTGTTCTCGGCGGCGCTCGTTCAGCTGAACGAGTGCCGCCGAGTCCCTCCGAACTCCGCGGCGCCATATTTAAAAATACACGCTATGTGAATGTCGACGGCGATCGCTCCGATAGATCACAAAATGGTGGGGATCGGCGTATAACACGCACCCACGATTTTCCCCTGATTTTAAGGGGAAAAAAGTGTGTGTTATACGCCGATAAATACGGTATATAAAAATATAATAAGAAGAAACAAATGGCAGAAAAGTCACATAGAAATGATTCAGACTGCCATGGATTAGGTTTTTGATTTTATAAGTGGGTACAAATACCCCAGACTATATTATACATGGTGCATCAGATAGCCTTATAGTGCCAGTATGAATAAGAGTAGTAGCCATGGCAATATGTGGAACAAAGAAGATATACTGGATGCCTCTCCTCCAAAAACACAACATCAACAGCAGTTCAAAAGCAGTGCACCGTTCGCTGCAACTCATTTACCTTTTTCCTTTCGAGTCTTTCTTGCATATTTTGCTGCATGATTTTTTCTCTTTCTTGCCTTTGCTTTTCAGCTTCCTCAAGAGCTCTGGCTTCAGCTTCTTCTTTCTTTAACCAAAATAAAATTTAGTCACAATGTATATAATACAACCTTGTAATAAATATTCAGTTCAACGAAGTCCTCTCCAAAAGGTACAAGGTAACATGAATTATGGGTGAATTAGATACTGAAGATCTTCACATAAATTAGAATTCTCCTATCAAAGACGTTAGAAAAAAACGGAAACAAGCTCATCAGAGGCGTAAATAGAACCTTCAGGGTCCCATTGCAAGAAACCATGAAGGGCAACCCCTACCCCCCCCCCCTCCCTCCCCCTCCATGCTTCCATCTGAGCCCCTAGCTCACAGTTCTGGGAGGGCGTCCTTGAACATCCTCCCAGAACCCTGCATCCCGTGTGCCCCATGGGGGGGACCAGCTGATCACAGGTCATGGTAAAGGGCCAATCACAGCAGATCACATGTAAACAGAATTTCTGGTTATCGACAGTCATTTCCTCCCACGCTGAATCTGTGTGCGGAAGTGAGAGCTGTTAACCGGTAACACTGTCAAGTACATTGTTTACACTTATAATCGGGGCACTGATCATCAGTGCCACCTATCAGTGCTCATGAATGCCACCCAGCAGTGCCTCCTCAGCAGGACTCTGAGCTGAGAGCATCTCTCTCATACAGTCCAGAGCCTGCACCGACTGTTCCCCCTTCCACCTCCCTCTCACGGATAGAAGAGTAAAGAGCCGATCTGCTCTTTTTCCTCCCACCCCTCTGCCCAGATGCTTAGCTTCACACTTCCGGCGAGACACACACAGGAGGAGAAGGAGCAGATCAGCGCTCTCTTCTCCCATCCGTGCAAAGGAGGAGGGACAGTCAGTGCAGGCTCTGGGCTGTATGAGAGAGCCCCTCTCAGCTCAGAGCCCTGTGGCCAGCAACCCCTTGGGGCTCCCACAACAGTGGCAGAACACTAGGGCCCGGTCGCAAGTGCGACCTTTGCAACCCTGGTATTCTGCCACTGAAGCTTATGGATATTCCACTGTAATTCTGTATCTAAATTCAAATTTTTTTGGATTGATTAGGATAAATTAACAGTTTTTTTTTGTTCTGTGACCATGCTGGGCAGAATCACATAATAAAATCTGGTTCTTTGTCACTGGGACAAAAAAGTGAGGGACGATCTAAAATTTGGATTTGTCATCAGGACAAGAAGATTTCCCACTCATGTTCTGTTGTGCCCTCAAGAGGGAATAGGAAAATCTCTCCAATGTGACATATAACAAAAAAAAAAAAAAAAAAGCTTCACAAAAGGTAACAAATCCTTACTCTTCAAAACTGTAAAGAAATTGTTATTGGGCCAGATTGACGCACAGTGTGCGTGGCTCCTCTGAAAATCAATGCAAGCATTTAAACGTTTATAGAAATGTTCAATAACACTTACCTCATCACCATTTCATTCCATAAACCATTTCATGTCATACAAACAACTTTTAAGCTTCCTAATGTAGAAAGGTTCAGTTATCTGCAAGTCAAGCACTTTGTTACTACTATGATCAGCCCTCCAGCAGATGTTTTCTGTGCTGTACTCCAAGATATGGAATTTACCGCTAATGGCCCGTACACACGATCCGAATATCGTACGACAGATCGTACAACTTTTTTCGCTTAATAGTCGCAAGTAGAAATTGAATAGGTAACTAAGTCACAAAAATTCTCTTACGACAGAAAAATCGTACGATCTGGCATCGTACAAGGAAAATTTTCGTGCTTGTCCGATCTAATAATATCAGATGAACTGTCATGATCGGCTCTCAAATGTAGTGTACACACGATCCGAAAATCGTATGATTCTTCCTCGGACGACATTCATACGATATTCGGATCGTGTGTACGGGCCATAAGACAATGACGACACTGACTACATCCAGGTATTGAAGAGCAATTTCCTTTGGTTGTTTTGGAGTAGCGCATAAGCATAGAAGGAATTATATATAGATCTTCATTGAGGTGAAAGACTGATACCACCTTAGGAAGGAATGATAACCTTAGACGTAGAACTGCTTTGTCATTGTGAATGAGGAATAGCTCCTTACAAGAGCCGCTGACTCAGACACGTCTGCAAAGGGAGGGGGGGGGGGGCGTGATGCGCGATACACTGTAAATAAAGGTTCTGACAAGAGAGAGCAAAGCCAGAGGTTTTTGAAATAGAATGGACAAGGCTGAAGCCCATCCTTTCAGAGTGATTATGGTTAAGTTCTGGTCAAGACCTAATTTTTAGGAAGGCCAGAATATGCGGCACAAAGGAAGCTCTGGGAATAAAGTGCCTGTGATCACACCAGGCAAAGAGGGATGTCGAGGTATGATAATAGATCTTCCTGAAAGTGGCTTTTCTTGCTTTTAGCACGGTAGGAATGAAATTCCGAGACCCCCTCGATCACTTAAGACCTGGGCTTCAACAGCCATGCCGTTAAAGCCAGTTACTGCAAAACAGGATTGACAGAGGATCCTGAGACAGTATGTCTGGCCTGTTAAGAGGCCAAGGGCTGTCTCCCAGCAGCCCGAGTATGTGTGCGTACCAGGTTCTTCTGGGCCAGTTTGGTGCAATAAGAATCACCGGCATCTTCTCTTGTTCTAGATCATGGAGCAGACGAGGTAGAATTCACACTGATGGAAAGGCATCAATTAGCCTGAACTAAGACCAGGGTATTTTTAAGGCATCCAATGGCAGTGCTAGAGGGTCTTTGATTTTAGCCACAAATAGAGGTAGTTTGTTATTGAATTTGGAGGTCTGGATATCCACATCTGGGGTCCTCCATTTCTGACATATCAGGCTGAAGAGCTTCCAGTGTTGCAGAGTCATCATTATTGCTCTGAGCTTCAGGTTGTTGATGGGGAGCTTTGCTTCCACAGATGACCATGTTCCTTGGACCATGTTCCTTGGACCATAAGGAAATGGAACAGATCATCTCCGCCTAAAAAGACTAGCATCTGTTATCACTTTCCAGTGATAAGGAAGGAAAGACTTCCCCATTATTAAAGCATATTTTCACTTTAGAAGTCAAATTTGAGAAAGCCCCACTATGTTTGTTATGTGTTCCCATTCACACAGAACGCCTACATTGTTTAATGTTTTTTTACCTTTCTGATTCTCAGGAGAAGGCGTCATGGTTGATTGTAAGGTTTTTAGAAAAATGCTAGAGAGTTAGCCTATTCCAATTCTGTTTTCCTTAACATACGATGCAAGAAGTCCAACCTCTACACCTTTAACCTATTGTCAGGACAGACAATTTTCAAATCTAGTTATCAAGATCTGCCTGCACAGTACAGACAGGGTAATTATGGCAGCCCCCTCAAACAAAGAAAACTACCTAGGATTGTTCCTTGCTAGACGGTCCAGAAAAGCAGAAAAGAGAATCTAAAAAAAAAAAAAGGAATGCCACGTACCTGGGTAACAAATATAAAAGTAGGTGTTATGCCAATTTGGCCGCAAAACTGAACCAGTTCTGGATTTTTTTTTTGGTATCATTTGAACCCTAGAGAGCTGCTACTTTCGGAAACTATTTCCTGCTCACTCAACTGGACAAAAAGGATGAGCTCAGGCGTGTTCGCAAACAGCACGTGTAGAGCCCGCCAGGAAGTTGGGACTGCACATCGCTAATCACAGGCAGTGAGACATTTCCCGATCTCTGCAGCCGCTCATCGAGACAATGTCTCACTGCTTGTGATTAGCTCTCTGCAGTGCCTACTTCCTGGTGGGCTCTGCACATGCTGTTTGCGAACACGCCTGAGCTCATCTTTACTGGGCAATCTTTTAAAAACAAAGAAGATACCTGTGGGAGGGGCTAAAATACGTCATCCTGACAATATTGTCAGCATCCTCTCGCCTTCCTCCTTTTGCGTATGACTAAAATCGGCTTCAGGCATTCTTCCAAGAGTTCAGCACTGCTTCAGCTGCTCTCACACCCTTCCAGCTGCTTGATTCTCACTGTTCTTCTTTGAGAGATCAAGCAATGAGACACACCAGCTGCAGCACTTCAGGCATGCCAACCTATCTTAAAAGTGTCTTCCTTCTACAAAGTGACTGAAGCATAATTTACTGATTGGGTACTACAGTACAGTAAAGTTTTCTTGCACTAACTACCACAGCTTACCAAACTGTCACATGCCTTCCATTTCCTGTTGACAGAGTGGTAACATTGCTAATGAAATGGAAGCACATGACAAACTTGCATGTTCTAGCTTGTGGCTCAGATCTGTACCTGTTTAGAAAGTGCAGCCAGAGCTGAGAGCTATGAGGAGGAGAGAATGAAGGGGCAGATTGCTCCAGATGTAACCACCCCCTCTACATATTCAAATCAGGCGCAGGCCAATACTTGGTTCTAGCAAGCCCTTGGAATGTGGGTACAGCACAAACTGAACAACAGAATAGATTAAAAAGAAAGGTGAGGGTAGTTAAAACTGTAGTAAACCACTAAAAAAAGGAGACCTGTAAGACAATAGCATAATGTGCTAGTATGCATCGCATACTAGCACTTTATGAAATACTTACCGTAGACTGAAGGGGCAGACATGTTTCCTCTGTGTTTCTTCAGGGTTTGCGGCCTCTGGTACGGTGAGTGGCAGGAGCCAGGATGTCATTCCCGCGTGTGGGAGCCCTCTGTTCGGGCTGAGGTCAGCGGCTGTATGCAGGGTGAATATCTCTTAAACCATGCAGGTTTAGGAGATATTCATTTACCTACAGGTAAGACTTATTATAGGCTTACCTGTAGGTAAAAAAATCACCAAGCAGGGTGTACAACTGCTTTAATACTACTTATATGTACTATCCCACTATCATGTCTCCTTTAAGACTGGGCTAGAGTTCCACCAAGCTAGGGAATTCTTTGCTTGGCTGGACAGGAGCATGAGTAGGTTGACAGAAGGCGCATGCTTGCTCCAGGACAAAAAGATGTTGTGCTGGAGAGGTCTTGAATAAAAAATTGGGCGAATGGCACAGCCTCAAAGGAGGCCACCAAGAGGCCTAGAACTCTAATGGAGAATCTCACAGTGGAATGTTCCTTTGACCTCAAGTCCCAAGCAAGAGCTCCGAGATGGAGGATTTTCTTCTCTGGAAGAAAATCCTTTGATTAGGATGTGTCCAGGACCAGACTCAAGTATTCCAGGTGAAGAGAAGGCTGCTTTTTGGAAAATGATCACCCAACAAAAAAACCTGAAGCATCTAAATTGTTGGACGTTTGCAGACAGCTGGAAGAGAGAGGAGCCCTTCAGGAGAAGGTTGTCCAGATAACCAGTGACCCGGATGCCTTGAATTCTTAGAAGGGCAAGAGGTGTTAGGACCTTTGTCAATACTCTGGTTGCAGAGGAAAGGCAAAGAAAAACAAAACAAAGAAAAACAAAACAAAACAAAAAAAAACAAAAAAAAAAAACTTACAGCCATCAACAATGCACAGTTTTTAAGAAAAGTTTTTCGTCTTTGTATGAATAAAGATTGTAAAAGTTTTTTGCAACATTGTTCACACATTTTTTTCTTTTGGTTGCCCTTAAAGCCTCATAATTGAGGGTTTAGTGCTTGTGTAAGCACCTATTCTAAGTCAGGCATCTAGCTGGAGCGCAGGTCTTTGGCAGATCAAATGTTTGAGCTTTAACTGTTGCTCCCTTTCGCCTGGTTTTCACCATTGATACAGGTGAAGGTAATCCCCTTGTGGGGTACTTAAGGAGTAGGGTGTGCAATATAGGGTAAGCATATTTGGAAGGAGTGCACAGCAACCCGGGTGTAGAACGTCCTGTAGCAAAATCCTTGTGGTGAATAGAGGAAAGAGGAAACGCCTGAGCACCTTATAAGAGCTCTAGGCAGAAGTGGCAGTAAAGTGTGCAAGCAGTGGTGTGATGCAACACCTGGTCATTTACCCGAGATGGAGCTCTGAGTATGAGAGTTTTAGGGCCACATTTGAAAAGTTTACACTTTAAAGTGAATACTTTCCAAACATAGCCCTGGTTTTTACAGTAACAGTCAGATACAGGGTGAACCTCTTACCTGTCCATGATGCTGTATATATAGAGTCGAGGTTTCATCCATCACAGTGGACATATCCCTGAAGGGTTCTTCAGGGTCTCAGTTCCATAGAGATGGACCACGACCCTGGGTCTGTATAGCACCCTTCGAAAATGTCAAGGTAAGCAATCATGCAGGGTCCACTGCCCAAAGCAGGCTGACCAAAGCACATAAACCCAAGGTAAGTATAGTAGCAAGTCCTAGTTGCAATCTCGGAACAACCAATAGGAGGATAATATGCGACCGTTCTAAACTACGTGGCATGTTCACCAATGCTAGGAGCCTGGCGGACAAGATGGGTGAACTAGAGATACTGTTGTACGAGGAGGATTTGGATCTGGTGGGAATTTCAGAGACCTGGTTCAACAGCCTTAATGATTGGCTGGCAAACATTCAAGGGTATACCCTTTATCGCAAGTATAGAGAGGGCAAAAAAGAGGGAGGGGTATGTCTATATATCAAGAATAATGTACAAGTGAATGTGAGAGATGACATCACTAAGGGAGCTAGGGAGGAGGTGGAATCCTTATGGGTAGAGCTCCAAAGGGATAAAGCTAAGGGGAAAATAATACTGGGAGTATGCTATAGAGGCCTCCAAACTTGAGGGAGGAAGGGGAGACAGATCTATCACAATTTGGATTAGCAGCAAGGATGGGAAGTGTTATCATAATGGGGGATTTTAACTATCCAGACATAGACTGGGTCGGAGGGAACCGCGCATTCATCTAAGGCTCACCAGTTCCTAAATGTCTTGCAGGACAATTTTATGGGTCAGATGGTAGACGCATCAACTAGAAATAAAGCGTTACTGGATCTACTGATTACCAAACAATACAGACCTGATAACAGATGTGGAAATACGGGGCAATTTAGGTAACAGCAATCACAGGTCAATTGGCTTCAGTATAAATCACACAACTAGGAAACATAAGGGGAATACAAAGACACTGAATTTCAAAAGAGCCAACTTCCCTAAACTAGGAGCCTTGCTAGAAGGCATAGATTGGGATAAAATCTTAGGAACAAAGAACACGGAGGAGAGATGGGTTTGCTTTAACCACTTGCCGACCGCCACGCGCATATATACGTGAACAGAGCGGCACTAGGGTACATTTTCTGGAATTTACACAGCTTTTAGTTTATGACTGCCTATGTCATTTCTTGAGGTGCTAAAATGGCAGGGCAGTACAAGCCCCCCCCCCCCAAATGACCCCATTTTGGAAAGTAAACACCCCAAGGAAATTGCTGAGAGGCATGTTGAACCTATTGAATATTTTTTTTTTTTGCCCCAAGTGATTGAATAATGACAAAAAAAAAAATATATTTACAAAAAGTTGTCACTAAATGATATATTGCTCACACAGGCCATGGGCCTATGTGGAATTGCACCCCAAAATACATTTAGCTGCTTCTCCTGAGTATGGGGATACCACATGTGTGGGACTTTTTGGGAGCCTAGCCGCGTACGGGGCACCGAAAACCAATCACCGCCTTCAGGACTTCTAAGGGTGTAAATTTTTGATTTCACTCTTCACTGCCTATCACAGTTTCGGAGGCCATGGAATGCCCAGGTGGCACAAAACCCCCCCAAATGACCCCATATTGGAAAGTAGACACCCCAAGCTATTTGCTGAGAGGCATATTGAGTCCATGGAATATTTTATATTTTGACACAAGTTGCGGGAAAGTGACACATTTTTTTTTTTGCACAAAGTTGTCACTAAATGATATATTGCTCACACAGGCCATGGGCATATGTGGAATTGCACCCCAAAATACATTTAGCTGCTTCTCCTGAGTATGGGGATACCACATGTGTGGGACTTTTTGGGAGCCTAGCCGCGTACAGGGCCCCGAAAACCAATCACCGCCTTCAGGATTTCTAAGGGTGTAAATTTTTGATTTCACTCTTCACTGCCTATCACAGTTTCGGAGGCCATGGAATGCCCAGGTGGCACAAAACCCCCCCAAATGACCCCATTTTGGAAAGTAGACACCCCAAGCTATTTGCTGAGAGGCATGGTGAGTATTTTGCAGCTCTCATTTGTTTTTGAAAATGAAGAAAGACAAGAAAAAACTTTTTTTTTTCTTTTTTCAATTTTCAAAACTTTGTGACAAAAAGTGAGGTGAAATAAAGTGAAATGAGTGAAATAAAAAATTCACGCCCTTACAAAGACTGAAGGCGGTGCTTGGTTTTCGGGGTCCCGTACGCGGCTAGGCTCCCAAAAAGTCTCACACATGTAGTATCCCCGTACTCAGAAGCAGCAGAATGTATTTTGGGTTGTAATTTCACATATTCCCATGGCATGTTTGTGCAATATATCATTTAGTGACAACTTTGTGCAAAAAAAAAAATGTGTCTCTTTCCCGCAACTTGTGTCGCAATATAAAATATTCCATGGACTCGACATGCCTCTCAGCAAATAGCTTGGGGTGTCTACTTTCCAAAATGGCGTCATTTTGGGGGGGGGGGGTTTGAACTGTCCTGGCATTTTATGCACAACATTTAGAAGCTTATGTCACACATCACCCACTCTTCTAACCACTTGAAGACAAAGCCCTTTCTGACACTTTTTGTTTACATGAAAAAATTATTTTTTTTTGCAAGAAAATTACTTTGAACCCCCAAACATTATATATTTTTTTAAAGCAAATGCCCTACAGAATAAAATGGTGGGTGTTTCATTTTTTTTTTTCACACAGTATTTGCGCAGCGATTTTTCAAACGCATTTTTTGCGGAAAAAAAACACACTTTTTTAAATTTTAATGCACTAAAACACACTATATTGCCCAAATGTTTGATGAAATAAAAAAGATGATCTTAGGCAGAGTACATGGATACCAAACATGACATGCTTTACAATTGCGCACAAACGTGCAGTGGCAACAAAATAAATACATTTTTAAAAGCCTTTAAAAGCTTTTACCGGTTACCACTTTAGATTTACAGAGGAGGTCTACTGTAAAAATTACTGTCCTCGATCTGACCTTCGCGGTGATACCTCACATGCATGGTGCAATTGCTGTTTACGTTTGACGACAGACCGCCGTTCGCCTTAGCGCGAGAGCAGGGGGCGACAGGGGTGCTTTTTTTTTTTTTCTTTATCATTTTTTTGCTTTTTTTATCTTATTTTTAAACTGTTCCTTTCATTTTTTTTAATCATTTTTATTGTTATCTCGGGGAATGTAAACATCCCCTATGATAGCAATAGGTAGTGACAGGTACTCTTTTTTGAAAAAATTGGGGTCTATTAGACCCTAGATCTCTCCTCTGCCCTCAAAGCATCTGACCACATCAAGATCGGTGTGATAAAATGCTTCCCCAATTTCCCAATGGCGCTATTTACATCCGGCGAAATCTAAGTCATAAAATGCTCATAGCTTCCGGTTTCTTAGGCCATAGAGATGTTTGGAGCCACTCTGGTCTCTGATCAGCTCTATGGTCAGCTGGCTGAATCACCGGCTGCATTCTCAGGTTCCCTGTTGAGACAGGAGAGCCAGAGAAAAACACGGAAGATGGTGGGGGGGCATTCCCTCCCACGGCTTGTAAAAGCAGTCTAGAGGCTAATTAGCCACTAGGATTGCTTTTACATGAAAGCCGACCGCTGGCTGAAAAGAATGATACCAAGATGATACCTAAACCTGCAGGCATCATTCTGGTATAACCACTCAAGTTCGTGAATGGCGTACCTGAAGACAAAAAAATGGTTAACAATAAAGCACAGTAAACGGTAAAGTATAAAAAATTGCATACCTGAAAAACAAACATGATAAAACATAATAACAATAAAACATTGCATAATAGAATACAGTAAAAAAAAGAGCAGAACAATAGACAGAGAGAATAGAGAGAGAGGGAACAATAAAACGACAACTATTTTTTTTTATTTTATATATTTTTTTTTTTTTTTTTACACTTTTTTTGTAACTAACTTTTATAACTGTAACCAGTTCCAGGTTCGGGTCTCTCAAAATGCGATGGCATCTTGGGAGACCCTGTGAAAGTGTGCCTAGTCTGTGGAATGCTGTACCCTACGATAATACTCAACTAGTGTATGGTAGCGTTCAAAACATTCACCAATGCAAAGACCAGGATTGTCAGGACAGGAGGGACAATAATAGCGGGTGTAACGCCTATATGCGCGCTTGCTGCAGACACGACATCTTTTTGGGGGGGGTTCGTTGGGTAGGGGTACTCGGGAGCACATAAAGAAAATGCCTCTCATGCAGCCGACTGCATTTGGTTGGGGATGTGAATGGGGGAAGTACGGGCGCTACAGAAGTGGTGGGTTCCCAATTAGGATTGGCGAATGCAGCAGGAAGGGCACTATGGGCATGACGGGCCTGTGTTTGTCTTTTTGGTGGCAGCGGGACACTACTTGTGCTTGCCACCTCACCAGCTTGAACTGCACTTATGGGACTCGCCACGTCACCAAGTGTTACTGCAGTGCGGGTTTGACTACGACCGGGGTGTACTAGGCCACTGTTGCTTGCCAGTTCAATAAAAAGCTACCAAAATACTGTTAGCGGTCGCAGGGATCAGGCCTGACTCTGCGAACGCTGCAGTTATGCGTTTAGTGTTTTGTAAGTGACAGTGATCAATCGATACTGCACTTGGGTGGGCTGGGCCGGGCAGAGGGGCAAAACGCAGGTGCTAGCAGGTATCTGGGCTGATCCCACTAACACTGCGTTTTTGGGAACCCTAAACTGCTGGGGATGCTAGTATAGATCTGATCGGATCAGATATTGATCCGTTCAGATACTATACCACTAAGGGAGGTGTACGGTGCGTGCGTGGGTGTTAGCGGTACTGGCACTAACCTGACGCTGCCTGGGGCTGGTGCTTGCCAGTTCACCAAAATGCTACCAAAAAAACTGTTAGCGATCGCAGGGATCAGGCCTGACTCTGCGAACGCTGCAGTTATGCGTTTAGTGTTTTGTAAGTGACCGTGATCGATCGATACTGCACTTGGGTGGGCTGGGCGGAGGGGAAAAACGCAGGTGCTAGCAGGTATCTGGGCTGATCCCGCTAACACTGCATTATTGGAAACCCTAAACTGCTGGGGACGCTAGTATAGATCTGATCGGATCAGATATCGATCCGTTCAGATACTATACTAGTAAGGGAGGCGTATGCTGCGTGCGTGGGTGTTAGCGGTACTGGCGCTAATCTGACGCTGCCTGGGGCGACGCATATCACCGCCGGGCGATCAGGGGGCTAAACCTTTATTCGGTAATAAACGGCGGGTGCCCTGACACTATAAAAAATAAACGAACTAACCAGCGTCACCCGTAACACTTATACGGTGATCAGTGGTGAAAGGGTTAACTAGGGGGCAATCAAGGGGTTAAAACCTTTACTAGGTAGTATATGGGGGTCCCTGACGCTATAAAACGCTGACGGCGAACCTAAATATTTACCTCCCTAACTAGCGTCACCAGCGACACTAATACAGCGATCAAAAAAATGATCGCTTAGCGACACTGGTGACAGGGGGTGATCAAGGGGTTAAAACTTTATTAGGGGGGGTTAGGGGGGTACCCTAGACCTAAAGGGGGCTAACCCTAACTGTCCTAAAACTGTAACTGTCACAAACTGACACCATGCAGTAATCAGAAGGAAAAAAAAAAAACTGCTTGGTGTCAGTTTGTGACGGGGGGGTGATCGTCTAGGTACGCTACGACTGTTATGCCCTGTGCCCTTAACCTGGTTAGAGGTGGGGCCAGCACTTTGGTGAACACCCGGGGGTGCTGTGGCTAGCCCGAAGGGCAGGGCTACAAATTGAAAATGTTGCTGTTCTAACTCGAACCACAGAAACTTTTGATGAGCGGGAAATATAGGGACATGCACATATGCATCCCTGATGTAGCTTGATGGCAGAAGTTCTCCTCATAGAAGCATAGAAACTGACCTGATCGTCTCCATGCGACGGCAGCGGATCTTCAGGAACCGATTTAGATTTCTTAGATCTAGAATGGGTCTGACATCTCCATTTGGTTTCAGTACCATAAAAAAAAGTTTGAATAAAAGCCCAAACCTTGCTCTTTTGTGGGGATCTGTATGATCACTCCTTGAGATATTAATCGGTCTAGTGCCTGAAACAGAGATTGTCTTTTCTCTGGATCTTTGGGAACGCTTGACCTCAGGAAGCTAGGTGGTGGAAAGTCCCGAAATTCCAGCTTGTACCCCAGCGTTACCGTGGACATGACCCATCTGTCCTGAATTTCTTCTTTTCAGACTTTTGAAAACTGCAGAAGTCTTCCCCCCACCTTGGTGAGGGGGGTTGCCTCTTCATAATGAGGCTTTAGGATTCTGGCTTGCAGGTTTCCGACCCCAGGACTTCTTTTGAGCCTGAGATCTTCCTCTAGAGAGTGACGGCGGAGCAGTCGCCCCTGCCTAGGAGGCGGAAGCTCCTGGCATAGGGGAAAGAGCCCATTTAAATGAAGGGAGTTTATACTTTTTGACTGGCAAAAGAGTACTTTTCCCACTAGAAATTGGATACATTTGTCCAAGTTTTCTCCAAATAGTCGCTCCCCATGAAAAGGGAGCCCAGTTAGAAGGTCTTTACATGGTGCTTCAGCTGACCAAATTTTTTAACCACGGGATTCTACGCATATGCACAAGCATAAGCGTAATGCGGGATGCCTGGTGAATAGAATCTTTAATAGCATCTATGGCAAAGCATAATGCTTTTGGTAGTTCAGCCAAATCCCGAGCTTGTTGTGCAGGAAGCTCTCTAAGGGCCTGTTTAAATTGGTCTTCTAGGTATTGACATACGCTTATTGCAGCGACTGCAGACTGAGTAATGGCACCTGCCATGGAAAAAGTAGATTTTAACAGGGATTCCAACTCCCTATCTGTTGGATCCTTAAGCATCTGTGCATCTACTGGACAAGTTAGGCTTTTATTTAAATTGGAAATCGCAGCGTCAGTTGCTGGTATTTTCCATCTTTTGGAGAATTTTCTTCTCCAGGGGATTGCAATTTTCTTAGGAGGGAGAAAAATGCTTATCCGGGTTATCCCATTCAGCAAAAATAAGCTGTTCTAGTAATGCATGTGCAGGAAACACATGCAAAGGTTGAGAGGGTTTTAAGGAACCCAAGGAAGAAACCGAACTTTCAGGAGAATCCGTTAGGGGTAGCATGAAAGTAGAACGAACCATCTCTGTAAGTGATTGTATCAGCAATTTCTCAGATTTGAGAGGCTCATCTACCGTTGTTTCCTCCTCAGAGGAATCATCATTGGTTTGTTTTTCCTCCTGATCAACTGAGGGTAAAACCTCATCCTGTGCCCACTGTGTCCCGTGCAAAGGTTCTGAAGTGGGGGAGGGGGATCTAGCACGCTTCCTATCCATCTGAATGTAGGATGCGATTGAAGCCGCTAATATTTCTTCCAGACCCTGCAGGGAGGAGGAAATGACATCTTCAGTCACGTATACAGGAGCTGAGATGTGAGAAGCAGTTGCACCATCAATTTGTTCCAAATGGCTCACCCTGGCTTGCCATAACTGGTAATTCAGGCGAGGATGACAGCATGGAAATGCGACTCTGGATCCTAGCGCCTGGGGGTGAAACCTTTATGTGGTGTCTTTTTTTTTGGTAGGCATAGTCCTAAGTACAAAAACAGAGGCACTATACAAATTGCACTTAAGTGCTGAAAATAGTCATGACATTTAAAGCCGCTATAAAATTCAGCCTAGTGCTAGGAAAAAGGTGTTGTTCCTGTATCAGGAATGCTAGTTTGCAACCCTTACATGTCCCACAGCTCTTGTGTCCTTGTGTTGCAGGCTGCTTGTTTTCTCCTCGTCAGCCGAGGAGAGACTGTCACAGCTGTGTTGTATTTGTTTTTAGCCTGCCATGTGTCTTCGTAGACGTTCACGGCATCACGCTTTGGCCCCGCCCCCTCCAAGTAAAAATTCTGCCCCTTTTTACTTTTAAAATGTTCCTGCGTCTGTGCGCGGCGTTTTCGGGTCCACCGAAAACCGGCTCCCGCTGCTGTCAATCGAAGCCAGTGACACCATAGCAGGGTCGAGTCCTGCTGTCTGTGTCAATGGATGCAGCAGCAGGACTCGTAAACGTGCCCGCACGGGTGCCCCCATGGTAAGCGGCTCCCCGTGGGGGCACCTTATAAAGAGGAGGGCCCCTCTACAGAGCAGGCAAGTATAGCTTTTTTTTTTTTTTTTTTTTTTTAAAACAAACAAACCTTTACAAACATTTGGAGCTCACAAGCTGACAACTGCTCTAGATTTTGGCTGCTCCAGTTTTGATAAATGTCTCCCAATGTACTTCGCATGAAAAAATAGGATTTTTATAACAGCTTACCTGTAAAAAATTTTTCTTTGAAGTACATCATGGGACACAGAGCCATAGTAGTAACTATGTGGGTTATAGGCCACCTTCAGGTGATGGACACTGGCACGCCCTAAGACAAAAAGTGCCCTCCCTATATAACCCCTCCAACTACTGGGAGTACCTCAGTTTTGTAGCCAAGCAATACATGTGTATACCAAAGAAGGGAGGGACCTCTGTCCCCTAATGTACTTCAAAGAAAAGGATTTTACAGGTAAGCCGTTATAAAAATCTTATTTTCTTATCGTACATCACGGGACACAGAGCCATAGTAGTTACTATGTGGGATGTCACATAGCAATGGCAACTGAAGGGAGGGAGACAAAAAAAAAGTAGGGCATTAAAAGACTAGAGCAGTGTTTCTCAACCTTTTTCCAGTCGGGGCACCCTTAAAAAGTATTTTCAGTCTTGAGGCACCCCAGTCCAAGGCTTAGTTCACGTTACTGTGTGTCGCGGAACATGCGCAAAATCGCACTCGTTCCTGACACACAGACAAATGCTCTGCTCTTTAGGGGTGCTATTAAATCTTAATGGTACCTTACACATTGGAAAATGTGGGGTGCTTTTGGTGCAGTGCAATTTAAAAAAAAAAGTCGGGGATTTCCTTCCCTGAATTTTTGTGGTTAGGGAAGCCCATTGAAATGAATGGGCTGCACTACTCGCAGCACGCAGCAACACAGATGTGAACCAAGGGCTTGTTCACATGTCGGGTTGGAGGGGTGGTAAAAGCACATGGTTAAGCTGTTTTTACCACCCCCAAATTCTTCCCCTTTAGCTGCAGAGACAGCAGCTGGGGGTGTACACATGTTGTGGCTGCAGCTGGAGGTATACCCAGGGTGAATGGGGCTGAACTGCAACTACCCTGCAACTGTGTACATTGCATGGTTGCGGTGTAGTGATACTGCATTAAAACAGGTGGTGAGGAGGCAACATAATGCCTCTTTACCGCCTGTCAAATGCCTCTGAAAAGCGATCTGTGCATATGCTTTTCAGAGGAAAAGCAGTCCTTGCTGCTATCACAAACAAGACCTAGAAAAGCAGTTCTGATGGTACAGGAATGGGGAGGGGGGGGGGCAGGATTAAAAGTAACATACGCACGCACACACACACATATACAGACACATACACGTGCACACACGCAAACAGACACATACAGACACTTGTACAAACGCACATGCAGACATGTGCACACACACACACATGCAGACACATGTACACACACACATGCAGACACATGTGCACACACACACATGCAGACACATGTGCACACACACACATGCAGACACATGTGCACACACACACATGCAGACACATGTGCACACACACACACATGCAGACACATGTGCACACACACACATGCAGACACATGTGCACACACACACATGCAGACACATGTGCACACACACACATGCAGACACATGTGCACACACACACATGCAGACACATGTGCACACACACACATGCAGACACATGTGCACACACACACATGCAGACACATGTGCACACACACACATGCAGACACATGTGCACACACACACATGCAGACACATGTGCACACACACACATGCAGACACATGTGCACACACACACATGCAGACACATGTGCACACACACACATGCAGACACATGTGCACACACACACATGCAGACACATGTGCACACACACACATGCAGACACATGTGCACACACACACATGCAGACACATGTGCACACACACACATGCAGACACATGTGCACACACACACATGCAGACACATGTGCACACACACACATGCAGACACATGTGCACACACACATGCAGACACATGTGCACACACATGCAGACACATGTGCACACACATGCAGACACATGTGCACACACATGCAGACACATGTACAAACAAACATGCAGACACATGTACAAACACACATGCAGACACATGTACAAACACACATACAGACACATGTACAAACACACATACATACAGACACATGCACACACACATACAGACACACATACATACAGACACATGCACACACACATACAGACAGACACTCACATGCACGCACACACACACACATGCAGACACATGCGCACACACACATGAACACACATACAGACACTCACATGCACACACACATATAGACACATGCGTGCACACACACACACACACACACACATACATACATACAGACACTCACATGCTCACGCACATACAGACACATGCACACACATACCAGACACATGCACGCACACATACACACACACACACATACAGACACATGCACACATACATACACATGTACAGACACATGTATAAAGCCCTTTTAAAACGAATCTAGCTTCTAGCATAGTACTGTACCTTTCCAGTTTCCTCATTCAGCCGGGTACTGCACTGTAGAGGGAAGCAGAGAGCAGAGAACACTCCCCTGCACTTTACTTTCACTTTGCTGAGGTTGACAGAGCTTCTCACAGTGCCGATGTACAGTTCGGCAGGTGATCGGGAGATCGGGCTCATCCGACAGCCCTTCTCTCCCCTGATCCCGCGGCACACCTGAGAACCTCTGACGGCACACCAGTGTGCCGCGGCACACTGGTTGAGAAAGGCTGGACTAGAGGACTCATACTGCAGCCTGCAGTACACTGCGCCCAAAGGCAATATCCTCATGACCTTTTACATCGATTTGATAGAATCTGGTAAATGTATGGACTGAAGACCAAGTTGCGGCCTTACAGCCCTGGTGGAGTGCGCTTTAACATGAAAAGGAGGAATTTTTTTCTTTATACCATAAGCTTGAACAATCACTTGACAAATCCATTTGGAAATAGTAGATTTTGATGCTGCCTGTCCTCTTTTAGGACCTTCTGGCAATACAAACAAAACACCTGTTTTGCGAATCACTTTAAAATAGACCTTGACCGCTCTCCCTGCATCAAGAGAATGTAGTGACCTCTCTTCCACAGATCGAGGTTCTGGTAAAAAATGAAGGCAGAACAATGTCCTCGTTTAAATGAAAACCTGTCACTACCTTCGGTAGGAATTTAGGATTAGGCCGCAATACCATCTTATCCTTATGAATAATCAAATATGGCTCTTTACAAGAAAGAGCCGCCAATTCCTATACTCTTCTGGCAGAGGATATGGCAACCAAAAAAAATGATCTTTCTCGTCAAAAGAACTAAGGGAATATCCCATATAGGCTCAAAAGGCTGTTTCTGTAAAGCCGACAAGACTAAATTCAAATCCCAAGGGTTCAGGGGTGTCCTGACCGGAGGATTAATCCGCGTTACCCCCTGAATAAAGCTACGAACCAGAGAGTGAGAAGCAAGAGGCCGTTGAAACAATACTGATAAGGACAAGACCTGGCCTTTGATAGTACTCAAGGCCAGCTTAATTTCCAATCCCATCTGCAAGAATTCAAGGATCCTTCCTATGACATACTTTCTGGGGTGCCAACCCCTGGATTCACACCAGTAGACATATGTCTTCCAGACACTATAGCAGGGATCTGCAATTAGCAGACTTCCAGCTGTTGCAAAACTACAAGTCCCATCATGCCTCTACCTCTGGGTGTCATGCTTGTGGCTGTCAGAGTCTTGCTATGCCTCATGGGATTTGTAGTCCGCTAATTGCATATCCCTGCACTATAGTATATGACTCTGGAGGCCGGCTTCCTAGCATTAACCAAAGTAGACACTACTGAAGGAGACAACCCACGGTCCTGTAGAATATGGGTTTCAATAGCCAAACCGTTAAATTTAGCCAAACCGTTAAATTTAGCTTTTGTAAGGTAGGATGGACTACCGGACCTTGTACGAGAAGGTCTTGTCACACCGGCAGGGTCCAAGGGTCCCCTACCGCCATCTTTATGATCTCAGCAAACCAAGATCTTTTGGGCCACCAAAATCACCTCTTTCCCTTCCTGCTTGATCCTGCAAAGAAGGTGCGGAAGCAGCAGAACCGGAAGAAACGCATAGATCAGTGAAAACTGATCCCATGGAAAGACCAAGGCGTCTGTTCCACATGCCAGCGGATCCCTTGTCCTTGACACAATGTTGTCGACCTTGTTGTTGAATCTGGACGCGAACAGATCCACGTCCGGAACACCCCATCTTTGACATATCGACCGAAAAATGTCGGGGTGAAGGGACCATTCTCCCGGAAACAATTGTTGGCGACCCAAGTAGTCTGCCTGCCAATTTTCGATCCTTGGAATGAAAATCGCCGATAGGCAAGGAATGTTGTTTTATGCCCAATATAGAACATGATTCACCTCTTTTTTGGCTGCTTGACTTCTGGTGCCCCCTTGGTGATTGATGTAGCCCACAGTCGTGGCATTGTCGGATTGAATCCTGACACGACAATTTCGTAATCTGAGCCTCCAGGCCTCTAGGGCCAGATGAACTGCCCGAATTTCTAGAATATTGATAGGCAGGGTCCTTTCTGACTTTGGACCACTTCCCCTGGACAGATACCTCTTCCAGGACTGCTCCCCAGCCTAGAAGGCTGGCATCCGTTGTTACCACTTTCCAGGTACTGGTAGAAAGGATTTTCCCCTGTTAAAGGTTGTTGGATATCAACCACCAATTGAGGCTCTGACGCACCTCGGGGGATAAGCACATTGGAAAGTCCAAAGCCTGGACCTTCTTGTTCCAAATTGACAGAATACTGTTTTGCAGCAGTCTTGAATGAAACTGCGTCTTTCCTAACAATTTCATGCAAAGCCAAATGGAAGGATTTCTCTTTGTTTTGACAAGCCAAATCAGCTCCTTTATTGAGCTGATCCTTCCCTGGGGTAAGAATACCTCCTTTTGAACGGTATCTATGATCAGCCCCAAGTACTGTAATCTCCTTGATGGTTTTAAGGAGGATTTTTCTAGGTTGAGGGTCCAGCCTAGGAATTCTAGGTAACTCATGGCTGAGACTAAACTTTGGTTTAGACAGGTGACTGGCTGATCTACTAAGAGTAGATCGTCTAGGTAGGCTAGAATTGTTATACCCTGAGCCCTTAACCTAGCTAAAGGGGGGGGGCAGGATCTTTGTGAACACTCGGAGGTGCGGTGGCTAGACCAGAAGGCAGAGCCACAAACTGAAAATGACAATTTTCTACCTCGAAGCATAGAAATTTCTGATGAGCGGGAAAAATTGGCACGTGGAGATAGGCATCTTTGATGTCGATCGATGCCAAAAATTCTCCTCCTTGTAGAATGGAAACAACCAATCGGATTGACTCCATGCGAAAGGAACGGATATTCAAGTGCCGGTTTAGATCCTTGAGATCTAAACTGGGTCTTACCTCCCCGTTTGGTTTTGGTAGCGTGAGGTTTTTACTTTGGATTTATTCTTGGCCTGGTTTGTACCTGTTAGCCTTCCAATGCTTCTTACTGCGATAACTAGCTATAGATGGGAGCAAGTGGCATCTTTTTTGTATTATTATCCTTGAGCTTGCATGGATTTTTTTTGGGTACTCTGGTTTCCTCTCACTCTCCAAAGACATGCTGTTTGGTTAATTGGCTCCTATCTCAATTGGTCTTGTTTAAATATGCACGCATGTGAGATAGGGACTATGTGAATGTACAATATGTAAATGCTGCATAAACTGTCAGCACTATATACCTGTAATAAATAAATTAATAAAATAATTTTAAAAATGGCACAAATGATACATACATTACAGACCTAACAAATGTATCGGTTTGCAGAATAGTAAACTATGGCCATACAGCATGCTGCACATCAACATCAACTAGAATCATAACCCTTACAAACCCCAAACCAGCCGGTTAGGTGTAACATATTTTGCTAATAAATGGTCAAGCAAACAGCAGATGCGATGATAACTTCCAAGTATCATTTATACCAACATTCCAGGAGTAATACATTTTCCAGAGAATCCCAAATACCTGTAATTGAAGCTCTGCTAATTTCTCCTGTTCTTCTAGTTCTCTGCAGAGTTTTTCTTCCTGAGCTTTTCTTTCTTCTTCCTCTCTCTCTAGTTTTCTTCTTTCTTCAAGTAATTTTTCTTCTTCTTTCAGTCTCTGTCTCTCTTCTTCAGCTTTGTGAGCCATTTCTTCCTGTCTTGCTCTATAAAACGGAAAAAACAGGCATTGCTAATTGTTCAATTAACCTTGTACAGGAAAAGGCAACATGGTTAAAAGAAGTTTTTTTTTTAAATCAGAAATATTTTTTATTGTGCAAAAATTAAGGGTACAAACAATCAGAGATTACACTTTGAAAGTAGAGCACATAGGACTGTTATATGCATGTCAGAAAAGGTACCTTTATACAAAGCTGTACATTGGATTGGGGAGGGGCTACTCCCGGGTTCTCTAGCCACTCTTACCAGATTTTGGTGAATTTACCTGACACATTCCTGTGTTTATATGCATTCCTTTCCCTAACAAGTATAGCATTCACCTGCTGTATCTGTTGGTTGGACATTGGGGCCCGGGGGAGAGCCAATATCATGCAATCAATTTTCTAGCTAAATAAAACAATCTAGTTAAAAAAGGAGAAGTTCAGCCTGAGCTTGTTTGGCTGGGCTTCCCCTATGGGTCACAGGAGTGCAATTTGTTTTGCACTCCTGTGAACCATTTTCAGCAGAGAGTGGTCTGAAGTCCGCTCTGTGCTGATGTCACTGGAATCAGTCCAGGCACCACGTCATCATGACAATACAGTCTGGAAACGCCAGGTGCCTGGACTGATGCCTGTCTCAGCCTCTCAGCGAGCCGCTGAAAGACTGAGACGGCCGCTCCCCTCTCCAATGAGCATGGAGGAGCAGAGAGGAAAGCTGCTGATTGTCAGCAAGTCCCCTCTCGGTGATCTGTGAGAACTGAGCCATCGGCGATGTTCGACCTCTCAGTTCGATCACTCGTTTCTCAGTGCAGAGGCGGCGGGGGACAGATGCAGCATCTGACCGATGGACAAAAAAAGCAAAACCCATACTCTTTTAAAGCAATTTATGTAGAAGGGGAGTATAGCTCTTCCTCAAGGCCGCCAAGCAAACAAGTTACTGGATTTACCGGCGGTAACTGTAGTTGATAGATACTAATAATGATCACAACCACCTCTCGCCAATAACCTACCAGTTTGGGGCATTTCCATAGCAGATGGATCAGTGTACCTTGGTGTAGTTGACATTTTGGGCACACTACCCCACTTCTATAACTGCAAAGGAGTTCTGTACAATCGGTGGAGTGTATAAGCATAGAAAATTGTATATAGTCATGGAAAGCCAATTGGGAAACAAAAAGAAAAGGAATTGGCTTTCCGTGACTATATACAATTTTCTATGCTTATACTGCCATTACCTACTTTAGATATCCATCCACAAGGATATCTGTGGGAATTGTATTACTAAAAGTATTGTATTTTTTATGAACTTTGACTATAAGTTAAGTTGTGCCGAGATAGTCCTTTATCAAACTCCTTTATGGGTGAGCGAGTGGGGACCGATCGCCCAGTCCTTTTCCCTGGATGCATAACAGAGCGTCTACCCTGCATTTTCATGGCATTCTGCAGCTGCAAGTATATGTAATAACGAGTAACAAGAGAAACTCTGCTCGCAACTGACTGAAGGATTTCACCACTGGTCTGTCAAACAGCTGTGACAAATATTTAACTCCGGCTGCTTTCCAGATAGAATGGTTCAATACTTTCCCTAGTTCAGTATAGGATTTATTACATCAAATAGGCGTACATTCCAGAAACCGCACAATGCCCAGTCGCTTCCTCAACTCCATCCAGAGTCTCAAAAGCAAGTGGAAACAGTTGGGCAGTCCGGTGGGACCCCCAGAAGTCCCATTTCAATTTGGGACATTGCAGAATGTTCCATTAGGGAATGGATCAGCAAGGTCATGGAAGGGTCCGCTACCACTGACAAATCCCACCATGTAAGATGTTGCAGCTGCGCAGCCATGAAAAAAAAGGCCTATGGAACAGCCATTCCCTCTGATCTTTAGGTATTGCAGTGTAGTTAATTTAATACGGGCTACTCCATTCTTCCATAATAATGCTCTATATTAATAATCTATGCACCAAACCAATAGCCGGGTATCCAAACAGGTGCGTTGTGAAGGACAAACAGCAGCTGGGGGGCCCACACCATTTTTATGAGATTAGCTGGGGTGGGCGACTACATGGCAAATGAGGTTCAATGTAGAAAAATGTAAAATAATGCATTTGGGTGCCAAAAATATCAATGCAATCTATACACTGGGGGAGAACCTCTGGGGGAATCTAGGATGGAAAAGGACCTGGGGGTCCTAGTAGATGATAGGCTCAGCAATGGCATGCAATGCCAAGCTGCTGCTAATAAAGCAAACAGAATATTGGCATGCATTAAAAGGGGGATCAACTCCAGAGATAAAACGATAATTCTCCCGCTCTACAAGACTCTGGTCCGGCCGCACCTGGAGTATGCTGTCCAGTTCTGGGCACCAGTCCTCAGGAGGGATGTACTGGAAATGGAGCGAGTACAAAGAAGGGCAACAAAGCTAATAAAGGGTCTGGAGGATCTTAGTTATGAGGAAAGGTTGCAAGCACTGAACTTATTCTCTCTGGAGAAGAGACGCTTGAGAGGGGATATGATTTCAATTTACAAATACTGTACTGGTGACCCCACAATAGGGATAAAACTTTTTCGCAGAAGAGAGTTTAATAAGACTCGTGGCCACTCATTACAATTAGAAGAAAAGAGGTTTAACCTTAAACTACGTAGAGGGTTCTTTACTGTAAGAGCGGCAAGGATGTGGAATTCCCTTCCACAGGCGGTGGTCTCAGCGGGGAGCATTGATAGCTTCAAGAAACTATTAATCACCTGAATGACCGCAACATACAGGGATATGTAATGTAATACTGACACATAATCACACACATAGGTTGGACTTGATGGACTTGTGTCTTTTTTCAACCTCACCTACTATGTATGTATAGCTCTGCCTGTAACAGATAAAGGCAGTTTACATCAGCTGGCACATTTAAACCTAAACTTTTGCAGGATAGGTTTCAGGTTTAAAGTTATATAATCTCTAGTATCTCCTGTCACCACAATTCCGAGATATTTAAACGAGCTGACTACTTCCACCCGAGCTGCCGATTCCGGGAGGGCAGATTCTAGGGGGTCAAGCAATAGACAAGACGGCAGGGACGAAAGGGGACAACCCTGCCTGGTACCTCTGTATAAAGGAAAGGCCTCAGATAAAACTATTAATTCGTATTCTTGCCTGAGGAGCTGCATACAATAGCTGCACCCAGGAGAGAAAGGATTTCCCCACCCGGAACTTCCTCAAAACAGCCCAAAGATACTGCCACTCCAGCCAACCGTGTAGCAAGGACCCTGGCCAATAGCTTAATGTCCGTGTTAATAAGGGAAATGGGCCTATAAGAATTGGGCAGGATTGGGTCCTTTTCAGGTTTGGGAATCACTATGACTGCCTCATTCATAGATTGGGGGAGACCTCCCGATCGCACAGCAGCATTCAGGGTATCTAGAAGAAGAAGAAGGGGCTCACTATATTATTTATAAATCTCAGCTGGGAGTCCATCTGTGCCTGGGGACTTACTATTAGCCATAGAGGCCACCGCTTCAGTAAGTTCTTCCAGTGTAATGGGAGCGTGCAATACCTTACAGGCACCTGTAGATAGAGTTGGAACTGGACACTGGTCCAAAAAACGCACCAGCTCCTCCTCTGTGGGAGCAACCTTAGAGGAGTACACTTCCCTAAAATAGTCACCAAATATAGAGGTACTCAGTCCAGGTCATGGACAATTTCACCGGTAGGACTCTGAATAGCATCTATACGAGTCTAAGCCTGTTGTGCCCGAGAGATCACTGCCAAAAAGTGCCCTGTATTTTCTCCCCTCTTCAAAGTAGCATTGTTGCATGAAAAATAGTTTCTTTCAGCAGCAGTGGAAACAGCCTGTTGATAAAGGATCCGGGCCTCCAACCACCTCCATTCAGAAGCTGGTGAGGGATTGGCAATAAAGTTCCTGAGCTTTCCTAGCCTCGTCATAAACCAGGGTTTCCCAATCTCGAATAGCGGATTTAATAAAAGAGATTTGTTTTATAAGGAGGCCCTTGAGGGCGTCCCAAACAATGCCCAGTGCCACTGTACCCTTGTTACAGCAGATAAAAGTGGTAAGTGCCCTAGGCATGGGATCATCAGCAGGGAATAAATGGAATGAGAAGGGGTTTATTTTCCATAGTCTCTCCCCAGATGCACCCAAAACAGAAATCAGTGTCCGAAGGAGTGATCAGAAATGCTCCAAGGGACATATTCAACTAAAGTCACTATGGGCATAGCCAATGGGCTACACAAACAGAAACCAATGTGTAATAATGCTCTATGCGTGGCAGAATAACATGCATAACATTTCCCTGTCTGGATACCTGTCCCTCTACGCATCCATAAAACCAAATCTCAGAGATCAACCTTGTAAATGAGGTGGAACCACTAGGGCCCCCAGGGCACCTGCTATGAGGTGAAAACATGTCTATACTCGTATCTATGCCATTAAAATCCCCCAGAACCTAAATGGGTATATCGGAATATGGAGCCACAAATTGAGCTGGACAACTTAAACTGTCCAAGGAGAAAGGTAGGAGGGACATACATATATTTGCTACAATACATTTCATACCAGCCAGTTTACCCATTCAAAATATATATCGACCTTGATCATCAACACGAGAACGTATTAAGGCAAAAGACACATCGTTAGAAATTAGAAAACTAACTCTTTTCGAATAAACTGTGTGAGTGGAGTGAAACTGCACCTGATAGCCAGACTTTTTCTAGCATAAAGTATTGGATTGAAGGTGCGTTTCGTGCAGGCACACCACCGCAGAGCGGTATGATTTGAGTACAGTATAGAGAAAACTGCCCGACGTTTCACTGCATCACCCAGTCCCCACACATGCCATGATATTAGATGTCATTATGGCAGTTAAATGCAAACTTAGCAATATTAAGAGACACAGGGAATCCGTGCCATAGCAGTAAAAAACAAAAAGCAAAGTTGACCAAATTAAAGCCATAGTTGTTACAAGGGAGGGGGGCCCAATAGCTTTGCCAGTGTTCCATGAAAGGAAGAAGCACTTGAAGAGGATGGTTTTATTACCCTTCTCTGAAGAAGTAAAAAAACTCTCAACTGTGACTTCTTTAATGAACTGGTCAAGTGCCTTACCACATAGACATCTTCCTTGAAAGGCATACGCTTGGTTTTTTTGCATGCAGGTTCAAGCTTTGCATATGAACAGAGAAAAGGAGCCATTCTTGATATCTGTCTCATGATGTGCTACAGGGCAACTGTGCAAAAAGAGGAGATAGAAGAAACTAACTGCAAAGCCAGGGTTATGTTGGTTATTCATTGTGCTTGTCCAGTTAGCTGCGGTTTGACATTCTGAAATAGCAGCAAGAGCTGGTCGCAGGGCTGGTATTTCCAGGCGAAGAGCCTTTCAAAATTAGCAAGCATATTGTAAAAAGCTTCTTTTTCAATAAATTGAACAACTGACAGAGAGAAATCTTTTGCAGCTTGTTCCAGGACTACTTCAATGTTGTCTTCACTGTCCTGATTTTGCATCATCACAGA
This sequence comes from Lithobates clamitans, assembly GCA_037952925.1. Taxonomy (NCBI): domain Eukaryota; kingdom Metazoa; phylum Chordata; class Amphibia; order Anura; family Ranidae; genus Lithobates; species Lithobates clamitans. The sequence goes on along the minus strand of JBBGZY010001185.1, from coordinate 1,686,087 downwards.
CTGGCATATCAAGTTCCGACTTGGGTTGAGAACTGGGAGTAGGAGAAGAGGCAGGAGCGTTTTGTCTCTGGACAAAGATGACTGAATTAAAGTGGATGTAAACCCTCACATATACCCAGTGAAGTGAACAGCCTCAGATGATACAAAGGGAAAAAACAAATCTACCTACATAAGTTTTACATGTATATCTGCTGTCTTCATCTTGCTGTATTCTTTAGAATTCTTACATCGGGTAAGAATTTTCACTTCCTCATTCAGCAGTAGTAGGCATGTCGTTCTGACATACTCTGTGTGATAGCCGATTGGAGAAAAGGCACACACCCCCTCCACAGAAGGGAAATGCTTTCACAGCTCTGTTTTACAAGTCAAGCTGTCTGCTAATTTATAGCAACCTCCCCCTGACACAGTCCAGGCTGCCATCTCAGAGAACTTGTCAAACATCAGGCTGATAACAGAAGAACGGGGCAGCACAAACACACTGGACTGCTTTGAAGAGAGAAAAAAAAAAAAACGCACTACAGATATATGTGACCAGCTCAAAATTTCATGAATCGAAAAAGGGGGAAGGTTGGGACTTTAAATGAGGTGTGAGATGGTGGAACCAGATTCACAAAGGTACAAACATATGTATGTTTATTGGCGTGACGCTGGATGGTTACCAATGTGGATTGTTGATTGGGCTCACACCGCACTCCCTGCTTATTGGTATTCCACTGTTATGCCAATACATTGCCCGTACTTCCAGACCCCTGCTTCTCAGCCGGTGTGGTTCCGTAATCCACTTTGCATTCTTAAGGTAAACCAATAATTTTTATTTCACCACCTTGGCCATGGGCTCCTTCTTATTTTTAGTCCTTGTTTCTTTACTCATATTGTCACAGATACATACCATTGATCTTAATCTATACATTATAGAAGCCCTATCCATTTATAGGGGTTGGCATGTGTGGTCCTGGATTTTCCATTGGGTTCCCTTCTCAGCTCCCGGGCCGGGCTTATTCTTGCCGACCCCAGGCATGTTGGCATTGCATGATCACATTATCGACTGTATGTATTTTCCTGGCATCGCCAATTACTTTATAACTTATTTCCTTACCCTCCCCATATGGGTAAATATACTAGATTACAATGGTTCTTATATATTTCTTTATAGACGAGTGATGCATCCAGCTCCTGATGCGTGGATATAAGTCCATGAAACGCGTCAAGCCCACCTTGATGCATCCAATACTTAACGACAATTTTTAAATGGTATTACCCTTTATGAGATTCCATGATATGACTTGCTCTGTATGGGGGACTATGTTGTACAATTCTATTTGTTTATGCCAGTTTTTTGCAGATACTTTTTTGTCATGTATATTATTACTTATTTATGCAATATTGTTCGTTGCAATCACTGATTATTGGTCCACCAATAAACATATATATGTTTGTACCTTTGTGAATCTGATTGGTTCCACCATCTCACACCTCATTTAGTCCCAACCTTCCCCCTCTTTTTCATGTCTATAGGGATGGGGGCGTGAACCTTCCCTCGCGTCCCAATAAAGTCCCATTGTTCCTTTTTATTTTTAAGTTTCATGCTTTAATCTGTCCAAGAAATAGCGACACAGATGCACATGCAGCTCAGTCAAATAGGCTTCCTGTTGTGTGCCCGAAACAGAGCTAGAATCGGCTGCTGTAGCCAGTTCCTGAGGGGATACCCCTGTGAAGTGCTTGCAGAATACAGCGTGGGAGATAGGATAAGTGTGTCCAGTAGAAATAGTCGATTTTGACGCTGCCTGTCCTTTTATGGGCCCCTCTGGCAGCACAAACAAAGCATCAGTCTTCCGCATCTGAGCTGTCACCTTCAGATAGATCCTGACAGCTCTCACCACATCGAGAGAACGCAACAATTTTTCTTCCGCAGAGCGAGGCTCTGGGAAAAAAAAAGAAGAAAAAAAAAAAGAAGGCAGGGAGACATCTTGGTTCAAGTGAAAACTGGACACTACCTTAGGGAGATGCCAGTCTGCATATATTAGTTGCTCCAGCAGTGGGTGTAAAGGGAAAGCGCGTGGGCCCTGTGAAGGCCTCAAAGAACCCAAAGAAGAAAAGGGGGCCTCAGCCACCTCCGCTGGGGGCAACTTGTATGCAGAACAGACCAATTCCGTAAGGGATTGGACTAGCAGTTTTTGGGATTGCGAGGCTGAGAAGGCCTCCTCTGAGATTGAATCATCAGAAGAGGAGTCATCTGCCTGCCCTTCTTCCCTGTCATCCAATGGCACCTCAATGTCATCTGCCCATTCCTGTTCCAATACTGGAAGGTCAGGAGGGGGGGGGGGACTTTACACGTTTTTTCCCGGACTGGGAGACAGACACGATCATGTTGGCTATCCCTCCAAACCAGCTAATGCTGGAGCCAAATCGTCCTTGCTGACGTATGCAGAGGCTGAAATGTTGGATGTAGCCAGTATGCCTGACAGCCTCAATGGCTCAGACTGGCCAGTTGCCTCTGGCCGTTCAGGGGAAGATAGTACTGTGGAAGCTTGACTAAGATCCTGACAGCGGCGCCCTTGCGCTCCTCCCTGCTGTATTGCCCCCACCTTTCCTTCTGAAAGACATAGTCCTAAGCACAAACTGCAGAGGTACTCACAATATGCATCCACTGCTGAGCTGTAGTCCAGTAAAAAAATGCCGCCATCACTGATCAGCCTAATGCCCAGTAGGCGTGACTTTAAATGCCTGTATTCACACCTATAAAGTGCCTACATGCCCCAGTATGCTCTGTGTCCCTCTGTCAGCCACCGGACTCTTCACAGAGTCACAAACTTGAGCCTGTGCCGTGTGCTACGTGCACGCTCGCCCTCCACGTGCACGCCAACCGCGCCTAAGCCACGCCCCTTGCGTTCTGTGTCCTACGGTGGCCTTTTAACCAGAGCTGATTCTCACGTGTGGAAGAGGCGGTCCCGTTATCGGGAGAGGGGCTGTGTTACCATGGGGGGATGCCGGTCGCCCCGCTCAGGAGGCGGGCGGTCCCAGGGCCTTTTGGCAGACAACTGGCAGACCAGGATAAAGGACAATGCTGTCTCCAAAGGAGAGCTGCCAGAAACAGAAAAATAAAGGGGAGCTGGAACGCATGACAAGTAAACACCAGGTATGTTACAATACACCCTCTAGTGGTGAAAAAACAGGCATTCGCTACTTAGAAGAAATCCCTTAAAGTGAACCATATGCGTTCCTTTCCCAGGTTCTCTCTTTTCTTTTTTTTTTTTTTATTTCTTTTTTTTAAACTTACCATTCCCGCCGCAGGATACTGCTGGAATACACAGCCAAACCCAATCTTCACCCATCACGGCAGGCCGGGTCTCAAACAGACCTTCAAGGACTGGGTCCCCCTTGCATACTGGGGTCCACACCCTTGGACCTGTACAGCACCCTTCCAGGACAACCTTTTGTTTAGTCATGTATCCAAGGGCCTGGATCCCAGGGTCCAGCCCTCCAAAGATGAGCATTACAGGCAAAAAAAATTCACTTCTTCCTCAAGGCTCTGGTACCATCCATCTTGGCCTCTCTTTTGCCAACTTGAGTGGATCCGACTGCATAGCCCCTTGATCCTGTCAAGGATTTCTCCAACAGGGCTGTCCTTATTATAGTACTTTTATCCACCGTGACCATCACCTTGAGCAACTGGTACTTCATGTATGGGAGGGGTTATATAGAGGGGGACTTCCTGTCTTTTGGGTGTGCCAGTGTCCATTCACCTATAGGTGGCATATAACCCACACAGCAATTACTATGGCTGCTCTGTGTCCCGTGATGTACGATAAAGAAACATGGTTTTACACTGACCAAAGAAATGCTTTAAGGAAAATAAAAAACAAGGAAAAAGTAACAAAGCAGCTGAATTATCAAAAAAATTAAGATGTAAACAGATTTAGAAAACACACACAGAAAAGGGGTATACTAACTTTTCTTCCTGTTGTCTCTGAATCCGTTCTTTCTCCTCACGTTCTCGCTGCTCTCGAGCAAGACGCCGTTTTTCAGCCAGGATTTTGGCAGCTTCCTCAGCTGTAGTACTCCCTGATAAAGTCTTATTACTGGATTCTAACAGAGATTAACACAGGTAAATAGGAATTAATAAAATATTAACACATGTATATGATTTAAACACAAATCGTATTCTTACTATATGTAATAGTTATTAGAAAAATTTCACAGAAATAAAAAAATTGAAATTACCCTAAAGTCCAACTCTGGCAAGAACTGGCTATAAACCCAAATGGGATTGATTTCCCCTCACTTTCCATCCTTCCATTCCATATCTAGGTATTTAAAATTACTTGAATCAAAACAGTTTTTTTTTTTTTGGAACAGTTTTTTTTTTTGCTGTGTCCTGGTGGAAAAGTGAGAGGAATTTCAATATTACACAGTTGTCACTGGAAAAAATAATTCACATGTTTCGGTGTGCATTTTCACACACTAGCTGGTGGTTAGCAGTTTCGCCTAGCAGCACTAGAGTTGTCAGTTCAAATCCCAACCAAATGACTACCTTCAAGGAGTTTGCATGTTCTCCCTGTGCCTGCGTGGGTATTATCTGGGTATTCCAGTTTCCTCCCACACTCCAAGGATAAGCTGGTAGGGCAATTCGCTCATGTCTAAATTGGCCCTAGTAGGTCTATGTATGCGAGTTAGGTACCTTAGAGTGTAAGCTCCTTGAAGGCAGAGACTGATGTTAATGTACAATATAAATGTAAAGCGTTGTGTAAATTGACGGCGTATTATCCTGCCGAAGGAGGTCACTGTCAACAGGGAATACAGTTTCCATAAATGGGTGTAGCTGGTCAGCAACAATGTTTAGGTAGGAGTACATGTCAAAATGAAATCCACATGAATGGCAGGACCAAGGTTTCCAGGCAGAACATTGCCCATCAGATTGCCTCCGCCTACTTGCCATACGGCATTATCCTAGTGCCATCTCCTCCCCAGGTAAGCGATGCATATAGACCTGGTCATCCACATGATGTAAAAGAAAACAAATCATGAGATCAGACCACCTTCTTCCATGGTCCAGTTATAATGCTCACGTTCAAATTGTAGGAGCTTTTGGCTGTGGACACAGATCAGCACGGACACCCTGACAAGTCTGCGGCTAAGCAGCCCCATCACAACAAACTGCTAGGCCCATATTTTCTGCTTTACACACATCAACACCATGGACAACATGCTTACTTGATGCCCAACATATACCACCGACTCTGATACCTATGCGTCCAGATAAGGAATGTTATTTACGTCTCAGTGATATTAATAGTATGGCCTTATTTGTGCAATAAAAAAAAAAAAAAATGTACACACACACACACACAAAGAGCATAAAGCTCTAAGATTTGCAAACTGCTAAAAGCCACATAAGATATTACCAGACACATACAAGACATTCAGAAATTACCATCTTTGGTCTTTGTAACAGGTGTCTCTTTTTCCGAGGCCTGTACATTTTTTGGCTCTGAGCTGATTCCGTCTACAGATTTCTCCTTTGGCTTGGCTTCTGAATCAGCATTCTTTTTGGTAGCAGTTAAGACAGTTGGTGTGAGAGAGGGACGCTGGATGGGAACTGGCTTGTGGACTACTGTAGGAGAAGGAGGTCTCTGCTTCAATAAACTTGGAGATGGTGGACGGTTCTTTTGTGTCTGTGAACTACTGGTCTTTCTGAAATTTTAACACAGAAATTACAAAAACATAAGTGGTTGCAGTTTGGAAATACACTTTTCATATTGAAAGGAATACTGGATGAGGACCAACAGTGCACGTTACTACCAAACAACCGGGAATCATATAATTCACACAGTGGTTTGTATTAGACAATTATAGATCTGAGAAAGCGGGTGGCAAGTCTGGTAACTGTTGTTTAAGTAGTAACATTTTCAGGGAGAGAAATGTGCTGAGGAAGTTTGCTTCTGTGAGCCTGCTAGTCACTGTAGCCACAAAGTGTGTACAAGTGATTTACTGTCTAATGCAACAGATCAATACAATAGCTTTTTGGTTTGTAGCAGCTGTATAACACTGTGTAAAGGTTTTCGTGTTTTGAGAGAAGGCTGTCCTCTTGCTCACCTGAAGCCATTATTAAGATAACTAAAGGTGGATAATATTTGTAATAAAATTTAGTATGTAGATTTGATTTAATTTCACATAAAAACCCAATTGTCCAACAAAGGCGACTACCTCCAGTGCGGAGACAAATGGTAAAACTGAGGGGAGCAGTTTATTTTCTCCGAGATTTAAAGCTGAACTGAAATTCATCTGTAAAGAACAATGAGCAGGCAGGCGCTTAGTGCAGAAGAGAAATGCGATGTCTTTTCTTCAATAAAATGCCCTTACCTGCCTGCTAACAGTCTTCTCCAGCACTGTAAACTGAGCTGCGCATGTGCAGCTCCGCTTTCATTGTCGGGCTGGTCTCTAAATGCCGGGATAGCACCATCCTGCGTATGCGAAGGAGTGGCGTCACCACCCACTGGCCAATAAAGAGGCCCAAAGACCAGTATAGGACCGTTGGACAGGTGAGTATTAAATCTTTAGTACCACTTTAAACCATGCAAAATGAATGCATGGGTGTGTTATAGTTTGTCCCAGTCCATCACTGACTTTTCCTGGACAGCTTGGTCTGCATGTAAATGTGGAGAAAAATATCAAGACTTGTGAAAAAAAAATTGAAGGAATTAATGTACTGATATAATGTATAAAAAAACAATATAGGTATTAACCACATATATTCTACAGAATAAAAGGAATGGATTTGCCTGTAAACCCCATATCTTAGAGTACAGTTCGGGACACAGGCTGGATAGTCATAATCCCTGGGTTAAAGGCCACTGCCTTCAAGTGATGGGACACTGGCAAAGTTTTGAAGGATGCGTCCTCTAGGCATTCGCCTATAACCCTACCCTACTCTGCGAGTTCTCAGTTTTGTAGCAAGCAATGCAGAGTAACCCAGGAATAGAGGGGAGGGTGCCCTGAATGTCAAGATTTAAAATAAACAGGCAAGTCAAAGTTCATTTTAGCCTAATTGTATGGTACAGAACACAGGCTGGATATTCATAGACCCTAGGATGTCTCCAAGCAATAAATGGAAGGAGAAGGCAACAAATAGACAAACAGAATTGTGCCAACAGACCCCATCTCAGAATGCCTCCTGCAAGATTGAAGGCAAAAGCTGCACCAGCAGTAGATTAGACATCCATCTTGTAGGACATGGAAAAAGTTATGAACAGAAGACAAGGTGCAGAATTACAAAGCTGGGCAACAGAGGTTTGATGTCAGAATGTCCAGGAAAAACCCACTTATTTGGTGAAGTGATCATGTAATAGTGCATGAGGAGCTTTGTCCTTTAGAATGTAAGCTCTCATAACGCTCTCTCCCGCTGTAATGTAATTTTTTTTGTTTTTGTTTGAGAGAGCCAGAGTTTTTATGGAAAAAAATGTCCTTTCAGACCACATAAAGTGGAACTTTACCCATAATGTGATTTAAAATATTCTTATTTAACAAGGAACATACATTCCACATTAAAGCGTTTGTTAACCAAAAAAAAGAAAAAAATATATATATATATAGATTTCCTGGTACCTTAAAGCAGATTAAACAGCACAGTGATTGTGCTGTGTAATCTCCCCCCTCTAAACTATAAGGCCTCATGCACACGGACGTTTTTACAGCCGCTTTTTTGCAGCTTAAAACTGCCTGTCTATGTTAGTCTATGGCTTCATGCCCACCTAGGCGTTTTTGAGTTGCAAATGGCATAGGCGTTTTTACGCTGTAAAAAAACCCAGGACCAGTGCGTTCCGTAGCGCGGCACTAGAGCTGTAAAAATGCGAAACGCGCAAAAACGCCGATGCAGCGTTTTTGCGCGTTTTTGAGCTCCAGCGTTTTTTTGCTCCAAAAAGTTGATTGGACACTAATCTCTGAATTAAAACAGGAAATTCCTGTCTGGACATTAGATTACCCAAGAGTCCTTTGCACAGCCGTGTGACTGTGGGTAGGACAGAGAAGAGTTTGAAGATGGCAAGTGCTGTGTCTCAAGTTGACCTTATAAATGATGTACAGGCCCATCCTGAACTGTGGGATGTGGCACATCCACTACATGGAGACCACATCAGAAAAGTTAAAGCATGGGAGGATATAAGTGCTGCCATTAGTCCTGGCTGGGAAGATTTAAGACATGGAGAAAGAAAGGAAATAAGTCTGTTTCCCTTGAATGCATGATTTGTTTGTGTGTAATGTAAATGAAGATTGCATATTAAACCCTTGTTTTCCACGCTATTTTAGGCAAAATTTTACAGCGCCACTAGAAGTCACTACGCGACTGTGTCAGGAGGGACCTGACGGACGAAGACAAGGCAGCATGTAGTGGAGCACCAGCGCCTTCGAAAAGACCACATGTGTACCATACTAATATGCTGTTCTTACGGCAAAATATGAAAAAAAAAACAACCCTGAACCTGGCACTTCCTGTATTCCCTCTCTGCGCTGACCAGGAAAATCAGGGCTGCTCCGCATTGACCACCGTGGTCTGATTGCTTCCCTCCGTCATACTCTGCTGTTCCCTCTGCTCTCCTCTCTCCCCCCTCACCCCCTGCTGTCCCCTCTGCTCTCCTCTCTCCCCCCTAACTCCCCTCCTTCCTGCATGTCAGCTCGTGTCTGTCTGTCTCCGTCACCCCCCCCCCCCCCCCCGCCACTGCTAGTAAAAATGGTCTTTTAGAAAAACTAGCGATGTAAATACCATTTTAGCGCTGTCTTCAGGCCAGTCACGTGGCTCTCGGCCGGTTTCCAGGGCTACTGCAGGAGAGGCTGAGCAACCATGTGGTCTCCCCAGCTGACGTCAGAGGGAGATCATGGCCCCTCCTGCAGTATCCATCCATCGGAGCTGTACAGTCATGTGACCGGACTGAAGACAGCTCTAAATAATAATAGGTACTTACAGCGCTCGTTTTTCTAAAAATTAATGCAGTGTACTCTGCCAGGCTCTAACAGAGAGTGCAGTGTGAGTGATATGGGTTAACAAATCCCTTAATAATTATGCTACCAAAAATGAGTGTGTGTTGTAAATTACCTCCAACATTGTTCCTGTTTCTTCGTGCTGGAGGCTGACATTTTGCTGAAGCCAAGTGCCCCTGAGCAGCAGTAAAACTTTAGGAGACTGGCCTCTAAATTTTCGGCACAGTGCAGAAAAAGAGAGCCACTGAGCATCTGCAGAACAGGCTGAATTTTAAACAGTATAGGCACTTATTTTTTATGTTTTACATAGCTATACCTACAAAAAGGGGTCAGCATGAAGTAATCTAGCAGGACTATTTTCTGACTAAAATTCCACTTTAAGGCCATGTTCTGGTCAAGTCTGGACTGTAGAAAGGCCAAAATACTATGCAAAGAGTAATCTCTGCAGTTAAAAGGATCTCCAGGTATGCCAATTGATCTTTCTGGAAGTGGCAAGACCTGGACTTCAACAGCCATGTTTGTAAAGCCAGGATAGAATGGGGGGCGCTGAGAGATCAATTCTGGCCTGTTTGAAAGAAAAGTCAGCATTGATTCACAAAAGACATGTCAGAGAAATCTGATTTTCTTTATGAGGAAGTGAGCAAAACCTTGGACAGAGGGGTAGCTGTGGACATGGTATACTCAGATTTTGCAAAAGCGTTTGAGACAGTTTCCCACACACGGCTTATGTGTAAGATAAAGGCTATAGGCTTGGAAAAATCCATTTTAAATGGATAGAAAACTGGCTTAAAAACCGTATTCAGAGAGAAGTGGTTAATGATTCATACTCAATGGTCTAGGGTTGTTTGTAGTGTACCCCAAGGTTCAGTGTTGGGACCCTTCCTTTTTAATATACTTATAAATTATATGGGGTCTGGGATTAAAAGTACCATTTCAGTCTTTGCAGATGACAAGCTATGCAGTGGAATGACATCCTTACAGGACGTCTCCAACTTTCAAGCCGACCTCAATGCACTGTTTAATTGGGCAACCATGTGGCAAATTTGGTTTTATGTTGATAAATGTAAAGTTATGCACTTGGAGGCTAAGAATATGCATGCATCATACTTACTAGGGGGTAGTATAACTGGGGGAAATCAATTGTGGAGATCATGAGATTTGGTAGATCATGAGCTTAACAATAGCTTGCAATACCAAGCAGCAGTTTCCAAAGTGAGCAAAATCTTCTCATGTATTAAGAGGTATGGACTACAGAGAGAGATATCATTTTGCCCATGTACAAATCATTAGTAAGACCTCATCTGGAATATGCAGTTCAGTTTTGGGCACCAGTTCACAAAAAAGACACCTGAGAGCTGGAAAAAGTGCAGAGAAGGGCAACCAAACTGCTAAGAGGCATGGAGGAGCTCAGCTAAGAGGAAAGATTAGAGGAACTGAATTTATTCTCCCTCTTAAAGTGGATGTAAACTCTCTCCTATACCTAGTGAAGTGAACAGCTTCAGATGATACACAGAGATTAAACAAATCTCCCTACATAAGTTTTACATGTATATCTCTGCTGTCTTCAGCTTTATATATCCTTTAGACAGTTCAGATCGTGTTAGATTTTCTCTTCCTGGTTAGCACTGCTGTGAAGCCTGGGCATATTGCCAATTGGAGGAAAGGCACACACCCCCTCTCCACATTGAGACTTTCAGCACTGTTTATTGAATAGTTCAGGGCTCTGCTAATCTATTTATAGCATCCTTTCCAACACAAAACTCAGGCTGTTTTATCTCCTGTGTCGGGGACTCTGTCAGAAGTTCTCAGGCTGATAACAGAAGAACGGGGCAGGCGACAGCTACGGGACATAGGGCTTTGAAGAGAGAGAAGAAAACATTGCAGATATATGTGCTCAAATTTCATGAATCTGGTTTACATCCACTTTAAGAGGAGATTAAGGGGGGACATGATCAACAGGTGCACTTTAACCACTTGCCAACCGGGGCCATAGCCGAATAACGGCTACAGCGCAGTCGGATAACCCTGGGAGGGTGTACCATGACGTTCTCCCAGAATCGCGCTCACCCGGGAATATCCATGATGAATCACGGTAAAGGGCCAATGACAACGGCCCTTTATCATGTGATCGCTCCGGCTAATACCAGAGCGATCCATTGTGAACAAGCTGGCACATGCCCGCTTCAGCTCTTCCCCTCTCTGTACCGATCGGTACAGTGTGAGAGGAGAGGGGAGAGATCGGGCGCAGCAGCACTGTGGGCTGGATCTGTAGTGCCCACATCGCTGATCTCTGCCCATTCCTGCCTCATCCCCCATCCATGCTCATCTATCCTAATCTATGGCTCAGCCATCCTCAACCACGGCTCATTTATGCCTCATTAATGCCACATCAGTTGTCATCTATGCCACTACAGTGCCCATCAGTGCCACACAAAAGTGTAATAGGTAGTCTATCTAGACAGTGCTCCCTGCATGTTGGGCCTCTCTATGTGGCTTGGCTGTGTAAAAGCCTCACACATATGGTATCGCCATACTTAGGAGTAGCAGAATATATTTTGTGGTGTAATTTGTGCTATGTACATGCTATGTACATGCTATTTGTTAGAAATTTTGTAGAAATAGACAGCTTTGTGTATAAAAAAAAAAAAAAAAAAAAAAAGTGTTTTCATTTTCTATCCACAATTTTCCAAAAATGTGTGGAAAAAAAAAAAAAAAAGACATGTTCAAAAGACTCATTATGCCTCCTAGAATATTTTTTATATATATATATATTTATTCCCAAATGGGGGCATTCCATCATCCTGGTGCTCCAGAACCTTCAAAAGTGCAAGAGGTAGTCATGAAATTAGAAATAATTTATGCTCCTAGAACGCCTGATGGTGCTCTCTGCATGTTGGGCCTCTGTATGTGGCCAGTCTGTGAAAAAGTCTCACACATATGGTATCGCCATACTCCGGAATGGTAGAATTTATTTTCGGGGTGTAATTTGTGGCATGCCTATGCTGTGTGAAAGAAATAACCTGTTAATATGACAATTTTGTGGAAAAAAAACCCTTTATTTTGCAAAGAATTGTCGGGAAAAAACTACAACTTCAAAAAACTCACAATGCCTCTTACTAAATACCTTGGAATGTCTACTTTCCAAAAATTGGTAATTTGGGGGGTATTTATATTTTCCTGGCATGTTAGGGCCTCAAGAAATTAGATATGCAAGGAAAAAACAGGGAGGGCGAGGCGCCGACCTGAGTGTAGTATAAAAATGATTATTACTTTAATAGAATAAGATTAAAAATACTTACAAGATGATAGAAGATGCATGCTCAAAGTAAAATACAGTCCTGGCATTCCACATGGCTCTGTAGGTCCCACCGCTGCTCAATCCTTTCCAGTTATCCGGAGCAGCGGCGGGACCTACAGAGCCATGTGGAATGCCAGGACTGCACTTTAATTTGACAAGCATCCATCTTCTATCATCTTGTAAGTGTTTTTAAACTTATTCTATTAAAGTCATCATTTTAATACTACACTCAGGTCGGCGCCTCCCCCTCCCTGTTTTTTCCTTACATGTCTTGCAGAGTTCTGGACACACTCTGAAAGATGGCTGCCTTTCTTTTTAACCCCTAATACCCCTTTCTATGGATACATCACCATCCAGCCACAGACTATACCCCTAAGGATTACTCCATCTGGAGCACCAGATAAACACTGACTATACTGCGATCAAGAAATGAGATAGGCCGTCAAGAAGAAAGCTCTATTTGTGTGAAAAAAAGGACAAACATTTCATATGGCTATAGTGTTGCATGACTAAGTAATTGTCATTTAAAATGTGAGCACTGAAAGCTGAAAATTGGTCTGGTTAGGAAGGGGGTTTAAGTGCCCAGTGGACAAGTGTTTAAAAAAATTAGTATATCAAAAAGGTAATTTATTTCAGTAATTCCATTCAAAAAGTGAAACTCCTATATTTTATACAGTGAGAGAAAAAAGTATTTGATCACCTGCTGACTTTGTACGTTTGCCCACTGACAACGAAATGATCAGTCTATAATTGTAATAGTAGGTTTACTTTAACAGTGAGACAGAACAAAAAAATCCAGAAAAACACATTTCAAAAAAAGTTATAAATTGATTTGCATTTTAAATGAGTGAAATAAGTATTCCACCCCTACGCAAAACATGACTTAGTACTTCGTGTCAAAACCCTTGTTGGCAAATCACAGAGGTCAGACATTTCTTGCAGTTGGCCACCAGGTTTGCACACATCTCAGGAGGGAATTTGTCCCACTCCTCTTTGCAGATCCTCTCCAAGTCCCTCCACAGATTTTCTATGGGATTAAGGTCTGGAGACTGACTAGGCCACTCCAGGACATTAACGTGCTTCTTCTCGATTCACTCCTTTTGTCGCCTTGGCCATGAGTTTTGGGTCATTGTCATGCTGGAATACCCATCCGCGAACCATTTTCAATGCCCTTGCTGAGAGAAGGAGGTTCTTACCCAAGATTTGATAGTACATGGCCCCGTCCATTGTCCCTTTGATGCGGTGAAGTGGCTCTGTTCCCTTAGCAGAAAAAAAACCCCAAAAGCATGTTTCCACCTCCATGTTTGATGGTGGGGATGCTGTTCTTGGGGTCATAGCCAGCAGTCCTCCTCCTCCAAACACAGCGAGTTGATGCCAAAGAGCTTGATTTTGGCCTCATCTGACCACAACACATTCACCCAGTTCTCCTCTAAATCATTCAGATGTTCATTAGCGAACTTCAGACGGGCCTGTACATGTGCTTTCTTGAGCAGGGGGACCTTTTCGGGCGCTGCAGGATTTCAGCCCTTCACGGCGTAGTGTGTTACAAATTGTTTGCTTGGTGACTATGATCCCAGCTGCCTTTCGATCATTGACAAGTTTCTCTCATGTAGTTGTGGGCTGATTGCTCACCGTTCTCATGATCATTGAAACTCCACGAGGTGAGATCCTCCATGGAGCCCCAGACCGAGGGAGATTGACAGTTATTTTGTTTTTCTTCCATTTGCGAATAATTATTATTATAGACGATTTATATAGCGCCAACAGTTTACGCAGCGCTAACAATGTAGAGGGGAAAAAAACCAATCACGATACAGTTCAATACAGAAGGAACAGGAGGCCCCTGCTCGTAGAGCTTACATTCTAAAGATTGTCACCCTCTCACCAAGCTGCTTGGCGATGATTTTGTAGCCAATTCCGGCCTTGTGTAGGTCTAAAATCTTGTTCCCGACATCCTTGGAGAGCTCTATAGTCTTGGCATTGAAGGAGAGATTGGAATCTGATTGACTGCTTCTGTGGACAGGTGTCTTTTATACAGGTAACGAGCCGAGATTAAGAGCACTCCCTTTGAGTGCTCCTAATCTGAGCTCGCTACCTGTATAGAAGACATCTGGGAGCCAGAAATCTTGCCGATAGGGGATCAAATACAGAATTCACTCATTAAAATGCGAATCAATTTACAACTTTTTTTAAATGCGTTTTTCTGGATATTTTTGTTGTTATTCTGTCTCCCTGTTAAAATAAACCTACCATTAAAATTATAGACTGATAATTTATCAGTGGGCAAACGTACAGCAGGGGTTTCAAATACTTTTTTCCCCTCACTGTGGATTCATTACAGAGTGATATATTTCAAGCATTTCTTTAATTTTGATGATTATGGCTTACAGCTAGTGGAAACCCAAAATTCTGTATCTCAGAAAATTAGAATATTGTGAAAAAGTTCAATATTGTAGACTCATGGTATCACACTCTAATCAGCTAAAAAACACAACACCTGTTAAGGTTTCCTGAGCTTTTAAATGGTCTTGGTCTGGTTCAGGAGGTTACACAATAATGGGGTAGACTGCTGACTTGGCAGATGTCCAGAAGCCAGCCATTGACACCCTCCACAAGGAGGGTAAGTCACAAAAGGTCATTGCTAAAGAAGCTGGCTGTTCACAGAGGGCTGTATCCAAGCATATTAATGGAAAGTTGAGCGAAAGGAAAAAGTGGTAGAATAAGGTGCACAAGCAACAGGGATAACCGCAGCCTTGAGAGGATTGTGAAGCAAAGGCCATTCAAGAATCTAGGGGAGATTCACAAGGAGTGGACTACGACTGGCGTCAGTGCTTCAAGAGCCACCACACACAGACGTATACAGGACAACGGTCGCATCCCTTGTGTGAAGACACTCCTGAACCAGAGACATTGTCAGAAGCGTCTTACCTGGGCTAAGGAGAAAATGGACTGGACTGTTGCTCAGTGGTCCAAAGTCCTCTTTTCGTATGAAAGTAAATTTTGCATTTCATTTGGAAATCATGGTCCCAGAGTCTGGAGGAAGCGTGGAGAGGCACAGAATCCAAGTTGCATGAGGTCCAATGTGAAGTTTCCAAAGTCAGTTGTGATTTGGGGAGTCATGTCATCTGCTTGTGTTGGTCCACTGTGTTTTATCAAGTTCAAAGTCAGCGCAGCCCTCTACCAGGAAATTCTAAAGTATTTAATGCTTCCCTCTGCTGATCAGCTTTATGGAGATGCTGACTTCATTTTCCAGCAGGACTTGGCACCCGTCCAACACTGCCAAAAGTACCAATACTGGTTATATGATCATGGTATCACTGTGCTTGATTGGCCAGAAAACTCACCTGACTTAAAGCCCATAAAGAGTCTGTGGGGTATTGTCAAGAGGAAGATGAGAGACACCAGACCCAACAATGAAGACAAGCTGAAGGTCACTATCAAAGCAACCTGGGCTTTCATAACACCTCAGTAGTGTCACAGGCTGATCGCCTCCATGTAATACTGCATCAATGCAACAATATGTGCAAAAGAAGCCCCGACCAAGTATTGAGTGCATACTATACTGTACATGGACATACATACTGGGCACTTAAACCCCCTTCCTAACCAGACCAATTTTCAGCTTTCGGTGCTCTCACACTTTGAATGACAATTACTCAGTCATGCAACACTGTACCCATTTGAAATGTTTGTCCTTTTTTTCACACAAATAGAGCTTTCTTTTGGTGGTATTTAATCACCGCTGGGTTTTTTATTTTTTGTGCTATAAATCAAAAAAGACTGAAAATTTGGTAAAAAAAAAAAATTCTTTGTAACTGTTAAAATTTATTGCAGAGTATGGGCATTGAGCAGCGCTGTGGGCTGGATCTATAGTGCCCACAGCGCTGTTGCAAATGTTCTCTCCCACTCTCCTCTCACACTGCACCGATCGGTACAGAGAGGGAAGGGAGGAACCGGCGTCATTTGAAGGAGCGATCACGTGGTAAACGGCCGATATCAGCGGCCATTTACTGTAATCCATGATGCGCCGGGTCCCTCAAGAGCTGGCTCTGGCCAGCTCAGTAGATTGCTTTAAAAACAGGCCTGGTTTCTTTCCTAAATGCACATAAAATAACTGGATACTATTATTTTATAAGTAAAGTTGATCCAGAGAATATCAGATTGCCTCTTGAAGTGATCAGGAAGGAATTTTTTTTTCCTTGCTGGAGCAGATAGAGTCATGCTTTACTGGGGTTTTTTCGTTTCTTTGGATCAACTGTAGGTATAGGATAATGCATATGGAGGTTTTCTTTTTGTGTGTGTGTGTGGCGTTTTTGTTTTTTTTTATGATTGGTTAAACTTGGTGGACTAGTGTTTTTTTTCAGATAGGTTAACTATGCAATTGAAAGCCTGAAGCATGCGAATTATCCTGTGGACGTCTGCAGATATAGCTTGAAGGGAAATGAATCCTTCCAAAGAAGTTACAGACTCTAGATAAATAAAAGGGCAAGAGGAGGTGCTAGGACCTTTGTGAATACTCTGGGAGCAGAGGACAGCCCTAATGGCAGTGCAAAAAAACTAAGTGATAGTTTCCTAATGCAAAGCATGGAAAGTGCTAATAAGAGCTGGATAAATGGGAATATGCAGATAGGCATCTTGGAGGTCTATGGATGCCAAGTATTCCCCTCGTCTTAGAAAGGCAATAACTGATCTTGCAGATTGCATGCAACATTTTGGATTTTGAAGGCATTTGTATAGGGATTTTAGGTCGAGGATAAACACCCCTGATGGGTTTTGGTACTGTGAACAGGTTTGAATAGGACCCTTTGAACCTGTCCCCTAGAGGTAACGGCGCAATTATTCTATGAGATGGCTCAGGGCACTCTGAAAATCTGACTGTCCTCGGGCAGATTTTGGTTGGTTTGAAAGAAGAAAGCGATAGTGGGGCAGCAAATGGAGCTTTTTTTACCCTTTTGAAACCACCGATTTAACCCACAGTTCTGGAATGTCTGTGACCCAGAGAGACAAAGTGTAATAGAAGCCCCCCTACTCTTTAGGAGTGCAAAAGGCGTTTTAGTGAAAACTTGGCAAGTCAAGTCTTATGCCAAAAAAAAAAGTGGGGAGGGGAAAGTGGGGAGGGAAAGGGCTGGGAGAGTAAACAGACTTTAAAAGGGTCTCAAACTTTCTATCAAATGAACCTTTGAATACTGGAATATCTTCACTTGGTACAGTAAGACGTTTAAGCCTGAGATGGCAGGGTCTCCTACCGGACCGGAACAAGCCACTTGATTATGAAAATTTTTCCACTGGATAGAGCCCTGCAATGGATTTTCGGAGAGTTGGAAACTCTTTTCTGAATTGACCCAAACATCACAAATTGCCAATTTTAATGGTTCATGAATGGGAAGCTTTTACGTACAGCAGAAGTGAGCATATCCACGTTGGCAAGCATATTGTGTATAACCAATATCAGGTGTATAAGAGCCTGGAGGCAAGAAATCTTCAGTGGCCCTCTCTAATGCTCTATTCACACTAATGCGCTTTTTGATGCATTTTGCAGAAATGCAGGGAAATTTTTTTTAACATGTGTTCCTATGGAACATGTTCACGTCAATGCATTTTTGTGCCTCTGCCTTTTTGGAAAGGGTCGGGGAATTTTTTTCCCACAAAATGCAGTGTTTTGCATGTAATAGACTTCAACAGACCCGCATCCAAACAAAAGTACCAAGTTTTGGTACGATTTGCATTTTTTTAAATTAATTTTTTTACACTGTATATAGCTCGTTGCTAAGGAGGGCGCCGGCCGCCTCGTCCTTAACGACCAATGAGTCATCAGCTGTAAGCAGGCTTCCATGCTGAATGTTAAAAAAAAACGGCTAAAAAAGTAAAAAAAAAAACAAAAAACAGCGTGGGGTCCCCCCCCGGTCCTTGGGTCTAGTATGGATTATGGATTCAGAGGGGACCCCCCCCTCCCCGCCAATAAAAAAAAAATAATGGCGTGGGAGGTCCGTCCCCACCCAAAATCCTTACCAGACCCTTATCCGAGCATGCAGCCCGGAAGGTCAGGAAAGGGAGGGGACGAGCAAGCGCCCCCCTCCTGAATCATACCAGGCTGCATGCCCTCAACATTGGGGGGGGGGGGGGGTTGGTGCTTTGGGGCAGGTGGGGCTTTGCGCCTCCAACCCCAAAGTACCTTGCCCCCATGTTGATGGGGACAAGGGCCTCATCCCGACAACCCTTGCCCAGTGGTTATCGGGGTCTGTGGGTGGGGGGCTTATCGGAATCTGGAAGCCTTTAACAAGTGAGCCCCCAGATCCCACCCCCTCCTATGTGAATGAGTAGAGGGTACATTGCACCCCTATCCATTCACCAAAAAAAAAAGTAGTGTAGTGTTAAAAAATACGGTAGACAGTTTGACAAGTCTTATTAAAAATATCTTCTTCCTCCTACGGTCTTCCTCCTTCTCCCACATCTTCCTCCTCCGGTCTTCTCCTGCTGCTGCTTCCGCTCTTCTTCTGTCTTCTTTGTCCAGTGTTGTTCTTCCCCTGCTGCCGCTTCCACTGATGACCACCCTCCAATGCTGTGTCCCGCTGATCTGTCGACGTCGACATCAAGCATTTCATAGATAATGATGGGGAGCGCGGCAATCGGATTACATCATTCGGAGGCCCCGCCCCCCTGTGGTGTCACCACCCGGGGCATGATGGGTCCAAAATCGCCGCAAGCACCACAGAAACGCTCATAAGCAACATGCATAGATGTGAATCGAACCTAACACTGCCCCTGTCCTCTTCATTGTCTTCTAGGTCTTCCTCTTCTAGGGTAGGCATATCGGGATCAGACTCCAATATAGACACTATAGCTATAGAGGGGGGCCTGGATATTTCGAGTCCTAGACAGTGATAGCTGCAATAAAGCTATTAGTTGCAGAAAAGTCTGCCTTAGTCAAACCAATCAGTTACTTGAATTGAAACATGTAGCCGATGCCAAATTTGAGACACCTGGGAAATGTATATGCATATGTACCACCTCCACAGAACTTATTTAGCACCAGTACATCTCCAAATATGACTACTCTCATAAATCAGCTATGTCCAAGATGTCAGAGAACTGCTGACACATTGTGGCATATGCTCAGGAATGTCCAATCATCCAGGCATACTGGAAACAAGTGGTTTAATTTTTACAGGACATGGGGTCACCTGCTTCCAACTGACCCAAAATGATGTTCCTTGTATAATAATGGGAAATTAAGAACTGGAACAATATATATATATATGACATGACTAGAGGTCGACTGATATGGGTTTTTCTCTGGCCGATGCCGATATTTAGAAATCGCGGCGGCCGGTGGCCAATATATGATGACTATTTTTTTGGCCCGATATGTTAGGCCGATTTTTTATTTTTTCCCTTCATCTCACAAAATCTAAGGCCCCTTTCACACTGGGGCAGTGCGGGCGCTAAAACAGCGCTATTTTTAGCGCCGCTTTACCGTCGTTTTAGCGGCAGTATTCGGCCGCTAGCGGGGCGGTTTTACCCCCTGCTAGCGGCCGAGAAAGGGTTAAAACCACCGCAAATCGGTGCTTTAGCCGCGCTGCCCCATTCATTTCAATGGGCAGGAGTGGTGAAGGAGCAGTGTATACACAGCTCTAGCAGGACTTTTTTTAGCATCCTGCCAGTGCACCGCTACAGTGTGAAACATAGCAGCGGCTCTTTTAGGGCGCTTTGCAGGCGCTATTTTTAGCGCATGCAAAGCACCCCAGTGTGAAAGGGGTCTTTCAGTTAGACCCCTTTCACACTGGGACGTTTTTCAGGCGCTTTTGGGCTAAAAATAGCGCCTGTAAAGTACCCGGCTCCCCCTCAGTCTCAGTG
This sequence comes from Lithobates clamitans, assembly GCA_037952925.1. Taxonomy (NCBI): domain Eukaryota; kingdom Metazoa; phylum Chordata; class Amphibia; order Anura; family Ranidae; genus Lithobates; species Lithobates clamitans. Next base: position 1,665,965 of record JBBGZY010001185.1, on the reverse strand, counting down.
TGAAAGCCCGAGTGCTTTCACACTGAGGTGATGTGCTGGCAGAATGTTAAAGAAAAAAAAAAAAAAGTCCTGCAAGCAGCATCTTTGGAGCGGTGTATATACCGCTCCCCCACCACTCCTGCCCATTGAAATGAATGGGCACCGCTGCCGAAGCGCCTGCAAAGCGCTTCGGCAGCTGCGCTATACGGGCGCATTTAACCCCTTCATCGGCCGCTAGCTGGGTTATCAGCGCCCCGCTAGCAGCCGAATAGCGCCGTTAAAATGACAGTAATGCCGCTAAAACTAGCAGCGTTTTACTGTCAAAGCCTGCCCGCTCCACTGTGAAAGCAGCCTTAAGTAATACAGAAAATTTCTTAAATTTAAACATTTATTAAACAAAATAAATACACAAAAACAGGTAATCAAAAATTTTTGACGAAAAAAATGGGCTAACTTTTTTTAAAATTCATTAGTGAATTTTTTCCAAAAAAATTGCGCAAATGCCTTGTGACATAAAATATTGCAACAACTGCTATTTTATTCCCTAGGGTCTCTGCTAAAAAATATAATATATTATTATATTGGGGGTTCTAAGTGATTTTCTAGCAGAAAATGCAGGATTTTTACTTGTAAGCAATAAGTGTCAGAAAAGATTTAGTCTTTAAAATGGTTAAACTGAGAACTCCTACACACTGAGTTCAGTCCATTGATAAGTACAAACATTGCATCTCTTTGGTTCTTTTCTCAGACTTGGCAGGCTGCTCAGATAGGTAGTCACTCCACGGGAAGACTTCAGGCAACTTGCACTGACTTCTATTACAGAAGTCATTTGCAAGTCGTGCTGACGTTTTAAATTGGCCTTTTTTTATCAGCACAATCGGCTTCCATTGTTGGGATGACATGGTGCCTGGACCGATATCCGTAACGTCAGCAGAGAGCGGACTTCGGTCTGCTCTCTAATGAAACTGGGTCACAGGAGTGCAAAAAGAATTGCACTCCTGTGATCCATAGGAGAAGCCCAGTCAAACAAGCTTTGGCTGTACTTCTCATTTAAAGCCCTGGCTGGCAATATAACAAGGACAAATCCATATATATCTCTTATAGCTGTCTTTTATGTATAATATATATTTATTCAGACAAAACTTGCAATGTATGAGGAGATGTTACACATGCATGTTTCTTTGCCTTTACCACTTCACCCCACACTTGGTCAAATAATGAAAGTGAAAAAATTGACTTTCTAGGCACCAATCATAAGCAATAAACTTTTATTAACAATTAATACATAGACACAAAAAAAGACACTTTAAAATACTACTGTGTTACTACAGTGCAGCTAGACCTCTCCAGTATTGCCTGCTATTCAATTTTGTCATCTACGTTTTGTACCATAAACTGTTGAAATTATGTCTTTCTGATAGCATTTTAAAAGGCACTCTCTGCGTAAATGCACTTAATGTTATAACCTGACCAAGAAAGAATACCCCTGGATGGGACTTTGACAGACCACCAACACTAGATGAATGTCCTATCATAGCGTTGGCAGGCACAGTTACACAGGGGCGACGCTGTTCATATTGACAACGCTATGATAGGGGAAGTCAGGGACCAGTGGCTGGTATATGCTAACCCAGTAGCTTTATTTGAGGCTCTGGTCTGCCTCTGTCCTCACTGCCCTCTACAAGCACTGTTTACAGCCGTAATCCAATCACTGTCACATACATGTTATCACATCGATGTGGGAACTGTTTTCTTAAAGCTAACAATGCTTTTTGAACGGCGCCTTGTGCCTATCCTGACATCCGATTCTTCAAGCTCCCGATATATAATCGCTACAAGTAAGTTAATATATGTGACTATTCTACATCCTGTACCCCTGACGAAGGTGTAAAAAAAACGGAGACGCGCCGGGTATTAGGGTATTTACCCATCATAGAGCATCAGTGTTGTGTATTCTGTTTGGTTTGTTTTGTGTTCTGCCATGTTTGTTGTATGCACCATTAGACGCTACACGTCTTTTTACATTTGTTCACTTGTCTAAATGTTCAACATTTGTACAATAAACTTTTTTACATTCATCTAGTGTTGGTGGTCTGTCAAAGTCCCAAGTCCCATCCAGGGGGTATTCTTTCTTGGTCTGTAAATCAGAGATGGGACCACCACACTTCCTTCCCGATATGGTGGAAGCCCCTCTTTTTTCTATAATGTTATAACCTAATCTGATATGTATAATATTATAAATTGAATTTGTATATATTAAATATTTTTTATTGCATTTGTCTTTCATCCTTCTAACCGGTTTCAGCTTACACGTCTCTTGGTGTGCGGACTACCTTACTGTGCTGACGAGCTGGCGTTTCACAGCGTGCTAGCGTTGCGGGCCTTATGTGCAGCCAGTAAGCCACAGTCCCTTTCCCACAACCTTGTGGTACAGTTCTGCAGTTTATGTGGGGTCTAGGCTGAGCTCATCCCTCCAATTGTCACTCGGGGCTCACTGCTATTCCATCATCCAGCCTCAGGTTCATTCCACTCTGGCCTATGCAATGCGCACTTTGTTGCATTGCATGGCCTTGAGGTGCCACTGGGTGGAGCACTTAGTCCTACGTTTCCCATTGGGACGCCCGCCCCGCTCGGTCTCACTTGTTGATGGCCACTATCGCGGACCATACATGCGCGGCCGGACGGTGGTGCGCACCCTGTTACGGCCGAGTCAGGTGATGCTGAAGTTACACACTGCACACCTGACTGGGCCGTGTATTTAAGACTTCAGCTGCAGCCTTATATCATGGAAGCTGCTTCCAATTTTGGATCCCTTATAGAGACAAATTTTACCTTACAATACAACCTGGTTAGGTAGGTACCTATTGTTTACATTTAGAGGTTGATGGTACTATTAGGATTTTTAGATTTACCAGAGACATTCTTATCTTTATAGATGGTGTGGATCTGACCTTCTCTGTGCTCTAAGTTTTACCTACATGCTTAATAAGACTCCTACATGATGCAAATCTCCCTGGCTGTAGTACATGTCCAGCTCCATTGATAGTGGCATTACTTTTATGTCCCGAGTATAGTTAACAGGTGAGACTATACTCTATTAGTCATATACTGTGAGGCCCCCCCCCCCCTTCCCATTTTTATTTTAGGACTACTCTTAATTTGGTCCCTTATATATTTCATAGATGGCATGTTTTTACCGCTAAGCACATTTTAAGCCATATGTGAAGATCCCAGCCACATACTACAGATTAATTATCCTCAATCTACAAGTATCTATTGTTTATACCAAGGTATGCATATGTAGGATCCTGCCTATCCCAACGCATGTCTAGGTGTTGCACTCTCCTCTCTTTGGTGCATTTTGAAAGATATATTATTTTATACATTTTCTATCTGGCACGCCCCCACATATCGCCCATCGTGCACTTTGCAAGCTGTGTGTCCATTCGTTTGCTCTGGGGCACAGTTTTGGTGCTTTCTGCATACTCTGAGACCATCTACTTACTTATCATATAAAGCTTTACTGTAATATAGTTATTGTCTTTTTCTCTCGTTAGAATATATGCAAAGCTCCTGAAGAAGCGATTTTCGTAAAACATGTAGAGCTTATTGTCACATTATAGTCTAGCCATACATTATAACATGTTTTTGACATATATGACCAATACTGGAGAGGTTTAGCTGCCACTGTAGTAACACTGCAGTATTTTAAAGTGTCTTTTTTATCTCTATGTATTAATTGTTAATAAAAGTTTATTGTTTATCTATCTCTTATGGATTGGTGCCTAGGAAGTCAATTTTTTCACTTTCATTTTTTGACCAATTGACGTTTAGGACGTGGCACTGCGCTACTACAAGCTCCCACCATTCCATCCTGTGTTGGTGCTTTGATAACTCTTTGATTCACACTTCACCCCACACACCTGCTCACCCCCGTGGACCAAAGCAATTTTTACATTTATGCTATGGACAAGGTAAGGCCTCATGCACACAAGACGCTGTTAAACTCGCGTTCAGAGGCAGTTGGACACTTTTTTCAACTGCCCCTGAACCCATTCAATGTTATCCTATGTGTCCATGTACACAGTCTCGTTTTTTACAGTTGCGTTAAACCGCGTTTTTCCAGAAGCAAAAAAATGGGTTCAGACGCAAAAGTTTTCCACGTTTCAGACGCCAAACGCGGCTAAACGCCGGTACCACGTTTAGCCGCGTTTGCGTTTATAAGTGGAACATTTAAAGGAACATTTTACGACCCGACTTTGGGGCCCCATATCTCAGGGCCACTTGGTGCTAGGAACACCAAAATTTGGAACTAGCAGCACTACAACATATCCAAATTTGGGGTTCCTAGCCCCAAGTAGCCTTGAAATACGGGGCCCCAAAGTCGGGTCACAAAATGTCATTCTCTGCTGCAGAAAAGTGCTTGACATTTTGCGACCCGACTTTGCGGCCCCATATCTCGGGGCCACTTGGTGCTAGGAACCCCAAATTTGGTGTGCTAACACAGTTGGACTAACACTATAACATATCCAAATCCAGTTTGGGGTTCCTAGCACCAAGTGGCCCCAAGATATGGGGCCCTAAAGTCAGGTTGGAAAATATTCTCTGCTGCAGAAGTGCTTGACATTTTGCAACCTGACTTTGAGGCCCCGTATCTCGGGGCCACTTTGTGATAAGAACCCCAAATTCTGAATATGTTGTAGCGCTATTTCCACTGTGTTAGCACACCAAATTTGGGGTTCCTAGCACCAAGTGGCTCCGAGATACGGGGCCTCAAAGTTGGGTCGCAAAATGTCATTCTCTGCTCTGCAGACGCTTCTAGATGCAAACGCGGTAAAACGCGGCATGCAAACGTGGCAAAATGGGAGGTTTCGAAACGCCGGTTTCAGCTTTTAAAAACGTGTTCAGCAGAGTTTGCACCGGAGTCTCGTATGCATGAGGCCTTATACATATAGGACCAACAAGGCTTTTTCCCATAATCGTCTTGCAACAATAATTTTTTCCACAATCCTTAGACAATTAAATGTAACATTGGAAACTGGAGATAACCAGGTGCTATGTTAATAAATGTCAAAACCCTACCAAAGCTGCCACTTAACAATAAAATATATATAAACCAAATTCACCAAAAGAAAATTATAGATGAAATAGTGGCGCTAATCCCCAGGTGGGGAGATGCCAGACACTCTTATCCAGCCAGTGAGCTGAATACAGACGTGACTAGAGAAAAAGTGAAAAAACATATATTGCTAAATATCCCAAAAAGTAAAAATTAATATTAAATAAAATAAATTATTCAATAAATTCAGTATGAGCTAATATAAATTATAACACTCAGTGAAAGTGATATACAAATATATAAATCCAAGAAAAAATATATAATGAAAATTGAACACAGTAAATATCTATAAAGTCCAGAAACCAATCAATCGTGAAAAAATAATCGTGAAAATATTTGAAGAAAATCCAAAAAAAGAGTGAGAGTGACTCCAAAACTGCTCAGCTGTGTTTTCAAACATCCACCACACCTCTGTGACGTGAATCCACTCCCTACTGGTATTCAAACTCACCAGCTGTTAAGGCCTCTCACTGTGGCCTGCCTGTTTTTATTTCGGTTGCTATTGCTTGCTGTGCTGTGGGAGTTCTCCCTTTGCCGTGAAGTGACTTGCCTGTTATTTTAAATGTGAGTTCAATACAAGTTGTTTTATATGTGATTAAATCTTTTAAATGAGATTACACTATTGGAGCTTCTTTTATTTTTATGTCATACTACCAACCTGAGAAAAGCGGTGTTCCTATGGAGCAGTGGAGGTGTATGCTCGCATGTTAACCCCCATGTAAGTGGGTTAGAGGCTCTGTCAGGCCAAACACGAGAGTGAGAGGCCTTAACAGCTGGTGAGTTTTAATTTCAGTAGGGAGTGGATTCACGTCACAGAGGTGTGGTGGATGTTTGAAAACACAGCTGAGCAGTTTTGGAGTACCCTCACTCTTTTTTTGGATTTTCTTCAAATATTTTCACGATTATTTTTTCACGATTGATTGGTTTCTGGACTTTATAGATATTTACTGTGTTCAATTTTCATTATATATTTTTTCTTGGATTTATATATTTGTATATCACTTTCACTGAGTGTTATAATTTATATTAGCTTATATTGAATTTATTGAATAATTTATTTTATTTAATATTCATTTTTACTTTTTGGGATATTTAGCAATATATGTTTTTTCACTTTTTCTCTAGTCACGTCTGTATTCAGCTCACTGGCTGGATAAGAGTGTCTGGCATCTCCCCACCTGGGGATTAGCACCACTATTTCATCTATAATTTTCTTTTGGTGAATTCGGTTTATATAATTAAATGTAACAAGCTAAGCAAAACACACTTTTTTGATAAATGTTAGTTTAAAAATAGTGTTACTGCAATAAAAGCGTGCCTTTTATTCTGGTATTTGTCCTGTTTAAAATGACGTAAATTATGATTCTGGTACAAAGCTATACAAAGTGATTTACATATGAAAGTGATTTGTTTTTAAATTTTGCACTTTAAATGCAACACTTTTAAATATATCTTAAATTTGTAAAATATTATCGAGAACAAACGAGAAAAAAAAAAGATTTAAGTTTATCCCTTTGATCTGCAGATGAATAAAGCAGAATGATACAAAAGTAACAATATGTTACATTGTATCCTTCTATAGTGTCTAAACAAGTGTTATTTAATAAATGCTGTCAGACTGTTTTTTTGTTTGTTTTTTTTTAAAGATAAAGCTGCCAACCATCTTGGTGTACACAGCAATGCGGCTTTGATTAACCACTTGCCTATTGGGCTCTTATACCCCCTTCCTGACGAGGCAAATTTTCAGCTTTTAGCGCTCTCATAGTTTGAATGACAACGCATATGAATTTTTTATTTTTTCACACAAATAGCGCTCTTTTGGTGGTATTTAATCACCTTCTTTTTTTTTTATTTACGCTATAAATAAAATATTATAATAGTGTATATTATTTGGTCTTTGTGAAGGTTATAGAGTCTACAAGCTATGGTGCCAATTGAAAATTGATCACACCTTTCATTTCCTTGACTGCAAAATAAAGAATTAAAAAGAAAATAATAAAAAAAATAAATAAAATGATCACACCCGATGTACTGTCGGCCGATCCCATTTCGTAAGATATTAACAAGCCAGGAAAGTACAAATACCCCCCCCCCAAATTACCCCTTTTTGGAAAGTAGACATTTCAGGTTATTTATTAAGAGTCATGGTATTTTGAAGTCGAAATTTTTTTCCCATAATTCTTTGCAAAATGAAGTTTTTTTTTTTCCTCACAAAATTGTCATATTAACAGGTTATTTCTCTCACATAGCATATGCATACTTGCAACTAAATCCCAAAACACATTCTGCTACTCCTCCTGAGTATGGCGATACCACATGTGTGAGACTTTTACAGCCTAGCCACAGTGAGGCCAAACATGCAGGGAGCACAGTCAGGTGCTCTAGGAACATAAATTACACATCTAATTTCTTGACTACCTATTACAAGTGTGAAAACCCTGGAGCAGCAGGGCAATGGAAATGCCCACAAAATGACCCCATTTTGGAAAGCAAACACCCCAACGTATATTCTATGACGCATTATGAGTCTTTTGAACATGTCATTTTTTTCCCACAAAGTAAATGTGGAAAAAAAATTAACAAATTTAACGCATTTTTTGCACATTTTTAAGGCACAGACGGGCGCTGATGAAGATCCACTGATAGGGTAGCACTGATGAGCACTAATAGGGCACTGTAGCGGCACCATAGGGCACAGTAGTGGCACCGTAGGGCACACTAAATCAAGCTAACTCATGCTGATGCAGAGTATCTCTCTCCTCTCCTCACACACTGTATCGGTGTGAGGAAAGAGCTGAACTGGGCACGATGCCGGTTGACAAAGTGATCGCTCTGTTATTGGACGGAGCGATCACATGGTAAAATGCCGCAGCATTGAGCCTTTTACCCCGATTTGTGATGTGATGGGTCACAGCGATCATGCACTTCCAAATGCGTGCCCCAGGGGGTGCACGAGAAGTGCAAGCACAGGAGGCTGTCACATGATGGCATTCCAGAACTAGCTGGCCACGCTGTAATTGTAATTTGGCTATAGCGGAGTCGGCAAGTGGTTAAATCACAAATTGCTGTGCACTAGGAGGGGGGAGAAGGTAGGAAAGTCTGGATGTGCTACACATATCCTATGTGCAAGGATGTCCTTTTTTTGGGCGTCTGGAACTAGTTAAATAAATTTGTCCCTCAGTCACTCCATAGTTAGGAGATGCTGTGTATAGCTAGTCCCACCCTCTTGTCAGCCTCTTTAGTTTCTGGTCTGAGCACATGTAACTGCTGGAGCTAGACATACTAAGATTTTCTTTGACCTTAATCTGATGTTCATCTGTGAAGATCTGCACAAGTTTTCGGTTAACGCTTTTTATGATCTGCAAGGCGTCATTTGGATCTAGTCACTGTCTGCTAATGTTACTGAGACTGTAAGTTATAGCTATCTTGCCACAACTGCATCAGTTATAAATATTCAGTGCTTAGACTGGAGAGGCATAAACATATGATACAACCTTAGTACTTGTACATTATGTTTACACAGCCAAAATAAAGTTTGTGAAAAAAAAGATCTTTTGCTGTGGTTCTTTTTCCTGGTTTCTGCCATTGGTACAGGTGAGGGTATTTCCCTATAGGGTATGCACAGAGTAGGATGTGTAAATGGGGTAAATATGCCAAAGAAAACCGGGTTGGTGACTGTCCTGTCGCAAAGTCCTTGTGGCAAAAAGGCGAGAGGAAGTGCCTGTGGTGGTTCTAGGTGGACGTGGCAGTAAAGTGTGCGACCTGTGGTGTGATGTAATGCCTGGTCATCCACCTTAGATTATGTTCTCAGTGGTTGAATTTTAGCGATGAAGAAGATGAAGAGTTTACACTGCAAAAAGGTTCATCACCGCAAGACACTAGCAAAAAACTGAGGACTCACTGAGTGGGGTAGGGGTATGGGGGGAGTGTCTCCCAAAGTTTTGCCAGCGCCCAAATACCCGAAGGTACCAGCCTATAACCCAGGATCAATGGATATCCAGCCTGTCTCCTGTAAAGTACAATTAGGATAGAATATTTTCACTAGAAACAAATACACAAAAAACACTTACTTTTCAAGTGTTGGTGATGGAGCTCGCTTTGTAGTACTAGCTGGAGAAGGAGATCTTCTGTTTAGTGTCACATTAGGAGATGGAGGGCGCTTCCCAATAGAAGGAGGTGATGATTTTTCATTCTCTGGTTTCTAATGAAACATAATCACATCTTATTTATAATACCCTACAAATCGGATGCAATTCTGCCACAGTACTAGTGGCAATCAGTATAGATGAGGTGTGACAATTTAATTCCCGGAATGGACTAAAAAATAAAGGTTTGCTTACCTATACACTAGCGGCTGTTGTCACATTCAAAGTAGTGCCCTTGTGAAGCAATGCACTTTTCTAGACAACTGTGCCACTGCTGAAAACATTCCTGGAATTCATTTTCCGAACGCTGTGCAGTATCTGTTGCAGAGTTCTGGAGGTTCAGAATATGATCAAATCGGTTTCCTTTTAAGGCATTTTTTAATTTTGAAAACAGCCAAAAGTTGAAGTGTGCCAAGTCAGGGGAATAAGATGGTTGGTCAAGTTTCAGAATACATTTTTGGGCCAGGAACTCGAACGTTTAACGCATCATGTGCAGAAGCATGGTCATTGTGAAAATTCCACTTGTCAAATCAGAGTTCTGATCTTTTCCTCTGAACTGATTCCCATAACCTTATTAGAATTTCAAAGTAACAATGTTGGTTGACCGTTGTACCATGTTCTATGAACTCATAGCGAGCTATTACCTTGTGATAAAAAAAAAAAAAAAAAAAAAAGAACACACCAGCATGGTTTTGAACTGAGAATGAGAAACACCCGCTTTCTTTGGGCAAGTTGGATTCTTTGTTTTCCACTGCATGGTCTGGCGTTTTGTTTCCGGATTATACTGGAAACACCATATTTTATTACCAGTAATAACCCTATCAAACACCTCTACGTTCTTCAAAAGACCATATTGAATTTGAAGACGATGTTCTTTCTGATCTACTGTCAAGAATCGAGGCGCCATCTTTACGGAAATCTCTCTTTCCTAAACTCTGTTAGAATCTTCCACAGTTTTCTTGTTCAATTCCCCTGCCATTATTTGCGCACTCAATCTTTGATTTGAGCGTACGAGGGTCTGTGTTCTGTCCACATTTGTACAAGTCCTTTGCGTTTTTGGTTGGCAACCTCTTGCGGCATCATGGACAGCTTTTCACCCCTCTTTAAACCACGTATGCCATTCAAAAACACTTACTTTATTCATGGAATGTTCACCATGAGCCTGTTTTAACAGAGCTAAAAGTTTCTCTTGCACTTTCAATTTTCACGCAAAACTTGATGCTAATCCACTGCTCCAGATTCCGGTCACTTATTTTCCGTCAACAGCACAACACACACACACACACGTGTTATTTCGTCCAATACTCCACAAGGACTAAGTCAAATAATGTGTGACCAAGGCGAGTGCAAGCTAGAACATGACAGAATATGCTTGAGTGCGAATGTCTGTGTGACCCACCACCACAGTGCTATGCCGCAGGAATTCTGGGAATTAAATTGTCACACCTCACGAAAATAATGATTTGCTCAAAGGACTGCAAAACTGAACCACTACATTTTAGCTCTGTTACTAAACAGCTCTGAGTTTATGCTATAGAATATTCAGGGGACTGCGTGAAGATTGTCTAGCAACACTATAAAGTAAAGGTATTTTGATTTTGGTGCAGTGATGGAGTTACTTTGTAAAAGGGGCATAAATAAGAACTACCCGAATCTGATATATGTTAGTAATGCTACCCAAAGAATCGGCAGGGATTTTTTTTTCTGGCAAAGGCCATTTTAAAAAAGGGACATACCACCAGAAAAGTGTTAGCAAGGCTTTTATTGACATACCCCCATTATCTGTTGTAGGCTCCCATTTACTCCACAGTTCCATCAAAGATGTTAAAAGTGGCTTAAATCAGGTGTGTAAAATTTTTTAGTTGGTAGCACAATTCTGAGGTGGTCACATATGTTACAGGATATGACAATATCCAAAAAGCTTTTAGTGTCACAAAACAATACCTTAAAACGAGGATCCCATGAAAAATATATACTGTCACAGTCTTTGCCTGCCCATTGTGACGGATTCTATGCAGCATCAATAATCTTAACAAAACAGAAGCTTTTTAAAATAGAGGTTTTAAGTGTAAAACATTTGTACAACAGAGACTAGTTCAGTTGGCGACATAAAAACCCTGCAAGGAAAGGACTAAACATGGTAGAAAATGTTAAGATTCCTAATGTCATGTGAAGGGAAATATATGATGGGTACTAATATCCCAGAGAATTAGGTCTACTTAACGGGTGCCAAATTATATTTAATAGATCTCATAGTACACAAATATGGTCAAGTCTGAAAGATTTATAATGACCAAGCAGGACACGTGGATAGCATAAGTGATTTTACAATGAATGCAGTTACTGCAAGTCTGATCACTGGATAGATGAGCCTTCTGGGTTATTTTCAACTCAAATAGAAAACAGTTGAATCTACTGTGATGCGATTTTTTTTAGCCTGTGAATAGGCACCCAAAATTAAAACCTTTGACAATATTAAAGTCATTACAACTCACACACTGTGGAGATGAAGCTAGCACAGTGTGTAATGCAATGTGCATTCTCCTTCCCACCCCCCTACCTCCACACAATCCCCTAAAAAGTGAGTGCTCTGATAAGAAAATGGCAACTAGTTTTCTGACCGTGGCTCCTCTCTCAATGAGACTGTCAATCAATTATGGGCCAGAAAACAGGTACAAGAACCAGGAGAATAGGCATGTATTCATAGAAGGTAGTTGCTGTTTGCTTACAGAGCACTTTAATTTTCTTGGGTCGAAGGATGCTTCACAACAAATGGAGAAGCAAATTCAGCATGCTAACCATACCATATAAATGTTGGCTTCATGTACTTGTTGTGGCCAGATTTACTTTAATGAGTAAAAACACTCACTAGCCAGCTCAGCTAGCAACACCCTACTGCTGAGCAATGGCAGCACTCAACACTTGATGGAATCTCTATATTACTTGAAAGGTTGATAGGGGACTGAACCCACTGGTACCAACCCAGCAAAAAGTAACCAGATTCAATATGTAATTTCCGGGTCTTAAAACATAGCTGCCACCATTTTACTAAGAGTATAACGTATTATTGTAGAATTACTGTACTTTTGTACCTGGCTAGATTCAGAGGAGCTGGCACCGGAGGTTGCACTTTGAGGTGACTTCAATCTGTCAATGCTGCGGCTACGCATAGGACCTTTAGAGACGGATGGTGGGGCATTGATGGTAGTGGCTGAAGCTGAACGAGGACAGAGGTGAGATTCTATAAAAGTTAAGAATTTGACAGGAGAAAACAGAGAGCCAAGTGCAGAGCATAACAGAGGAAGGAGGAGAGAAAGAGAGAGATTGTGTGTTAGAAATGGCAAGAAAGCTAACCACAGTGAGCAGTGAAGCAGCTCATACAAAAACACCATCACCACAAGTTTAGTGTACACAAGCAACAGTACCAGGAAGAAAAACCCCTTCAGAAAATTAACAAAGTGGATGGGTCTATTTACTAAGCCGTTTTACTGCGCGGTATGTGAAAGGATGTATACTTAACATAATATTACATGCTGCATCCAATCAGAAATATCAAATTTTCTCAGAAATGTATATTTTAAATGTTCACAGTTAAAGAGGATTTGCCAATTTTATAAGATCTTATCACGCTGATGCACATTTGGAAAATCTCTATATTTCACAGAAACAGCAGGCGTTAGTCTTGGCTGAGTGTCAGGACTATAGAGTCCATTTTAGGAATCACTCCTCCATGCCTAAGTCTTCTCTATAAACTACTAATTAGCCAAGTGTTGAGTACAAAAACAAGAGGTAATCATGTAAAGAACCATGGCAAATTATATTTTTTCTATAAAATCTGTTGCTAAAATATATATATTTCCAGGGCTGCATATCCCCTTCAATTAAGGAATTCTGGCTACAACAATGAATTATATGCATAGAATGCAAACATTTTAGTTTCAAACCAACAGATGAATACAGGCAAATCCCAATTGACTGCTGTGGGCAAATGCCTTACCTTCAGTTTATATACACAAGACCCACTGTGAGAATCATCAGAATGCACTTTTGGCTTGTGGACACAACTCTCTCCCTTAAATATTTTTCTATATATGTCATTGTAAAAGATTTAAAAACAAAATATTTAGAACAGTTTAAAAGCTTCCAGATTAGTAAAGAGACCCAATATTTTAGAATAAAGTGGAATGATTGGGGGGGGGGGGGGCTGTGAAGACTGCCGTATTTAGATGTGGCATGATACAATTTCCGATTTGAGGGAAAGCACAAAATTGTACTACTGTGTGCATACAAGGTCAGATTGTTGACCACAGTTAAACTTTTTTTTTTAATAAAAAAAAACAATTAATAAAAAAAAATATAAACAAACACTAAACAGTGGGGCTCTAGTAACATGTAACACTACTATGGTTGCAAGGGCACACCAGATTTAACAGGGAAACAAAACCTGAAAGGGCTTAGCCCCACCAGATGTGTTACTATTTTTCTACATGGGAACAAAGGATGGTGATGGGGGCCTACCATTGTTGCTACTGCCAAACAGAATTTTCAGCTCTGTTAACTGAAACTGATCAAATAATACAAATAATGGATACCATAGTTCAGTGAGCAATAAGGTTTAAAAAATTATTACAATGCAGTGTTGGGGCATTCTCCATGATGCTGCATGCTACAGGATACAGATCTCCAAAATGACATAGTAATGTGGAGCACTCAGGTGGGAAGATGCTCGTGCAATTACCACACTACTGGAGTTACCTGGCGAATCTTTTCCATCAGCTGATAATGTGGCAGCACTCTTACTCCTAGCTAGGGAAGACTGAGTAGGGGCGAGGAGGCGACTGATTAAACTACTATCCAGAGGACTGGTCTGGGGGCGATGAGCTAAATAAACAAACCAAACGGGCGTTGTCACGAACATGTGCAATCCAATAAAGAGAAAATACAGAAATGGGATCAAAAGCATCAAGCACCAAGAGAAAATAGCATTAAAAGTGGAAAGGAAGCAAGAAAGATAACATTTACAGGCAACATATCAAACTTATCTGAAAGAGCCAGTTACTATTCAACATGTCATATTTCAATATGAACCTTTTACAAGATTAAGTACTTAAAAATAAACATGTTTACAATACATAGTTTGGAGAGTTAATCATGCAGTAAAAAAAAAAAAAAAGGACCATTTAATATTCTGGTCAAGACCTCGCTGAAAGAAAAACAATTGTTAGAATGTTAGAGGACAGTGACTAGAGCAGAGGAATAGAAATAATGCATAATGAAAACGAACAGGGAGGGTCCTGTAATAAATGTAAAGGTTAGTTCTGCAGTGTAAATTTGACAGCGGAGGATTCATATAGCAGCAAGCTATTACATAACTGGCTTCAAGCAAACAATTCTTTTTTGTTAGAAGACTACAGCAATACATGTGACAAGTTTGTTTTGCTGGCTACAGACTGACAGATCTGCCTGCAGATGACATCTGCTCATCCTGTGGATGGATTCTCTGCTTAGAGTGGTAGAGTTTTGTTGTTTTAGAGCACATTATTCTAAGCTTTTAACATATAGGGTCCTTTTATTGAGAGCTTATGTCATCTTTGTATTCATACTTAACTTTGGCACACAGCTCTTCTTAATTTTGGGAGTAAACTATTTTTTTTTGTTACAGCTTAACTGAATAAGCTGAAGATAGAAGCTAATTGGCTACCATGCACAGCTGCACCAGGATTTTGCACTCTCCAGTTTTAGTAATCCAAACACATTGGGGGTTATTTACGAAAGGCAAATCCACATTGCACTACATGTGCACTGCTAATGCACTTGGAAGTGCAGTCGCTGCAAATCCGAGGGGGACGTGCAAGGAAAATGAAAAAAGCTTGCACATGATTGGATGATAAAATCAGCAGAGCTTCCCCTCATTTTAGATCTACCCCTCAGATTTACAGCGACTGCACTACCAAGTGCACTTGCAGTGCACATGTAGTGCAAAGTGGATTTGTCTTTTGTAAATAACCCCCATTGTGTCATTTTACGCTGCGCAATGTTTGCGCTTGGATAAACCCTATCTAGCAGATTGTACTCTCCTTGCTGAAGCCTTGGTGCTGGGATATGGTGAGCGACTGTCAGTCTGAAGCTGTGCTAAGCACACAAAGCTGATTAAACAGACACCTGAGTTTTCTTCCTTCTTCACACCCTCAATAAGTAAAGAAGATTTTTTATTATTCAATCTGCTGAGCGAAGAGCTTCTCTTCTGTGGTGCTCCACCTAAATGTCAAATCAATAAAATACATAATTTTCACTCTAAAACACGATTAAGATAAAAAAAAAAACAAAAGCGAAAAAAAAAAAAAAAAACACTAAGTGAAAAGGCAACTTCAGAGATAAGCAATAAAGCCGAATAAAATACCAGTTCAAAAGGCCCTATACAGCCTGTGCCAACCTCTGTGTTCACTAGGAAGCAGTCTCACAGATGTACATGGTTACTCTCCAACACACAAACAGAAGAATGCCACAAGCCAGCAGCCCCTTAAATGGTTTTCTGAAGCTCGATAAAGCAGGATGGACTCACTGAGTGGAAAATGCCATTATAATTAATGTAATTATAAAAAGAGTACTGATCATTTCAACTGGCATTACTATTCTACTTCACAAGCTGAAAGTATAAAATATTTGTTTGAGGATACCTAGTAAAAGCTGAACTTCATGGAAATAAACATGAATACAGGTATGCATTAGACATAAATCATAACTATTTTTAATGCGACTAGTCTAAGTAGCTAAATATTTTGGTACCGATTCCTTATAATCCCCTGTATGGCGGAATTTACACTGGTAGAGAGTGGTAGGGGTAGTACAAGGAGTGAATCTGGCATGCTGCATGCATATTTTGCACAATTTGCTGTATGCTAATGCTTTAGGACCTCAATTTTTACACTTTTATATGGCACCTTGTAAATATTTTGCTCATGTACTGTATATATGTTTTCTGTGCTACCCACAAAAAAAAAAAACACACATTTGCCATTTGTGCATTTTAAAGTAGAATTTTAGACAAACATTTTTCTTTTCAATTTTGGATAGAGTAAGTGAGGGTTATATCCCACCAGTTTTTTTTTTTGCCATCTGTGTCCCATTGGGGAGATTTCCCGTCACTTCCTGGCCCATAACCAAACAGGAAGTGATGAGGAAATCCTTGAAAATTAAGGGAAACACTTGGGGCCCCCATGTCACCAGAATTAGTGTCTCCAATGGAAGATTTCCACTCAATTACTGTTGTGAGGGTAACCAAAAATCTCCCTAAAAGGGGCAATAAAAACCAAACAAGTGTTCTAATCCATCTTCACTCTGGCCAAAACTGAAAATAAATAAATACCGTATTTATCGGCGTATAACACGCACTTTTTTCCCCTTAAAATCAGGGGAAAATCGTGAGTGCGTGTTATATGCTGATCCCCACTGTCTGTGAAAAAAAAAAAAAAAAAAAAAAGAGCGAGCGCCGCCGAAAAAGACCGAGCGCCGCCAAAAAAGACCGAGCCGAGTGCTCGGCTCTGCTCGCAGTCACGCCTCCCCACCTCCCTGGTGTTTCAGAGAGGATGAGAGGAGCGAGTGTTGCCGAAAAAGTCAGAGCCGAGTGTACTGTGTACTCGGCTCGGCTCACAGTCCCACCCAGCTCCTATGATGGACATAACACAGGTCCAATGGCGGGACTGCGAGCGGAGCCGAGCACACAGTACACTCGGCTCGGTCTTTTTTGGCAGCACTCGCTCCTCTCATCCTCTCTGAAACAGCAGGGAGGCGGGGCGGCGTGACAACCCGAGTACACAGGCTATCTCTGCAGCAAATTTAAACAATTAAATGTTGCAAACAGCACACGACACTGGGCAAGGCTGCAAATGGACACTGTTCATTCTGCAATGATGGACAAGGCTGCAGATGAACACTGATGAGGCTGCATTGATGGACATTTAAATGTAAGCTTTTTTTCCTTAAACTTCCCTCATAAAAGTTTTTTTCCCTAAAATGCCCTCCTAAACTTGGGGTGCATGTTATACGCCGATAAATACGGTAAATGTTTTGCCTTTAGTTCTACTTTGATTGTGTATTTAGCCATTTGCCTGGAGTTCAGCTTTAACTTACACCACTAAGTACCATAAAAGGTTTTGAAAAGATTGTACATAAAGACAAATACTTTTAGATGACTAGGGATGAGCCTAACACCCCCCAGTTCGGTTTGCAGCAGAACATGCAAACAGGCAAACAATTTGTGCAAACACGCGAAAACCGTTAAAGTCTATGGGACGCGGACATGAAAAAAAACAAAAGTGCTCATTTTAAAGGCTTATATGCAAGTTATTGCCATAAAAAGCGTTTGGGGACCCAGGTCCTGCCCTAGGGGACATGTATCAATGCAAAAAAAAGTTTTAATAAAAACGCCCCTTTTTTCGGGTGCATTGATTTTAATAACGCTTAAAGTGAAACAATAAAAGTGAAATATTTCTTTAAATATCGTGCCTGGGGGGGGGTCTCCTTAATCTGCCTGTATTGTCAGCTCCTGGCAATATAGATAAAAATCACTGAAAAAAACGGCGTGGGTTCCCCCCTCTGGTCCATTACCAGGCCCTTTGTATGAATATTAAGAGGAATCCAATGCCAAAAAAAAAAAAAAAATGGCGTGGATCCCCCCCCCCCCCCCAATCCATACCAGGCCCTTCAGGTCTGGTATGGATATTAAGGGGAGCCCCGCACTAAAAATTTTTTTTAAAAATGGCGTGGGGGTACCCCAGGCACTATATACTCTGCACAGCAGTATATTTACACTATACGGCCTGCCCTATATACTCTGCAGAAAAATTGGGCCTTAGGTGTTGGTGGTGCCAGAACACTGTAAGCCCTCACAGTTATTCTTGTTGGGGCGCAGGAACGGGCCCTGCTTAACTATTATTTAAAAAAATGTTATTACATTCCCCTGTTAAACAGGGGCAGAAAATTTGGGCTTGGGTGGTGGTGGTGGTGCCCTAAACCAAAAATATTGTTGGACGCCAGCATCATCAGGATTGAGGAGGAATAGGATAGTCAGCATAGGCAGTCTTCAAGGGATCCCACATCCATAGCAAATTCAAATCAGTCACATCAGCATCAGGTGCTTGATAGCTGCTGATCCAAGACTGATTCATTTTTATGAAAGTAAGCCTATCAATGGAGTCTGTGGACAGACGCACTCTTGATTCGTTACAAACCCTCCAGCAGCACTGAATGTGCATTCAGAAAGCACGCTGGTTGCAAGACAGGCCAGTAGCTTGATTGTATATTGAGCAAATTCTGGCCAGTGGTCCATCCTCAAGACCCAGTAACCAAGTGGATGCTCTGTTGGATACTCTTGCCCCTAGATATTCCTGCACCATATAATGCAGACGCTGGCAATGGTTGCTTGAACCGATCAGACCTTGGCGCTGAGGACTGAAAAATTGTTTAAAGGCATCGTTCAGCGCTGACTGAACGAAGCCTCAGCAACACTTTGTCCAGCACCAGGAAATGGTAACCTCCCAGGGTCTGGAAATGCGTTACACAAACCTTTCTTCAAGGCCTCGTGAAGATGTTTCATTCTCTGCTCCCTCTGCGAAGGCAGGATGAGTTCTGCAACTTTACCCTTGTAATGTGGATCAAGAAGGGATGCTAGCCAGTAAGGATCCCTCTCCTTGATACCACGAATCCTAGGGTCCTTTCGCAGGCTTTGCAGAATCAGGGAGGCCATGCAGCGTAAATTCGCAGAGGCATTTGATTCCGAGTCCTCTGGGTCACTAAGGATCACATTATCCGTAACCATCTCCTCACAGCCACATACAACTCCTTGAGTTTCTGGGGACTGAAAACCATCCCTTGAAGACTGCTGCTGAGTGTTATCCTCTACATCCATGCTGACACGATCCTCTTCCTCTTCTTCCTGTGTGTTTGGCCGGCCCGCAGGAATGATATCTGGATAAAGGGGGCCTTGAGAGGAAAGGAAGTCCTCCTCTTCCTCCCGCTGTTCTGCCTGTCCATGATTCCACAAAGCGTAAGCGCCAAAAGGAAAACTAGAGGGACAGTGTCTCTGATGCATGCATTGTCACTGCTCACCATCCATTTGAGGAGGCAACACGGAACAAGCTCCAACAACACTGTCCAACGAGGCCAAAACATTGCCTTCCATATGCCGGTAGAGAGCTGGAATGGCCTTCCATTAAAAGAAATGGTGTTTTGGAACCTGCCACTGAGGTACAGCACATTTCACAAATTCACAAAACGGGGCAGTCTACCAGCTGAGAAGGCAGCAGTTGCAGTGCTAGCAATTTGGCCAAGCTAGCCTTTAGACTAAGCATGTGGATGGCTAGGACCAAATTTATTTTTACAGTTCAGCAACTGGGGTAGGGAAATTTGCCTGCTAAAATCAATTGGTGGTGTACTGCTAGCAGATTGGCTGCAAGTACTTGCGACACCTATTGCTATACCTTCAATTCCTCTCAGTGCAGGTTTTTGAGAGGACTGGAGGTATAGTAGGGTTGGAGATCCCAGATGAGGAGCAAGGAGAAGTCTGCCTTTTTCTATGATGTGGGATTTTCAAGTACTGTTGCCAATGGACTGCATGGCAGGTTGTCATATGTCTGGTCAAGCATGTGGTGCCCAAGCGGCTGCTGTTCTGGCAAAGCTTGATCCGCTTCAGACATAGGTTGCAAACAGCAACGGTGCGATCTGCTGCACACATGTAGAAAAAGGCCCACACCCAGGAACTTTTAAAAGTCAGCGGGGAGTCAGTAGCGCCCTGCACCTGCGGAGCTCTGCCCCCTAGAGGACATCCTGCCTTGTTGGATTTGTGCCTCCTCCCCCTCACTTTCCTCCTCTCTTCTCTCAGGCACCCAAGTACAGTCAGCGACCTCATCCCCACCCTCCCCATCACTGGAGCAAATTTGGAAGTATGCTGCAGCTGGGGGAACAGGACTGCCAGTTTTTTGTCCTTCTGTGGCACCCCTTCTCTCTAGGCTCACGTTACTCCCTTCCTCAACCTGTGAACCAACATCGGAGCCTTAAAAATCGCTGCTCATCCTCCAGCAGCATATAACCGACACTGTGGTCGAATAATTCTGGGGATTCCTCCGTACATGATGGTGGGGGCTACAGAAGGAGTGACTGTGGACAAGGAGCCGGTGGAATAGGCCCACTTTGGTAGCTGCGTTGGAAGGCAAATTACTCTGAGCCTGGGAGACAGAGGGTGACCAGCATGAGGACAGCTTTGTTACCCAATCCACCAACTCTTCTGCATGTTGTAGCTCAATAACACGGCCAGCAGCAGCAAAAAAGGCCAAGCGTGGCCCACGCCCACCTGCAGAGGATGCACCATGTCCATGACCACCACGGTTGACTGTAGACACAGAGGCTGCTTGCCCTCTTTTAGTGGCCTGTGAGCACCTGTCTCTCCTTGGTGGCCTTCGGAACATAACCTATTTTTCTTTTGCAACACCACACTACACTGTATTAGATACTGTGTACACTGCCTGAAGTGTATTAGAAAGTATACACCACTGAATGCACTGTATATACAGTTGTGCTCATAAGTTTACATACTTTGGCAGAATTTATGATTTCTTGGCCATTTTTCAGAGAATATGAATAACACAAAAACATTTCTTTCACTCATGTTAGCGTTTGGGTGAAGCCATTTATTATCAATCGTGTTTACTCTTTTTAAATCATAATGGCAACCGAAACTACCCAAATGACTGATCAAAAGTTTTCATACCCTGGTGATTTTGGCCTGATAACATGCACACTAGCTGACACAAAGGGGTTTAAATGGCTATTAAAAGGTAACCATTCTCACTTGTGATCTGTTTGCTTGTAGTGTGTGTGTGTGTGTGTGTGTGTGTGTGTGTGTGTGTGTATGTATATATGTATATATATATATATGTATATATATATATATGTATATATATATATATATATATATATATATATATATATATATATATATATATATATATATATATATATATATATATATATATATATATATATATATATATAAAAATAAAAAAGGTCAATGCGTTTCTGGACTCCTGACAGACCCTCGCATCTTTCATCCAGTGCTGCACTGGCGTTTCTGGATTCATGGGGAAAGCAAAAGAATTGTCTGAAACCAAACCACGGTCAGGTAGACCAACTAAAATTTCAGCCACAACTGCCAGGAAAATTGTTCGGGATGCAAATAAAAACTCACAAATAACTTCAGGTGAAATACAGGACTCTGAAAACATGTGGTGTGGCCGTTTCAAGATGCACAATAAGGAGGCACTTGAAAAAAGATGGGCTGCATGGTCGAGTCCCTAGAAGAAAGCCATTACTACGCAAATGCCACAAAGTATCCCGCTTACAATACGCCAAACAGCACAGAGACAAGCCTTAAACCTTCTGGCACAAGTGATGAGACCAAAATTGAGCTTTTTGGTCACAACCATAAACGCTACATTTGGAGAGGAGTCAACAAGGTCTATGATGAAAGGTACAGAGGTGGATCGCTGATGTTTTGGGGATGTGTGAGGCACAGGAAATTTGGTCAAAATTGTTGGCAAGATGAATGCATGTTATCAAAAAATACTGGAGAAACATTTGCATTCATCAGCCAGAAAGCTGCACATGGGAAGTACTTGGACATTCCAACATGACAATGATCCAAAACACAAAGCCAAGTCAACCTGTCATTGGCTACAGCAGAATAAAGCGAAGGTCCTGGAGTGGCCCAGTCTCCTGACCTCAATATCATTGAGCCACTCTGGGGAGATCTCAAAACGTGCAGTTCATGCAAGACAGCCCAAGAATTTACAGGAACTGGAGGCTTTTTGCCAAGAGGAATAGACAGCTTTACCTTCTGAGAAGATAAACAGCCTCATCCACAAATACCACAAAAGACTACAAAAGACTACAAACTGTCAATGAATGTAATGGGCAATGCACGGTATTAAGAACTGAGGTATGTAAACTTTTGATCAGGTGTTTTTTTGGGTAGTTTCTGTTGCCATTATGATTTAAAAAGAGAAAACACAGTTGATTGATAATAAATGGCTTCAGCCAAACATTAACCACGAGTGAAAGAAAAGTTTGTGTTATTCATATTCTCTGACAAATGGCCAAGAAATTAAATTCTGCCATGGTATGTAAACTTATGAGCACAACTGTATATAGGCTACACTGTATGCAGAGTATATATTATATTATATTCAAACATGCACACATACAAACATTCTGCATGCATTGTAGCCTATATACAGTTGTGGTCATAAGTTTACATACCCTGGCAGAATATACCGTATTTATCGGCGTATTTATCGGCGTACTTTTTCCCCCTTAAAATCAGGGGAAAATTGTGCGTGTGTGTTATACGCCGATCCCCCGCCGATTGGGAGCCTTTTGATGGCTCTCGGCGGGTTTCAGACGTTCTCGCCGGCTTTTGGCCATTCTTGGCGGCTCTCGGCCATTCTCGGTGGCTTTCGTCCGCTTTTGGCCATTCTCGGCGGCTTTCAGCAGCTCACGCGGGAATGGCCGAAAGCCGCCGAGAATGGCTGAAAGCCGCCGAGAGAGGCTGAGAACGGCGGCGCCATTTTTAAAACGCCAGATGTACTGCAAACGACACAGGGCAAGGCTGCAATGGGCTGCAGACTACTGATGGACACTGACAAGGCTGCAATGAGGGACAATGCTACAGATGGACACTGACAAGGCTGCAATGAGGGACAATGCTACAGATGGACACTGACAAGGCTGCAATGAGGGACAATGCTACAGATGGACACTGACAAGGCTGCAATGAGGGACAATGCTACAGATGGACACTGACAAGGCTGCAATGAGGGACAATGCTACAGATGGACACTGACAAGGCTGCAGATGAACACTGATGAGGCTGCATTGATGGGCATTTAAATGTAAACTTCTCTCCTATAAGTTTTTTTCCTTAAAATTCCCTCCTAAACTTGGGGTGCGTGTTATACGCCGATAAATACGGTATTTATTAATACAAAGCCCGAAGTGTATTAGAAACTGTACACAATGTATTAGATTAAAATATATTAGTATTTTTGTCATACTTGCCTGTAAAATCATTTTCTTTAAGTACATCATGGGACACAGAGTTAGGCTAATATTCATTACCTGTTGGGTTATACGTCATCTCCAGGTGAATGGACACTGGTAGACCAAAAGGTCTTTAGAAAGGAAGTGATCCCCTATATAACCCCCCCCCCCCATACAGGAAGTTTTGTAGCAAGCACTGAATCCTCAAAAAGAGGGGAGGGACCTCTGTGTCCCATGATGTACGCAAAGAAAAGGATTTTACAGGCAAGTATGACGAAAAAAATCCTATTTTCTTTTTCATACATCATGGGACAGAGAGTTAGGCTAATATTCATTACCTGCTGGGATGTCCCAGAGCAATAGCCTTGAGGGGAGCGAGACACCCTGCCAAACAATAGCCATCAGATCTTTTACGGCAGCCTGCAGTACACTGCGGCTGAAAGGCGAATCCTCGGCCGCTCGAACATCCACTTGATAAAATTTTGTGACCGTATGCACTGAAGATCAGGTAGTAGCCTTACAAATCTGAGCCACAGATACCCAATGGCAAAAAGCCCAGGAGGTTCATACACCCCTGGTAGAATGAGCTCTCACCCTAAAGGGAGGAGCAATACATTTCAGACCATAGGCCTGAATGACCAATTGACGGACCCAATTGGCAATGGAAGCTTTGGAAGCTGCCTGCCCCTTCTTGGGTCTTTTTGGTAAAACAAAAAAGGAGTCTGATCCTCGGATCTCCGCAGATCTAGACAAATAAACCTTGATTGCCCGGACAACGTCCAAAGAATGCAGTCATCTCTCTTCCGCCAAACGAGGCTAAGAGAAAAAAGGCGGCAAAATAATGTCCCGATTTAAATGAAAGGCCGACACCACTTTTGGCAAAAAGGATGTAACGGATTGTAAGACGATCCTGTCGTGGTGAAGGATCAAGTATGGTTCCCTGCACGAAAGGGCCCCGCCAACTCAGACACCCTTATAGCCGAGGTGATGGCCATCAGCAAGGCTAGCTTGCGTGACAGCAAGTCTAATGGAAGTTCCTTGATAGGCTCAAATGGTTGTTTCCGTAACACAAACAGCACCAAGTTCAAGTCCCAGGGACACATAGGTGACCTAATGGGAGGAAGCAAGGGAGTTGCCCCCTGCATAAAGGTTCAGATCAGTGAATGGGAGGCTAAAGGCCTTTGGAAGAACACTGACAGGGGCCAAAACTTTGATTGTACTCAAAGCCGATTTGATTTCCATAGCTGACTGTAGAAAATAGAATTCTCCCAATCACGTATTTCCAAGGATGCCATTTTTTAGCTTCACACCAAGCAATATAAGTCTTCCAGATCTTATGATAGATCTTCCTAGTGACAGCTTTCCTAGTATTCACCACTGGTCCCGAGATGCCAAGGTCCTTTACCAACCTGGCTTCAATAGCCACACCGTCAAATTTAGAGACTGTAAATTGGGGTGGAATATAGGAGCTTGAGGCAGTAGATCAGGGTGACGTGGAAGCATCCATTGCCCATCTATTGTCAGTCTCACAATCCCTGGGAACCAGGGGCTTCTGGGCCAGGCTGGTGCCACCAGAATGACGAACTCCCTCTCTCCGAATCCTGCGCAACAAAGGTGGAAGGAGAGGGATCAGAGGAAAAGCATAAACCAGGGAGTACTGGCTCCATGGATTTACATGAGCATCTGCTCCAATTGCCAGAGGATCTCTTGTCTGGGACACAAACTGCTGTAGCTTGTTGCTGAACCTGGATGCCAGTAGGTCGACCTCTGGCCATCCCCAACATTGGCAAATTTCCTGAAACACCCCTGGGTGTAGGGACCATTCCCCCGGGCAGATCTGCTGTTGGCTTAGATAATATGCCTTCCAGTTCTCTACCCCTGGGATATGGAGTGCTGATAGAAATCTGCACATGTCTCTCTGCCCAGGCTAGTATGTGGTTCACCTCCTGCGGAGCTGAACGACTCCTGGTACAGCCTTGGCCACTGCAGTGGCATTGTCCTAAAGTAGGGCAGTCCTAAAGCTCCGCCGTCCAGGATCTTAGGGTTGTAATTCCAGGACATTGATGGGCAGGATCTGCTCTGTCCTTGACCATTTCCCCTGAGATTTGAGCCCTTCTAGGGTCGCTCCCCAGCCTGAGAGATTGGCATCTGTAGTTAGTACTCTAAGTTACCAGGAGGAAGGATCTTCCCTTTCGCAGGTTCTGATCCTGCAACCACCAGTTTAGGCTTAAGCGTGCCAGAGGTGTTAACATTGGATAATCCAGGGCTTGTCCTCTCCTGTTCCAAGCCAACAAAGATGTCTTGTTGTAGAGGCCTGGAATGGAACTGAACATAGCCTCGAAGGAGGATACCATCACTCCCTAGAAGACTCATACAGAGCCGAATGGAGGGTTGTCTGGTGCCCCTTATCTGACGCACATGATCCTCCAGGGCACAGATCCTTGCGGGTGGTAAGAATACTTTTGCTTGGACCTTTTCTAGGATAAGACCTAATTACTTTAGACTTTGAGCTGGTCTCAAGGTTGACTTTTTGGTATTTATAATCCAGCCTAAGCTTTCCAAATACCGCATCCGAGGGAACGCTGGATCTTAAAAAAACCCGCAAATCCAGCTTGTAACCGTGGGATATAGTTGAGGTGGCCCACTGTTCTCCAAATGTTTGCATTGTGCAGCAGCCTTCCCCCACCCGATGGAGTGGGGGCATCCCCTCAAAAGGAGGGCTTGGTGCTGGGTGTAGAAGAATTTTGGACCCAGGGCTTTTTCTAGCCCTGGCCTTCTGGCTTGCCCCTGGCCCTAGCGCCCTGTTGGTGGCAGGAACTGCCTTGTGCTGAGATATTTGAGGAAGCAGTCCCTGAGGTTTTAAACAAGGGACGCTTCACAGGAAGTAGAGAACGCTTCCCTCGGGAAATCTTTTGGATATATTTGTCCAAATGATCACCAAATAAACGTTCCTTATGAAAGGCGAAACCTGCCAATAACTTCTTACAAGGAAGCTTGGCTGACCAGTTCTTAAGCCACAAATGTCTGCGCATATGTACAGCCAAGAGAGCCAAATTAGAAACCTGCTGTATTGAATCCTTTAAGGAGTCAACAGCAAAACACAGCGCTCAAGCATTATCTGCCTTAATTTTCAGGCAGATCATCCTCCTGGTTAGGCCTGTCAGGCCGTCTGATCTGATCCTTTAGAGAGTGGCAGATACCAATTGCAGCAACAGCTGGCTGAATAGCTCAACTGCCCAAAGAAAAGGAAGCCTTAAATAATAGACTACAATTTCTTGTCAACAGGGTCTTTCAAGCCCTGTGCGTTATCTACCAGACAAGTCAAGTTCTTGTTTAAGGAAAAGACTGCTGCAGCTACGGCTGGCACGCTGCACTTCTTAACAAACTTTTCATCCATGGGATATAAAAGGGAAAACCTCTTAGGAGGAACAAAAATTCTGTCAGGATGTTCCCAATTAGCATACACCGCCTGTTCCAACAGAGGGTGTAAGGGGAAAGCCTGTGTGGCCCGAAGAGGCCTGAGGGATCCCAAAGAGGACCAGGGAGGCTCACTAACCTGGTAACCCATTTCAGGATCAAAAGCCTCTGTGATTGAGAGGCAGACACCAACTGGATATCTTCTTGTCCAGATTGCTGGGAAGCAGACTCATCCGCCAGGCCATCCATAGAATCCTGAGCTTTAAGCTCTTCCCCCATACTCAACCTATTCCTGCTTCAGACTAGGAGGCTCCAGGAAGGGGGATCTGTCACGCTTCTTGCTAGCCTGCGGGATGGAGGCAATCATGCCAGCAATCCTGTGCTCTAACCCGGCTAGGGCTGAGGACAGTTCATCCTTAGGGATAAAGGGTGAAGCTGCAGCGTTGACTGTAGGCACAATCCCAGATAGGTGCAGCGGCTCAGATTGCCCGGAAGCCTCTGGTCCTTCAGGGGATACAACACTAGGGATACGACTAGGTTCATCAGGAACTACTGATGACATAGGTGTGCCCTTCTCTGTAGCGTTAGTCCCACTCCTCCTTTTTGAAGACATTTACTAGCCACAAAAGGGAGTACCTGGGTGTAGTATTAACACACCTCAGAAGGCAAACCCTTTAATAGGACTCACCAAGCCCCTATGCAACAATCCTGCTAAGCACCGTCAGCCTGCCAAGCAACACCTGGTTACTCACGTGATCCGGGTAAGGAGAAATTAACCGATGCAAGTGTCTGGTTCAGAGCCTGCTCTGTGTCCCACAGCTGCCATCTGGAAGCACCGCATGCTTGGCATACACAGCTTAAATAAGCTGGCAGTGCACCGAAACGTTCTGCGAGCGCACGAACGTGGTCCGGGCGAACGGGCTTGGCTGTATTCGCGTATGACACAAAATCTTTGTGCACCCGGAAAAAGGCTACGGCGCATGTGGAGGGGAGGCCGTGTGCGCCATGGCCAAACTTCTCCATCCGAATCTTCAGTGCTAAGGCAGGTAGGCAAAATTCCCCAGACCTATAAGGCAGAGAATAATATAAATACTCTGACAGACAATTAACACAGCAGAAAGTAATGAGAGACCTCTAAGATTAGAGCAGCGATGAGTCATCCTGCACACAGAGCGGCTCAGAGAGTGCCCTGGTCCTCCCCTAGAGGACAGAGCCTGCTGCAAATCAGCAGTGAGCATTCTGGTGTTTGCTAGGCAACCCAAAGAGGAAGCTGCCTCTGACCTCACCTGCCCAACTCTGAGCTTCCTGAAAGGAATACACATGGAGGCATGAACTACAAGTCCCAGCGAGCCAAACCACTGCCCGAACACACAAAAACATGGAAGGAGAGAGTGCCAGCACCTGCCTAACCAAGGTATATACAGTCATTTATACTGCCAGTGACCTTTGCCAATAATACACAGTCATTTATACTGCACCTTATTATCCCAGCACCATGGGAACCCACCTCCTCAGGAGATTTACAGCCTATATGGGGGGGTCTTCTGAAACGCGAGAGGCTGAACCCGAACAGGATGGATGGTGGATGGAGAAAAAAAAATAAAAATAAATAAAAATAATAATCTTTAAAAGGCGTCCAGAGCGAGAACGAAAAAAGAACACTTGTGTGGGCAGACAGCTGCCCTTTATGGGCTAAGAAAGAGGTGGTTCTGGAGGGGTCAGAGAGGCCGGAGCTGACCCATAGTAGGCTGACATGGGGAGGTCCAGGAAATTATAATATATATATATATATATATATATATATATATATATATATATATATATATATATATATATATATATATATATATATATATATATATATATATATATATATATATATATACACATACATACACACACACACACATATATATATATATATATATATATATTTTAATACACTGCCTGCACTGACTGAATATATAGTCTATGCTAAATACAGAGAGTGTGTGAATGTATATATACACACACTAGACTGACTGTATTATTGGAGAGATAGAAGTATCTCAAATACACTGCCACCACCTAAATAACCTGCCTGCTTAATCTAACTCAAGCTCTCTGCCCACGCCAACACCACTACACACGGCGGCTATGCGAGTAGCCCTATATAGTGTGGGGTGTGGACTTTGTCCCCCTGAGCCATGATTGGCCAAAGGCACCCTGTCTTTGGCCAATTATGGCTCTCTCAGCAGAGCGCACTGTAATTGGCCAAAGCATGCAGGTCAAGTGCATGCTTTGGCCAATCATACAGCAATATACTGCAATCTTGCAGTGCATTATGGGGCGTTCCGCGGTGCTTGAATTTCCCATAAACGCCCCTCTATGTTCGATTTGTTTTAGAACAAAAACGAACACCCGATGGTTGTGCGTTCATCCCTATAGATGACGTCTGCCAGGTCCCCCCAAATACCTGAGCACTGCAACATGCAGATTTTTACAGTTCCTGGCAGTACTGATTGGCTCTTAATGAACTCTGCCTTGTGTCTGATCATCCAGGTTGCTAAAAAGAGTACTGTGACCTTAGTGGGTAGACATACTGTACCTCTTAAAATCCTGATTTCAGAGGCCCTATGATCTATCACTCCATTTGTCCTGTTTACCATTATCATCAAAACTGGAGGAAAACAAATTAAAAAAAAAAAAAACACAAATTCTGGGTTGCTCCCAAAACAGTAATAGAGGGGAAATCTTCCAATGGGGACAATAGTTCTGGTGACCTGGGGGGCCCAAACAGATTCCCTTAATTTGCAGGGATTTACCAATGCCTGTTTTGGGTATGGAACAGGAAGTGAAGATAAACCTATTATGATCAGCCTCTGATCGCAGCTATTCAAAACGTGTGCAATGAGGTGCACCAAGGGCCCATTCACACGACACTAAGGGCCCATTCTCGCCTGCAGGCAGGCATTGTGGTGCACATAATGTACATGCTAGTATGCACATCGCAGTGCCAAACATTTATTTTTTACTTTTTAAAAAAATCACATTATTTCAACTATGTGCAGCAGCGTGCGGCAATGCAGTCGGGCACTGTAATAAGCGTGTTGCAATAAAATAATATGCCTGCATCATTTTATCATAACACACACCAAGCACCATGCATCCGAGGTTACCAAAACATAGGTGTGAAGCCAACCTCCACATTTTTTGGTGAAAGTTGTCTCATTACACGCATCTTTATGTGTTTTCTACAAACTCTGAGAGCTGTAATTAAAACTGTTAAAATAAAGGACTGCAAAAATGGTCTGGCTATCTGAAATTAAGAGTGGAGTGCAGAACTACTAGTACTACTACTACTCACCCACTACTGCTGACCAACCCCCCAAAGTGCCTGCTGTCTGGCCATCTCTGTCCTCCATAGTTTGAGTCAATTGACCAGAACAGGCATGCAGCAAGTGAAGTCAAAACTCCTGGTCCAAAACAGAGCTGGGCTTATTAGCAAATTTAAAAGGAGGTCAGCAATGGTGGAATTTTTTTTTAAAGCTCTAGTTGGGCTTGGTAGGCATGTTACCTGACACCAACTTTTATTTCAAGACCGTTTCCCCCACAGAAGCTTGAACCTCATATGTATCCACAAGGTCACAACAAATGTATCAATCTTAAAGCAGACTTCCCTAAAATATTAGGACATTGGCAAGTAAGTTACCCAGCCAGCAACCACAAAAAGCTAAAACTGGTTAAAGCTGGCCAGAAATATCGATAACGTTAGTATATATAAACTAAAATCTGCACCTTTGTCCTGGTTGGAAACCCTAGGCAAGAAGGGCTGTGGACTGAGGGGAGTTTTGTTACTCAGTCTGCTTAATGATGAACTTCTCTGCTTGGTACCTGTGAAAAATGCAAAGTTAAAAAGTCTGGACAAAGGGAAACATAAGTAGACCCGAGAGTCCTGTAGAACAGAACAAATTGATATGTCTGTGAAGATAGTAAAAGAATATCAAATCTAATGAAAAGCAGAACCCCTTGTAGAATGTCAAAGACCATATAACACACAGGGTGGATGAATCCTGTTTTGTTTAACCAGCCAGGAATATTCCACATGCCATGGCTGTCTAATTCTCTGCAAGCCAACGACAAATGTAGCATATATTGGCATTTAAAGTGTTAAAATTAAACAACTGCAGTTATAAACTTGTTTAAATTAAAGCTGTTGCTTGTCCCAGAACTGTTGGGTTTATGCAATTTCACAATTGGAGCAATCATCACCTGTGCACTGTGTCATAAAGGGGGCATGTTAGCCTTTGGCAGCACAGTGGCTAAGTGGTTAGCACCTCCATCTGGCAGCACTAGGGTTTTTGTATTAAATCCCAACAAAAGCTCTACCTGCATGGAGATTTCCTGATCTCCCTGTGTGGGTTTCCTCTGGGAACACTGGTTTCCTCCCACACTCCAAAAAACATGCCTGAACTGGCGCTAATATGTGTATGTATGAATGTAAGTTAGGGATCTTAGACTGTAAGCTCTGAATATGCAATATATATGTAAAGTAGGGCTGACACTAACGATTATTTTAATAATCGATTAGTTGGCCGATTATTGTTTCGATTAATCGGTTAATCTTAAAAAAAAAAAAGAAAGAAAAAAGTGTGGTGTATAATTTAGTTAATATGTAAAGTTTAAAAAAAAAAGGCAATTTATTCTTAAATATCTCTATGCAGTGGTAAATATAAACAACCAACTATAGGGTTAGGGAGAAAAATATTGAATCCACTCTGAGAATAACAGACAGAAGAGATATACTGTATATACTATTAGAAGACAAATACTGTTTTTTGGCCAATTTGTTGTTGGGCAGATTAAAAAATACAAATTGCTGCAAAAACGCATTACATGCTTTTCTGCAGCTTCTCCATTGAAGTATACTGAACCTAAAAAGCACCATTTTGCGTTAAAAAAAAAAAAAAGTCCTTGACCCTTTCCAAATGCGCAGTGGCTGAAAAAAAGCATAGATGTGAACGTTAAATGAACTGCAGTGTGTTTCTGCAAAAAGTACCAAAAAACACATAGATGTGAACCGGGCCTAAGACGTGTAGTAACATAATGGGGTTAAAAGAAACGAAAATGAGCCCTTTATAGTACAAAAAAAGCAAATAATCGCTACTGTAAGGGGTTCATTTTTGTACTGTGGAACTGTGAAAGTAATATTTACAGTAGCGATTATTTGCTCTTTTTGTACTATAAAGGGCTCATTTTATTTTTTTAACCCCCTTATGTTACTGGCCGATTAATCGATTATGAAAATAGTAATCGATTAATCGATTAGTTGTTTCAGCCCTAATGTAAAGTGCTGCGCAATTTGTCAGCCCTATATAAAGTACCCAAGATAATAATGCTAATGTAATAAAAAGTCATTTTAAAAATACATCTCAGCAAACACTCACTTAGCACACATATATTCCTAAGGCTGCCCATACATATACAATAGGATAAGCTTGCAGACTGAATGTAAGAAATCTAACAGATATCTCTAGCTACGCTAAACAGCAGGGATTGGCAAATCTCCTCTGTTGGCTAATGTATTCAGAAAGCTGGCGCCCACGGCTGTCAAAATCCTCAAAAAGTACCTGCATCCAATTACATGCAGGTCATGTGTGGCTGAAAATTTCTACCCGGGTCCTTCGACCAGTCAATTGAATTGATTTTTGTTGGGCTGGGTGATACTGAAAAAAGCACCCATGGCTTGAAATTTCAGCTAATTTATTAGACACTGGCTAAAATTTGAGCCATACATGGCAGCATTAAGACCTCTATGGAATTATAGATATCTGCATCCATTAGAGGCATTGGGAGTAATTTTGGCCCAGTAACGATTCCAAAAAGGCACATGAAGGAAAAATTTGGGGAATAAAGGTAATATCAGGCATACTGAGGTGTCAGAGCATTTAGGTTTGTGGTAAACAAAAATTTAAGATAGGCATAAAAATGTTATAAATATTTCATTTCATCACTCTCTATGATGATTGCAAAATTAGCCTAAATTACAGTGCAGTAAAAGCTCAGCATGTACAAATATCGTTAGCCATCCTAAAAAAAAAATTACCTTTTTCTGAAGAAGTCTGAAGAGTGGCAGATGAAGATGACAATCGCTTACTCACAACGCTATCTGCCTGCTTTAAATTAGATGCTGAAATAGAGCGTTTGTTTGCTGAAGGGAAAAAACAAAACAAAATGCAAACAGATAAACAAAAAACAGTACAACGTTCTGAACTTTTAAAAAACATATCTTTGGATGCAAGCAAAAAGGCAGCAAGTTATGGCAAAGCCCAACAATTACAAATGAGTAAGGTATGCAAAGATCAGGAAAGGATATAGGTAGGTAAGGGTCTACTAGGTATAAAAAGTAATCCTTCCATGAAGATTTTTTTGAAAATCCTAGTAAGAACAGGTGTCAACTTTCTCTTTCTATAGAAAATTGAGACGAAAGATTTCACCGCATGCGCACAATATACAGAATTCTGTGTGAAACTAAAAAAGACACTGCATGCTTGAGTTAATGGTGCTCAGAAGAAACCCCCATTAAAAGATGTCAGGAGGGGAGCCCCGAAATGATTTCTCACACTAAAACGTACAATTTAAAAAAAAAACAAAAAAAAAAAACCTGTGGATCTTGTGCGAATTAAAAGGATTTGAATATTCAAGTGTTCATCGGGTCTAAGGATATAGGTCAATGTTAATGGTTCTTATTTAGGTATCTCTTGTGATACAATAGTTAAGATTCAAGCTTCAGACTGTAGAAAATATGTAGCATGTTTAGACTCATGCAACATAATGACTGAGAGGCATGTATGTACTGTTACTCAGCTTCTTCCATTTTGTGCCAATGTTCTTGAGAAGTTTGAACTAAGCAATATACACTTTCAGTTTGAACCATAGACTGTGGTGGTGGGGCCCCGAGGGACTATGAAAGAAATGTGTGAGCCCAAGAAGAGGGTTAGCCACCTACAGATCATAATTCTGCTAATTTTAGCATTCCAACTAGTACCTGCAGTTAGCTTGCTGTTATATTCCACTATCAATTTACCCAAGTGTTAGTTCACACCAGATGCAGTTCCGTGCACCTTTGTGCACATTTTTTCTGCACTAAAAATGCATGCAGCGTTTTCCATGTATTCCAATGGCTCTAGTTCATGCCAGTGCAGTCAGTTTCCGGTGCAGGAAAAAAAGTGCTGCATTTTTTCTGCACAGAACTGTACTGGAACCTAGCAAATTGTATCAAAAAAGCACTGGAACTGCGTGTGTGAACTGTAAGCAAAAACGGATCTGGAACGTAGGAGTGCATGTTTGTGGTGTGAACTGGCCCTAAACATGCATGCACAGAGTTTTTCATGCATTCCAATGGCTCTAGTTCACACCAGTGCAGTCAGCTTCCGGTGCAGAAACTGACGAACTGCTTGCATTAGTGTGAACTAGAGCCAATGGAATACATGAAAAACACTGTGCATGCATTTTTAGTGCAGAAAAAAAAAGCGCACGGAACTGCATCTGGTGTGAACGGGCCCTTAGTGCAGAAAAAAAGCGCACGGAACTGCATCTGGTGTAAACTGGCCCGCCCGCTTTAATTTGCAAACAGACCATTTTTAAAACCGTTAAAAACTGAGGTCACTTTTCAAATCGTTATCCAACTAGCACTCAAGGTTTGCCTACTTTTGACACCTTTTTTTGAAAAGGCTTAGGTAGGTTTTCACTTAGTACACTGGTTGGATAGAAGGCTACAGATACATTTGCCCTTGTATTTGTATGACCTAAAGGAAATTATGATCACAGCATATAATTTTCATTTAACATCAGCATTGCAATAGCAATACAAACAATAGTTATTTTTGACAATCTACTAAAAGATTTCTTTCTGAAAAATCCTCTTTCCTGTTTTGAGGTCTGCAGGCCATCTCTTTCAACTTCAAGGATTCTCTTCATGCTTTGCAGCTTCTGGTCTCCCATTTACTTTCAATTTCTAAGGACTATATATCTCATGGTACCTTGCTGCCTGCACGCTGCGATTCCTGTACTGACTCCGCCTCCTGAAACTCCTCTCAGAACCTCTGTAAGGGCTTGATCACATTTGACTAAATTTTAACACTTAACAAACACTTCTACAGCGTTAGTATGGGCGTTATTCGCATTAATGAGCTTTAGTATGGGCATTCGATTGGCATTTTACAAGCTTGAGGAGTTAAAAATGCTCCCCAAATGCCCTATGGGCAGTTTTGAAGCATTTGAGGAGCATTAAGGCGCATCAAGACTGGTCCACAAATGCCTATTCTTTTACAGTTAAAAAAACTAACCTTAACGTCCTGCAACTGCCTGCCAGAGCAGTTTGTGAAGCATTACCATAGGCTTGAATGGGAGGCATTGAAAGGCTTCAAACACCTCCTGACTCGACATGAGGCTTCAATTTTGAAGAAACACATACTGGTCCACAAATGCCTATTCTTTTACAGTTATAAAAACTAACCTTAACGTCCAGCAACTGCACCGCAACTGCCTGCCAGAGCAGTTTGTGAAGCATTACCATAGGCTTGAATGGGAGGCATTGAAAGGCTTCAAACACCTCCTGACTCGACATGAGGCTTCAATTTTGAAGAAACGCTAGCCCATCATGTTTTGATAGTGTGAACAGCACTATGTGCTGTCCATTGTATGATTTACATAGGCATTTGAGGGGCGTTATAAACGCCTGCTTTTAATGCCAGTGTGAGCTTAGCCTAATTCAGAAGGCAGGCTCTGTGCATTCTGTGGCACAGCAATGCCTATCAGCAAAGTATAGTGAATATGTGTCACAGAATTCAAGGAAGTAAATGTGTGGTGATCTTTACAAAAGGAAGTTTACAAATTCAAGATAGTTCAGATTTATAGCAGTAAGTTAGAAATAATTAAAATACAATGTGGAAATTAATATAGAATTTTACATTTTGACCACAAAAAAGCTTTAAGGGCCGATTTACACCACAATGTCTGTGTTATAGAGTCGTTTCTGCATAAGTATTTGTGTGTTTCTTTCCCCCTTCTTTTTCTTCACCTCAACCGATGACATGACGTTCTATTTTTGTGACTACACTGGAACACAGTCAAATACTGTCCGTGTGTTAAACACTGTCCATGTAGTTTTTTGTTTTTTTTTTAATGCAGAATAAATATGCAGTGGACTGCATTGGTAAAGCCCTAAGTAAAGACATTTGCCACATTAGTGAGTTAGTTAAAAACAATATAGCTTCTACTATCAGAATGAAGATATGCATGTATACTGTTGCAAGCGGATATACATCATTAATGGAGAAGACTGTCAAGAACAGCCCAGTACCCATACTAGGTTTGGGTTTAACCTTTTAGCTACAAATAAACTGCCAGATAACGTTTAATGTCTAGTTATGTTGCCTGGAGATTTCGTGATGGGGATATTAAAACCATGCAGAGGAAAAATAAAACATTTTTAAAAGCATGCTAGCAACATGTAAACAATGTAAAGAAAACACAATGTTAATAGATGCGATACATAACAACCGGCCTGAGCCTTGGTTAGGTGTACCTGTTGCCCATATGTAACACAGAAGCCACAGCTGCAGCCTAGAGCAAAAAGGTAACTGAGCAAAATGGTGTCACTAGTAAATCGGTTTCAAGTGAACGCCTGAATACCGCTAGGGTCACAAAATGACTTCTTGTACTCTTTGCGGGTGACAGGTACACCATAAAAATCAAATGAAAGGATAGCTAGTATTGGAGGTTAATAAAGGCAGGAAACACATAAATATATACCACTAGGTCCACTCTTATCTTCTGCTTGTGCCACAGCAGTGGAAGTATTTTTGATTATGTTATTATCTACAGAGCTGGGAGAACCATTTCCTGGGGCACCTATGTGAGGACATAATGTAGACAGGTGGACAAGAACAGTCACATTTTTTTAATGTGTTTTTGATAACATTAGGCAAATTACCAAATAAAAAAATCATATATAGTCATTACATTCACATTCTGTAGAAAGACATCACACACAAAATTTACAGCTCATCATTAGGGCAGCTATAAGTGAAAGGGATGGGAAAATGTTATCTAGCTCCTGTTCCTTCAATTAAATTTTAAAAGTGATTGTAAAAAAGGTTCGTTTAAAAAAAAAAAAAAAAAAACAAAACAAAACAAAAAAAAAAAAAAAAACACAAACTTGTTATACTTACCTCCTCTATACAGTTGGTTTTGCACAGAGCAGCCCGGATCCTCCTCTTCTCGGGTGGCTCTTTGCTGTTCTTGGCCCCACCCTCCTATCGAGTGCTCCCTCAGCCAGCAGTTCTCTATGGGTGCACCTGAGCGGAGTTAAGAGCCCCGACCCAGCCCCCTTTCTCCCCCGATTGGCTGACTGACTGATCTACAGCCGCAAGAGCCAATGGCGCTGCTGCTGTGTCTCTGCCAATCAGGAGGAGTGCCCCGGATGGCTTAGACACTTGTGGACATCGCTGGAGAGAGAAGGGGCTCGGGTAAGTAATTAGGGGGTGCTGGGGAGGGTGCTACACACAGAAGGTTTAGCTTAATACATAGGATGCATTAGGATAAAAAACCTTCTGACTTTACAACTCCTTTAAAGATTGAGTAGTAGCAACACCTGTCTTCTGGGATGAATTAGGCCTCATTCACACGGGGTGGTTACTTGCATGTCCCATGAAGGGCTGTGCCGTGCCAACAAGGGGATGCACAGGTGTTTCATGCATTCCAATGCCAGCAGTCCCACAGATGGAGACATGCGGCCGCATGGACAAAAAGCCATTGTGCCCCAACGTGACATCCGTGTGGGTGCACGGATTCAAATGCACCCAGAGTGAGGTTCAGACACACACCCGGATGCACATGGATGTCATACTGGGACACAGTGGCTGTGTCTATGCAGTCGCACGTCACAATAGACATCTGTGGGACTGCCGGCATGCGGATGCATGGAACACCTGTACATCCCCTTGACAGCACAACATGGACAGGGCACCAAAGTAATCGTCCAGTGTGAATTATCCCTTAAGAGCCTCCTGAACTTGAACACGGTAATCCGAAACAGAATTCTGGTATAGGAAGCTGGTGTTCCAAGCACATTCAAACTGGTATAGTACATCATAATTTACCTATCCAAAGCCCACTGCCAGAACAATAGATGAGGAGAGAGGCTGTATAAGCGAGTAAAATTACATGTTACGTGCTTAAGCCCTCAGAGTGGGGACACGAGCCTATATACTGCTTAATAAAAGGGGTTATAGGAAACACTTTTATTTTTTTGACCTTGTAATTCCCTAAAACAGGAAGAAAGCATTTAGTGAAATGAAAGCATTTAGGTTTTGTTTTGGGGCTTTCCAAAATACAAAAATATCAGAGATTTGCATACATGTATGTATATATACATACATATATATATATATATATATATATACATACATACATATACACACACACAATATATATATATATATATATATATATACACTTATATATATATACTGCATTCTAGTCAGGAAGGATGACCAAACCACGCAGTTCCTCTCTATTTCAGAATACAAGTGCAAGGATATTATTGATCTGGGGATTTGTCAAAGATGAGAAGCATTTAGTTCTGTATGTGGTGGCCAAAGCGGCAGGTGAAGAGCTGCCTGACTATGAGTTATAACCCATTTCCTGTTTTCTTTTTTGCTATTTTTTAAAGATATGTGTCTGCATTAGTTTTTTTGCTCTTCATTTTCACCAGGTTATCCTGTTAGTAACACTTCCTGTCCTAGGGTGAGAATTCTCTGCATCTATAGAGAAGTGTTGAAATCTTAGGATAGAAACTATGTTAGAACTACAGAACACCCCCGTAACACAAAAAATTACAAGTGCACAGAATTTCTGGCAGGATCAATTCAACAGGCATATTTTTGCACATTTATACCAAAACAATTTCAATTGTATATTTAATGAGAACAGAGAAAGTAAGAGTTAATTGTTGGCGTTTACCTACACTTTAAAAGCAGGCTCAGTTGAGTGCCAAAACTTTGTGAACTGCAGAGCTGTTTATCCTTCATGCAAAACTGCAAAGGGTAGTAAGCCACTTAAAGTATAACTAAAGGGCTTACTTTTTTAATTATTTGGAAAGAGTGGAGAGGGTTTAAAACACCTGTCAGGTTTTCTTTTCCAATATTTTTATTCAGAGTATTTTCAGTAGATACAAAATCCAGTTTGACATTTCTTTTGTTTAAAGAATTGGAACAATTAACAAGTCGTTTATAAAAAGGTTACACAACATATTATTGCGCATTGTTATGAAATTTTTCATTTCCTTGTCCTTAATATAGAACTACATAATAGAGAACTCAACCAAAATAATAGAGATATAAAATTTTAACTCAAAGTAGAACATGTAAAAGAGAAACTTTTCTCCAATAGATACCTCAATGTACTTCATGTGTCATGTGAGGAGTCACAGGAGGAGGATCCTCTCTCCCCAACCCCTCCACTTAGTGTAACCATCTAATTTGACCCCAAAGTGAGCCCCGGGGCCTCAATTGGCCCGTGAGTCCTCTGAGGCTTTTTGTAGTTGAAAGGAGAGAAAGATGAAAGAGTAAGAGGATGAAAAGTAGAGAATAGGAAAGAAAGAAAGGTGCACTCTGGTCCTGGAGAGGGAGATTCCTGAACCACTCCCATCTCATTATGTGTTTGAAAGATAATTTATCCAGGGGTCCCATATTCTTCCAAACAAAACCATTTAATCATTTAAGATTGCAGAAAGGCGTTTGTTTACCATAATCCATGACAATTTAGATTTTAGTAAATGAAAGGGGATCATTGAAGATTTCCAAGATTTAGCTATCGCTATTCTCGCTGCTACAAATATAAAAGCTATGAGTCTCTTCACATGTTTCGATGCTCCTTCCACTGGGCGTCCCAGCAATGCCTGTAGGGGTGACTTAGTGAGGTTCACTTGAGTTGATGAATAAATAAAGTTGTATGTGCGAATCCAAAACCTACGCACTTTTGGGTAAGTCCACCATGTATGGAACATGGTGCCTTCTGTACTACATCCCCTAAAACACCGTGGGGAGGCCCCTGGAACAAAGGCTGCCACTCTCGCTGGAACCAAATGCCACCTCATCAGGACTTTATAATTTGCCTCTATCAAAGATGTATTGATATATGATTTGGACGCCAACAGTGACAGTTTGCTCCAATCTTCAGCTTCTAGATTGATTTCTATATCTTGTTCCCATTTTTGCATGTAAAACAGTTTCTGAACATTTGACGATAAAATACTATATATCTGCGAAATATAACCTAAGTGTCTGTTGAAGGTTCTGCAGAAATTTTCCATTGGGGTGGATGTAGTTAAATCGGAAGTACGATTTAATGTTGCTAAAAAATGCGCCGAGTGTAGCGATATAGTTCTGAATTCGGGATTTGGTACTTTTCCTGGAGAACCTGTTTCGACATGGCACCTCTGTGGTCGCATAAATCCGCTATACGTAGCAATCCTTTGTTGGTCCACCATTTAAATTCATAGGGACGGAGACCCGGGGTGAACAGAGGGTTAATGAGCAACGGAGCCAGTGGGGTATGTGGAGATTTAAATTTGTAAGTAGCAGCCAGTCTGTCCCACAAATTTAATGAAAAGGACAAAGTCGGGCACAATATTGTCGGTCCATCTTTCTCCTTCATCCACATTAAATGACTAATGTCCTTGTTTGGATATAGTGCTGATTCCATCGTCATCCGAAGTGGATTGGATTGTCGTGTGTGAAATTGAACTAACTGGGACAATCGCGCTGCATGATAATATTTTATCAGATCTGGTACCCCTAAACCGCCCTTCAATTTAGGTACAAATAATGTTCGTCTATTCACCCTGGGTCTTTTGTTCCCCCATATAAATTCCAGAAGTTTATTCTGAAATTTCCCCAAGTCGGATCTAGCTATTGCTATAGGAAGAGCTCTAAACAAGTATAGTACCTTAGGTAGAATAGTCATTTTAACCGAGCACAATTGACCGAACCAGGATGGGGGATTATTTGACCATCTATTGAGATCCTCTAATAGTTTTTTAAACAGTGGAGGGTAATTGTTTTTGTATAGTGTGGATAATGATGAAGTTAAGAAGATACCCAAGTAGGGGAGAACTGTGTCTTGCCATTTAAATGTGTATGAGTTTCGTAAAGCTCGGATTATATGTGTTGGTAATAATACATTGAGAGCTTGGGATTTTGAGTGGTTCACCTGTAGACCTGTTATTGAAGTGAAATGTTTTAGTATTATATGTAGAGTGGGAAGAGAGGTAACTGGGGAGGAAAGAAGCAGCAGCAGATCATCCGCAAACAACGCGCATTTGTGTTCCCGATCACCACAATAAACTCCCTGTATATCTGGATGATCTCGTATCTTAATAGCTAATGGTTCTAACGCTAAAATGAACAGTAGGGGGGATAGTGGACACCCCTGTCGGGTTCCTCTGCGTATATCTATAGATTGCGATCGAAAGACCTTGACAACTAGATGTGCTGTGGGGGTCTTATAAATATTTTCTAGTGTCGTCAAGAATTTTGGACCAAACCTGTAGCGTTTTAATATAAAAAACAAGTAGTCCCAGGAAAGGGAATCAAAGGCCTTATGTAGGTCCAGTGAGATCAAAAGCGCTCCCCTCCGGCCTCTCCCATCCCATCCCGAATTCAGTGCAGATATTATATCAATGATCCGTCTGATCTGGGGCTTGTCTATTAGGGACAAATCCCACCTGGTCAGGATGAATATATTTTGATATAAAAGAATTCATGCGGGTAGCTAATATTTTTGTCATTATCTTCAGGTCTAAATTAATTAGTTAAAATTGGGTGGTAATTTGCGCAGTCCCCATGGTCCTTATTTGGTTTAGGCATTATATGGATGAAAACGCTATTTTCGTGTAATGGAAGAGGGGATCCTTTCCTTAATTCATTATAAAAAGAGCACAAATGTGGAGTCAAAACCTCTGTATATTTGCGGTAATAATGGCCAGAAAAGCCATCTGGACCTGGTGCCTTGGAGGGGTTTAAGTGTTTAATAGCTGTAGCTACTTCCCCTGCGGTAAACTCCGCATACATTTATTCTATATGGTCTTGATCTAATGTGGGCAATGTGATGTTACGGAGATACTCCTCAGCTTTGGCCTACCTGTCAGGTTTTTATTGCTGTGTGTGTGTCCCTGCTAGGAAGATTCACCCTATTTATCCTGTTTGCCATGCTCAGTGAAAGTGATAGAAAATCCCAAGTTCTGGGTTGTCACCAGAACAGGAATATAGGAGAAATCTTCCAGTGAGGACACTAGTTCTGGTGACCCCGGTGAAAATCATAGATTCTCTCAAATTTGGAAGGATTTCATTTCACTTCCTGCTTTGGCTACATAACAGGAAGTATATGGAAATCTACCCAAATCTGGAAGACAGGTGGCGCAAAAAAAAAAAATTGGCAGAGATTACAAACCTCCCTTACTTTAATAATTTTTTTAATTTAGCATATTAAGGATAAAGTCTAATCATCATATTAAGGACCATATAAAAGCAAACCTTTCATACATCTGGACAATTCAAACTGCATACAGGCCTTGAAAAAGTATCCATACCCCCTTGAAATTTTCCACATTTTGTCATGTTAGCAATGGCCGAGTGAGGAAGCCTTTTCTGAGAGCTCCTGGCATTTCCCCTTTACATCCCGCAAAATTGACTGCTTTTCCAAGTGAAAGCAAGGCATGATAACTACCAAAAAGGTACAGGACACGATCATCGGCCATAGGTACCCGGTCAATAACCCCCGAAGCGGTATAAAGAGATATTTCAAAGACTCGCAGAAGGCATCACGGGCGCCCTTGTGACATCGCCACGTGTACAGTCTATGGCAGAGACAGTCACGCTAGACTTACCGGCTTCCCCTACACCATCTACTGCCTCAAACTTCTCACCGGGGACTCCCGCGGTCTTCCAGGATGACATGGCTGGTCCGTCTCAACGTTTAAGTGGCATACCTGAAGACCTCCGGAGCATACTACAAGCCCTTCCTACCAAGGCGGACATTGAGGCCCTTATACTCTGGGTAGAAGAAGCACACAATCGAGACATCCAGGAGATCAGGATGGAGATTCATGAACTTACTGACGTGTGGACTCTAGTGATGTAACAATCTCGTCCCTCACACAACGGGTCACCGCCCTGGAACGATTGCAGGAGTCCCAGGCAGTCACGGCCATAGACCTGCAGCTCCATTTGGAGGACTGCAGCCGCCGCAATAATTTGCGACTGCGGGGCATTCCTGAGGCTACCGGGGCAGAGGATCTGGCGGTGACAGTCACGGCCATTTTCCAAATGGTCCTGGGAACCGCCCCACCGCAACTAGAGCTAGATCGGGTTCACAGAACCCTTGGCCCTAAGTCATCAGACCCGGACAGACCCCGGGACGTACTCTGCAGGCTCCATAGATACACTCAAAAGGAGCTCATTCTCCGTAAGGCATGGGAACATAGAGCGGTAGAATTCGATGGAGCTGCAATCAAAATTCTCCCAGACCTGTCGAGAGCCACGCTGCAGAGCCCTCCTGAGACCAGCCCTGGACTTGGCCAGACGGCAGGGATATACATACCGCTGGGGCTATCCCCTGGCGGTAACATTTCCTAATGGAGCTGCCTCCTTTACCTTGCGCACTCCGGTGGAGCTGCCAGCCTTTTTGGTTTTCTTAGGTGTGGAGCCGGTTCCGGTCTCAGATTGGCTTGCCTTTGTCCCTCAACCGACGGGCCGTTCGGGACCCGCCACTCAGAGAGACCATCAACCTCCCCACCGACAGAGGTCCAGGAGGAGAACCCGGGCACCCTCCGCCGAGGGGACACGTGAGTCATGATCACGGAGCTTATTACCAGCCCAAGCATAAGCTTATATCCAATTGGTTTACTTTACCCCTAACTTGTTGACTGTGACCCACTTACTTATGTCGGTTACCCAGCAATACCCACAACACTTTTTTCTTGCCAGACACTGGAGTTGTCGTGCACCGCGACACAGATCCCCCATTTCCTCCCGCACACTGGCCACTGTGGGTACCCCCGGAAGGAGGCCGGAACATGTTAGGTGCCATCAACCCAGGAGATCCTGAGAGATGACCTTCTGCCATGCTGAACTGTGATTACCGGGTGTCCCTCAGGAACTGCTATCAGGTTATGAGACTAATGAGATCTACCAATCTGTAGATAGTATGTGTGGTTTATAATTACATTGTCCTGAGACCCCTAATGCTGGCTACAGACTAAGAGGCATGTATATATAAGTAATGAGGTCCCCCCCTAATATATAGAAGCTGTTGCAGAGGATGCAATATGAGTCTTTAGCATGTGCAGCATCAGGTCATCTTAATCAATAAGTTGAATAACTCTGAGATCTTCACTACATTTTCTGCATGTGCCTGGGTGGATGCACTAGGCCCTCCCTCCTCTCGTTCAGGGCCGCTTTGGGTGTTTTACCAGGCTGTTAGCCGAGGGAGAGAGAGAAGGATGGAGCCATCCTCTGCTATCAAGCATCCCTCGGATTTGTGAGTAAGAGAGGGGAGGTGATAATTTGGAACATATCCATGGACTGTCCCCATTTTTGATCACTGGGCCTTAGGTAGAGGGTCTTGCTCAGCGAGCCCCCCCTCTGGGGGGAGCGTTAGACACCCGATAGGAGTTACGAGATCCCACTTGTGATACGGTAAAGGAACCCAGAGGAGGAATATGTTCATCTAGGTCTGAGGAGCGTGTCCGCCTTCTACCTTCTACCTGAATGGGATGGGGGAATGTGCCTATGTGGATGGGCGGTCAGGTGGCTGGTTGGAGACCTTTGTTTTTCGACCTCTGACTGGGTCCTCCTCCTTCGGGAAAGGAGGGACTTTATAGATAGAAAATAGAAGTGTGGTCACAAGTTTGCACTCAATGTTTAGCAGTTATATGGGGTTGAAGTGATTACTGTTATTAATAGGATCTTGCTTGGAGACTAAGTATTGACTGTAGACAAAGTAATAAGTAAAGTTTATTTGGAAACCTGCACCTTTTATCTGCAAAACCTA
Source organism: Lithobates clamitans (assembly GCA_037952925.1). Taxonomy (NCBI): domain Eukaryota; kingdom Metazoa; phylum Chordata; class Amphibia; order Anura; family Ranidae; genus Lithobates; species Lithobates clamitans. Next base: position 1,621,118 of record JBBGZY010001185.1, on the reverse strand, counting down.
GCTTCTGCATTTTCTTATTTTGCCTTATAACCGTCACCACATATACTATGTCACACACCACTATACTATGGGATCGAGAGGGGTAATCAGTGGACTCCTCGCTAGCCATTTCTCTCCACAACCCCAATTAGGCCTATGCTCGATTACCAGATTTGCTCTGGTGAGCGTCATAGCACTATTGTGCTACTCCTTTAGAGTATAATTATTGCATTAATTTAGTGCAATTTAGATACTATTTCTCCCTCTGTCTTGCTTCTATTCCCCATCCTAACTCACTTTCACTATCCTATTCCCCCCTACCTCTAGTCCCTCTCCCCCCATCTTTACCCTCTGATCCTAGTCCCCTCTCTATAACCGGGAGCCATGGAGGCGGTGAATGTACTTTCACTAAATACGAAGGGCCTAAACGTGCCTGAAAAAAGACGTATGCTGCTACACGACCTAAGACACCACAGGACAGACCTGGCACTATTCCAGGAGACACATTTTAAAGGAGGTAATCTCCCCATATTGAAAAATAAATTCTTCCAATTGGTATACCACTCCACTAATGGGTCTGCTAAGACCCGTGGAGTGTCTATACTCATCTCCCATAAAGTCCCTTGGAAATGTACCGATATGAAATCTGACCCTACTTGTTCCTTAAGGGTGAGATTGGCGGAGTTCAGGTGACCCTAGCAAATATTTATGCCCCTAACAGTCACCAAGACCACTTCATCAATACAACCATAGATGCTCTATTGGAGTTCACTAGGGGTCACCTGATAATAGGCGACGACTTTAATGTCCCGCTAATTCCTTCTGAGGATACCTGACATTCTTCAGTCACACCTAACACTAGGTAACGAATCGCCAGGGCACTACACAAGGCACAATTGATTGATGCTTGGAGACTCCTTCACCCGCCTGAAAGGGACTACACCTTTTATTCTACTCCACACAAACAATACTCAAGGATTGACTACTTCCTCATGCCCAACTGCACGCCCTTCGCGACTCCTCGATTGGGTCCATTACGTGGTCTGACCATGCCCCTGTTCTGCTGACCTATGCCCTGACTGACAGCATCACCTCCAGAACAAATACCTGGAGACTAAATGAAAGTCTCCTACAGGACAAAGAGGTACTTAAAGATGTAATCAGGGAACTAGATTGCTACTTTAAAACCAACAACACCCCTGACAGTGATCCCGGAATCGTATGGGAAGCCCATAAAGCGGTGATCCGCGGAGTCTTAATTAAACATGGAGCACGCATTAAACGGTTACGGTCGACACAGATGATGTCTCTTCTTCATGACTTACACCTAGCAGAAGCTAGACACAAACATGCTCAAACTCCAGCTGGAGAGGCGGAAATTATGCTCTTACGTAACAAAATCACTGATTTAATGCAATTTCGGGCAAAAGCCGTGATACAAGTCTGTCGACGAGTATCATAAGAATCAGGAAACAAATGTGGTAAATTATTGGCCAAATCATTGAGAGAACAGACCCTCGCAAATTATATCCCCCACATTATGTCGTCTTCTGGTCAGAAGATTACACTCCCACAGAAGATAGCAAGAGGATTCAAAGATTTCTATGCATCCCTTTACAACTTACAGAAGACACCTTCACCGCAAATAGAGGACTATCTGATTAAATCTGGCATGCCCAAACTACCCACTGAATTTAGTGAGTTGCTAGACGAACCCATCACCATGGAAGAAATACAGAAGGCAGTTGCGGCCATGAAATCAGGGAAAGCTTTACAGCCCAATATTACAAAATCTTACTACCGTCCCTGGGAGAATCCATGCATAAACTCTTCAACTCACTGGATTCTAGCGCACATATCCCAAGAGACACTCTTACAGCACATATTGCGGTAATCCCCAAGGAAGGGAAGGATACTGCGGTCTGTGGGAGCTATAGGCCAATCTCACTACTTAATGTAGATCTCAAAATCTTTACGAAACTACTGTCTACTAGGATCCAAATCTACCTCCCGTCTCTGATCCACTTAGATCACAATCAAAGTCCTCAACATTCTACACGTGGTCAATCAGAATAAGATTCCGTGTGTCTTCTTAAGCACGGACGCAGAGAAGGCCTTTGACAGGGTAGACTGGCACTTCATGACTTCTGTGTTAAGACACGTAGGCCTGGGAGACAGGATGCTAAATTGGATTAATTCAATTTACACCGACCCCACAGCTCGGGTCCGTGCAAATGGTGTCCTGTCAGCCCCCTTCGCGATCAGGAATGGAACACGCCAGGGGTGCCCATTGTCCCCACTCCTCTTCGCCCTGTCACTGGAGCCCTTCCTGCGTACCGTGCTTGCCAGCCCGGACGTAACTGGAGTGACTATGGGAGAGACACAGCAGAAAATTGCTGCTTACGCGGATGACATGCTGTTTACACTTAATAAACCGGTAGTCTCCCTTCCCAATCTTCTCCAGGAATTCAGAACATATGGTAGTATTTCAAATTTGAAGATCAATTTTAACAAGTCTGAAGCAATGAGTGTAGGAATGCCCCCACGCCTTCTCAATACTCTCAAGAATAGTTAAAATTAAATTCAAATGGACTAACATAGCCCTAAAATATTTGGGCACACATAGCCCCCCCAAAATGTCCCAGGTATTTGCTCTGAACTTTCCTCAGCTACTGTCAACTGTCCAAGCTTTACTCACCAAATGGCACACAGGGTTACATTCATGGTTTGGTAGATGCAACATCCTCAAGATGTGCATTCTCCCGAAGTTCCTATACCTTCTACAGGCCCTACCGATCCAAACCCCTCTCACTACTTTGACCAGACTAGTGCCCTTTTTTTTTTTACTTTATATGGGCACACAAAAGGCCCAGACTCAACAAACGACAGCTCACACTACCCAAACTATATGGAGGCTTGGCAGTACCAGATCTCCGCAAATACCAACAAGCAACCCATTTGACCAGACTTATCGACTGGAACCGCCATCAGTCCACTAAATTAAGGGCCCAACTGGAACAGACTCAATGTGTCATACCATTGAACAGAGCATCCTGGTGCCATAACTCACTACCAAGAACCATGCAAAACCATCCTCTGATAGGCGTGACTACGCGAACATGCTCGTCTCTCTTTACACAATTACACCTTACGTCTATTAGCTCCCCGCTCCGCCCGATTCTGGGAACTCCAGAATTCATTCCAGGATGCACAGATCCAGTCTTTCGCTCCTTGCGAACCTTAGGCTACTTTAAAGCATCCCATTTCATCACAAACGGTCGGTGGCCCTCCACAGATGTCCTCATGAGCTCAGAAGGCACGTTCCGTTTAGATTTTTGGAGAGCTCTCCAACTTGGTCATTTCCTTAAAACACTACCCCCTCCTGGAAAATTTGACCAGACCCTGACCACCTACGAAACTTATTGTTCAGAAATGGAGCCCTACCTCACACACTGTCTGCCACCTACCAACTGTTGATCACACCACCAGATAACCATCAAATGCACGGCCTCGGGGCATGGGAAATGGATATACAGTGTACTTTTACATTACGGCAAAAACAAAATATTCTTTACTTCACATATAGATCCTCGATATGCACAAAGATGCAAGAAACCAATTATAAACTAGTAACCAGATGGTACAATACTCCTGCGAAATTACAAAAGTTCTTCCCATCTTCCTCGGGTCTCTGTTGGAGATGCCGAGGAGATCGGGGAACGATTCTCCATGTTTTCTGGACTTGCCCCAGGCTGGAGCAGTTCTGGAAGACCATACAACAAACGGTACAGAAGTTCACGGAGCGTCCTGCCTTAGCTGATCCTGCCCTCTTCCTGCTTCATGCTTCATGCTTCTAATATGTCAGGTACGGCCTACAAAAAATCTTTGATCCGACATCTATTAGATGCAGCGAAGGCATGCATCTCCCTACTGTTGAAGTCCACCAAACCTCCGACTGTGGGCATGTGGCTCAAAAAGGTGGAAGACATCAGGAAAATGGAGGATCTAATCCTCACGGGCCGACATCAAAATGAACAGTACACCAGAACCTGGTCCAAATGGCTTAAGTTTATATTCTCTGATGAGGGACAGAATCTTTTAGCAGGACTAGGGACTGGAGTAGGCAGCTGAGGTCAATTGGCCGCATTTACTAACACGTGCGCCCCAAGTCATGTGCGTGCACCACCTCCATGTACCCCTCTTTCCTACCCCCCTCTCTTCTCCCCCTCCACTTCCTGCACCCCTCCCTCCCCTCCTTCTTTCCTTCTCTTCTTCTTTCATTTCTAGCTACTTACGCCTTTTATTCTGGAAAAGGAAAATGACAGAAAGAAAAGGGCTGAGCATATCTGTTTGGGAAACATTGCAATGTCAAATTCTAAATGCATTCTCTAGTAGAATATACATAACTCAGGAATGGAAGATAATATTGCCTTGTTCTCAGTTGTGATGTTGTAAGAGGCTGCGTCCTCAAATTTTATACATGTTCATGATGTTTCATCGGGGCCTTGCCCTTCCTTGAGCTTGAATAAAACTTATATTTGAAAAAAAAAACAAAACGTAAATGTATTTTATTGGGATTTTATGTGATAGACCAACACAAAGTGGCACATAATTGTGAAATGGAAATGATAAATGGTTTTCAATTTTTTTTTACAAATAAATGAAAAATGCGGCGTGAATTTGTATTCAGCCCCTTTACTCTGATACCCCTAACAAAGACCCTTTTCACACTGGAGCCATTTTTTCAGGCGCTTCAGCGCTAAAAATAGCGCCTGAAAAAAGCCTCAGCTGCAAACTAAGTGTGAAAGCCCGAGTGCTTTCACACTGGGGTGCTGCACTGGCAGGGCGTCACAAAAAGTCCTGCAAGCAGCTTCTTTGCAGCGCTGTAGGAGTGGTGAATACACCGCTCCTATAGCACCCCTGGCCATTGAAATCAATGGGCAGCGCCGCCATACCACCAGCAAAGTGCTGCTGCAGCGGCATTTTGACGGCAGTTTTAACCCTTTTTCGGCTGCTAGCGGGGGTTAAAACTGCCCTGCTAGCAGCCGAATAGCGCTGCTAAAACGACGGTAAAGAGGCGCTAAAAATAGCGCCGCTTTACCGGCAACGCCCGGGCGCTTTCAGTGTGAAAGGGCATTAAAATCTAGCAGAACCAATTGCCTTCAGAAGTCACCTAATTAGTAAATAGAGTCCACCTGTGTGCAATTTAATCTCAGCATAAATACAGCTGTTTTGTGAAGCTATCAGACGTTTGTTATAGAACCTTAGTGAACAAAACAGCATCATGAAGTCCAAGGCACACGCAGACAGGTCAGGGATAAAGTTGTGGAGAAGTTTAAAGCAGAGTTAGGTTATAAAAAAAAGATATCCCAAGCTTTGAACATCTAACAGAGCACCGTTTAATCCATCATCCAAAAAATGAATAGAAGAACTTTTTTAAATTTAATCTCCTTTTAAAAAAAAAAAAGAAGAAGAAGAAGAAGAAGAAGAAGAAGAAGAAGAAGAAGAAAGACACCCCCTGCATATAGCAGGACAAGGGCATGGAAGAGTCCAGGCTTTGAGGGAGGGGTAGGAACTGTAGGATGGAAGAATCCATGAATAAGAAAAGGAAGGATGGAAGAGTCTGGGGATGAAATAATCCATGGATAGAGAATGGAAGGCCAGAGGAGTCTGGAGATAGGAACTGAAGGATGGAAGAGTATGGGGATAGAGATGGAGGAATCCATGGATAGGAACAGAAGAATGGAAGAGTTCAAAGATAAAAATGGTGGTGGTGAGGTGGGGAATGAAGGATGGAAGAATCAAAGGGAGGGTGTTAAGATGGTTATCATGGAGTCCTGCAGGTGAGGAATATCAGAGGTAGAAGATCCCCTGTGCTGTGTACATGGCAGGGTTGGAGGTGTGATTGTCTCCTCCTGGAGTCCAGGGTTGGGGAAGTCATAGTGCTTTCTGTATAAACATATTTTATTTTTGACAGGTACCCAGCTCCCACTTCCGCTCAGACCGCCTAGGCGGCCCCTCCCTCCCTGCAATCTCCTGGGACACGCCACAGGTCCCAAAAGATTGTCCAGACATTCAGGACAGCGCAGTGAGACATGCACACCCAGCTGTGAAATTGCAAACTGTTACAGCCCATGCCCACAGTAGTATTGCCAGCACCGCGGACAGGCAGAGGAGAGAACAGAGGGTTTGGGTGACCACGTCGCTGGATCGTGGAACAGGCTAGTGTGTGTTTTAGTCAGCAGCTACACTTTTTGTAGCTGCTGACTGTTAATAAACAAAAAACCGACTGAAACTCTACTTTAGATTAAAAATAATCTCACTCACTTAACCATTTCAGCCCCGGAAGAATTGGCTGCTCAATGACCAGCCTATTTTTAAAATTGATGTCCTTTTTTTCCCACAAATAGAGCTTTCTTTTGGTGGCATTTGATCATCTCTGCTGTTTTTATTTTTTGCACTATAAACAAAAAAGCGACAATTTTGAAAAAAAAAAAAAACAATATTTTGTACTGTTTGCTGTAATAAATATCCCCAATTTTTTTTTTTTTCTAAAAGCACATTTTTTCTCAGTTTAGGCCGATATGTACTCTTCTACATATTTTTGTTAAAAAAATAAATATCGCAAAAAGCGTATATTGATTGGTTTGCGCAAAAGTTATAGCGTCTACAAAATAGGGGATAGATTTAAGACATTTTTATTATTTTTTTTATTTTTTTTTACTAGTAATGGCGGACACATTTGACACATTTTTGGGTCGATTGACATCATACAGCAATCAGTGCTATAAAAATGCACTGATTACTGTATAAATGTCACTGGCAGGGAAGGGGTTAACACTAGGGGGCGATCAAGGGCTTAACTGTGATCCCTAGGTGTGTGTTCTAACTGTGGGGGATGGGACTGACTATAGGAGGTGAGAGATCGCGATTCCCAGCTCGTAGAAACTCGCAACCTCTCTCCACACACACATACACATCCCTGTTCTGCCTCTCGTGACCGCAATCGCTCATGGCCGGCGGTCATCACGACCGCCAGTCACGAGCATCGGCACCCCCTCTGTGCAGTGGGCACGCACACGCCTGCTATCCCCCTTAAAGGGGCCGACGTATAGCTATGACAGTTCGCGGGATCGTGCCGACCTGCCGCACTATAATGACAGCAGCTGGTCTGCAAGTGGTGCACTACAGGGTACAGGCATTCACACTGCTGCTGGGAGGTCAGGCGGGATTAGAATCCACAGCTGACAAACAGCCCGGTGAAGTTCCCTGTATTGTCACTGTGCTAAAAGTTCCCCTGGGCTTCCCCGTTTGCACCTTCCAGCACACTAGGGGTTAACACAGTGGAATGTGCAAACGAAGAACTGTCAGCACAGTGCGTGTACGAAGTGTAAGTAGAGTACAAACTCATATGTACTCTACGTACTGCTTTTAAAATAACTGTTTTAATAAATCCCGTGTTACGTGCCCCACTGTACGTGTTTTTAAAAAAATATGGAGCTACATACCGCATTTCTCAGTGTACACACCCTGCTCATGTGACTGCCCGGCCCGCCTCTCTCCTCTCACGTCTCTCCTGACGTCAGCGGGCTATTCTCAGCACTGCCCGCCTCTTCTGATCTGATGGCTACAGTCAGCGACAGGGCTGAGAATTCCCCGCTGACGTCAGGAGAGACGTGAGAGGAGAGAGACTTGCCGGGCAGTCACATGAGCAGTGTGTGTATACATACTGAGAAATGTGGTATGTAGCTCCATGGATTGTAACATGGGATTTATTAAAACACAGTTATTTTAACAACTATATGCTCGTGGTGCTCTCCCGGGAAGGGCAGGGCAAGTTGAGATGACGTCACCTGCCAAAAAAAAAAAAAAAAAAAGATGCTGCGATTTCAGCACCCCTAATATTCACCTGTCCTAACGTGTGAAGCAGCTTATTAGTACATATAATAGGATTTTTGTAGTTACTGTAAAAACGTCTTTGAAGTCCATTGAAGGATACAAGAACATGGTAATTCTTTAGACATTTGGAATATACTGCTGCTTTAGGAAGTTTGGACATTAGTAAATAAAAAAAACCTTAAGCTAGCCTCTGAACAACCTTCACCTCCAACCGCCATGCTTCAGTTTTGTGAGCAAACAGTGCATAAGGCCAACACCACAAGAGTGGAACCTGTGTTCCTAAACAAACTTCATGAAAAAGATTTTACAGTACTTACAAAAATCTTATTTTGGTAATATGGTAATTCTTAAACATCTGGGTCCTCCAAAAGCAGTCTAAGTGAGGGGTGGGCAACAGCCACCAAAAGATCAGAGGAATGTGGAAATCTTATGAGGATATGAGAAAGTGGGGGGGGAGGCACATTTGGAACCACTTGGAGGCACTTGTTTCAGACCAGGACAGGTAACACCCCTAAAAGTAAAGTGCAACCTGAAGAATGATGGATCTCAGCTTACAATATGGAGGACAACCAATCATCCCAGAAAAGGTGTGTCAGGGATGTGGGAGCACATACCCATTTCCTTCTATGCGTTTCTATGAGATTTGTACAATAAAAAGGACAATTCTAATGTATTCTTATATGCTGTATATCCATTTGTAACACCAGAAAAAGTCCCAGTATTTTTTATTTTTTGTGGTATTCAAAAAAAAAAGGGAGGAAATAAATTTTATGCCACTTTATCATAATGATGTTTAAAATATTCAGATAAAAGTTGGGGGAAAAAAAAAAAAGAAAAAACATTATAACCATACTTACTGGGTTTATCTCCGTCTCCCGCTCCACCCCATGACCATCGTTTTTGCCTCTGATCTAACTGGCTACTACGCTCAAGAGTACGTCTTAAGGTCGCTTCTCTGCGTTCCTACAACAAGAAAGTAATCTAGTTACAATATATCATGAGACTTCAAACCTGAAATGTACATTTACTCTTGATTGTCACTTTACAAAACCCTCCCTCATACACCATGATACTGCACCAAAATTAACATAAGGATCCAACTGCTAGGTCTTCAGTAGCCCCTGAATATTACCAGACAAAACATGTCTGTTTTGCCCATTGCAGCATCTCACAATACTATAGAAGAAGTACTAATTTTCTAAGGACAATCTTTTTTAAAAAAATGTATATATGAACATGTGATATCTTTATTAGGATCAATTATTAGTGACATGACAGATTCATACGTTTCTGCAGGAAATGATCCAAAGAGAATTAAAAAAAAAAAAAAAAAAAGAAACTCTAGCGTACAGACCTATTTGGATATACTACTCTGCAAATCTATGCACATCTATTTGGATGAAATTACATTCATACCGGTGATTAAGGGGCATATTTATAATCCTCTAATGAAACCAGGGTCACTCATTATGGGTTTGATGGCATTGACATAATTTATAATATGGTGAACATGATGCCAGTAATTAGAAGTTGGCAATTAATTTATAGTGAGAAAAAAATGATTTTGCAACCATAAAAAAAAATAAAAAAAAGGAACAGATTTGAGAAGGTCAACTGCAGATGTCACATGAATAGAGGAAACAAGAGGAAATGTAAATGCACCAAGTATTACCTGACATTTACATTCTGACAAAGCCAGAATAAATCAGATATAGTAAACAATTTAATATGTACAAAATATTGCCACTGGGTTACAAAAATGACAGATTCCATGACAAATGGTAGGGAGGCATGTAGAATCAACACTTTTGCTGTGTTCCTGTTTATGTCCCACAGAAGTAAACATAAAAAATGGGAACATACCCACATGTACATGTCTCTGGCAGCTGGTCTGTGCAATGTAATTCAACTTTCTTTTGAATGCAGTTTATTAAATATTGCAGTTTTTCAATCTGAAAATAAGGCTGCCCATAGCGTGAGATGATCAGCGCCTGATGCACCAATTTTAGTCACCAGACATTTTCGAAAAAATAAATAAAAAGTGTAGCCATTTTCTATGGAATTAGGCTGGTGGAAAGATCACCACACGTTACAACCTGACTTTGCATTCTCCTTTATATCTACTAACTAGTGCAAAGGTCTGCCTGATTAACTAGATAGTTTAACCACTTGTCTACCAGTGCAATTTGTAAACTGCAGCTGGTAGAGTTTAAACAGTCAGCAATGTTTGAGGCTGGATTCACACTATCTTCACATGCGGCTTACAGCAGGGGTTCGGTGCGTCCTCGTTTCAGCCTGAATTATGATCTTAAAATGGACCAAGAGATGCACAGGACCCCTGTGCAAATTTGCACCGGAGCCGCAGCGGAGATATGTGAACCGGCTTCATAGAGAGCCGGTCAAAATCTCCTGCTATTGCAAATTGGATGTGGGGATATGGGGGGCGCATTAGGTGGAGAGTTGTCAGGAGTGGGAACCTGTTACATCTTCCACCCTAAAAATGGGTGGGATATGTAACATGTTCCCAAAGGTGAAATTATCTTTTAAATTTGTTCAGCTGGCAATGGGCTTTGTGGTGAAAGTGATTTGGGTGGCCACCTGATCACTTCCACATATCATCAAATGTACCACATCCCCTTCTGACTGCCCCTCGCTACGTATACCTGGCTACACTGGGCCCAGGACTGGCATGCCATCATCTAGCTTCAGTGGAGGGCAGGGAAGACATCAGGGATCTAATGGAAACCTGATGTCTCAATAAAAAGAATCTGTCATTACAGTGTGCTATCAAATAGGGAGCAATATTTGCGCCCCCCCCCCCATGCAATAGCAATAAAGTGTAAACAATAAAAAATTTATTTTTAAATACAGCTTACCTGTAAAATCCTTTTCTTGAAGTACATCACGGGACACAGAGCAGCATAATAATGACTAATTGGGTTATACGCTACCTTTAGGTGATTGGACACTGGCAACCAATAGTAAGACGGTACCTCCCATATAACCCCTCCTATACAGGAAGTACCTCAGTTTTGTAGCAAGCAATGACGATCCCAGAAAAGAGGGGAGGGACCTCTGTGTCCCGTGATGTACTTCAAGAAAAGGATTTTACAGGTAAGCTGTATTTAAAAATTCATTTTTCTTTATCGTACATCACAGGACACAGAGCAGCATAATAATGACTAATTGGGATGTCCTAAAGCAATGCACCTGGGGGGGGATACCATATCCCTAAGCCCAATGGGCCAGAGACTTATAAAGCTGCCTGCAACACGCTGTGGCCAAAAACAGTCTCCTTCTGAGATCTAACATCCACCTGGTAAAACCTGGTGAACGTATGAACTGAAGACCAAGCGGCCGCTTTGCAAACCTGAGCCATAGACACCTGTTGGTGTACTGCCCATGATGCACTAACCCCTCTAGTGGAGTGTGCATTTAAATCCGAAGGCGGAACCCTGCGCCTTAATCCATACGCCTGGATAATAGCCTGACGAATCCACCTGGATATAGTTGAACTTGTTGCCGGCTGTCCTTTTTTTAGGACCTTCCGGCAGGACAAAAAGGGAGTCAGTTTTCTGAAAAGAAGCCGACATCTTTAAATAAACCTTGATCGCCCTCACCACATCGAGCGAGTGAAGTGACCTTTCCTCCCTGGTTTTAGGGCTTGGAAAAAAGGAAGATAGAATGATGTCCTGATTCAAATGAAATCTGGAAACTACTTTAGGTGAAAAATCCGGACGAGGGCGCATGACCACTCTGTCCTGATGAAGAATCAAAAAAGGTTCTTTGCAAGAAAGGGCGGCTAATTCTGACACCCTCCTAGCTGAAGTTATAGCCTTCAAAAAGACCAATTTCCTGGTTAATAGGACAAACGGGATATGCCCAATAGGTTCAAATGGTTGACACTGTAAAGCCGACAGGACCAAATTTAGATCCCACGGACATAAAGGTGACTTAACAGGCGGCCTTAGGTGCGTTAATCCCTTAACAAAGGTACGTACCAAAGAATGGGATGCAATTGGTCTTTGGAAAAAAAAACGATAAGGCCGAAATCTGTCCTTTGTCCCTAAAGCCAGCTTCAAGTCTACTCCTGCTTGAAGAAACGCCAGGACTCTTCCAATCGTATACCTACGAGGGTTCCATTTTCTTTCTTCACACCAAGAAATGTATGACTTCCAGACTCTATAATAGATAGCTCTAGAAACTGACTTTCTAGCATTTATCAGAGTAGACAAGACTGAACCCATGACACCATGGTCCTTCAATATTCTGGTCTCAATAGCCATGCCATCAAATTTAGCAACCGTAAAGAAGGATGGAATATGGGTCCCTGAGACAACAGGTCTGGACGGCATGGAAGGACCAATGGGTCCCCCACTGCCAATTTCACAATCTCCGAGTACCAGGATCTCCGAGGCCATGCTGGGGCCACTAGGATCACTGGCTTTCGTTCTTCCTGTATTCTGCATAGTAAGTGCGGCAGAATTTGGATCGGAGGGAAAGCATATATCAGAGAATACTGATTCCAAGGAACTATTAACGCGTCTATCCCGACAGCAAGCGGATCCTTGGTCCTGGATACAAACCTGTCTAGTTTGGCATTGAATCTGGATGCCAGCAGATCCACATCTGGGGTCCCTCAGTGTTGACAGATCTGTAGAAAAACTTCGCCATGTAGGGACCATTCCCCTGGCAACAATTTCTGGCGACTTAAGAAGTCTGCCTGCCAATTGTCCACCCCTGGTATAAATACTGCCGAGAGAAACGGCACATGCTTTTTTTATTATTTTCATTTTACAATACAACAATCTTCATACATTGTTACAAACAGAAAAAAAAGAAAAACCCCTCCTCACCCACCCCAGACCCTTATTACATTACATTTCTACTACCACATTTACTTAAATCTTATCCCTCCCTCCCTCCCTTTCCAAACCACTTGGTAATCCTGTAGTTACTCCTTTCCCCTCCTCTCTTTGTGCAAGAAGACCTCTTACCCTTCGTGAGAAAGAGAGAGGGGAAAAAAAAAAAAAAAAGGGGGGGGGGGGGACATAAAAGTGCATAAGTGTACATAAATGAAAAAAAAAAAAAAAAAAAAGGTGTGCGTGTTTATCAATTTGTATTTGTGTACGCGGCCCTCATTGGCCAAACTATTCTAGTAAGTGTTGTTACCCTTTACCCTTCAAGACAAAAAAAAAAAAAACCCCAAACACCATGTTGTCATTATATTTAATTAGAGAAGAGGCCCTCCATGGCCAAACTATAAGTGTTGTTACCCTTTACCCATCGTAAAATTAAAAAAAAATAAAAAAAATAAAGGGGGGGGGGGACATAAAAGTGCATAAGTGTACATAAGTGAGAAAAAAAAAAAAAAAAAGTGAGCGTGTTTATCAATTTGTATTTGTGTACGAGGCCCTCATTGGCCACACTGTCTAGTAAGTGTTATTACCCTTTACCCATCAAAACACCAGAAAACATAACAAAAAAAAAAAAAGGGAACAAACCCACCCCAAACACCATGTTGTCATTATACTTAATTTGAGAGGAGGCCCTCCATGGCCAAACTATAAGTGTTGTTACCCTTTACCCATCGTAAAAAAAAAAAAAAAAAACACCCGTTTATCAATTATTCAATTTGTGTAAAAAACCCCTAAAAAAAAAAAAAAAAAAAAAAAAAGGGGAAAGGGGGGGAAGGGAAAAACACAGGAGAACCACAACCCCACCCCCTCCAAACCCTCCCCTACATATTGGGCCAGCGAACTAATTCCAATATTCCTTTCATCTTTCTTTCCTCTTCTTTTTTTTTCCTCTTTTCTTCCTTCCATAGGTCAGTCTATTTTATTTTACATATTTACAAGGCCTGTACCTCCACCTCCTTCTCATTTTAATCATCTCCGTCTTCTTTTTCCATCTCAACTAAACATTCCTTCCAGCCTGCCCATTTCTTTTCAAATTTCCTTTGTTGGCCCTTTAGCATATGAACCCATCTTTCCGCTTCCATTATTAAGCTCACTTCCTTTCTCCAATCTAATATTGAGGGACCCTGTATCTGTTTCCAAAGTTTCGGTATTATTTTTTTCGCTGCGTTTAATAGGTGGGGTGTTATGCCCTCCCGGTATTTTCTATTAGAGCCCGGCATCCCATGGAACAAATAATGTAGTGGTTGAAATTCCAGGTGTCCCACCGTCAATTTCCTGATCCATGGAGACACCGACTCCCAGAATCTTTTAATTACTGGGCATGTCCACCACAGATGGAGAAATGTGCCTTTCTGCCCACATCCCCTCCAGCATCTATCACTTATGGTTGGAAACATTTGTGCCAATTTGACTGGGGTCCTATACCATCTTGACAGGAACTTGTACGCCATCTCTTGTACCTTTGAGCTGATGGATGAGGAATGTGTTAGTGTAATCATCCTTTTAATTTGATTATTAGTCAGTACCTGTCCCAATTCCTTCTCCCATTCCCTTATATAGTATGGAGTTGTGCCTTCCTGTCCCTTAAGTATCCCTTTATACATTTGCGACAGCACGTTCCTGGGACTAGATCTCTGCACACATTGTTTCTCAAATATAGTGAGAGAGTTCATAGGTCTTATTGATGATTTGCTTTTATTAAAGAGACTCACTAATTGATTGTATTTCCACTCTGCCATATGCACTGTCCCATATCTAGACACCATCTCTGTCAGAGATAACAAAACTCCTTCCGGAGCAAACCTGCCACAGATGGAATCTCCACCTCCACCCCAGGCCCCCAGATACCCCATCTCCTCCCCCGGGGGGAACCAGGTGAATCCCTCCAGGGGAGCCAGAGGTGATATCCAGGGGGCGTAATCCCCATTCTTATTCAACTTGTCCCAAACTTCCAATGTATTCTGGGTTAATGGTGACACCCATTGAGACAACCCTCTTGACGTGCTCTGAATCCAAGGTGCTCCTGCTAAATTCCTCCCTGCCATTGCATTTTCTACTTGAACCCAAAGTTTTTTATGAGTATCATGGTGCCAGTTCAAAATCCGGACTAAACTCATAGCCTTGTAATACAAGGCTATATCCGGTATTCCCAATCCTCCCTCGGCCCCATTTCTTCTCAGAAGGTCGTGGGCTAATCTGGGTCTTTTATCGTTCCATACGAACGCCACAAACATCCTACGCACTTGTCTGAAAAAAGACCCCGGTACCTTAATTGGTATTGTGTGCAACATATAAATTAATCTAGGGAGTATACTCATTTTTATGGCATTAATCCTCCCAAACCAAGTTAGATATTGGCCTTTCCATTTTTTAAACTCTTCCGCTATCTCCGTCAGTAGTATGCCATAGTTGACTTCATATAGTCTTTTCATTTCAACACTAATACGTACCCCCAAATACGTCAGGGACTCTCTCTCCCAGACAAATGCATACGTATGTCGCAGCGTCATCTCCAGTCCCATTGGGACATGGATAGGAAGGATAATTGACTTCCCCAGATTGATTTTAAAATTAGATAAGGAGCCGAACTTTTGTACCTCCAGCATAAGTGCAGCTAACGATGTCTGGGGGGACGAGAGAAAAAAAGAGTAGGTCATCAGCATATGCTGCGACCTTATGTTCCACCTGTCCTATTTGTGTCCCACTTATCTCTCTGTTATTTCTGATTTTACGTAAGAATGGCTCTAATATTATTGCAAATATTAAGGGTGATAATGGGCAACCTTGTCTCGTACCATTTTGGATACTAAAGCTTTCTGACAACGTTCCATTTACTTTAATTCTTGCCTTAGGGCCCGCGTACATCGACATTATCCATCCCATCATCCGCTCCCCCAGGCCTATTCCCTTCAACATTTCTCTCATAAAGCCCCAATTCACCCCGTCAAAGGCCTTTTCGGCATCCATTGACAGAATGATCCTTGGGGCCCTATCTGGACCAGACTGCATCCAGTGGAGGACATTAAGCGCCCGAATAGTGTTATCTCTCGCCTCACGCCCTTCCATGAACCCAGTCTGGTCCAGGTGTATCAACCCCCCTATGTGTCCCTGGAGCCTCAGAGCCAAGATCTTTGCTAACAATTTAGTATCCGAATTAAGAAGGGAAATAGGCCTGTAGTTTGCGCAAATCTGGGGATCTTTCCCTCCTTTTGGCAGTACTGTTATATGCGCCAGAAGGGCTTCTGGTGGTAATGGGTTAGACGCATTAATTGAATTGAAGTATTTACACAATGGTTCTCTTAATACTGGAAGGTCCCTCAGTGTTGACAGATCTGTAGAAAAACTTCGCCATGTAGGGACCATTCCCCTGGCAACAATTTCTGGCGACTTAAGAAGTCTGCCTGCCAATTGTCCACCCCTGGTATAAATACTGCCGAGAGAAACGGCACATGCTTTTCTGCCCAAGTCAATATGTAGTTTACCTCTCTTTGGGCTGCCCGACTCCTGGTACCTCCCTCGTGGTTGATATATGCCACCACCGTGGAGTTGTCGGACTGGACTCGAACAGGGAGACTCCGTAACCTGGACGTCCAGAAACGCAGAGCCAGACGAGCTGCCCGAATCTCCAATAGATTGATGGGCAAAGTCCTTTCTGCCTGGGACCAAATTTCCTGGACAGACGCCTCCTCCAGTACTGCTCCCCAACCCAACTGCAACACCCTGGAGTGGAACTGTGCATATGGAATTGCATTGAAGGATGACACCATTTTGCCCAGCAACCTCATGCACAGCCCAATAGAAGGTCTTGGTTCTTTTTTCACCTTCTGGACGAGTTCCACTATGGAAGCGACCTTTAAGGGGGTAAAAACACCCTTTCTTGGGCGGTATCCAAGACCAGACCCAGATACACCAAGGTCTGGGTTGGGCAAAGGGATGATTTGTTCACATTTAAAATCCAACCCAGGCGTTGCAAAATCAACACTGTTTTTGACACGTTTTGGATCAGGACGGTGCAAGAGCAATCCCTCAAGAGACGATCGTCCAGATAACCTACCACGGAGATCTTCTGGGACCTTAGGAACGCCAATACCGGGGCCAGAATCTTTGCGAAAACCCTCGGGCCGTTGTTAGACCTAACGGCAGTGCCACAAATTGAAAATGACGGCCCTCTACTGCGAAACGCAGAAACCTTTGATGTGGACCGAATATCGGTACATGAAGATATGCGTCCTTGATGTCTATGGACGCCAAATAATCCTCGTTTCTCAGAGATTTTATTACTGAACAAACCGACTCCATACAGAAGGATCGGACGTTTACAAAAAGGTTGAGAGCCTTGGAGATCCAAAATGGGCCTTAGTTCCCCATTTGGTTTCGGCACGGTAAATTCTGTAACCCCGTGTTATGGTGGAAATAACCCATCTGTCTTTGACCAGATCTTCCCATGCATCCAGAAACAGCCAAAGCCTGCCCCCCACCCGTGAGAGCGGGGGCATCCCTTCATAAGGTTGACTTGGAGTTGGACTTGGCTGGCTTTTGGTTCCAGGGCTTCCACTGACCCTGAGGTTTTTTAAAGCCTGACGGCTGAGGCCGTCGATACCGCTTGGGGGAAGAGGCACTAGGACCTGGAGCATTGGGAATCTTATAAGAGGGTTGCTTACCTCTCCTCTTAGTAGGGAGGAGAGCACTTTTTCCTCCAGAGATCTTTTGGATATATTTATCCAGATCTTCGCCAAACAGGCATTCTCCATGAAAAGGAAAGGCTGCAAGTAGCCTCTTGCATGGCGTCTCAGCAGACCAGTTCTTTAGCCACAGAACCCTGCGCATGTGTACGGACAGTAATGCAAAACGAGACATCTGTTAAATTGAGTCTTTCAATGAGTCTACTGCAAAACATAAGGCATGAGGAAGCTCCGACAATTCCTCGGAAGGTTCCTCCTGATAAGGCAGGTCTTTTAATAACCTTTTAACACGGTCCTTTAGGGATTGACAAATCCCAATGGCTGCAACTGCTGGTTGAACTGCTGCACCAGCCACCGCAAAGGAGGCTTTAAACAAAGATTCTAGCTTTTTAATCGGCCGGATCCTTAAATACCTGGGCATTGTCCACTGGACAGGTTAAATTCTTATTCACTGAAGAAATAGCGGCGTCCACCAAAGGTGTACCCCATCTCTTCCTGAACTTTTCCTCCATAGGATGATCCCAGTCTGCGTAGATCACCTGCTCCAATAATGGATGCAAGGGAAACGCCTGGGAACCTTGCTGAGGTCGCAAAGATCCCAAAGTAGAGCAGGAAAGTCCCCACTCCTGAACCAGAGGTAACTTAAACCCAACTCATACCATCTCAGTCAGAGATTGGATAAACAATTTCTAGGAATGGGAGGCTGAAATTTTTTTCCGAACCGGAGTCCTCAGCTGAGGATTCATCAGCCTCTCTCTCTTCCTGGTCTTTCATCACCTCCTCCAATCCTCTGCCCACTCTGGATCCAGATCACCTGGACCCATTTGGCTATAAGAGTTCTGGTGCTCTAGTGATTCTCCACTTGGCCCCGGCTCAGGAGAGGGAGATCTATTACGTTTCTTTCCTCCCTGTGTTACAGCAGCAATCATGCCAGCTATCTTGCCTTCAAGGCCTGCTAATGCCGATGCCAAATCATCCTTAGTAACATAAGCCGAGGCAGGAATATTGGTGGTGGCCACAATGCCTGACAAATGCAATGGCTCAGCCAGGCCAGATTCCGCAGGTCTTTCAGGGGAGACTGAGGCTGCATCAGCATGGGGCTGGTCTCCTGTTTTCAAGGAAGGTCCTCTTACCCCTGTGCTTGCCCTGCTCCCTGTACCACGTTTTCCTGAAGACATTGCTTACATACGTGGAAAAAAGTACTCCCCACAAGCTGAGACCAGTGTAAAACCTATTGCAACTGTGTCCAAAAACCTCTAGACTCACGTGCCCAAGTATTGCTCTGCGTTGTCCCAGTACATGCCAGGAGCACCTGCCCCATATAAAGCCTGCATTGGACTGATCGCATAGCACGCCGCACAGCGCCTCCGCCGTGCCCAGACGCGTGATGCGCACCGCAACAGCGAACCCCTACGGCGCGCATGCACACATTCGTGCACGCGGACCATAAAAGCGCGCCATACCTGGCGCTCTGTAATCCCCAGACACAGGCAAAAAAAGGACACACCAGAAACAGAGGGAATATAACTAATAGTTACACATAGAAATTCCCAAAGGGAGTACTCACCATCCCAAGCAGCAGGGCCTGTTCATCAGGTCCAATCTTCCCCAATCACGGCGGGTAGCGCCTCTGAGGACCTTCAAGGACCAGGTCCCCCATTTTTTGGGGCCACACCCTTGGACCTGTAAAGCACCCTTCTGGTTTACCTTGGGCAAGTTATGACCAGGAATACCAATTTAACAAGGGTCTAGTGCCATATAGGACACATTACAAGCAAAACCTCGCTCTTGAAACCGAGGCTCGGGTACCATCCACTTTAGCTTTCTTATGCCATCCAAATGGATCAGATTATAACATCCTCACTGGGACATTATTTGAGGAATTTGAAGAGCTTCAACAGTCATGACCATCACCTTCAAGACACTGGCAAAAAACTGAGGTACTTCCTATATAGGAGGGGTTATATGGGAGGAACCGTCTTACTATTGGTTGCCAGTGTCCAATCACCTAAAGGTAGCATATAACCCAATTAGTCATTATTATGCTGCTCTGTGTCCCGTGATGTACTTCAAGAAAAGGATTTTACAGGTAAGAAAATACAATATTAATAGGCAGAGGAACGAAGAAACATGCAGAGATGTATGTTCATCTCCCTCCCAGTTCCATATTTATCTCTTCTGGAAAATGTCTCAGAAGTTAAGGCCCATACACACGATAGGACTTTGTACAAACTTTCCCGTGGATTTTTGTACAAAGGGCGTCGGCCATAAACTAATTAAGCATACACACGGCAGGACTTTTTCATCCAACTTTCACCAAATCACGTGATTTTTCAGCTCTTTACCGCCACCCTTTGGTCAACTTCTGTATTGTTGTCTGATCTTTTGCATTGGTTCTGAGCATGCGTGTTTGTACAGTAGGTGACCGCGATATTGTGTCAATCTCGCCGCTGTTATCGGTGAGATTTGACACCCGTGAGCCCCGTCGCGGGAGCCAGCTCGCTCATCGGGAAAGGAAAAATGTGTTTTTTTCCTTTCGCCACAAGCATTGCCGATAGGTGTTTGGTATGAATCATGAGGGGGAACTCCGCGCCAAATTTTAAAATAAAAAACCGGCATAGGTTCCCCTCCAAGAGCATACCAGGCCCTTAGGTCTGGTATGGATTTTAAGGGGAACCCCCTACGCCGAAAAAACGGCGTGGGGGTCCCCCCAAAATTTATACCAGACCCTTTTCCAAGCATGCAGCCCGGCCACCCAGGAAGGGGGGTGGGGATGAGAGAGCGCCCCTCCCGAATCGTACCAGGCCGCAAGCCCTCAACATGGGGGGTGGGCGCTTTGGGGCAGGGGGGACAACCCTGGTCGTTGGTTGTCGGGGTCTGCGGGCGGGCTTATCGGAATCCGGGAGCCCCCTTTAATAAGTACCCCTACTCAATCACCGGGGGAAAAAAAAAAAGTGTCAATAAAAAAAAAAAAACACCAGACAGGTTTTTAAAGTAGTTAGGCAGCTCCGGGGGTCTTCTTCCAACTTCGGGGGGTCTCTTCCGAATTCTCCGCTCTCTCCGGCCTCTGGTTATTCTCCCAGGCTCCTCCGGTATCTTTTGCTAGCGGTGGCCCGGTCTTCTCCGTCGTCTTGTTCCCTCTTCTCTTCTTCCGATGTTGACACAACGCTCTCCTTCCACTGTAATGCCGTGTGCGAGGTACGCAACGACTTATATAGACATGGGGCGTGGTCACCAGGTGATGTCACCCTGTGACCCCGCCCCTTATGACATCAGTCCCATCATGCCTTGGGACTGTGACATAAGGGGCAGGGTCACCGGGTGACATCACCCGGTGACCACACCCCATGCCTATATAAGTCATTGCGCACCTCGCACACGGTATTACAGCGGGAGAGAGCGTTGTGTCAACATCGGAAGAAGAGAAGAGGGAAGACGACGATGGAAAAGACCGGGCCACCGCTAGCAAAAGAGCAGAAGATAGCGGAGGAGCCTGGTAGAAGAACCGGAGAGCGGGAGAAGAGGCCGGAGAGAGCGGAGAAGTCGGAAGAGATCCACCGAAGTTGGAAGAAGACCCCGGAGCTGCCTAATAAATTACTTTAAAAACCTGTCTAGTGTGTTTTTTTATTGACACTTTTTTCCCCAGGTGAATGAGTAGGGGTACGATGTACCCCATACTCATTTACATAGGGTGGGGGGCTGGGATCTGGGGGCGCTCTTATTAAAGGTTGGTTCCCGGATTCCGATAAGCCCTCCGCCCAAAGACTACGACAACCAAAGGCCAGGGTTGTCGGGAAGAGGCCCTTGTCCTCATCAACATGGGGACAAGGTGCTTTGGGGTGGGGGGGCCGCAGAGCTCGCTCATCCCCACCCCCTTTCCTGACCGGCCTGCGGGCTCGGATAAGGGCCTGGTATGGATTTTGGGGGGGACCCCCACGCCGTTTTTTTCGGCATAGGGGGTTCCCCTTAAAATCTATACCAGACCTAAGGGTCTGGTATTCCCTAGGAGGGAAATTCCCTCTCGCGCTGGCTGCAATAGGAAAATGTGTTTTTCCTATTGCAGCCAGCGCGAGATGTACAGTACCCTGTCGCCGAGAACTAGCGCGAAACATTCTCGCGGGTAGGTACTGTAGTTTACAAAAGTCAGATGGTTGTGTACACACAATCGGAATTTTCTCCATCAGCCTTTTGTTGCTGGAAAGTTTGTCCGTTCGCACAGCCAACAAAAGTCCGATGAAAACTGAAAAAGTTTGTCCGATGGAGCGCACACACGGTCAGATGTTGCCTTAAAACAGCTAATTTGCATGGTTGTTATCAAAAAGTCCGATAGTGTGTACGGGCCTTTAGACATGCTGGTAACAGAGGAATGAAGCACCAGAGAGAAACGACACTTAGAGCTTTGGAGAGAGACAAGTAAACACTACAGATATATGTGCTTGGTTCAAATTTTATGACTGGGGTTTACAACCACGTTTGATACCTTCCCTCATGCACATGCACACACCAGAAGATAAAAAAGTGACGCTAATGGGCAACTTTGGGTACTGAAGTTTGTTGCTGTTTTCCAGGCATGCATATAGTGAGGGAAAAAAGTATTTGCTCCCCTGCCGATTTTGCACGTTTGCCCACTGACAAAGAAATGATCAGTCTATAATTTTAATGGTAGGTTTATTTTAACAGTGAGAGACAGAGCAACAACAAAAAAATCCATGTTTTTCTGGATTTTTTTTGTTATTCTGTCTCAGCTCATATCCTGGTGCTCTGCTTGAGAGGATGGGGAAGACGTCGCTGGGCTCAGCTGTGTCTTCAGCTTAAGAGAAGAGGTGTGACGGAGAGCACAGAAATATGCACTGGAATCTCTGGGGAAGGACACGAGTACATCAACATACCTGGTAATTCTACAGTAATATGGTTATTGAATATAGCTGCTGTGTGAAAAATCCCTGGTCTGTTCGAAAAAGAGACTGGTAATTTAAAATCTAAACCATCTGTACTGAAGTAAAAAGCTATAAAAAGGAGAGGACAAATAAGGTCCATTGATCGGTGGATGGATGTGTATATCCTTGTAGGCCCCCCATTTTTTTCTTTTCCTCTTTTCATAAATAACATATTGTTTGAATTATAAATGAAAAAAAACTTGGGAGATTTGCATCATGGCAAGAAAGAAGGGAGAGGAGGTTGCACAGCAAGAAAGTACACAGGTGCAGGGCTCAGCGGAAGAGAAAGTGAATCAAGCAGCGGCAAAGCTGGAACGATTTCCACATACACCTGCAAAGATACACCTGCAGGGTCCAACCATGCAAAAAAAAAAAAACTCTGACAGGGGCGTCAGCCATAAGGAAAAGTCAAGGGACGAATGCTGGGGCATCGCTATCTGAAGCCAGTGCTTTAATAGAGGAGGAGCCATCTTTGAAAGAAGTGGTATATGCACTGAACAATGCTTGAAATGTCAGATTAATTTAAAGAGTATAAGAGAAGAAACACATTTTTTAAGACACGATGCACAAAAAACACAGGAAAGGACTACAGCCCTGGAGGTGAGGATTAGTCCGATAGACGATATTAATCAATTAAAACAAGAAATGAAGGCAATTAGTGAAAAAGTCAACTTGTATTCCTCTAAAGTAGAGGATATGGAAAATAGACTACCTAGGAATAACGCGAAAATCATGGGACTGCCTGGAGCGGTGTGAGGGCTCGAATCCTACAGGATTCATGGAAAAATTGCTTTTAGAAATTTTTCGGAAAGGAATCTCTTTTTCATGATTCTATGCTATAGAGAGCACATAGAATCCCCTATAGGGTGCCCTTGCCAGGTGGTCAACCTAGGCCCTTTTTGGCCAAGATGCGCTTTTACAGGGATAGGAGACATTATTTTACAAAAGGCAAGAGAAAAGAGACAATCTATACTGGAGCCAGAGTTTAAATATATTCAGATTTTTCTCCAGAAATACAGAAGAAAAGGGCCACATTTTTGGAGATTAAAAAGACTGCAGCACTTGAAAATTACATACGCCATGCTGTATCCGGCGCGGTTGCACATAACAGCATTTGGGAAAATACTTCTCTTGAATACATCAAATGAAGCATTGGTGTGGCTGGAAAAAAAATGAAGGGAAATTACAGACTAATTGAATATGAGATCTAATAAAATGTGTCTAAGTGAAGGAGTGGATGAGATTCAACAACAGCGATTTGTTTCTATTGAGAATGAAAAGGGGCGGGAGGGGGTAACTATATTTTTTTCATAAATTTCTTTGGATTTTTTTTTTTAAGTTTTGAAATATGGGAAAATAGATGGTAGGTAGTTTAGCGTATTGGGTAATGGATATACAAATGCACTACAATGGAAAAATAAATGTGTGTGTGTGTGTGTAAATATGTCATTGGTACACAAAATGTATACAACACTATTCACATAGATATGAATAGTGAATAATGGAGTTGAAAAGAGAGAGTTGAGGGATTTACTGTTTAATGACACGAGAAGAAAATATATTTAGTAGAATAAATATGTTTTTCATTTTTATGATTTAGAGGATGCAAGCTAAATGTTTTAATATATGTTCTTGGAATGTTCGAGGGCTAGGAGATTCGGATAAAGAAAAAGGCAGTCTTTTCCACTATAGAAATATATAATGCTGTGGTATTCTGTCTGCAGGAGACACATTTGACAAAGGAAACAACTTGGTATTTAAAAAGAGGACATTTCAAAACACAGTATCACTCAGTGGACACTTCATACTCAAGAGGTGTGAGTATTCTGATTGGCACTGGGGTGGTGTTCTCCTGCAGACGGGCTGTCAGACCAGGGCCTGTATGATTTCCTTTATTGTACTCTTCAAAATAGGGAATGTATTTTGGTCAACATACATCCCACCTCCATTTAAATCTGAAGTAAAATACAATCTGATATTGTTAAATTTCGGATAAACCCAACATCCCCATTTTGGTGATGGGAGACTTCAACACAGTGTTGGATGGGAATATAGATGGGTACCATTGGGAAGATCACAGGTTCAAATGGACCAATCGTATGTTTTACCAGCTAGTAAATGAAATAGGGTTAAAAGACATATGGAGATTGAGAAACCCAATGGAACAACAATATTCATGTTTTTCAAAAACTTGTTATACACTCTCAAGGATTGATTTAGCTCTAGGTAGTGAAGACATACTATGTCATATTAAAAATATGCCCAGGGGTCTATTAGACCACACACCATTGGTGTTAACAATATGCCAAAGAGAAAATTATAGGGTCTGGGATTAAAAGTATCATTTCAGTCTTTGCAGATGACACTAAGCTATGCAGTGGATTAACGTCCTTACAGGATGTCTCCCAATTTACAAGCCGACCTGAATGCACTGTCTAATTGGGCGACTATGTGGCAGATGAGGTTTAATGTTGATAAATGTAATGTTATGCACTTGGGGGCAAAGAATATGCATGCATCATACATACTAGGGAGAGTATAACGGGGAAATCCATAGTGGAGAAGGTTCTGGGGGTTTTGGTAGATCATAAGCTCAATATTAACATGCAATGCGAAGCTGCAGTTTCCAAAGCGAGCAAAGTCCTTTCTTGTAGAATTTTGCCCCTGTACAAATCATTAGTAAGACCTCATCTGGAATATGCAGTTCAGTTTTGGGCACCAGTTCTCAAAAAGGATATAGGGAAACTGGAGAAAGTGCAGACAAGGGCAACCAAACTGACAAGAGGCATGGAGGAGCTCAGCTATGAGAAAAGATTAATGGAACTGAATTTATTCTCTTTTGAGAAGAGATTAAGGGGGGATATGACAACCATGTACAAATATATAAGTGGTCCATATAGTGAACTTGGTGTTGTTATTCATTCACTTTACGGTCAACACAGAGGACAAGGGGGCACTCTTTACACCTAGAGGAAAAGAGATTTCATCTCCAAATACAGGTTTCTTCACAGTAAGAGCTGTGAAAATGTAGAATAGGCTCCCTCCAGAGGTGGTTCTGGCCAGCTCAGTAGATTGCTTTAAGAAAGACCTGGATTCTTGATAATATAACTCGGTACTAACATTTATAGTTAAAGTTGATTCAGGGAAAATCTGATTGGCTCTCTATGATCAGGAAGGAATTTTTTCCCCTGCTGTAGCAAATTGGTTCATGCTTGCTGGGGTTTTTCGCCTTTCTCTGAATCAACTGTGGGTATAGGATTGTGTATATGGGATTGTATGATATTTTTTATTTATTTATTTCTATGGTTGAACTAGATGGACTTGTGTCTTTTTTCAACCTGATTACCTATGTAACTATGTAATTATAAATCTTGGCACAGCACCATTGGGGGTGGTCTGGGACTCCCTCAAAGCCTTCTTAAGGGGTATACTAATACAGAGTGTGGAGAAAATAAAGAAGCAAACAAGAGAACAGGATGTAACTGCTATGCAAAGGGTTATGGAAGCAGAAAAACAATATATAGAGGTACAATCTGCAGAAATGTTAGCAAACTGAATAAATGAACAACAAATAAATACTCCTCACAAAGGCAGAAAACAAGCAGTTGTTTCAGAAACAACTTTTTTGGGGGAGAGTGTGGGACATCTATTGGCTTTACTGGTGAAGGCAAACAAGCCTACCATGGTTATTCCATCAATTAAAACAGGGAATGGAAGGGTTACCGCTTATACACTTGACAGATGAATTTGAAGCATATTATGAAATGTTGTACAATAGTACCCAGGGCCAAGAGGTGGAGGGTGAGATGTGGAGCGTCTTTCGAGATTTGAAAATTCCAAACCTCACTAATGAGGAAAGGGAGATGTTAGAAGTCTCCTGGATCGGACAGTTTGCCGGCAGAGATATACAAAAAATATGAAGGTGTTATTGAAGGTGCTTGAATGGAGCTATGGAAAGGGGTTGGCTACCTGCATCAATGATGGAATCTACTATTATAGTATTGCCAAAAGAGGAGGAGGACCCACTCAATCCTTCTTCCTACAGGCCGATAACCCTGTGTACTGACGTCAAGATCCTAACGGGAAAAATGGCCACTAGGTTAAAAAGGATAATACAAAAATATGTACATCCTGATCAATCAGGATTCATACCACGTAGGGCAACTAGTATGAAAGTCTGAATCTTTAAGTTCCGACGATTAATACAGGATCAAGAGCCATTTGGCATTATCTAAGGCAGGTCTTTGGGGCTTTTAGTTTTGGCCAAGGGATTGTTAACTGGATAAAACTTATGTGGGGAACCCAAGGTTACAGTTAAAATAAATAACGGGTGTTCAGGAACATTTTCGTTGACCCGGGGAATGAGGCAGGGGCGCCCTTTCTAGCCCCTGCTCTTCACTCTGACAAAGGAACCATTGGCTATAGCCATTAGATCGTCTGTAACTATCCAAGGGTTTAAGAGAATATCAGAAGGAGAAGAGAAAATAGTATCGTACGCAGATGATGTACATTTAAAAAGGACACTTATTCCTCTAAGTGCAGCGATGGAGGTGATAGAAAGCTTTGGACAGATCTCTGTCTTAAATATAAATTGGGAAATGTCAATGCTTCCACCAGTGGACCCTATGGAGGCTCCCTTGCCTACAGGCATTCCACAGATGGAAATAGTTAATAAAAATATGTATCTGGGAGTATAACCATAAATCCAAAACAATATATTACTGATATTTTTAAAGCTATTTCAAACAGGACTACATTAAGGGAAAGGCGTGGCGCTAATTACCTTTGTCATTAGTGGGTGGATGCAACCTGATAAAAGATGATTTGGATGCCGTAACTTCTCTACATAATACACAACTCGCCAATCTGGATACTGAAACAGTTGTTTTGGAAAATAGATGTAATTTTTAGGTAGCCAATATGGGAAAAAAAAAACACAAGCTAGGATAGGATTACGGGTGCTGCAGCAGCCGAAGGAGAAAGGGGGCTTGGCGGTGCCACACCGCTGGAGATATTTCTTGGCATCACAACTGCAGCACTTGAGAGGATGTCATCTTCCTGAGGGAGGGGACACAAATGGGAAAATTATGCTCCTGGGAACAAATCATAATACTTTAATGGAAGCTTTAGAAGCTGAATCCTTTATATTTAAATCCCCCACCTTTGAATTGGTTAAAAAGCTGTGGAAAGTAGCCAAAGGGACATTGGGATACCAGGGCTATACCGAGTTCTCACCCATATGGAACAATAAACACCTACAAGAAATTGAAACTAGAGAGAGAGAGAATTAAGGGATGGGAGAGTTGTGGTTTGGCGAGATTGGTCTAACCGTAACGTTTCAAGAGCTTAGAGAGGAATATGAAATCCTGAGACAGTCATTCTATAAATCTTTATAAATTAGACACGCGCTGGATAAAACATTTAAAGAAAAGCTGTTGAAATGGAGTGGGATTGGTACTCTTCGTAAAGTCATTGATGCAGTTCTAAAGGACTGATATCAGAAATATATGGAAATATTTGTGAAGTGGCGATAAATGGGGAGGAAAAACGTTCTTGTAGTCGTCGATGGGTGGAAGACCTAGGCGAGATAACGGAGGAGCAGTGGAAAAGTATATTAGATGCCGGACCACTAGTACCCTCATCTCCGTCAGAGAACTTTGCATTTGTTGCTACTTCACATAACATATTATATTCCCTGCAAGTTATTCTTGTTTGGATGGAGGCTAGATGCTAAATGCCAAATGCCAACGATGTGGTGATTTGAATGGAGATCTCATTCAAATGATGTGGAGGTGCCCAAAACTACATAGATATTGGGGGAGGTTATCGATGCTAAGAATTCAATCTTTGGAGTCACTCTTGGGTTAGATCCCATATTAATATGAATTTTGGGGTATATAGGGGAAGAAGGGATAGCAAACAGAAGGCAAACGACATTAAATTAGGTGTCAATTTATAGCGCAGAAACTAATAGCGAGAAAATGGCTAGCTATAAGCCCACCAATATGTACAGAATAGATAAAAGCAGATGATATTTTCAGAAAAGAAGGATCTGTATATATTGAAAGGGGAAATGTTGAGGTACTTAAGAAAATATGGGAACCCTGGTTAAATAGAGAAAGCAATCACTAAGACAAAGAGATGCATAAGAATAATAAAGAAAAGGAGTAAAATTGAGGAATAAGTGGAAGGACAAAAGATG